>JASAUF010000653.1:3983750-4589166 GCA_030180095.1 Magnolia changhungtana | reverse complement strand
GGGCAAATCCAGAGGAGAAGCACTATCTGCCTCCGTATTTACAACATGATCGCCTGAAATAAGATGCGTAAGACAAGAAATAAAGAAAGACAAAAGTAAATAACAGTATCAAGACTTCCTTACATGGTGAATATCCATATTCCCTATAGTCCAGTGGTTCTTCTTCTTCCCTTGCCACAAAAGAAGTCTTTGTAAGAATGGCTTCAAAAGTTGAAAGAATATGTCCCTCATTAGTGGGGATATCTTCCACAATTATATTATCTTCGCCACTGATATCCACTTCTCCCTCCTCATAGTCATTCTCCTGACCCTCTCCTCCTACATTGCTTTCCTCTGAGGAAGTATGTCCAGACGAAGAAGTTGAATCTTCTCCAACAGTGTCTTCTGCGCTTGACTCCTCGACAACAACCTGCTTTCCTTTAGAGGGAAGAGATTAAGAGCTTTTTGGTTGAATATCTGAAGCAGCTGAAACCGGAGGAGTAATAGCAGTGGTCCCTCCCTATGGAGAAGCTTGAGAGCGTGTATGAGACCTTGTCATCGGAGAAGAAGTTGGCTACTGATGAGGAATGTCAGTCCTGAAGACATGAGAAGGAGTTGACCGCTGTCGAGAAAGATTGGTCCTAGAAACAGGAGAAGAAATTGGTTGTTGCTGAGGATGAATAGAAGAAGAGGATTGATGCTGAGGATTAGCGATATCATCTGGTTGAAGGAAAGCCTCTTTTGCAGTTCTTCGTTGTGGACGATAGAGAGGGATTTGTTCAAATTTGTGAATATCACCATATGTTGTCCATCCTTCAGGGGTATTATTGGGTTTTATTTCACGAATAGGTTCGTCCATAGAAATCTGAATATTGTGATGACCGGCACTGGGGGCATGACTGGTCTCTACGATAAAATCAACTCCTGCTTCGATGATGCAACCCTTAAGCACGGGAGGTGGAAGCCATGCGGGTTTAGACACTGGCAGACTTTTTCTGACCAGGTATGACTAGTGCACCCACCATCTCATATGGTTGTATAATGCTCTCGAGGTCTGATCACACCTTGGAATGATGAATAAAGAATTGGCTTGACCCAACAATTGCTTCCAAATCATCGCCTAGTTAAAAGGGCCAGTCCCATAACTTCAAATTCTACGGGTCACTAGTCCGCAATCTTTCGGCACTGCCTGATCAAAACCAAATTGACGGGTAAAGCGACTAGGGTAATACGGTCCTCGCCAGAATTTGGTCTCTTCTCTCAGTGGAAGACTGCACGATCTAATCGATACAAAGAATCCTCTCTCTGCTAAAGAGAGCGATTCTGTGTCTGCCTTCTCCGTATCTACGATATAACAGGGTAGGCCGAAGTGGAAATAGTTTATCTTGTCATCCGAGGAAATGACATCTTTTGCCCAGTCGTAGGATCTCTTTGCCATAAATCTCTCTTGGAAGAAGTGGAGAGGAACTTTGGAATGGTGGACATGGACTTTTTCTGGTACTTCAAAAGTCTAGGGGAAGTAGACGCCAAGCCAACCCAGGAAGTAATGTCACAGCATGTAAGTTGAGGTAGAACCGATAGAGGGACTTTTTATACGGCACACGATCTCTCCAAAACCTCTATAGATTTAACAAAGAACGGGCGGAGCAAGAGAATACTTGGTTCCCTCGGCCATGGCACATGCAATAACAAATAGTGAAGGATGAATAACACCTGCTGACTTGGAACTAGGAAAGACCACCACGATTAGCCAGTATGCAATGAATGCTGTCAGTTCCCCATAGATAGAGTATTCAACATGACCTCTTATACTCCTTCTGAGACGTTTGAGTTCTCATGAATGACTGCCAGTAAACCTTTTACCTGAAGGGATAGGTAAATGAAATTATAATTATATATAGATATATCAAGTCGCCTTGAAGAGATATTGGAGAAGAAAGGAAACACTTGAAAACTCTGCTGAAGTGAGCTAGCCACTGCATGGGAGGAATCTTATGCATATTCAGGAATTTTGACATCTCCCTGAAGAGTTCGGTAATCAGTTCCGAAATAGAGGGAATACGATCAGGAGAGGAGATGAAAGCGAATTCCTCATTAGTGGGAACAAATTCATTAAGGAACTTGTTGGTTATTGGTAAGCAGCAAATCCTATGAATATCCTAGAGTGTGATACTCATTTCACCCTCACCCTCAGGAAGATGGAAGGAATTGGTGGAAGGGTACCAATAGTTGAGGAATACCTTCAAAATAGAAGGTTCTTTGCAGAAGGAATGTGATGTAGCTTCCATTGCATGAAGAATGTCGATCTTCGATAAAGTCATAGCATGCTTCACCAAAACCGCGGTAGCCCACTTAGAATAGTAGTTGTGAGGAGTCAGAAGACCCCTTGTTCTAAACTCTTCCAGACTCCAAATGAAAGGGCGGTGACTGAAACGTTGCTTGAGTGTCTCATAAAAGCAAGTTGGATAGAGACTACGAATGTCATAGGAGGGAACAAGGAATATCATGGGATGAATGCTGCTTATTCTCTATCGAGGTCTTGGTGGCTGTAAAATGATAGTCTTGGCTCCTTGAATGACCAAGACTTTATGTACGCTAATCTTTCAACAATGAGGTGATCCCTGGGTTCGTAGACCAACATAGAGTGATGGCGGTGAATGTTGATCGGAATTGTGATGATGCCCTATTTATAGGGGTTGTCAAATTGAATGACACCCTGAACGGCACGGACAGATTCCCAAGAGTTGTGGAGTTTCTTCCTAATGTGCTCTTTAATCTTCTCTTGAAACTCTTGGGCATTGTTTCAACTATGCTTCTTGGGTCTGGAAGGAGGAGGGGTATCTTCTCTAGCAGGTGGCTGTTGACTGATTGTCTGATAATGTGTTGTTATCTTCAACCATTCATCCCAATCATACTCACGACCGTGCCTTGGATGCATTTTCAGATCACCCATGGCGATAGCCTTGTGGATGGGAGATGATAATGACTCAATACGTGCGGTGAAGTCAAATGTGGGGAGTACTGGTTCTTTTATGTAAGCAGGTCATTTAGCAGTCGTCTTGAATCACTTACGCGGGCTTGAGCTGAAGAGGACGGTAATTCTGTTACTTGAGGAGTTGTCATCTGATAAGCTTCAGTGTTTGGCAGCTCTCGGTGTGAGGGTTGATCAGAAGAAGGATCGACGGCAATGAAAGTTCTTTTGGTTCGGGCCATAATTAAATATGAGGAAATTGTGCTAAGATCGAGAAGAATTGCTGAAGTGGCAGTTGCGTGAATTGCGCAACGAATCGGGTGTTGCGCAGGTCGCGCAACAGATTAGGCGTTGCCCGGGCAGCGTAACTATTAGAAAGCCTTGTGTGACGAACGAAGCATGAGGAAAAATTTCACAAGAGCTCCGCTGAAGAATGGAAGAATGAGAAAATGAACCAAGTTTGGATATTTATAGAAGTTTAGGCCGAGTACCGTACTTGGGTAGGCGTTACCCAGGTCGTGCAACGGTCTTAAGAGCAGTAGAAATTGGAAGAAAAAAGGGGGATTGATCCTGATTCTTTGAAACAAAGAACGGATCAAGGGGGCATCTGTTGGAGCATAAAAAGATCATGAAGGGGAGAAAGATTCAAGAATGAAAGCTAGACATAGAATGAAAGGAATGCATGGAAGAGCAGTTTAGTCAGTTGCGCGGATCATGCAACAAAGAAGCTCCATTGGGCGGATTGCACAATAAAGAAGCTCCGTTGTGCGGATTGCGCAACCAAAAGGCATCATTGCGCGGGTCGCACAACCAAGGAAGTCCATTGTGCGGGTTGCGCAACCAGTAAACACTATTGCGTGGATCGCGTAATCAACAAAAGAAAGGCAGTAAGATGAATGGTCTTCTCTTAGTTCAAAGTAGGTCCGATGGTATGAGAATTGAGGATTGGCACATGTGAAGAACCTATAAATACCCCATTCCCCCTCTCATTTGGGGATCGAAGATTTCAGAGACCAGAGCAGAGCGATTGAAGGTAGAAGAGTAGAGAGAAGGCTCGGTTGCGCGGATCGCCCAATGTATCTATCCATTGTGCGGATTGCACAACATCTCCTTCGGGTTATGCTGATCGCGCAACACACTTATGAGTTGTCTCACAACCAGGCTCATGTTTCAGCCAAGCATGTTGTGGGAATTACAGGGAGCATTCAAGTCCTACCTTCATCTCCATAAGTTCTTCTTTAGAAAGAAGAAATTCCTCCTAAGTATTGGGAGATGATCGAAATAGCGCAGGAATGCTGCCGAAATTTCTATCTTATTGAAGATTGGTTGATCAATTCAGCAATTCCTCCTAAGTATTATGAGATAGTTAAAATAGCGTCGAGATGCTGCCAGATTTAAAATTGGACATATAAAACTTGCTAATTGTAACTTGTTATTTTGACCTATCTTAGAATCAAGGGATATTAAAGGGATGTAAATGAATTCAACAATAATAATATGATGATTGATCCATGTTCATTCTCTTCATTATACTCAAATAAGATAATCCCCCAAATAAAACGCGTTTGTTTTCTTGTCGAAACATACTTTGATTTATGTTTACTCCATAGATTCTAATTTGATATTTAAAGAATGCTTTTAGTTTTTAATGGTTTAGTGTAACTCAAATTATAGTAAATCTGTAATTGCTTTAAGTATTTTCCTTTTCTGATTTGATATTGTGAAATTAGTAAGTCTTGTTGTTCACCATCATCTCTTGGGCATGCTAGGGTGATGCAATCCTTCCTGATCTTCACAATTCTCCTGCTTTGAGATTATAGGATTGGTAAATCCTGTTGTTTGCCATTGTCTCCTGGGCATGGTTTGGTGATGGAATCGCTGTCAATTATCACAGTTCTCCTTCATTGAGAATTATGTCAATGGAACTTCATATTTGGTTTTGTTGATATATTTTCCAATTGGATAGGATAGGACTCAAATTCTAATTGTGTTACTTGAATCAAGCAAGAGGGCTCCTAGATCACTACAAGTGGATCCTTGGCACGATAGTTTCCACCTTTAAATTCTTAGTTTTAATTACTCTATTCACAATTACTCTCTCAAATACTTCAGAATTAGTTTCACATCTTCTTCTAGTTAATTTCAGAAACGTACTAGTTTCAGTCCATGTGGATTTGACCTCGATCTTTCCGAGATTATTACTACATCGCAACCCTACACTTGGGATTGTGAACACTAACATACATTTCATCCACATCAATTACATGTATGCATTTCTTAACGCAATATACTCAGCTTCTACAGTATATAAAGATATTAAGTTTTTCTTCTTGCTCATCCAAGAGACAAGACAATTTCCAATGTAGAAGCATCCACCACTTACGAATTTTCTATCATCGACATTATCTACCCAATCAACATCCATACATCTAGCAACATATAAAGATGCATCATGAGGGTACCATAACCCAAAATTGGTCGTGCTGGCAACGTAGCTGATTATTCTTTTGACCGCAAACAAATGAGATAATTTAGGGTTATATTGATAACTACCACATATGCCCACGTTGAAAGAAATATCAGGTCTGCTGGCAATTAAGTATAATAGACTACCAATCATGCTACGGTAATGACACTGGTCAACACTTTTACCAGAATCCTCTTTAGACAACTTAAAGTGTTATATCCATGGGTGTTTGAAAGTTTTTACCATTTTCAAACCCAAATTTCCTAATGAGATTCATCGCATACTTGGTTTGAGATATGAATATCATGTCCTTAAGTTGTTTCACTTGGAGACTAAGGAAATAGTTCAGCTCACCAACCATATTCATCTCAAATTTTGATTTCATAGAATCTACAAACTTAGAAGAATGGTTAGTATTTGTGGATCCATAGATAATATCATCTACATATATTTGAACAATCAATATGTCTTCATTATATCTTTAATAAATAGAGTTTTATCAACACTTCCCATTTTAGAGTTTTGACTAAGAAAAAATTTAGTTAATTTTTCACACCATGCTCTTGGAGCTTGTTATAAGCTGTACAGAGCCTTTTTAAGATGGTATACAATATTAGGAAGCTTAGGATCTTCAAAACTTTTAAGTTGTTCTACATAAACTTCTTCATTTAAGTCACCGTTCAAGAAGGCACTTTTAACATCCATTTGAAATATTTTAAAATTTTTATGTCTTGCGTTGGAAATAAACAATTTGATGGATTCAAGTCGAGCAACTAGAGCAAAGGTTTCATCATAGTTAACTCCTTCAATTGGAGTGTACCGTTGAATAACTAATCGAGCTTTGTTTCTTATAATATTATAAAATTCATTAGATTTATTTTTAAAGATTCATTTAGTTCCAATCACATGTTTGTCAGAAAGTCTAGGAATTAAATACCAAACATCATTACTAACAAATTGACTTAATTCATCTTGCATAGCTAAAATCCAATTTTTATTAACAAGGGCTTCATTTATATTAGTCGGTTCTATCTAAGAAGTGAAGCACACATGATTATAGATGTTTTCCAATTGTCTTCTGGTTTGAACACAAGTGTGAGGGTTACCAAGTATTTGATTAGTCAGATGATCCTTGACTAATCTATTCTTACTTGAATCTGAATGTGATGATGGTTTAGATTGATTGACAATAGTAATTTCATCATCGTGATTATAATTGGAAGTGATTGATTGATTGTCAATAACAACATTTATGGATTCTTGTATCACTCTGAGTCTTTTATTCAGGACAGGATATGCTCTACTATTCAGATCATACCCCAAAAATATACCATCATCACTTTTTGTTTCAAACTTTCCCAAATGTTCCCGATCCCGTAAAATGAAGCATTTGCTTCTGAAAATACGAAAATATTTTACAGACGGTCGTTTAATAAGTTTTATTTTTACTTACTCTTATATAAACTCGATTAATAATATAGCTAGCAGTATTATCAGCTTCAGCCCATAATTGTTTTGCTAATTTTTTACTGTTAATCATAACACTCCTCATTTCTTGTAGAACTCTGTTTTTCCTCTCTGCAACACCATTTTTCTAAGGGGTTTTAGGACTAGAGTATTCATGTAATATTTCATGATCATTACAAAACTTCTCAAATTTATAATTTTTAAATTCAATGGCATGATCACTTCTTATTCCTTTCATAGATAGTTCTTTTTTCAGTCTGGATGCGTTTAAATAACTTTTTATCTTCATCAAAAGCATCCGACTTTTCAATTAAGAAGGCTACCCAAGAGTATCTAGTGTATTTATCAACTACAACTAGAAAGTATTTCTTATTGCCGCTATTCACCATTTGAGTTGGTCTAACTAAATCCATATAGAGTAGTTCAAGAGGCCTAGTTGTGGCTAAGGAGTTCACCTTTTTGTGACAACTCCTGATTTGTTTGTCTATTTGGCAGGCACCACATACTTTCTTCTCTAATTTCCTTTTAGTTTAGGTAAGCCTCAAAAGTTATCTCTCTTGCTTAGTTTGTATAAGTCTCTATTGTTTACATGTCCAAGACATTAATGGCATAATTCAGTTTCGTCTGTTTGGACCATGTAGCAGGAGTAATTTGAAGAACAAGATTCATCAATGATATAGTAATTTTCAGAGGTTCTTCAACCATTTAATATTATATGACCTTCATTATTAGTTATCTCACATCCAGGATCTAAAAATTTAACACTATGATTATCATCAAAGATTTGAGATATGTTCAACAAATTATGTTTTAAACCTTCAACATATAAGACATCTTTAAAAACAGGTAGGTTAGGAAGTATTACATTACCTCTTCCAATGATTTTACAGTTTTTACTATCTCCAAATGTTACTGAGCCGCCATTAATTTGATTGATGTCCGATAGAATCGCCTTATCACCTGTCATCTGTCTAGAACATCCACTATCCAGATATTATCTTGAATGACTACTTTCTTTGAAAGATGTGTGAATAACACGACACTTATCTTTTGGAACCCATTTCAATATGGTTTAGGATTTATGAGGATCTCTTACTATTTAATGTGTTTGTGAGTAAGATTTTTTGTTGTTTTCACTTTGTTATTTTTAAAGTTATATTTCAAGAGCTCTTTAAGTAAGTCCACTATCTTATCTGTTAGAGGAGGATTATTATATTTCCTTTGATATTTATGATAGCTGGCCTTAGTTTTTTGTATTAGAAATTTTTTGAAAAGGTGTTTCATTGTTCTTTTCTTCTTTTGTAGTTTCTACTTTAGATTTTGAAGATTCACCTTTTACAAAAATGGGAGTAGAATTTTTTGGATTTTCTGTACCATTCATGATATATCCCAAGCTAGCTCGACAAGATACAGTTAATAATTTTCCAAGTCTCTGGTCACCTTGGGTGTATATTAAAGTCTCTTTTGAGGTTTTAAGAGAGGCAACTTCTAATTTTAAATCCTTATTTTCAATTTTGAGTTTTTGAATTTTAGAAATTTTCAGATTTAAATCTAGTTTGGTTTTCTCAAAACAGTTAGAAAAATGAAATTTTTCCAAAACAAAATTTTTCAAGTTCTAATTTCAAATCAGCAAATTTTTCTTTTTGAATTTTCAATTTAGCCACAATCTTAGTACTCTATTTATATAGGGCATCATAAGCAATTTGAAAATCTTCTTCATTTTCAGAATCAAGTTCAAGAGTTTCATAGTTAGAATCATCTAAGGAAGTGATTCTTGCTATGGTCATGTCTTTTGATCTTTCTCAGTTTCTTGGTCTGATTTGTCAGTTTCTGAATTAGATTTAAATTATGATGATTCATCTATAGTAGCAATCATACCTCTTCTTTTGGATTTATCCTTCTTAGGACATTTTGAAGCTACATGCCCATATTTAGAACAGTTGAAACATTTGGTGTCTTTAGATTTTGATTTCCAAACATTTGAGTTTCCTTTTCTTTTGTTAAAAGGTTTTTAAAAATCTAATCTATTTTTATTTTGGAAAATTTTATAAAACTTTTTAGGTAACATAGCCATATCATCTTCATTGTCATCATTTTCAGAATTTGACACAGTGAAAAATGGAAAAAAAAAAAGACGGATTTTGAGACAGTTGTAGACCGTCTCTAAAATTCCTTAGTTTAAAGATACTTTAGAGATGGTCGTAATTTGTCTCAAAAATTTTAGACGGCTCTTGACCGTCACTAATATTGTCTTAAAATGTTGAACGTCCATAAATCATTTAAGACGATTAGTGACCGTCTTATTTGCGGTCATTTGAGACGGTCGAAGACCGTCCACATTAGAGACGGGCTTTAACCGTCTTATATGCGGTAATCTGAGATGGTCATTGGTTGTCTGTATTTAAGACGGTCATTGGCCGTCTTCTACTTATAATATGAGACTTTCAAAGACCGTCTCTATTAGAGACAGTCCTTAGCCGTCTTATAGCCCTGTCAAAGACCGTCGCTATTAGAGACTGTCAAAGACCGTCTCTATTAGAGACTATCAATGACCGTCTCTATTAGAGACTGTCAAAGACCGCCTCTAATAAAGATGGTCCTAAACCGTTCATAATGCTTTCAATGACCGTAAAAAATTAACAAGCTCAAAAAATTTATGAATTAAAAAAAGTAGTTAAGAAGCTTAGAAAAATAATTAACAATGTTTAAGAAAAATTTAAATTTTGAAAAAAAAAATTGTTGATAATTTTGAAAAAAAATCAATAAAAAAATGATATTTTGAAAAAGAAAATTTGAAAATTTAAACAAATTTATGAAAAAATTGACAAATTGTAATATATATAGATATATATATATATATATTTTTATATAAAGAAAACTAGATTTTGTATTTTGACAAGAAAAATTGAAAGTTATATAACAAAAGTGAGATTAAAAAAATGATATTTTGAAAAAGAAAATTTAAAAAATTAAATAAAATTGTGAAAAAATTGACAAATTGTAAAAAATATATATTTTTTAAAAAAGAAAAGTAAATTTTGTATTAAAAATGTTAAATTTATTTATAATAAAATGATATTTAGTTAAAAGTGTAAAAAAAAAAAAATATACATTTTGAAAAATAAAAATGTTAAATTTATTTGTGAAAAATAAAATTACTAAATTATTAGGCAAATCCACTAATTGAACCTTTAATCATTTTTGGACAATCTTATCAGTTCAAATTGAAGAGTAAATAACTTCAGATGTTTAAATCAAATTTCACTGAAATTGTTAATCAATCTTGTATGCCTAATATCTTTCTCATATGTAGCCTGATTGAGGTGAGTAACTAGTCTAATTGAGAGTAATGATTAGTAAAATAGATTGAATGGACTAGACATGTAAAATGGGCAAAATATTCTGGTTAAAATTATGACCCAACTTACTGACCTCGTGAGAACCTAAGAATTGATGTTAGTAAGTTTAGTGGGCCCCATCATGATGTGTGTCGACATCAACACCGCGGATTTGATGTGTCCCCTTTAGGTTATGAGATATCTCAAAAATCATTGCTAAACGAAACTCAAGTGGGCCATACCATTTAAAACTATGTGAAGACATCCCAAAAAATATAAAAGTACTTGGTGGGACCCACATGAGTTTTGGATGCGGTTGAAACTTGGTCTGACCCCTCATCTAAGTGAGACACACATAATGAGTGGGTTGGATATGTGAATCACATTTAGATAAGCCCAATATATGATTATGAATGTTTCAAGGAAACCTTTCTCCACTACGTTTAAGTGAGTTACTCGTTACCTTTACCATAGTAAACTCTGTGGGGTTCACCATTATTTATTTATTTTATCCACTCCACTCATCCATGTTAACAGATAATTTGAGGTCTAAAGAACAAAAAGGAAGCATATCCAAAGCTCAAGTGGACCACACCACAGGAAATAGTGTGATTGAACCTCTACCATTTAAAATTTCTTGAAGGCCATAGAAGTTTTAGATCAAGCTGATGTTTGTGTTTTCTTTTCATTTATATATTTTTGATATTATGAAGAACCTTTAACTGTTTTTAGACAATCTGATTAGTTCGGACATGAAGAGTAAATAACTTCAAATGTTTAAATCAAAGTTCACTCAAATTGTTGATCAATCTTGTTTGCCCAATATCTTTCTCATATGTAGTATGATCGAGGCGAGTAACCGGTTTTGGATGTTGGTCGGTGCTCTATGGGTGCCACCATGATGTATGTGTTTCATCCATGCCGTCCATCCATTTTTACAAATCATATTAGGGCTTGATACTAAAAATGAGAGGGATATAAATCTCAGGTGGACCACACCACATGAAAACAGTAGTGATTGGATATCCATGATTAAAGACCTCCTAAGGCCCACTGTACTTTTTATTTGACTTCCTATCTGTTGATCAGGTCATAAAGGCCCAGATGAAGGGAAAAAAATATCAAATTAATCCATAACTTTATATGGCCCCCAAAAGGTTTTTAATGGTCGACGCTCATTCAACACTGTTTCCTATAATGTGGTCCAGTTGAGATTGGGATATACCTCATTTTTTGTCTCATTCCATAAAATGAAATGAAAAATAGATGGATGGCAAGGATGAAACATGCACATACATCATGGTGGGGCCCACAGAGCACCGACCACGTGACCCATGACCGCTTGTGAGAGAGACTTGAAGTCTCTCTCGCTCTCTGCTCTCTCTCTCTCTCTCTCTCTCTCAGATGGACGACATGAACGAAGTGGACCATATCATAGGAAATAGTGGGAATAATGATTTCCACCGTTGAAATCTTCTTATGGCCTACAGTGATTTTTATTTGCCATCCAACTTGTTCAATAGATCACAAATACATGGATGAAGGGAAAACTAAAATATCAACTTGATCCAAAACTTTAGTGACCTCCCAAATTTTTTTAATGGTAGACGTTCAGTTTATACTATTTCCTATGATGTGGTCCACTTCAAATTTTTATAGGCTTCATTTTTGAGCTTATGTAATAAAATTATATGCTAAAATGGATGGATATAGTGGATAAAATGAATAAATCATGGTGGGCCCCATAGGATTTACTCTATACGCTTGGGAATGAATTGATTACCCCCCCTGACACCAGCCAATGACTGGTGGTCGGTGCTTTATGGCTCCCACCATGATGTATGTGTTTCGACCATGCCGTCTATATATTTCTATAGATAATTTTACAATATGAGACCAAAAATGAGATATATGCAAATCTCAAGTGGACCACATTACAGGAAACAATGTTGAATGAGCGTCGACCATTAAAAATATGATCAATAGCTATAAAAGTTTTTGATCAAGCTGATTTTTATTTTTTTTCCCTTCATCTGGTCCTGTATGACCAAATCAACATATTGGATGTCAAATAAACAGTACAGTGGGCCTTAGGAGGATTTTAATGGTGGATATCCAATCACTAATGTTCTCATGTGGTGTGGACCACCTGAGATTTATATCCCTCTAATTTTTGGCATAAAGCTCTAATATGATTTGTAAAAATGGATGGACGGCATGGATGAAACACATACATCATGGTGGGGTCCATAGAGCACCGTCCAGTCTCGCTCAAAATTGGGCAGGTGCTCAAAACAGAGCCGCGCCCAAACCTACCCCCATTTTCTCTCGCCGCCCTCCCTCTCTCTCCCTCTCTCACCCCTGCCCTCCGTGCGCCATCATCTAGTTCTCTCTCTCTCCCTCTCTCATGATCTCTCTCGTCAATCTCAGATCTCTCTAAATCTGTCTCTCCTTCTCCCTCTCCCTCTCGATCTCTCTTAATATGCCTCTCCCTCTCTCTCTCTCTCTCGCGATCTGCTTCTCTCCCCCTCTCTCTTGCGATCTGCTTCTCTCTCTCTCTCCCTCTCTCTCTCCGACTCTCGATTTGCAAGCCTTAACCCGCATCCACCAGCCGCTAAAACCCATCGCATCTCTAGTCATCAACAACAATAGAAAGTTGTTGAGCTCCCACCTGTTGCCAATCTGAAAAGGTGATGTTGCATTTTGATTTTTAGTCTTCATTTTGGTTATGAATCTCTATTTGGATGATTGGATAATGGAATGTTATTTTGAGGATTTTTACATGTAAGGTGTATGTTGATATGCTTGTGAGAATATCATTCCAAATTTTGTTTGTGATCAGATTGGAAGCCAATGAGGACCCCCACCTGATGTAAATGTTTTATCCCCACCGACCACCTGCTGTATGCAGCTGGGCCACCGTGATGTATTTTTTATACAGGCCAGTAGGGTCATCCATCTGTGGACGCTGCTGGAGTGACGCTAAGGGTAACGTGCCCCATGCTCTGTGTGGGCCCACCATGATCCGTGCATTTTATCCCTGCCATTTATATGTTTTGCTCGCTCATTTTAAACACAAGTCTAAATAGTAGAATAAGGATACCTGCCTGTGAAACTTTTATGTTTTTTTAAACATAACCACTCCTGCGCCACATGGGCACTACAACTAAGGATTTCAGTGCTGAAACACAACCAGTTTACCTTTGAGCCGTGGAATCGAACCCTGCATGGATGAAACTTTACTAGGCCCGATGTGAATTTTGTCTGCCATCCAATTTGTTCATAAAGTCGCACAAATTAAGGGCTCGTTAAGTATTTTAGGGCCTGTTTGGGCAGTTCCATTGGAAATGATTAGGTGGGATGGAATCGCATCTAGTCCAGTGCCAATTCCACTCCATGTTTGGGAAGAATAGAAAAGCTTGGAAGTAGATTAGATGGAATCGTGTTGAGTCCCATGCCAATTTCATTCAATGGTAGGGTTTTCAATCACCGTTTTTTGCTATTGCATGGTTCACTTGAGCTTTGGATTTTCTTGTTCTCTTGTTATAAATTGACATGGAAAAATAGATGGATGGTGTGGATTTAGAATAAATACATCAATGTGGGCCCATGGTAAGGGTAACACCCTTTGTAGTGGACCCACCATCAAACTTGGGGCTATTAGTTTTTTATAACAACCATTAGTTTTATGAGATTTGATTGATTATTGTGTTATTATTTAACTTATTTCTTACTATTGCACATGCTCTTAAGCCCTATTAAATAAAAATTTACTATACATGCAATTTTTTCTTTTTCTATTTTATTCCTATATGTGTAAATATTTATATTTTTTTCTTTTTCTATTTTATATTTATTTATTCCTATTGATGGTTAGCAATGATTTTTATCCACCCATTTAATGGACACCATTTAAGTGGTTAGGATGTTCAATCAGTATATGTGAGATCCGACCCGGCTTTACATGTGTACATGTGTGTGTGTGAGTATGCATCTCGTTTATTTTGGTCCCGCGGTCCTACCGATCAAATTTCGGTGACCCGTGACCCTCCGATAGTGTTTGCATCATCCTTGAGTTCGGTCATATAAACTCGACTCGGATTGACCTGAGACCTATGCTATTGCAACCGTATCGTCGTCGCGGTTCCAACGCCACGTCTCGCACATAAATCCGATATGTAGATCAAAAGTTATGTACATTTCATTGTATGACGCTTAATCATGTGGCCCACTTAGGTGTCATGCATGTGGACCCCACTCCTCTTGGCACAAGTTCCCGTGACACCACCCACACGCACTACAATTCTCATGGAATAAACACTACCCACCCCACACACACCACTAATAGACCTACTAAGCATAGCACTTTGTTATTGTCACCATAGGCCATTATGGTTTCTCTAACCAAGGAGAGAGAGGCCATGATTGCCTCCCTACAATTCTCTCTCTCTCTCTCTCTCTCTCTCTCTCTCTCTCTCTCTTCTCATTCCCTCATTTCTTCTCCCATTTATAAAAAATACAGCAACCTTCTCCCTATCTTCCATCCATTCTAACCCCTCCTCCCTAAAATGCCTCCTCATCTACCCCTTCTCACTTGATCTTAGCCATTGATCCATGTTGCTTGGAGCCTCTAGATGATGGTGATGTAAGTTTCAAGGTTGATCTAGGTGGGTGCTCTTAGATCCTTCTTCATTTCTTTCTTAGGAGCTTGTAGGACCCATCAAGTGGTGATGGAGGTCCCTCATGTCTCCATGGTTGAGGCCAATAGCCCTTTTTCATTGCATGCATGATCCATGGATGGGGCCATTCTCCATAGACCCCATCATAGCATTTTCCTTTGATGCATGTCATTTTCCTCTCTTGTGGCTGGATTATTTTTATTTTCTATTATTCTATTCTTGATTTCCTGATGTGGGTAGCCCACTTAGTGGCCTCAAAATATCCAAACCGTCTAAGCAAAGTGGACGCCCATAGCTGTCCATTCCTTGGACATTGGCACTCTATTTGCTCCATTTTGGGCACATGCAATGAGTTTCATGGAGGGGGTATGGTCTGGATGTTTGTGGGGCCCACTGGGGTGGTCCATACCACAATTTCCATGGATTGATTTTCTCTTTTTATAGTGATTATAATTATTTTAATTCAGTATTATGTTGCTGTCCAAAAGCCATCTGGACAGATTTTTAAGCTGTCTTGAGCTCAGTTTTGGGGATGATTGGTGAGGTGTTTGGTCCCATTTGATATATACCTCTTAAAGGTGGGGATCCCACCTAGATGTTCCCCAAATTTCACCCTCATCCGTCCCTGTTTGGTCACCCAAAAGAGTGGGCCAAGGAGGGTGGATAGTCTAGATTTTCTGGACTGTCTAGCAACCATGCTTGCTGTACAAACATAATTATCAGTCTGTTTCTGAAATGGTGGGCCACCTTTGTGGACCCCACCTTATTGTATACTTATGTAGGGATGTTAGTCCTACATTTCTTATAATTTGGCAGACCTGGGCCCACTCTAATGGAGTGCATAAATTAGGGGCAGCAGCAGATTTTTTTTGAAATACCTTGCTGTCCATAAATTCTAGGAGTTAAATAAAATACTTTTACTATCCCAAAAATTCTAAAATTTTTCAAAGAGGTGTCCCACCCATGGTAGGGCCTACCTGAAAAATTTTAGGGCCAATGGACCCCATTTGGGCATCCAAAAGGGTGGGCTAATATAGTGGGCTGCCAGAAATTTCTGCTATCCAGTTCAGCAGCATAGTTCCATAAAAATAAATTTTAAAAAAATATTTTCTCAGAAAGTGGGCCATATTTCTCGGTCCCACCTTGTTTTGGGCTTGATAAGGGACCTTGGGTCCAAATTTCAAAAATTTTGGAGGCCCAGAACCCACCCATTTGATGACCCAAATTCAGGACAGTTATATTCCAGCAATATTTCACCCTGGACAGATCGTATTCTTTAAATTAATTAAAATACTTCTGAGTATCTAAAAATTATTAAAATTTACAAGGAGGTAGTAAACTCATGGTAGGACCTACCTACCAAATTTCAAGTCTAATGGACCCCTGTTTATACCGTGATAAGGCCCGGACTGGCCTATCACGTTGGAATGTCCAGGCCAGTCGGATTTTCTGGACAGCTTGTTTTATTGAAATTAATTAAATTATTTCTAGATGTCCAAAAATTCTGAAATTTTGTGGGGTTTGGTCCACCTATGGAAGGATAATCCTGAAAATTTTTAGGACCATCAGGCCCCTGGACTGACCGTGGTATGGCCTGTAAATTGGGTCAGTTTTGGGCCAAATACCCAGGCCCATATGACTAACCACCATGGAATGCCCCTACCTTGGGCTGCTGGGCTGCATTCTAATGGCATGGCCCACTTAAAGTAAGTGTTGCATATTCCCCCCTTCTTATCTGGTGGGACCCACTGTAATATGTGTGGGTCACCATGGATCAGTAACCCATTTAAATTAAATAAATTTCTGGACTCCAATAGGCCCAGGAAGTGGGTGGGCTGGAATTCCAGTAAGGGCCCAAATTTACTGCATAGTTGATCTTTTGGAGTCATGGTGGCCCACCATATTTAAGTGAGTGTTGCACACACTCTTTGCCCTCCATCCTTAGACATTTTGGGCTTAATTAGTGCCCTCTTGAGGCCCACCTTTGTTGTGGTTTTGTGGGCTAGCCTTAACCAAAATTTTTGATAGTTTTGTAGGCCCAATGGCTTGGAAACCTATCCCTTGAGCACAAGATTGTGCAAGGGCTGACCTTATTGATTCACGGGCCCAATGGGCCATCTACAAGTTGATCATGTGCATTTATTAGCCTTGATGCCCTCATGAAGTGCTTAATTATGTGCTGACTTGTAAGGCCCGCATAAATGTATATTGTGGAGGGCCTTGCTAAGTCTTTGGGCTGATGTGGCAAGGCCCACACTGTCAGTATAGGCCTGCCCATGTGTATTATTGGACTTACGGGCTTCCTTCAAGTCCACCATAATGTATGAATTGGATGGCTTTTGTTTGAGCCATTTCTTTTGGGCCTATTATGTGATATATTATATGCATGTTTGTATTAACAAGTAGGCCTTGTGGACTCAGTTCTTTTGAATAGGCCCATTGATCTTGGGCCTATACTCTCCTATCTATTGTGATGGGCTTAGGGGCAATAATACACAAGAGGTTGGGCCCTTGGCTGCCCACTAAACTGACCCTGTACTTGGGCCAAAAGTGATGCCCAACTTCCTTGTGTTAAATGTGAAACTTGCCCATG
The DNA here is from genome assembly GCA_030180095.1 of Magnolia changhungtana. Taxonomy (NCBI): domain Eukaryota; kingdom Viridiplantae; phylum Streptophyta; class Magnoliopsida; order Magnoliales; family Magnoliaceae; genus Magnolia; species Magnolia changhungtana. The sequence goes on along the minus strand of JASAUF010000653.1, from coordinate 4,571,672 downwards.
TAAATGAATTACTGGGCTGCCCATGAAGCCCACCACAATATATGGATTTATGACCTTTATGGTTGGGCCCAAACCTTTCTTAAGGGCCCACCATGCTACCAAGTATTGGGCTTAGTATATGACCTACTAGGCCATGGATTGCTTAGGCCTTGGGCCTTATTCCATACTCGAGTAGTGGTGGGCTACCTCTTGGAAACCAGTTGAGGTTGGATGTCCTCCTGGGTGATCCTAAGGTAGGCCCATAGGTTTCTATATGGATGGTTAAAGGCCCACCATAGACCCTAGGCCATTTGTTTAAGGCTTAATGTATATGTATATGAAACCTACCTTAATGCATGTGGTCCAGGCCGTCCAAGCCTTGGATCGCTCGATCATGGAGGCACTCTCTGCCTTGGGTTGCTAATGGATTCACAATCCAATAGCAGGCCCACTTGATCTTTTCTTGATGTATACACACCCTCCATCTGGTGGGGCCCCCTATGAATATTGTTGGCCTTCATGAGATCATTCCCACTTATTTGACTAATTTATGGGCTTTTGCAAGCCCAGGAAGCAGAGTAGGCCGAACGTTTATTAAAGGGCCTTAAATGTACATTGTTATGGTTGAAACTTTATTGGACATGGGACCTACCATATTGAGAACTTATGTACGTGTTGCATGCTTATGTTTTCTTATAATCTTTGGGCTTAATAAATGCATTTTTGGGTCACCTTTAGTGATCACATGAGGACCCCATCTTAGATCATATTTTTGGGGCATCCCATGAGCCTAGAGTGGGTTGGGACGTCCCAGCTTGGCCCAACCATATATTAAGCCAACTTCCACCATTTTGATGGACTTGTGGGCTAAGATAAGGATAGTATTGAGCCCTTGGTTGCCCACTTAAATTGCTAGTTATTGGGCCGATGTAGTTGGGCCCATTTCATCATCCAAACTTAAACTTATTTTTGGACCGTATATTGTGTACGCAGGCTGCCCACCAAGTCCAACTTAATGCATGAATTCAATGGCCATTGGGAATTGAGCCTTGGGCCTTAATTTCTCTATTGGGGCCCATGTTGTTAAAAGTGGTATTGTATCTTTTTATGGCCTATTATGAGGAATGTATGTATGTGGTTACCTGTGTTCTTATCTTGAATGTAGGGCCTTGGGCCTTGTATCCATATAGTTCATGGTTGAGATGCTTCTTAGGGAATGGTGGTTAAATGTCCCCATTATGGACCCCTCTAGGCCCGATTATATCTAAATGTGATTAGATACTCATCTTAAACTCTTGCTAGACTCACTTCTGTGTTACTTAGACATGTAGTTGTATGCTTAGTCTCGTGGGCTACCCAAGGTAAATGGGCCCCCACTAAAGGTGGGATTTCTTATAGATATTGTCTAAATACCTAGTCTTGGTCCCTTCTTGGATAGGAGTGTACCACTTTGTATATCGCTGCATAATGCATCTAGACCCATCTTCATGGCCCATGTGCCTCATTGTATGCTTGGATGACACTATGTGTGTGGTTATGATTGTACCATTGGGCATTGCATGTTGCATTCCAGAGGGACGTAGTATTCCTTCTTGAGCACTTTGGATGTATGGGATTGATGCCTGGTTGATTGTGTGATTCATGCATCTGACATTACATAGCATATGAGCATTATCGCCCTTGCTTCATCAGGGTTGTAGCCTCTACAGATACATCGTGGATGGCCATGTTTGAATATCGAAAATGTTACTTGAGCATATTGGGTGCATAGAATGCCCATGGGTGAAAATTTTAAAACTTCCATGATACCAGGATCTACTCCAACGGCGTGACCGGGTGGTATATATGAGCGCATAAGGGCCTTATACCGTTAGGCCGCGACTCCCACTATTGTATAGTCGGTTGGATAGGGGTGTGGCCTTACTCGCCTGATGTAAGGGGGCATTGCTAGGCTGAGTCTGACCAGCTCATGAATGGGTCCGCTACCTTTAGGCCTTGCTGGTGATTGGCTGTCCGCAGGCAGGGTAGTGAGGTCTCTTACTCTCGTTTGACTGTGCAGGGTCTGTAGAGCGGCAGTCATCCAGCAGTGTAATGGACCCCGGTGATTTCCTTATGATGGAAATGTACTTGATATGTGGATTGGATATGAGCACTGACATTACTTCGCATTGCATTTGCATCGGCTGTGTAAGCCTCATAATGCATTACAGTACTCATTGCATTACAGTACTCATTGCATTATAGTACTAATTGTATTACAGTACTCATTGCATTATATAGCCTCGGTATGGCTTCCTGCATGATCGTTCTGCCTTGGTATAGTTTATTGCATTCATGATAGCCTTGGTAAGGCTAGTGGTATTGGTATTGATCATAACTCCCTTCTGCATTCTCTATCTTCTTCTGAGTACTATTATCACCCACTTTCACCACCCCCTAAGCTTTCTATAAGCTTATGCATGATTGATGCGTGCAGGATATCCTAGGCAGGCGTCGTAGCAGTAGAGCATGGAGTAGAGTTGAGCTTGAGGACTCCAGTGTTGCTGACTCTTTTCTCTCTTTTCCCATTATCTTATGTATATCCTTTCAGACCTGATGTAAGCTTGTAAAAGTTCAAATTCTTAGTGAATTTTGTGATATGTATCCTTTGTTACTTCCAGATGTACTTGCTGTGATCTTGGGTATGCTCGTATTGATAATGATTATACTGTTATGAAAATCCTCCTTGTAGGATCCCTGGATCGGAACCTGCCTCAAGAGCCGAGAATGGGGTACTACGGAGGCTGTTGTGGCCAGAACCAGCCATCGGGTTCCTTGTGAGTCCCGTTATCGAGTCTGGGGCATGACAGGAGTTGGTATCAGAGCATAGCAAGTAATTTTAGAATAACTTGGGATAGTATCACATATCTGTCGTGAGCTTAGGACAAGTAGTGTCCCGAGTGCATTTTTCTCGTTCTGTTTGAGCCTTCAAGGATTCTAATTTCTAAGCGTCCATCACCTTTGTTCTTTCTGTAGACCATGCCGTCCAGTCAAGGTATGCATGATTGTGACGCCTGTGGCCGTGGTGCCCATAGATATGGTTCTCATTCCGCTCCAGCGATCTCAGTGACTTTTGCTCTACCATTTGATATTCTTGTTTCCCCTCTGGAGCCTGTTGTACCTATTCCTGAGGATTCCGCCATACATGTGCCTCCGTTAGAGGCCAGTGCTACCCCTGCTTATCTGACGATTCCTGTAGGAGCTGAGCATCTCTAGTAGTTGATGCAGGTCATCACTAATGTTCTTCAGACCCGCCAGCCCGTTCCTGAGATGCCCGGACAGGCGGAATAGGAGCGTGCGAGTCCCCTTTTGCGAGATTCGACTCTACAGCATGCTTTGTTAGCAGTATTTCTACTTCAGGGCGAGTCCGAGTGGACCGGTTTGCAGAGGGATCGTGATCAGAGGAGAGGCCGGAAGAGGCAGGCCCCCTCTGGTAGCTCACGACAGCGTCGACAGCGGTAGAGGTCCGTAACTTATCGAGCTGCTAGAGCATCAGCATCGCATACAGCAGCTTCTTCTTTTAGGCCGTTTACTAACATTTGCTATGGATGTGGGCAGACGGGACACCGTAGGCGTGAGTGTCCCCATCAGCAGGATGGACCTTCGCAGCTACCGTAGTAGCAGCAGAGATCGCAGATGCAGAAGAGATAGACACCTCCCCAACCACCTCAGGCTTGATTTTGCGTGACCCAGCAGGACCCTTAGTTATTAGGAGAGTTATTATGAGTATTCTCCTTATCTCTATAAGTAAGTCTTGTGTTTTGGTGTATCGTACCCTTTTTGTATCCAAGGGCTTTTATTCACTCAGATTGTTATTAGAGTCTATCGTAAGGGATTGTCAGTATCGACATTCTTGGAAAGATCGCTGTGTTAGGCTAATGATATTATCGTGTTCCATTTTGGTTGGTGAGATGCTCTTGCCCACTGAATAGTTTTGTATTGCTGATGTCGAGCTTGTTTTATTGTCAAGACAGTATTCCTGGTTAGGGATGGTAGGCCAGATTGCTAGTTTTAGGGCTGAATGTGACGCTTCTCAGTGTGTCAAGGCCGATCCTCTGAGACCCCCCTAGTACCTTGCAGCTGTTGAGTGTTCCAAAGTGGAAGTGGGAGAGTGTATTGATGGATTTCATCACAGGTTTACTGAGATTAGGGAGCATTATCCCTATCTGTTCAATGATTGATTGTTTGTATTGCCTTATCTTGTGATTTAAGAATGTGATATATATATAGGATGTTATGCATTTTGTTGTCTCGATTTTTCAATTTCGAGGATAAAATTTCTTTGTTGGTGGGGAGGATTGTGAGATCTGACCCGGGTTCACATGTGTGCATGTGTGTGTGTGAGTATGCATCTCGTTTATTTTGGTCCCGTGGTCCTACCGATCAAATTTTGGTGACCAGTGACCCTCTGATAGTGTTTGCATCATCCTTGAGTTTGGTGATGTAAACTCGACTTGAATTGACCTGAAACCTATGCTATTGCGACCGCATCGTCGCCGCGATTCCAACGCCACGTCTCGCGCATAAATCCGATATGTAGATCAAAAGTTATGTATATTTCACTGTATGACGCTTAATCATGTGACCCACTTAGGTGTCATGCATGTGGACCCCACTCTTCTTGGCACAAGTTCCCGTGACACCACCCACACACACTACAATTCCTATGGAATAAATACTACCTACCCCGCACACACCACCAATAGACCTACTAAGCATAACACTTTGTTATTGTCACCATAGGCCATTATGGTTTCTCTAACCAAGGAGAGAGAGGCCATGATTGCCTCCATACAATTCTCTCTCTCTCTCTCTCTCTCTCTCTCTCTCTCTCTTCTCATTCCCTCATTTCTTCTCCCATTTGTAAAAAATCCAGTAACCTTCTCCCTATCTTCCATCCATTCTAGCCCCTTCTCCCTAAAATGCCTCCTCATCTACCCCTTCTCACTTGATCTTAGCCATTGATCCATGTTGCTTGGAGCCTCTAGATGATGGTGATGTAAGTTTCAAGGTTGATCTAGGTGGGTGCTCTTAGATCCTTCTTCATTTCTTTCTCAGGAGCTTATGGGACCCATCAAGTGATGATAGAGGTCTTTCATATCTCCATGGTTGAGGCCAATAGCCCTTTTTCATTGGATGCATGATCCATGGATGAGGCCATTCTCCATAGACCCCATCATAGCATTTTCCTTTGATACATGTCATTTTCCTCTCTTGTGGCTGGATTATTTTTATTTTCTATTATTATATTCTTGATTTCCTGATGTGTGTGGCCCACTTAGTGGCCTCGGAATATCCAAACCGTCCAAGCAAAGTGGATGCCCATGGTTGTCCATTCCTTGGACATTGGCACTCTATTTGCTCCATTTTGGGCACATGCAATGAGTTTCATGGAGGGGGTATGGTCTGGATGTTTGTGGGGCCCACTGGGGTGGTCCATACCACAATTTCCATGGATTGATTTCCTCTTTTTATAGTGATTATAATTATTTTAATTCAGTATTATGTTGCTGTCCAAAAGTGTTGAGGGTTAAATATTACATATCAGACCCCAATCATTACCAGATTTTATGTATATGATATTGCTTAATGGAGTATTTTAATTGTATTTTTGTTATAGGATGAAGTCAGGAGCGTTGATTGAAAATTGATGTTAAAAGCATGGATTTGACATTCCAAAGTCACCAGAGCACGGGATGGACTCCAAAGAACCAATAATGAAGATTTTACACACCTGGGATCTGAGGAAAGCAAGACAAAGGGGCCCGAAAAGGGTCCAGAATGCAAGATCACATGGTTCCCGCTATCTGATCAGTTCGAAACTTCATACATGGGATGAGGGCCGTAAATTAACCGTACATATTAAATTTCAGCCATTGAAGATCTCGGGAAGTGGTCCAACGGACAGATCAGCCCATTAATCTTCACTTTGGGGCCCACCTGATATTTGAAACTGCCTCAAACTTGGTTTTGGCGGTTGAAATTATATGAAGAAAAGGATGGACGGTTTAGATTTCTCATAAACATTATAGTGGACCCCATATATGATTCATGTACACCATGCATACACATCTCCTGCTGTGCACCGGACCGCCCAAGACGGTCAGTGAGCCGCTGACCAACGCTCTCTCTCCTGCTTCTTCAAAACCAAGCTAATATTCCACTCCCATGCGTACACACATGGGCGGTACAGAGGCCACAAACGGACTGCTCTGCAATGTTCAAAACTGATCTCTTCGTGATTTCTTCTCTGGGCCGTGTTGTAACGACCCGTAAATTTTCGTACGTTGGCTCGAGTACCACCTCGACCAGAAATCAATTAGGATTAAATCCTTTAGAAATTTAACAAAGTTAACTAAGTACTAAACTCGATTAGCCGTGAAATCCGTTGGGATCACTTTAAATACAATCTGCAAGACCCAAAACTTGCAAAACAAGTGACTCTAGGTTACCCTAAAGTTTAGAACCGAACTCATTTCCGGGCTGCTCTCGGGAATGAAACGAAACTTCGTATTAGGTCTAGATCGCACATCGGAAGTCCGATTAACGCGAAGCTAAGGAACTAGGACCGCCTCACTGGGCTTGACACTCATCTAAAAAATCAGGTCCATCCGATGTCCTACGGCCATTCGTTTTGATTCGGAGCGAGGGTGTGTGAAAAACACTATTCCTATTCCAAAATAAATATCAGGAATAGTGATCTGGCATCATTCGTTTACGCGTCAGTATTAAACAACCCGACCGTCGAATCGACCAAATTACACCCTCGGATTAAGAAAAATTTCAGGAACATTTACATGTACTTGAAATTTCGGATCGTGGCCCACTGACCGTTGAACTGAAAGTGGTCCGCCACGTGCGATCTGGAAATCCGATCAAGTCAAAAACGTAATCCCACATAGATCCATGTGTGGTGAGCTTAAGTCTGACGTATGGCTCAAGGGGGGCCACCAGAAACACTCATTTGAGCTGGAAAAGTGACGAATTACCTATATAAGCAATAACCCTTGAACCTGAGCCTATTTTGGGAAGGGTTTTGGCTATAAAAGGAGCTTAGAACAGCCCCTCTCACAGCCATACGAATTTGGGATAAAACCCTAGAGAGAGAGAGAGAAAAGAGAGAGAAGAGCTTGGGATTTGTGGGAGATCTTCCTCTTACTGCTTTCATTCATCACACGACCTACACCTCTATTTGAAGGTGAGAAACCCTAACCCTAGGTCTGATTTGAAGTAGGAAGGTTGTAGGTTGTGTAAAGACTAACCGATTCCGCTCTTTAGGCTAGAAAACTCCCGTATACGGAAGCTCAACAACCCTTGCTAATTCGTTGTGATTCCAAGGGCAAAGGTGAGGACTTTAGGTGTATAGGTTGCGGTTTTCAACACTTTCAATGTCAGATAATGGTAGATTCATGATCTGCATGCAATTGCACATGTACAAAGTGCTTTCCGTTTTCTGTTTTGATTAGAATTGTAGAATTTGGAATTTCACATACTTTAGGTATTCGTATAAAATACCGTATACATATTTTTTATGGAAATGTGTTTGACATGTTTAATTGTCGTATGGATATATGATGTATGGATAAAATACTCATTTGGCGAAAGGGTTCGCCTAAATACATGTTTACTAATATACACCATGTATGTAGAAATATGGTATTGTAAGAAGTACCGTATACGTGTATATTTTAGCGATGTGTTTGTCATGATTAATTGTTGTATAAATATATTACGTGCGTATAAATTAATTGCTTGGCGAAAAGAATCGCCGTATTACAAGTTCCCTTGTAAACACTATGTATGTTGAAATTGGGTATACTAGAAAATACCCTATACGTATAAAATTTGCTGATGTAATTGTCAGGATTATTTGCTGTATGAATATGATGTATATGTATAAAATACTAGTTTGGTAAAGGGACAACCCTAGTGCACTTTCCTCTAACATACGTCATGTATGTTGAAATAGTGCATTCCAAGTGTTGGTGAAATCGCTTGTGAGTGTAAGTGCTTAAGTGTTAGAACCTTAGGTAGGTGCTGAGATGGGATTATCAGCTACCTTAGAGTCACATATGACATCCTCCATGTGGTTATTTACTCTAACCACTCACCTATGAAATATATGTATTTGTATCCCTATTTGCATAGTGCTTTATAACATGCTTTTGAACATGCTTTGTAACTTGTTTATTAACATGCTTCATGATATGCTTTATAACATGATTGTTAGTGTTCTTGAATTACTATGTTATCATGCTGTACTTCACATGCTATGGTTAGGAATTGATTGAGCTTGGGACTATGTCCATAGTCTAGGCATCCGGTATCAGACTTGAAGTTGTGGTTGGGAATCGTTCTGCCACACATGATGTGTTGGTGAACCCGTGTCGTACTTCGGTTGGCGATAGTGGTTGGCCACACGAGGTGCTTCTGCGCTTCATATCGCCCAACTTGTTGTGCGCTCGAGCCAGCCGAACACGTCAAGTAACCCGTGTGTCTTATGTATGTTCACAATGTTTAGTCGCTAATGTTTGAACCTAGGGTACCAAACTTACCAGTGAAAATCCCATTAACCATGGTACCTCGATCCGCTAAGACTCATGAGCCGGGCATGGTGGTATGGGATACCGTGGTCGAGCTGTCGGCCTACGCTGGGGCTACGTGCATCCCCGTAGTGACCAGTGAGCAACTTAACTCGTGAGCCGATTATGGTGGTATGGGACACTATATTCGCGCTGTCGGCCTACATTGATAAGGTGATGGGGGAGTGGTGCAACCTTTGTGCGTAATAGCCCTGACAGCCCTCTGTAGTGACCGCGAGCATATTCTGAAGTCGCAGTGCGCCTTAGGGTTCGCCGCGATATATAGAGTATGAACTAAGCCTGTTTCTGTATAGTGATGAATCGTTTAAGGGGTGATGGGGGAGTGGTGCAACCTTTGTGCGTAATGTTCTGGGCACCCTCTCAGAGTGACCTAGAAAATACACCATCGTCTGATATTAACTAGGACTGACGACCCTAGAATGGATCATGTTTGGGAATGATACAAGGGAGGTACCTTAGTTTCCCAATCCTGCTGTTTGAAATGGACTAATTAAAAACTCGGTAATCATGCTCATCATGCATCGCATGTGCCTGGAAGATGTGAAGTACTGTGGGATGTAAGCATGCCGCGAACGTGAGATGGTGTCGCATGAGGGAGTATGTCGGTGAGGGCATCCATCATACCTGCATTCATACTTGCATTAATCAGAGTAACTAGGAGTGTTTGATTTACTGCTTTATCATTACTGCTTGACTGTATTGATAACATGATAACTTATGCTTTATTGTTCCACTGAGTTAGCTACTCACTCCCACGTTACGGGACGGTGTTGCGCACACCAACCAGACTTTGTCTCAGGTTTAGGCGAGCCGACGACTCTGGAGGCGGAGCCTGATTATGACGAGGACCAGGAGGAGTTCTCGTATATGCAGTTCTCTGGCGGCTTCGACTAGGTTGCCAGGACCGACGGGTTTTTACAGGGATTGTACCTAGTTTATTTTTTGACATTTTGATTATAAATAGACATGTATATGGAGACTCAGATGGATTCATACTCTGGAGAATGAAACGTTTATTTTGTTTCTTTACATACATATATATATATACAGTCCAGTCTTCCACTCGCTTTTATACAATTGATCTGGAGTATGAATTACTGTTTTGGTATAATCTCATTCATGTTTATTGCTCTAACTCAGACAACATTTAACCATCATTGTGTATGTTGCATAAGTGATGCGTTGGAACTCGGGAGTTGAGTTCATATTCGACCCCCGATTTTCAGGGCGTTACAAGTTGGTATCAAAGCATGATTTTGATTAAACTGGACCTGAGTTATGTCCCCACTACGTACGCTGACGTGTTTCAACCTAGGAGGGTGCGCAAAATATTGAAACAGTCTTAGGGTCTCCCGATTTCACCGTTCGGCGAAATTCATTAAAAACGGACGCGTTGATCGAGTTTGTACTCGATCCTGACCGCACATACGGAGTCTAAATCACTTCTAGACCGTCTATTGACATGTCCAGATCACCATCCGCCCAAAACCAGTTGTTAAAAATCAGGAAAAATCAGTTTAGTTCAGAAATTTTTTTAGGACCACCCGTTCTGGAGCTGAACTGAGTCGGGGGCCTCCCCACCTAAATATATTAAGACCTAAGATCGAACCAGGGTGCATTTGGCACCCTGGGCACGTGGCAAACAGGTCCCCACCGCGGCGGCGTGGTTCCGTCCAAGGCCGACCGCGGGGGAACCGCGGCTCCGGCGGCGGACCGCGGTCCGGTGGGCCATCTCGAGTGGGGCCAGGGCTGGGGTTGGTCGGCCCGACCTCCTCTACCCCTTGGCACGTGCGAAATCCCCATAGGTTTATGTTTTAAGGGGCTGGAGCACCCTTCTCCCTCATTTCTTCCTTTCCAAGCACCTCCAAACCCCATTTTCGATTTTTCTCTAAACCCATCCCTCCAAACCTTGCAATCTTCCATCTTCTTCCATAACCCACACACCCCAACCTTCCACAACAGCCCTAGCCTCCTCCTTTCCCCATTTTCTCAAGTTGGAGCTCTCATACCCCTCATTGGAGCTCAAAATCGGGTAATCTCCTAACCCATTCCATTTTCTTCTTATTTCTCCTTCATTTCCTACCTCTAGTGCCCCTTCCACACCTATTGGATTGTTGCTTGTGGTGGATCAAAGAGATCAGCCCCTTTTTTTCCCCCATTTTTGGCAATTTTCCATGGCCCTCCTTGGTGTGGTGGCGACTATTTTCTCCGTTTCCTCCATCCTATCTCTCATGGGAAAGAGGAAGACCGCGACTGATGACGCCGGCCCAAGTAGGCCAGCCCATTCCCGAAGAAGATCCGACGTTGGGGCCGGCACTAGCACTGTTCGGGAGTTTAGGTCGAAGCGAGACCTGGATCCTGACCATCCCATCAGAAATGCTTATCCGATAGGCATCGAATACGGGCGCTTCGCGGGCCGCAAGGTTGTGTTTGAAGCTCATGTGGATGAAAGAATGTTTGGCCTACACCCGATGATGGACCACTTGGTGGATATCGGATGGAATTCTATATTTGAAGGCGAGTCTCCCGCATGTAAGAACACGGTTCGCGCCTTCTACGCTCATATCATAGATTCATCGTTGGAGCCTCTTCAGTTCACTGTCTCTGTGAGGGGCATAAGACGCATAATCACTGTGGATGAGGTGGTTCGAATCACGAAGATTCCACGGGGTCAAGTGCTTCCTAGTGACGACTTCTCCCAGAGTGCGCGAGAAAGGGATCGCCGCACGCGATACCTTTGTGGTCGCTGAGTTACTTGGAAGCGAGGAAATTGTATTGCGGTGACAAAGATGACCGAAGACTTCCGTTTGCTCCATCACATTTTCACATACAATGTATACCCACGGTGGGGTAACCGCGTGGAGTGTACTCGGTTGATGGTGGACTTTTTGTATAAGATGGGACATGGGGACAACATATGCCTACCCACATTCGTCCTATCCCAGATAGTTCAGGTTGTTCGTTCTGCCAGGAACGATCTTTCGCTCCCATTTGGCCGCCTGATATGTAGGATGGCTCGTGATGTCGGCTATAGACTCAACATGGAAGACCTTGCACCAGTCCGAGTCATAAGCGAGGCGACACTTAAGAATATGAAGATCGGCCCTCAACAGCGGTAAGCACGACTCGACGAGTCTGGAGATGAGTCGTGAAAAGGCCAAGCTATATGTCCTAGAGGGGGGGGGGTGAATAGGACTATGCCAAATTTAAAATAAAATCAGTGGAAATAAAGTAAACCAATATCCTTACAATTATGAATCAATTCACAATGCTAAATTTAAATCACCTTGATAAATAAGTATTGAGAGATTGATACAAATTCAGTTCTAAGGACAACCTTACACCATAATAAACAAGGGCTTATGGTAGGACAACCTTATTTCTAGAACATCTTTTGGATCAAGGACTCAATTTTAATATAAGTAAATGAAATAGCTAGGAATTGAAATTAAATGCAGAAGTATAGATCTAAATTATTACAACAATCCCCACACTTGCTTGAAATGTAAATAGTTACAACATTCACATCTACTTGTACATTCCACACAATCGAATGATAAAAGATATGAAAATTAAGCAAGCATTCAATCCACAAGACAAAGAGTTATAGTGGTTCGCCTGTGTGTACACCAACTGTTTTCCAACAGCCACACAAAAAGCTACTCCACTCCTAATATCCTCACACAGGGATATTAGCGTTCACTATCAAATAGGTTTTCACAGTTCACCAAAACCTTTACAATGTGTCTTTTTCACTTGGGCTTACACAATTCAAAAACCCCTCTTTTCTGAGTTTTCTGGTTTTCCTCAGACAACCAATACAATGAGATTTTTCTGGCTCAACCTCAAACAAAACCAGTACAATGAGATTTTTCTGGCTTAACCTCAAACAAAACCAAAAGTAAATAAATTTTACAAAATTGTAAAATACCTGGATTTCTCCTTTTCGTAGCAGCCCGGTAGAACCAATCGGAGTAGATGATTGAATGTCAAAGTTCAATTTCTAATACTCTCATTCATAAGGTTCTAAATTCTAATAGATTTTAAATTTAACTCGTTGGGCGTAGCTATATTTGATTTTGATTCCAAGAAGAAGGAATAAGATAATTCCTCTTTTCAAATAAGATTGGAATATAGAAACAAAATCAAATTAAATAAGCTAGCAAAAAGGAATATTAAATAAGCACAATGTAGCTTAAAATAAACACAGACTTATCTCAGAGTGATCACTTGAAAATTCTTGAATTGAATAGAGTTGAAGTATGAAAACTCTGAATTTCGTGTTCAATTTATAGAAGCAAAAATCGTTCCTACGACTGGTCTTAGAAACCTTCGACTGGTCGTAGCTCTAACAGATTTTTGAAATATTGAGCGCGATCTTTGAAAGTCGTTCCACGACTGGTCGTGAGTAGCCTACGACTGGTCGTGGGTCACCTACGACTGGTCGTAGATCCTTACGACTGGTCGTAGGACCATAGATTACGTTGCTGGACTTTGAGTCATAGCTCCACGACTGGTCGTGGACGAGTCGAAGCCACACCTACGACCGGTCGAAGGACCTCCAGGACTGGTCGTGGGCGTACAAAAAAATCTGAAAAATCTTCAACTACTTAGGACTGGTCGTGGAATTTCTTGGACTGGTCGAACCAATGCCACAACTGGTCGAACAAGAGTTAGGACTGGTCGTAGAATAGACCAAACTTATGTAAAATAAATATTTGATTTATGTATCCAAAGTGACCTACTTAAAGGGTCAACCTAAGGTCATTCAAACCTGAATCATGTCGTATGGACATTGAACTTCAACCATTCAACGAATGTAGATTGTTTGAACCATATCAGGCTTCAGATCTTGAACTTGTTGTAGCTTCAAACTTGAGATCTTCATCAGCATAACAACTACTTCATGCATTGCTTATTAGTCTTGAAGTCATGAGTTGTTTCTTAAGACTTGAACATCAACATTGTAGCTTCTTGAGACTTCAACATGTAGCTTCTTGAGACTTCAACATGTAGCTTCTTGAACTTCAATATGTAGCTTCTTGAAAAGTTCAACTTGTAGCTTCTTGAAGTATTTATGCAGTGTCTTGAATTCATATAAATCATCATACAAGCACAGATTACGATAGATGTTTTGACACATCAAAATTTGACAACCAAAGAAGCATGAGACCATAACACTTACAATCTCCCCCTTTGTCAAATTTGTGACAAAACACCCAAGTAATAATACTTCCAATAGACATAAGAGAAGTACAAACACAACAGGTTCACAATAGAGAAGCATGCACAGTTATATAGATATGATAAGTAATAACTAGCATCATTCTCCCATAACTACCCCCGAGAAGCTTAACTCCCCCTGAGTAATAGCCTGAGTAAAAGGAGCACGATTAAATTCAAATAAATCAAAAGCCTCAAAACTTCTCCCCCTTTTTGACACAAAATGACAAAGGAAGAAGAGCATCAATAATAAAGAAAATAGGAGTTGATTTAAGAGAGCATAGTGCATAATTCAAAAAGTCAGTAAGCACGAAAAGTTCAGTAAAAAAAATATTACAGACACATCAAATATTTAGTCAGAACCAGAAGAGGGTACAGGATTAGATGGATCAATTTTATGTAAACCCTTAGCAATCCGCCTCATATATTTGCGTAAATATGAAAATTGCGTGTCTTGGGTAACACGAATTTGAGCCACCTGCTCTTGAAGGGAATTCAATCTCCCATCAAAATCAGAAGGCTGAAAATCAGGATCATCAGCCGAGTCTGATTCAAGTTCTTCAAATAAATCATCCATATTCACGTCTTCAGGAAGATCACTAGCTTGAGCATTTTCTTTGGCAAAGACCACTACCACCAAAGATCCACTTGGCCATCAGTCATTTCTAAATTCATCTTGTTAAGATTGGAATTAATAAAAGGGAGATGATGGATGGGTTTTTCTCTAGTAGGCATAGCTACGAGCAAATGATTTGCCAGCATAGTCAATAAATAACCAAAGGGTATATCACTATGTCCAGGATGGTGACGAGACAAAATAATGGAATGACAAATTAAAGAAGGAAGACATATTTTTGCACCAGAGACTACAGAAAGCAAAACACGAACCATGAAAGCAGTGAGTTCGGTTTTATTACCAGAACGTGGATAAAGATTTGAGATGAATATCCTATGAAGTACTCTGTGTCTGGGTAACAAATACCTTGAGGGAAGTACATGACCTTTATGAGTCCAATGAACATCCAAATTACATAAATCTCTAGTAAGCATTTTTCGTTCAAATTCGAGAGATCATGTAAAATATGAATTGGAATGCTCTCATCATTGACAGTATTTCCATAATGTCAAAGAATCAAATGTCGATCTACTAAAAACAATCCTTCTTGAGTATCAACTTTAAAAGTTAAATCCTCAAGAGAAAAATCACGATACATGCAAACATGGATTGGGCAATGGACTGCGTATGCAAGCCTCCACCCCAATGTAAGATGTTATCCCATCCCACGATTCCAACAGAGGAGGGATACCAAATGAAGCAATGTGATTAACATTAACAGGACGCTCAACAATAACATTGCGCATACGCAAATCCCGAGCATTAGAAGGATCATTTTCGGGAGAGCGAAGATGACGTTGTACAATAGAAGCTGATTTAGAAGAAGATGGACCTCGAGTAGTTTTCTTTTTACCTCTAGCATCCATTTTCACGTAAGATTTCAAGGAAACAACAAGTTGGAAGAAATGGGGTTTAAATAAAACAGATTTTTCAAGATAAAACCCCAAACTTGCAATAAACGACCAAATAGATTCCACAAGAATGAGATTTGAAACACTAATAGCAAGAATCTACAAAAAAAATGCAAAAGAACCACTAACCTTGAAGTACTATGAAGGTGGGTTCTATCGGTCGTAGCTAGAAACCGTTGGAGAGTAAAAAGAAATGAAGAAGAAGAGTCAAAATCCCCAAATTAAAGTGAAATCACGAGTTTCACGACCGGTCGTGTGTAAGTGTTGACCGTCAGTAGCACGACGGCGTCAGTACACTCACGACTGGTCGAGTACGACTCAAAATTTACAAAATTTTTAAATAATTTTCAATTTCAAGCAAATAAAACATCATAGTTATGTACATTATGATACACCAAATCATGTAAATTCAATTTAAATTGCACATACCGAGATCAAATTTTAATTTATTAAACCTGCTTTTGTCGAGCGGTTTAGTGAAAATGTCCGCAAGTTGAGTCTCGGTTGGAATGTAATCCAAATATATTAATTTTTCTTCCACTAATTCACGAATGTAATGAAATCTAATGTCAATATGCTTAGTACGTGAATGCTGAACTAGATTTTTAGAGATATTTATTGCACTGGAATTATCACAAAATAAAATCATAGAATCCTGAGTGATTCCATAATCGCTTAACATTCGTTTCATCCAAACAAGTTGAGTACATGCATTTCCAAAGAAGAATGTATTCAAATTTCACCGTTGATAGCGATATAGAACTTTGCTTCTTGCTAAACCAAGAAACAAGACAATTTCCAATGTAGAAACAACCACCACCGGTTGATTTCCTATCATCAATGTTTCCAAATTTCACAAGATCAAGGCATCTGCTGCGACTAATTGAACATTAGTCTCATGTGGATACCAGAGACCCGCTTTAGTAGAACTTGCGACATATCGCATAATCCGCTTAACAAAAGAGCTTAAGTGAGATTCTTTAGGATTTGATTGATAACGAGCACAAATACCAACACTCAAAGCAATATCCGGTCTACTAGCGCTAGATAAAGCAAACTACCAATCAAACTACGATACAATTTAGGATCCACATCATTACCCTGTAGAGTCTTTTGAGAGTCTCAAAGTTGTACTCATAGGAGTATCAAAATTTTTACCTTTCTCAAATCCAAATTTCTTAATTAAACTCGAGCATATTTGGTTTGAGAGATAAAATTCCATCAAGTTGTTGTTTTACTTGCAACCCTAGAAAATAGTTTAATTCTCTAACCATGCTCATTTCGAATTTAGACTTCATCAAATCAGAAACTCAACAAATCATGTTAGTACAGTTGATCCATAAATAATATCGTCAACATATATTTGAACCATTAGAATATCATCGTTATGTTTCTTAACAAAGAGCGTCTTATCAACACACCCCATCCGAAAATTATGACTCAAGAAAAAAACTTAGTCGGTTTTTTCGTACCATGCCTCGGGAGCTTGTTTCGACCATAGAGAGCCTTCTTAAGACGATACACATGATCAAGAAATTTAGGATCTTCAAACCCCGTAGGTTGTTCAACATATACCTCTTCATGTAAATCACCATTCGAAAGGCACTCTTTACATCCATTTGGTAAATTTTAATCTTCCTAAAACATGCAATGGAGATAAAAAGTCTGATTGATTCAAGACGAGCTACAGGAGCAAATGTTTCATTATAGTCAATACCTTCAATTTGTGTATATCCCTGTACAACTAGACTTGCTTTGTTTCGTATAATATTTCCAAGTTCATCAGATTTGTTTTTGAAAATCCATTTTGTTCCAATAATATGTTTATCTTTAGGTCTAGGAACAAGGTGCCGACATCATTTCGACAACCGATTAAGTTCTTCTTGCATCGCAAGAATCCGCCATCATCCGAAAGTGCTTCTTTTACGTTAACCGGTTCAATCTGGGATGTAAAGCATACGTAGTTACATATGTCCTCTAATTGTCTACGAGTGCGCACACCAGTGAGAGGGTTTCTAAGTATTTGAGAAGTTGGATGATCTTTAACAGTCCTTAATTCTGGATTAGTTTCACTTGATGAAATTTCTTATTTTTCAAGTATAAGAACTTCATCATTATCTGAACTAGGGACAGGTGTATTCAAAAGATCGTCAATCACAACATTTATTGACTCTTGAATCACACCGGTCCTGTTGTTCAGAACACGATATGCATGACTGTTTAAAGAATATCCTAAAAAGATCCCTTCATCACTTTTAGTGTCGAATTTTCCCAAATTTTCACGGTCACGCAAAATATAGCACTTGCTGCCAAAAACTCGAAAGTATTTGACAGAAGGCTTTTTCTCAAACCACATTTCATAAGCCGTTTTATTATTAGATTTACAAATATAAACACGGTTAATAATGTAGCAGGCTGTATTCACTGCTTCAGCCCAGAGATTCCTAGGGAGCTTCATGCTATTTAACATAACATTTCCCATTTCTTGAAGCACTCTATTCTTCCTCTCAACAATTCCATTTTGTTGAGGAGTTTTAGGTGCAGAGAATTCATGCGATATTCCCTGATCGCTACAAAATTTCTCAAAACCGCTTGTTTTTCGATTCGGATCCATGATCACTACGGATCTTGCTGACTTGAGAACATTTTTCAGTTTGAATCCGTTTTATAATCTTTTTCACTTCATCAAGGGTTTCTGATTTATCTCTCAAGAATGAAACCCAAGTGTATCTTGTGTAATCATCTACAATAACTAAGATGTACTTTTTGCCACCTCGACTTTCCGTTCTTGTTGGTCCTATAAGATCCATGTGGAGAAGCTCGAGTGGTCTTGTGGTGATATTGGAGTTCACCTTTTTGTGAGAGCTCCTAGTTTGTTTACCATACTGGCATTCACCACAAATCTTGTCTACTTTTTGCATCTTAGGTAGACCTCTAATTAGTTCACTTTTGCTCAATCTGTATAAATTTCGGTAGTGTACATGTCCAAGGCATTTATGCCATAATTCTGTCTCATCGGTATGGACCATGTAGCACGTTTGTTTAGATGAGCTACCATTGCTTACTATATAGCAGTTTTCAGAAGTTCTGCGACCAGTTAATATTACAAAACCCTTTTCATTTATAATTTCACAACCTTGATTAGAAAATTTAACATTATGGTTGTTATCGCATATTTGAGATATGCTCAACAGGTTGTGTTTTAAACCCTCAACATATAAAACATTTTTAAATAAGGGAAGGTTATAGAGTTAGACCATACCTTTGCCAATTATCTTGCAGTTGCTACCGTCACCAAATGTGACTGACCCATCATCATATCTTTAAGATCGGTGAATAGAGCTTTGTCGTTGTCATATGTCCGGAGCATCCACTATCTAGGTACCATTTTGAATGGCTTGTAGCTTTGAAAGCGTGTGAGCAACCAAACAGTAACCTTAGGAACCCATTTCAAGATCTTGTTTTGGGTTTAGGAGAATAATTGGTCTTCTTTTGTTTATAGTTGTAAGAGTGACCTCTTGAGTTAGATTTTAATAGCTCCTTAAGTAAATCAACAATTTTTTCAAATAGTGGGTTTCGAATCGATTTTTGAAATTTATATAGTTGCTTTTGTGTTTTTTAAAAGTTTTTGTATTTTTAGAAAAAACTTGACTAGTACCTTTTCCTTTTGAGTTAGAAGTCTCTCCTTTCACAAAATTGGAACGAGTATTCTTCTGTTTAGGAGATGTGTTTTTATCATAGCCCAACCCGGATCGATCACCATATTTTCTTGATCCGGATAATAATTTTTCTAATTTTGGATCACCTTGGGCATATCTCCATGTGTCCTTCAAACTCAGAAGAGAAGATACTTCATTTTTAAGTTTCTCATTTTCAGATTTCAAATTTTCAATTAGGGAGGTTTTGAATTCTAGATCACACTTTGATTTTTCAAAACAATCTGAAATTTGAGATTTTTCTAAAACAAGGGTTTCAAAACATTCTTTAAGTTTAAAAAACTTTTCTTTTTGAAGTTTAAGTTTGACAACAATTTTACAACTTTCCTTATATAAGGCATTGTAAGCATCTTGAAGATCTTCATCATTTTCATGATCACTATCCAAATTTTCTTCACTTGTTGAATCATCGTGATCTGAAAAAGTAAACTTGGCTAGAGTCATAAGGGCCTTAAGTTCACTGCCCGACTTGGTTTCTGAATTTTCTGATTCAGAAGAGGCTTCAGAATCAGACGATTCATCCCAAGTAGCCAACATACCCTTCCTTTTGGATCTGTCCTTTTTAGGACATTTGTTTGCTAAATGCCCATATTCTTGACAGTTGTAACATTGACTATCTTTCAATGATTTTCAAGTTTTAGAGTTAGGTTTGGAACGTTTCTTTTCTTTTGCCTTTTGAAAATCGACTCTTTTCTTACTTTTGAAAATCTTATAAAACTTTTTCGCCAAAAGGGCCATATCATCTTCAGACTTTTCTGAATTTGAATTTTCTTGAGTAATACTTTTAGATGACTTCAAAGCAATAGATTTACCTTTAGGAGCTTTAAAACTTAATTCATAGGTTTGTAAAGAACCAACTAATTCTTCTACCTTCATATTATCCGTATCACGAAGTTCCTGGATTGCGGTTACCTTAGAATTGAACCGTTCAGGAAGAGAGCGTAGTATTTTTGCACACACTTTACTTTCTGGAATCTTATCGCCAAGACCCCACATTGAGTTTACAATGTCATTCAATCTAGTATAAAAATCCATCAACATTTCATTTTCCTCCATATGAATTTCTTCAAATTTAGTTGTGAGGAGTTGGACTTTAGATTTCTTGACAATTGATGTACCTTCGTGTGTCATTTCTAAAATATCCCTGGCTTGCTTTGCAGTATCACAGGATATGATTCTTTTGAACTCATCCGGTAATAGTGCGCAAGTGATTGCATTTAGTGCTTTAGCATTAGCACTACTCTCATTTTTCTGAAGTGTGGTCCATTGGTAATACGGTGTAATTTTCATAGATTTTGAACCATCAACACCAGTTACTTCCATGATAGGAGGTTTCCATTCAGTCACTGTGGCTTGCCACACACTTTCATCCATTGATTTGAGGAAGATCCTCATTCTGGCTTTCCAATAGTCATAGTTGGAACCATCAAAGGGTGGAGGCTTAGTAACTGAAAGGCTATCAAAATTTGACATCTTTTTATATAGCTTAGATCGTTAGCTCAGGAAATAAATCCAAATAAAAAGCAACAAAAATGAGCTATTAGGCTCTGATACCACTTGAAAAGGCCAAGCTATATGTCCTAGAGGGGGGGGTGAATAGGACTATGCCAAATTTAAAATAAAATCAAGGAAATAAAGTAAACCAATATCCTTACAATTATGAATCAATTCACAATGCTAAATTTAAATCACCTTGATAAATAAGTATTGAGAGATTGATACAAATTCAGATTCTAAGGACAACCTTACACCATAATAAACAAGGGCTTATGGTAGGACAACCTTATTTCTAGAACATCTTTTGGATCAAGGACTCAATTTTAATATAAGTAAATGAAATAGCTAGGAATTGAAATTAAATGCGTAAGTATAGATCTAAATTATTACAACAATCCCCACACTTGCTTGAAATGTAAATAGTTACAACATTCACATCTACTTGTACATTCCACACAATCGAACGATAAAAGATATGAAAATTAAGTAAGCATTCAATCCACAAGACAAAGAGTTATAGTGGTTCGCCTGTGTGTACACCAACTGTTTTTCAACAGCCACACAAAAAGCTACTCCACTCCTAATATCCTCACACGGGGGATATTAGCGTTCACTATCAAATAGGTTTTCACAGGTTCACCAAAAACCTTTACAATTGTGTTTTTTTCACTTGGGCTTACACAATTCAAAACCCTCTTTTCGAGTTTTCTGGTTTTCCTCAGACAACCAATACAATGAGATTTTTCTGCTCAACCTCAAACAAAACCAGTACAATGAGATTTTTCTGGCTTAACCTCAAACAAAACCAAAAGTAAATAAATTTTACAGAATTGTAAAATACCGGATTTCTCCTTTTCGTAGTAGACGGCCAGAGAACCAATCGTAGTAGATGATTGAATGTCAAAGTTCAATTTCCAATACTCTCATTCATAAGGTTCTAAATTCTAATAGAATTTAAATTTAACTCGTTGGGCGTAGCTATATTTGATTTTGATTCCAAGAAGAAGGAATAAGATAATTCCTCTTTTCAAATAAGATTGGAATATAGAAACAAAATCAAATTAAATAAGCTAGCAAAAAGGAATATTAAATAAGCACAATGTAGCTTAAAATAAACACAGACTTATCTCAGAGTGATCACTTGAAAATTCTTGAATTGAATAGAGTTGAAGTATGAAAACTCTGAATTTCGTGTTCAATTTATAGAAGCAAAAATCGTTCCTACGACTGGTCTTAGAAACCTTCGACTGGTCGTAGCTCTAATGCATTTTTGAAATATTGAGCGCGATCTTTGAAAGTCGTTCCACGACTGGTGTGAGTAGCCTACGACCGGTCGTGGGTCACCTACGACCGGTCGTAGATCCTCTACGACCGGTCGTAGGACCATAGATTACGTTCCTGGACTTTGAGTCGTAGCTCCACGACCGGTCGTGGACGAGTCGAAGCCACACCTACGACCGGTCGAAGGACCTCCAGGACTGGTCGTGGGCATACCAAAAAATTTGAAAAATCTTCAACTACTTAGGACTGGTCGTGAAATTTCTTGGACTGGTCGAACCAATGCCACGACTGGTCGAACAAGAGCTAGGACTGGTCGTAGAATAGACCAAACTTATGTAAAATAAATATTTGATTTATGTATCCAAAGTGACCTACTTAAAGGGTCAACCTAAGGTCATTCAAACCTGAATCATGTCGTATGGACATTGAACTTCAACCATTCAACGAATGTAGATTGTTTGAACCATATCAGGCTTGAGATCTTGAACTTGTTGTAGCTTCAAACTTGAGATCTTCATCAGCATAACAACTACTTCATGCATTGCTTATTAGTCTTGAAGTCATGAGTTGTTTCTTAAGACTTGAACATCAACATTATAGCTTCTTAAGACTTCAACATGTAGCTTCTTGAGACTTCAACATGTAGCTTCTTGAACTTCAATATGTAGCTTCTTGAAAAGTTCAACTTGTAGCTTCTTGAAGTATTCATGCAGTGTCTTGAATTCATATAAATCATCATACAAGCACAGGACACAGATAGATGTTTTGACACATCAAAATTTGATAACCAAAGAAGCATGAGACCATAACACTTACAAGTCGGATAGCGCCGGTGAGGAGAGTGTTGACCTCCAGGCTGAGAGTGATGAGGAGCGCGGTGATGACATACAGGAAGAAGAACCTGAGGCTCAGGACACTGAGGAGAGTTCACCTCCTGCGGCTCAGGAACAGGGTGTGAATCGGGATGCTTTGGATGTATGTTTGGCCCGTCTCGAGGAGGGTCAAGCCGCCCTGCAGCAAGAGATTGGTCAAGTTCGAGCCAAGCTTGAAGAGAATGAAGCCTACATGAAGAAGAGTTTTAAGAAGATGTCCCGTACGTTGAAGGCCATTCTGTGCTGTGCGCAGGATAAGAATGCTCCTCCTCCACTCAGCTCCTTCGGATGCTTAGTCATCCGCGTGGTTGTGTGTTGTTGTTTGCTTTGGTTACTGCGATAGGCGGTTTATGTTTTCATGTAGATGATGTAGTAGATAGTAACATGTTTTAGGTGTTTGATGTAGTGGATGTATTGGCTATCATGTGATTTCTGTCGTGATTCATGTAACTCTGTATTCCATGTATTATGACAATTTTGGGTAAATGAAAAGCATGTAGCCTCTTTTGTTTTGATGATGTGTGGAATGCTTAAGTGCTTTATGAAGTGTATTGTGCCTTATCTCACAAATGATCTACCCTATGTTGTATAGGGCATGCCGCTGCAAGACACACACGAGCACGGCACATCTTCTTCTGACTGGCTCTATGGACCAGACTCCTTCTGGTAGTGGCGGTCCTGCGGACCGTGGGTTAGGTTCTGATCAGCCTCCTGCTGGTCCTGCCGGTGGATTGCCACCTTACACGCCCCCGGTCCGTGAGCAGTATCGGCCGTCTTCTTCTGCGCAGCATGACTCCCAGGCTGCTCCACCGGCTGATAGGTTTGAGCAGCTGATGTTGATGATGCAGCAGCAGCAGCAGCACCAGCAGCTTATGGCCACTATCGCTGAGGACTTGTCCCATGGTGGTAGTGCGACTCCACCTACGACATCTGCTTGTCCTGCCGAGCACTCGGAGCCTCCTGCTCAGTGTGAGGATGTGCCTCTGCCCTCACCCATGGTGCCTCCTACTGGAGATGTCAGTACCCGCGGTTTACTCGAGCGATTTCAGCGCTTGAGGCCTCCTTCATTCATGGGCACTCATAGACCCGAGGAGGCAGAGTTTTGGCTTGACCGCATCTCTAAGATGCTTCGGATCTTTGCATTGTTCGGAGGCGAGCGGGCGAGTTGGGCCGCTTTCATGTTTGAGAGGGAGGCCAGTTTATGGTGGGATAGCGTCTTGCGGTCATCGCAGCAGATCACGTGTGGACTTGGGAGGCTTTCGAGTTCCGGTTCCATGAGAAATACTACCCGCAGACTTATCGACATGAGCGGGAGGATGAGTTCATACGCCTCAGGCAGGGAGGCATGACGATTACGGAGTACGAGCACCGCTTCATAGAGTTGGGCCGCTTTGTCCCGACTATACTGGTGGATGAGCAGATGCGGATGCATCATTTTTCCTTGGGTTTGCGACCGGAGATACGGTCGAAGATATGCTGCCTCAGTATACCTACCTATGCAGCACTGGTTCACATGTCTATGACGCCAGAGCGGATGTGGACCGGTTGGCCCGATCTCGTGGTGCTATGGTTGCGAGGCCACGACAGGAGATACAGAGCAGGCCTATCTTAGGCAAGAGGCCTCGTGTTGACTCACCTCCCAGGATCGCAGCGCCAGTGGCTCCGGTGAGGCGCCCTATTGTGACCTGCACGTACTGTGGGAAGCAGGTCATCTTAGTGGGAGTTGTTTCGCGTGGATGAAGGATAGTGGTTTCTCTCCGCCACAGATGTTGGGTCGTTCTCGCCCGCAGGCCTTATCGACTACACCTTTAAAGACTGTACCTGCACATCCTTCCTTTCAACCTCCTACATCACGGTTCAGGCCGCCGCAACGGCCCTTGGCCCCTCATCCGAACCGTCAGCAGCAGGCGCGTTCATACGCTTGTGGCTGAGGCACCTGAGACGTCACTTGCGGCCCTGACAGCTTTTGAGGGTACGGCTTATATTCATGGTACTCCCGTTTCTTTATTGGTGGACACTGGGTCCACTACTTCTATTATTTCTTGTGGGGCGGTTAAACGTCTATCTTTTCCTACGATTCCCACAAAGGGAATGAGACTCATTACAGCTACTAGGACCTGTTCGGATGTCACACGGTTATGCGAGGGTTGTCCGATAGTTTTGGGTAGCAGCACAGTGCTCGTCGACCTCATTGTTGCTCCACTATGGCACTACGACGTTATCCTTGGTATGGATTGGCTCGCCAAGATGAGGGTGGAGATAGATTGCGATACTCGGATCGTGACTGCCTATGGACCTGATGGCACAGCTTTCACATTTCCAGTACAGGTCAGTTGGCCCTGCCGTGTTGATTGTTATACTGCTTTGTTGGCACCGATTGATGGTCCGACGTTGAGGAATACGCCGGTGGTTCGAGAATTTGCAGGCGTGTTTGAGACTATTCCTAGTTTACCTCCTCGACGCGAGATCAATTTTACAATTGATCTCACACCGGGTGCGACACCCATCTCACTGCCGACTTATCGTATGCCTCCATGTGAGATGGAGGAGCTGCGGAAACAGATTGACGATCTGGTGGACAAGGGTTTTATACGACCTAGTGTGTCTCCTTGGGGAGCACCTGTGCTATTTGTGAAGAAGAAGGACGGGTCGCTATGGTTATGTATTGACTACCGTAGGTTGAACCAGGTCACAGTGAAGAACAAGTATCCTTTGCCCAGGATAGATGATCTGTTTGATCAGTTGAGGGGGTGAAGTATTTCTCGAAGATTGATCTTCGGTCGGGGTACCACCAGTTACGCGTGAGAGATGAGGACGTGCAGAAGACAGCCTTCAGGACATGCTTTGGGCATTATGAGTTCCTGGTGATGTCGTTCGGCCTTACGAACGCACCAGCCGTGTTCATGGATCTGATGAACCGGGTATTTCGACCTTTCCTGTACCGATTCATCATCGTCTTTATTGATGACATCTTGATATACTCTACGAGTCGGGAGGAGCACGAGGAGCACTTGAGAGCGGTGTTGGATACACTGAAGAATAACCAGTTGTTCACACAATACAAGAAGTGCGACTTCTGGCAGGAGGAAGTCAAGTTCCTGGGACATGTAGTGTCCAAGGATGGAATAGCAGTGGACCTTGCTAAGGTAGCCGCGGTTCAGGATTGGCAGCAGCCTGAATCGGTTACTGAGGTGAGGAGTTTCCTTGGTCTGGCTGGGTATTACAGACACTTCATTCGGGACTTCTCGAAGATTGCCAGGCCATTGTCTCAGTTGACTCAGAAGGACCTGAAGTTCGCCTGGAATGAGAAGGCGGAGGCAGCTTTTAAGGAGCTAAAGGACAAGTTGACGTCCGCCCCTGTGCTAATATTGCCAGAGCAAGGGGAGAAATACACGATATATACTGACGCATCTCACGTTGGTTTGGGTTGTGTTCTGATGCAGAAGGATAGGGTGATTTCGTATGCCTCGAGACAATTGAGGAAGGACGAGGAGAATTACCTACACATGACCTGGAGTTGGCAGCTGTCATCTTTGCATTGAAGCTCTGGAGACATTACCTTTATGGAGAGGAGTTCGAGCTTTTCTGCGACCACAAGAGCCTTAAGTACATATTCACACAGCGAGACTTGAATATGAGACAATGTCGATGGATGGAGACCTTGAAGGACTTCAAATTCGAGGTTTCCTACCATCCTGGCAAGGTGAACCTGTGGCAGACGCGTTGAGCCGCAAAAAGGTGATAGCTTTTGCGGCACCGTTGATGATAGCCGAGTGGGACATGGTGGAGTTCGTACGGGACTTCGAGCAGAGACTCACTGTCGAGGAGCCATTTGAGTGTGTTGTGCACGTTCGGGTGCGACCACTTATTGACGACAGGATTGTTGAGGCCCAGGAGGGCGATATACGACTGTCTGAGCTTCGAGAGCAGGCTAGCGACGCCGAGGATTCTGAGTGGAGGGTTGGTTCTGATGGAGGTTTACGATTCCGTGGCCGCCTATGCGTTCCTGATGTGCCTGACTTGAGACGTGAGCTTCTAGAGTCTGCCCATAACTCGAAGCTTGCGATGCATCCTGGTAGCACGAAGATGTACCAGGATTTGAGACAGACGTATTGGTGGGATAATATGAAGGCCCACATCGCTGAGTATGTGTCTCGATGTCTGATGTGCCAGGAGGTCAAGGCAGAACATCGCCGACCTCTGGACCGCTTCACCCATGCCCATAGCGAGTGGAAGTGGGACTTCATCTCCATGGATTTCATATCCGGCCGCCGAAGACGAGGAAGGGACACGATTCCATTTGGGTGATTGTGGACCGGTTGACCAAATCGGCCCATTTCCTCCCTATCGAGTTACGAACTCTGCGACGAGCCGACTAGATTGTACATCAGAGAGATCGTCGTCCGTCACGCACGGGGTTCCATTAGAGATCGTGTCGGACAGAGACACGCGGTTCACATCCATCTTCTGGACTCGTATCCAGGAGGCGATGGGTATAAAGTTAAAGTTCAGTACGGCGTTTCATCCTCAGACTGATGGGCAGACAGAGCGGGTGAATCAGATTCTGGAGGATATGTTGCGAGCATGTGTGTTAGACTTCAAGGACAGCTGGGATGATTGTCTTCCGTATGCAGAGTTCGCCTACAACAACAGCTTCCAGGCGACTATTGGTATGGCGCCATATGAGGCTCTATATGGTCGACCTTGTAGGGCACCGCACTGTTGGGCAGAGGTTGGAGAGCGTAGTCTGATTGGCCCGGAGTTGGTACAGGCGACTACAGAGAAGGTCGACATTATCAGGCGTCGATTACTTACAGCGCAGAGTAGGCAGAAGAGTTACGCCGATACGAGGCGGCGACCGCTGGAGTTCGAGGTCGGGGATCATGTGTTCCTTCGAGTTTCCCCTATGAAGGGAGTCCTTCGGTTTGGGAAGAAGGGGAAGCTCACACCGAGGTTTATCGATCCATTTCAGATACTGGATCGAGTGGGTGATGTGACGTATCGTCTCGCTTTGCCCACACCACTTGCGTCTGTACACAACGTATTTCATGTATCTATGCTGAAGAAGTACGTTCTTGATCTTTCGCATATCATCAGATGGGAGCAGGTACAGTTGAGCGAGGAAGCTACCTGGGAGACTGAGGCCGATGTCAGGAAGAACTACCCTCAGATTCTCGAGGAATATGAAAATGTATAAATTTCGAGGACGAAATTTTTTGTTTAAGGGGGGTAGATTGTAACGACCCGTAAATTTCCGTACGTTGGCTCGAGTACCACCTCGACCAGAAATCAATTAGGATTAAATCCTTTAGAAATTTAACAAAGTTAACTAAGTATTAAACTCGATTAGCCGTGAAATCCATTGGGATCGCTTAAAATACGATCTGCAAGACCCAAAACTTGCAAAACAAGTGACTCTAGGTTACCCTAAAGTTTAGAACCAAACTCATTTCCCGGCTGCTCTCGGGAATGAAACGAAACTTCGTATTAGTTCTAGATCGCACATCGGAAGTCCGATTAACGCGAAGCTAAGGAACTAGGACCGCCTCACTGGGCTTGACACTCATCTCAAAAATCAGGTCCATCCGATGTCCCACGGCCATTCGTTTCGATTCGGAGCGAGGGTGTGTGAAAAACACTATTCCTATTCCAAAATAAATATCAGGAATAGTGATCTGGCATCTTCGTTTACGCGTCAGTATTAAGCAACCTGACCGTCAAAATCAGACCAAATTACACCCTCGGATTAAGAAAAATTTCAGGAACATTTACATGTACTTGGAATTTCGGATCGTGGCCCACTGACCGTTGAACTGAAAGTGGTCCGCCACGTGCGATCTGGGAATCCGATCAAGTCAAAAACGTAATCCCACATAGATCCATGTGTGGTGAGCTTAAGTCTGACGTATGGCTCAAGGGGGGCCACCATAAACACTCATTTGAGCTGGAAAAGTGACGAATTACCTATATAAGCAATAACCCTTGAACCTGAGCCTATTTTGGGAAGGGTTTTGGCTATAAAAGGAGCTTAGAATAGCCCCTCTCACAGCCATACGAATTTGGGATAAAACTCTAGAGAGAGAGAGAAAAGAGAGAGAAGAGCTTGGGATTTGTGGGAGATTTTCCTCCTACTGCTTTCATTCATCACACGACCTACACCGCTTCCTTCCAGGCGTTTTTCCGGCGGTATCCACTCCATTTGAAGGTGAGAAACCCTAACCCTAGGTCTGATTTGAAGTAGGAAGGTTGTAAGTTGTGTAAAGACTAACCGATTCCGCTCTTTAGGCTAGAAAACTCCCATATACGGAAGCTCAACAACCCTTGCTGATTCGTTGTGATTCCAAGGGCAAAGGTGAGGACTTTAGGTGTATAGGTTGCGGTTTTCAACGCTTTCAATGTCAGATAATGGTAGATTCATGATCTGCATGCAATTGCACATGTACAAAGTGCTTTCCGTTTTCTGTTTCGATTAGAATTGTAGAATTTGGAATTTCACATACTTTAGGTATTCGTATAAAATACCGTATACGTATTTTTTATGGAAATGTGTTTGACATGTTTAATTGTCGTATGGATATATGATGTATGGATAAAATACTCATTTGGCGAAAGGGTTCGCCTAAATACATGTTTACTAATATACACCATGTATGTAGAAATACGCTATTGTAAGAAGTACCGTATACGTGTATATTTTAGCGATGTGTTTGTCATGATAATTGTTGTATAAATATATTATGTGCGTATAAATTAATTGCTTGGCGAAAAAAATCGCCGTATTACAAGTTTCCTTGTAAACACTATGTATGTTGAAATTGGGTATACTAGAAAATACCCTATACATATAAAATTTGATGATGTAATTGTCAGGATTATTTGCTGTATGAATATGATGTATATGTATAAAATACTAGTTTGGTAAAGGGACAACCCTAGTGCACTTTCCTCTAACATACGTCATGTATGTTGAAATAGTGCATTCAAGTGTTGGTGAAATCGCTTGTGAGTGTAAGTGCTTAAGTGTTAGAACCTTAGGTAGGTGCTGAGATGGGATTCTCAGCTACCTTAGAGTCACATATGATATCCTCCATGTGGTTATTTACTCTAACCACTCACCTATGAAATATATGTATTTGTATCCCTATTTGCATAGTACTTTATAACATGCTTTTGAACATGCTTTGTAACTTGTTTATTAACATGCTTCATGATATGCTTTATAACATGATTGCTAGTGTTCTTGAATTATCATGTTATCATGTTGTACTTCACATGCTATGGTTAGGAATTGATTGAGCTTGGGACTATGTCCATAGTCAAGGCATCCAGTATCAGACTTGAAGTTGTGGTTGGGAATCGTTCCGCCACACATAATGTGTTGGCGAACCCGTGTCGTACTTCGGTTGGCGATAGTGGTTGGCCACACGAGGTGCTTCTGCGCTTCATATCGCCCAACTTGTTGTGCGCTCGAGCCAGCCGAACACGTCAAGTAACCTGTGTGTCTTATGTATGTTCACAATGTTTAGTCGCTAATGTTTGAACCTAGGGTACGAAACCTACCAGTGAAAATCCCGTTAACCTTGGTACCTCGATCCGCTAAGACTCATGAGCCCGGCATGATGGTATGGGACACCGTGGTCGAGCTGTCGGCCTACGCTGGGGCTACGTGCATCCCCGTAGTGACCAGTGAGCAACTTAACTCGTGAGCCGATTATGGTGGTATGGGACACTATATTCGCGCTGTCGGCCTACATTGATAAGGTGATGGGGGAGTGGTGCAACCTTTGTGCGTAACAGCCCTGGCAGCCCTCTGTAGTGACCGCGAGCATATTCTGAAGTCGCAGTGCGCCTTAGGGTTCGCCGCGATATATAGAGTATGAACTAGGCCTGTTTCTATATAGTGATGAATCGTTTAAGGGGTGATGGGGGAGTGGTGCAACCTTTGTGCGTAATGACCACTGCGACCTCTGCGATGACCTAGAAAATACACCATCGTCGATATTAACTAGGGTGACGACCCTAGAATGGATCATGTTTGGGAATGATACAAGGGAGGTACCTTAGTTTCCCAATCCTGCATGTTTGAAATGGACTAATTAAAAACTCGGTAATCATGCTCATCATGCATCGCATGTGCCTGGAAGATGTGGAGCACTGTGGGATGTAATCATGCCGCAAACGTGAGATGGTGTCGCATGAGGGAGTATGTCGGTGAGGGCATCCATCATACCTGCATTCATACTTGCATTAATCAGAGTAACTAGGAGTATTTGATTTACTGCTTTATCATTACTGCTTGACTGTATTGATAACATGATAACTTATGCCTTATTGTTCCACTGAGTTAGCTACTCACTCCCACGTTACGGGATGGTGTTGCGCACACCAACCAGACTCTGTCTCAGGTTTAGGCGAGCCGACGACTCTGGAGGCGGAGCCTGATTATGACGAGGACCAGGAGGAGTTCTCGTATATGCAGTTCTCTGGCGGCTTCGACTAGGTTGCCAGGACCGACGGGTTTTTACAGGGATTGTACCTAGTTTATTTTTGACATTTTGATTATAAACAGACATGTATATGGAGACTCAGATGGATTCATACTCTGGAGAATGAAACGTTTATTTTGTTTCTTTACATACATATATATATACAGTCCAGTCTTCCGCTTGCTTTTATACAATTGATCTGGAGTATGAATTACTGTTTTGGTATAATCTCATTCATGTTTATTGCTCTAACTCAGACAACATTTAACCATCATTGTGTATGTTGCATAAGTGATGCGTTGGAACTCGGGAGTTGAGTTCATATTCGACCCCCGATTTTCAGGGTGTTACACGTGTCAATGGACATTCAAAACCACCAATTCTTGACTGAAATTTCGTCCTGAATCCAATGGACGGGGTGGATTTTCCAAAAAATACTTCTGTGGGGCCCACCGATCATGGCTGCGAAAATTTGCACTCCATGTCCTTTTACGACTCTGCCACCGACTCCAGCCCTCCAACAGCTATAAAAGATGAATTATGGACGTGGGAAATTCATTAAAAAACACGGGATTCCAGATCCAGAGAAAGGGAGAGAAGAAAGAGAAGAGAAAGAAGAGAGAGAGATCGATTGGTTTGGTGTTTTATTTTTATGAATTTTATTATTCCATCTTTTTAATGGATTTTATGGGTCACTAATCTCTCAGCTAGGGCTGAGATGAAGCCCCTAATTTCATTAGCTCTTGTATTGGTTGAGTTTACTTTGAATATTAATTAATTTGTTTCTTCCTCTAAGTGGGCTTGATTGGTTTAAATTCTATACTTCTCCATCTATGAACTTGACCAAAGTATATATATGGATGTTGTTTGGATGCTTATTATAGGTGCTTGTGTCTGATCAAGAACAGGTTTCCTATAGAGGAAGAAACAGGATGCTTTAATGAACTGTACATTCCATGTGCCCGACCAAGGACATGGGATATGTTATTCATGGCATTGCTTAAGGGAATTAGACATTCTATATGCCCAATTAAGGACACAGATTGTGCTTTCTCTATATAAGTGGTATCAATCTAGATCAAGGTGAATCAACAGACAAAACAAGGGTTAGGATAATTAGGGGTGGATTCGAAAGTCCTAGTGCTCTCTCTCTGATTGAATTTTCTTCCCTGTTCTTAATTATTTTTTTTTCCTAGAATTGTGCTTAGTAGTTCATTCCATTATTTGTTGGATTAGTTAAGAAGAATTGTGAATTTGAGTTGTGACGATCAGTCCTCGTGGGAACGATCTCGTAATACGTATCGTATCTACATCTGATTCGTATACTTGCGAGTTTAAAAATCATTTAAATCATGTTGGTTTAAATAAAACATCAAGTTTTTGGCGCCGTTGCCGGGGACTGTTTCGTTCCAAATTGAATTTGGGATTCTCTCTTATCATAATTCATAGCTTAGGATTTTTTCTAACTTAGAGTTCTTTTCTTGATTTTAGAAACTAACCTGTTTCCTGTTTTGTAGGGTACTGACATAAATTTCTAAGTTGATTCTAACATAGATCTCCAAATTGGAAGTGAAGGAGGAGCTCCCTATTCTTCAGACATTGATCGTCTCATTTTTTTTCAGGTTCTTTCTTCCAATCCTTGCTTACATAATTTTATATAGGTCTAGTTTTATTTCTCTTAGGTTGCTTCTTAGTTTAGTTTTCTTTCTTTCATTGTAATAACATAGTTTATTGTAACGCCCTGAAAATCGGGGGTCGAGCATAAACTCAACTCTTGAGTTCCAGAACATCACTTATGCAACAAATGAATGATGATTGAATGTTAACTGTATTCGTGCATTGAACATGAGTGAGATTAAGCCAAAACAGCATATCATACTCCAGAGATGTTAAATTGCAAGCGGAAGACGATGATAGATAGATAAAAAAAATATATAAACTGTGATGAGTCTCCAGAGTGTGATAACATTACTAGGTTAAATAAGTACAAGTACAGTTCTAAAATATACTAAATGTGTAAGTGTAATATCTTCTATCCCAAGTACCATAGCTCCGTTAATGCAGTACCAGGTCTTCAGAGACCTGTCAGAGAGTTACATGATAGGAGAACTCCTCCTCATCACCATAGAAGTAGTCCGGCTCTGCTTCATAAGCATCGCCATCATCTGAAATTCAACAAATCTGGTTGGTGTGTACAACACCGTCCCGTAACGTGGGAGTGAGTGATCAACTCAGTGGAACAGTAAAGCATAGGTTAACATGTTATCAATTCAATCAAGCAGTAATGATAAAGCAGTACAAATCAAACAATTCTAACTACTCTTATTAAGTGCGAGAATGAAATGACATGATGCTGTATGCCCTTGCCAAACCACCCTCATGCGACATCATCTTACGTTCGCGAATGCTTAACTCCCTCAGTGCACCACATCTACTAAGCACATGCGGTGCGATGATGATCATGATTACCGAGTTATTATTAGTCCATTTCAAACAGCAGTATTGGGAAACTAAGGTACCTCCCTTGTATCATTCCCAAACATGATCCATTCTAGGGTCGTCAGTCCTAGTTAATCTCATACGATATTATGGTTTGAGAGGCGTAGCGAAGGCATCACAAAGGGCTCGTCACCCGTCAGCACGGATCAGATCTCACTGTATGCGGCTCAATTGCTGACCGTCAGCTCGAGTACAGGTCTCACCGTACTCGGCTCAATCACTAGCCGTCAGCTCGAATACAGGTCTCACCGTACTCGGCTCAACTCATACTCTAGTTGTTGTAAAAGACTCGTCGCCAATCACAGACCTTGGAGTATACTCGAAGATACTACAGAGGACTCGTCGCCCATCAGTACGAGTACAGGTCTCACCGTACTCGGCTCTCGCCGTAAGTATCGACAGCTTGAATATAGTGTCTCATACCACCATAATCGGCTCACGAGTCTAGTTGCTCACTGGTCACTACGGGGAGGCACGTGGCCCCAGCGTAGGCCGACAGCTCGACCACGGTGTCCCATACCACCATGCCCGGCTCATGAGTCTTAGCGGATCGAGGTACCATGGTTAAAAGAGATTTCACTGGTAAGTTTGGTACCCTAGGTTCAGGCAGTAGCGACCAAACATGGTGAACATAAATAAGACAGATCGGGTTACTTGATGAGCTTGACTAGCTCGAGCGCACAACAAGTTGAACGACATGAAGTGCATAAGCACTTTGCGTGGCCAACCACTATCGCTAACCGAAGTACGACTCGAGTTCGTCGAACACATCTCACGTGGCAAATGAATCGCAACCACGAATTCAATTCTGGTACCGATTGTCTGGACTATAATCATAGCCCCAAACACAATAACTTGCAGATAGATAAAGCTATAATGGATCAAGATTCAACTCATACAATCAAGTATGGTATTATCCGTTTAGGGCTGCCAGGGCAGTTGCACGCACTCGTTGCTCCGCTCCCCCATCACCCATGATGGATCATACGATGTAAATATAAATTTAAACATATGCATTACATAGTTATAATCATAAAGCAGTTGAGCATGTTATGAATCATAACACAAGCATGAGTTTATACATGTTCGATTCCTAATCACACAACAGTCTAAGGAGATCATACACATAGTTAAAAGAGGTTGAGAATTACATCTCAACACCCTTATACATTACAATTTGCTAACTACTACTCATTCAGACATTCCAAGAAACACTTAAACAAACATACATCAACATACATGACATATGTCGATCACATAGGCATTAGGCCAAATCCTTTCCCTAGGGAGTTGCCCCAATCATAACACGCGTACACCCACGACGGAATTCATGGCAAGCAGGAATCCAAGTTCCATATTCATTCAGTCATTTCCACAAACACTTGGGCCACACATTTTAGCATATGTGGTGTATATTGGCCGTGGCGTGATTTAGGGCAAATCCTTTCGTCAAAAGGGGTATCGCCAATACAACAATCATGAATCCATGACAACTAGTCATAGCGAGTACGAATGAGAATTCGGTACTCATTCAATCATTTTCACAAACACTTAGAATACACTATTACAACATACATGGTATATGTTAGTAAAACATGTATTAGGGCTATCCCTTAGCCAAGTGGGTATTTTATCCATGTATAATATATTACTACAGCAAATAATCATGATAAATTCATCTCCCAATATTTATACGTATACAGTATTTTCTAGAATACGCATTTTCAACATACGTAGTGTATACAAGCAAACATGTATTACGGCGATTCCCTTCGCCAAGCAAATGTTTTATACGCACATAATATATTTATACGACAATTAATCATGACAAACACACCACTAAAATATACATGTATACGGTACTTCTTACAATACCGTATTTCTACATACATAGTGTTTATTAGTAAACATGTATTTAGGCGAATCCTTTCGCCAAATAAGTATTTTATCCATACGTCATATATCCATACGTCAAATAAACATGTCAAACAAATTTCCAAAAAAAATACATATACAGTATTTTATACGAATACCTAGAGTATGTGAATTTCCAAATTCTACAATTCTAATCGAAACAGAAAACAGAAAGCATTTTGTACATATGAAATTGCATGCAGATCATGAATCTATCATTATCTGACATTGAAAGCATTGAAAACCATAACCTATACATCTAAAGTCCGCACCTTGTGTCGTAGAATCGTAACGGAGTCGATAGGTTTGCTAGGCTTCCGTATATGGGAGTTTGACAACCTAGAGAATGAAATAGGTTAGCTATTTCCTAACCTACAACTGTCTAATCCCCAAAACAGGTTAAGGTTAGGGTTTATTACCTAGAAATGACGCCGGAATTGCCGGGAAAGCGGTAAGAATGAGGTGGTTAAGCACCGATAGCAGCAGGGTAGAGCGGCGAGGAGATCTTCCCACAACTCCCACACTTTCTCTTTCTTTTCCCTCTCTCAAATCTCAAATTCGTATGGTTGCCATGAGAGAGGGTTTAAGGTCCTTATATAGTCTCAAAACTCACCGAAATAGACTCGGGTTCAAGGGTTACTGTTATTATAAGCATTTCGGCGATGTTTCAGCTCAAAAGAGTGTTTCTGGTGGCCCCCCTTGAGCCAAACGTCAGACTTAAGCTCACCACACATGGATCTATGTGGGATTACATTTTCGACTCGATCGAATTCCCAGATCGCACGTGGCGGACCACTTTCAGTTCAACGGTCAGTGGGCCACGATCCGAAATTCCAAGCACATGTAAATGTTCCTGAAACTTTTCTTAATCCGAGGGTGTAATTTAGTCTGATTCTGACGGTCTGGTTGCTTAATACTGATGCGCAAGTGAATAGTGCCAGATCACTATTCCAGATATTTATTTTGTAAAGGGAATAGTGTTTTTCACACACTCTCGTTCCGGACACGATCGAATGGCCATGGGACATTGTCTGGACTTGATTTCCGAGATGGTTGTCGAGCCCAGTGAGGCAGTCTTAATTCCTTAACTTCGAGTTATTTGGACTTACAGCGTGCGGTCCCGGATCGATACGGAGTTTCGATGTGCTCCTGAGAGCAGCCGGGTAATGAGATTGATCCTAGATTTTAGGGTAACCTAGCGTCAATGATTCTACAAGTTTTGGGTCTTGCAGATCGTATTTAAAGCGATTCAAACGGATTTCGTAGCTAATCTGGTTTCACACCTAGTTACTTTGTCTCATTTCTAAAGGATTTAGTCCTAAGTGATTTCTGGTCGAGGTGGTACTCAGGCCTTTGTAGTTTGTATATAAAGTGATCCAAGTTATACTACTTAGCTAGTTTAAGATAGTGTCTAGGGTGAAAGTTCTTAGAAAAATTGGAAGATCAAGGTGATGAAGGGTGAGATTTGTGAAGGAAATGAGTTCAAAGACGGCTTTAGACTTTGGGATTCAGTTCTAACAAGTTAATGAGGTATTAGGATCGACCCATTGCCTAAGGACGTCTAATCCCAGGTTGGTAAAAATCTGGGGCGTTACATTTATGCTAGGACGTAGATCTCTGAATATAGAACTAGCACCGTTTGATCCTGAAATAGAAAGAACATTTCGTGAAAGATTGAAAAATAATCCTGTTGAAATGGCGAATGAGAATGAAGTTAAAGCTCTCAAAGATTATTCAGCTCCTGTCCAATTTAATGCGCCTTCATGCATAGTGTTGCCAACCACTATGGCAGCACACTTTGAACTTAAACCTGGAGTCATACAATTGTTGTCATCCTTTTACGGATTGGACAAGGAGGACCCATATCATCATGTGAAAGAATTCATAGACATTTACTCCACCTTTAAGTTCCAAAACTTCTCAGACGATTCGATCCGCCTACGCCTGTTTCCTTTTTCTTTGAAGGATAAGGCGAAAGCATGGTTGAATTCTCTAGAAGTTGGATCTATCACTACATGGGACCAACTGTCTAAGAAGTTCTTAAACAAGTTCTTCCCCGTTCACAAAACCAATGCCCTCCGTAGAGAAATTACTAACTTCACACAAAAAGAGGGCGAACACTTTCATGAATGTTGGGAAAGATGGAATGACTTGCTTCTTAAATGTCCTCACCATGGTTTTGAGAAATGGCAACAAGTTCAATACTTCTATGACGGTCTGACACCCCAGAACTGTCGCATGGTTGATGCCACCAGTGGAGGGTCA
Organism: Magnolia changhungtana; assembly: GCA_030180095.1. Lineage (NCBI taxonomy): Eukaryota > Viridiplantae > Streptophyta > Magnoliopsida > Magnoliales > Magnoliaceae > Magnolia > Magnolia changhungtana. Next base: position 4,533,771 of record JASAUF010000653.1, on the reverse strand, counting down.
TTCATGACCAAAAGTGATGTCGAAGCATGAAACTTCTTTGAAACCTTGTGCGAAAATTCCCAACAATGGGACTATTCAAATAGAGGTGACAGAAGTCCCCAACCACAAAAGAGAGGTGGTATATATGAGATAGGAGTCATGCCAGATCTGTGCGCAAAGCTTGATAACCTGACAAAGAAAGTTGATGCTCTGGTATTAAATAATGGACCTCCACTGACAACTCAAGCCGAGGCCTGTGCAATATGTTCTAGTCCTGCCCATCCTATGCAGTCTTGTCCATCTGGTGCAGCATCCCCAGAACTTCTCTCTGAACAAGTACATGCTATGAACACTTTTCAAAAACCTGAGAGTGATCCTTACTCGAACACATACAACCCAGGGTGGGCTAGACATCTAAATTTTTCTTGGGCAAAAGGACCACAACAAGGAGGACCATCTGGAAATCCTCCCATGCAACTGCACCTCCAAGTTGGCAGTCAACAACTTCAACAGTTTCCGTAATATCAACAACTGCCTACACAATCAAAGAAACCATTTCTTGAGGATACACTCCATCTTTTTATGCAGAGTTCTCTCCAATTCCAAAAAGACACCCAACAAACCTTACTAGCCAACCAGCAAAGCTTACATGCAAATGCGCAATCCATTGCCAAGCTGGAAGTACAAATGGGTCAACTAGCTGCCACATTGAGTGAGAGAGAGAAGGGCAAGTTCCCTAGCCAACCTGAGGCTAACCCAAAGGGACAGTATGAGATTAGCTCTAATTCCAACCAAGGGCAATATCATGAACAGGCCAAATCGATCACTACCCTTAGGTCAGGCAAGCAGATTGATAACAGAATAGAGATGCCTAGGGATGAATCAAATTCTAAAACAGAAGATCAAGATGAAACAGAGAGTCACACCAATGCATCCAAAGTCCAAAAGCTCTCTAACTCTCCAAGAGCCACTAATGTACCACCTTACGTGCCCAAAGCACCCTTTCCTCAACGTCTGACACCAATAAAGAAAAGAAATAACTTTGATGAAATCTTGGATGTGTTTAAAAAAGTGCAAGTCAACATCCCGTTGCTTGACGCTATCAAGCAAGTTCCTGCTTACGCTAAGTTTCTTAAAGATTTATGCACTCAAAAGCGTAAGCAGAATGTTCATAAGAAAGTCTTCCTTGCAGAGCAGCTCAGCTCCATGATTCAACATAACACCCCTCTTAAATTTAGGGATCCAGGAGCTCCCACCATTTCTTGCGGCATTGGAGATCATAAGATCGGGAAGGCATTACTTGATTTAGGGGCAAGCGTCAATTTGTTACCATATTCGGTTTATGAGCAGCTAGGACTTGGTGAGTTGAAACTGACTAAAATAACATTACAACTAGCTGATAGATCTGTTAAGGTGCCCCGGGGTGTTATTGAAGACGTGTTAATCCAGGTTGATAAATTTTATTTTCCAGTGGATTTCATAGTTATAGATACTCAACCTGTCCAGAATCTTCATAGTCAGATCCTAGTCATCTTGGGTCGTCCATTTTTTGCCACATCTAATGCTATTATAAATTGCCGGAATGGAGTTATGAAATTGTCCTTTGGTAACATGAATATTAAACTCAATATTTTTAATGCAGGACAACAATCCGCAGATTTGGATGACATATCTGAAGTGGACATGATTGAGAGTCTAGTACAGGACTCCTTCCGTAAATCTTTTGAAGATCCACTTGAGACCTGCTTAGCACAATATGGCATGGACTTTGACATCGATAGTCCCATCCACGAAGTCAATGCACTGCTCGACTCTACTCCTATATTGGAGACTGAAAAATGGAGAGCGAAAGTGGAACCTCTTCATTCCTCTGAGACGCCTCCTGACAGCACAGTTTTTAACTCTAAGAAGACAAAGGCGAGCATGCTGCTTAATGTTCTTAGAGCATATAAGGCAGCAATTGAACGGAAGATAGCGAAAATACAGGGTTTATGCCCCACTGTATGTATGGATCATGCTGTGGAAATGTCGCGTGAAATGCAAAGGAAGCGTGATCCTAACATGGAAGAAGTCGTGAGAGCAGAAGTCCTTAAATTATTTGACGACAGTGTTAGTTATTTCATTACAGATAGCACAGCTCATGGGAACTCACATCACTTGTCTGGGATCGGTTAATTAAGGTGTTGAGGTAATTTCTTTGGCGGACCCTGGTTATAAAGATTAGTTCATTTATGGTCCGTTCTTGTCTGGCTGAAGACGTTAAACTTAGCGCTCCTGGGAGGCAACCCAGTCTTTTGTTTTATGCTTTTTCCTAGTTAGTTACTTCAATGTTTGTGGGTAACATTACTGCAAACCCTCACGAGACTACAGCTCATCCACTAGGGGTAACCTAGGGGTTTAAAGGCTTGTTGCATGCGTTAAATGCAATCGAGAGCACCTACGAAAGTGGTATAGGTAGGATCTTCTTTTATTTTTCTTTTTGTTATTTTTGCTTCTGTTAATTTCTCTCTTGTGTTAACTCACTCTTACATTGATAATTTTGGGAAAGCCTCTTGATTCTTCGTCCAGGTACCAACTTTCCATTCCTCTTTTATTCTCATTGTCCCATGTGCATTGCTTGCTTATTTCTTTTACATTGAGGACAATGTAGATTTTAGGTTGGGGGTGGGAGATTAGGTTACCTAATCAGTATTTTCTTGGTCTTGAGCAAAATTTGTGAAAATTTGTGAAAATTTTAAAATTTTTTCTGGAATTTCTATTGAATTCAAAGTGATTTTGAAGGATAGTTGTGATTTTAACATTATAAGATATGTGATGTTGGCAACTTATGACTCTTGGATTCGGCCATCTGCTTTATTTCACAGTCAATTTTGAATTGTTAATCCATGATTAGAAGTTGTAAACATTGATTGAGCCATGATTTCACATATCACATCTCGCTTACACATTAAGTTTCGGTTCGATAACTGAATGATTAACTTGGTAAAAAGAAGAATTAAAAGGCTAAGTCACATAATCTTCACCATAGGTTTGCTCCCTATAGGTGCAGATTTGATTCTCCATAGTTGACATATGAAAAAAAAAAAAGTTAGGCGACAAGTTTTCGCCATAGGTTTGCTCCCTATAGGTGAGAATTTGATTCCCCTCATTTGCGTTACTGCTCATAAAGAAAATCAAAGGCTGGTAAAATGAAAAGTTAATCTGTGAGATAAGTGTTGGTTTCAAGCTTGGTTGTCACGAATTACTAATGATATCATGAAATTGACAATTGGATCTCTTAATGATTGTAAGTCGAGATTACACTTTACATTCATGGAGCTCGATGTTCAGAATTGTTCCAATTAATGGATTAATATTTTAAACTTGATTATGAAATCTGCCGAGAGCTTGATTCCAAGAGAAAAATTCCACACACCAATCATGAATCTTAGAATTTTCACATCTCAGCTATTTGTTCACAAGTCACTTGAGTTTACAGGAATTGTCTTTTATTTCTGAAATTATTTTTCGCATGTTTTGCTCGGGACTAGCAAAATGCTGGTTGGGGGTTGTGTTGAGGGTCAAATATTACATATCAGACCCCAATCATTACCAGATTTTACGTATATGATAATGCTTAATGGAGTATTTTAATTGTAATTTTGTTACAGGATGAAGTCAGGAGCGTTGATTGAAAATTGATGTTAAAAGAGTGGATTTGACGTTCCGAAGTCACCAGAGCACGGGATGGACTCCAGAGAATCAATAATGAATATTTTACATGCCTAGGATCTGAGGAAAGCAAGCCAAAGGGGCCCAAAAAGGGTCCAGAATGCAAGATCACATGGTTTTCGCTATCCGATCAGTTCGAAACTTCATACATGGGATGAGGGCCGTAAATTAACCGTACATATTAAATTTCAGCCATTGAAGATCTAGGGAAGTGGTCCAACGGACAGATCAGCCCATTAATCTTCACTTTGGGGCCCCCCTGATATTTGGAACTGCCTCAAACTTGGTTTTGGCGGTTGAAATTATATGAAGAAAAGGATGGACGGTGCAGATTTCTCATAAACATTATAGTGGACCCCGTATATGATGCATGTACACCATGCATACACATCTCCTGCTGTGCACCGGACCGCCCAAGACGGTCAACGAGCCGCTGACCTGCACTCTCTCTCCTGCTTCTTCAAAACCATGCTGATATTCTACTCCCACGCGTACACACATGTGCGGTAAAGAGGCCACAAACGGACTGCTCTGCAATGTTCAAAACTGATCTCTTCGTGATTTCTTCTCTGGGCCGCGTCAATGGACATTCAAAACCACCCATTCTTGACTGAAATTTTGTCCTGAATCCAATAGATGGGGTGGATTTTCCAGAAAATACTTCTGTGGGGCCCACCGATCATGGCTGCTAAAATTTGCACTCCATGTCCTTCTACGACTCTGCCACCGACTTCAGCCCTCCAACAGCTATAAAAGAGGAATTATGGACGTGGGAAATTCATTAAAAAAACAGGGGATTCCAGATCCAGAGAAAGGGAGAGAAGAAAGAGTAGAGAAAGAAGAGAGAGAGATCGATTGGTTTGGTGTTTTATTTTTATGAATTTTGTTATTCCATCTTTTTAATGGATTTTATGGGTCACTAATCTCTCAGCTAGGGCTGAGATGAAGCACCTAATTTCATTAGCTCTTGTATTGGTTGAATTTACTTTGAATATTAATTAATTTATTTTTTCCTCTAAGTGGGCTTGATTGGTTTAAATTCTATACTTCTCCATCTATGAACTTGACCAAAGTATATATATGGATGTTGTTTGGATGCTTATTATAGGTGCTTGTGTCTGATCAAGAACAGGTTTCCTATAGAGGAAGAAACAGGATGCTTTAATGAACTGTACATTCCATGTGCCCGACCAAGGACATGGGATATGTTATTCATGGCATTACTCAAGGGAATTAGACATTCTGTATGCCCGATTAAGGACACAGATTGTGCTTTCTCTATATAAGTGGTATCAATCTAGATCAAGGTGAATCAACAGACAAAACAAGGGTTAGGTAATTAGGGGTGGATTCGAAAGTCCTAGTGCTCTCTCTCTGATCGAATTTTCTTCCCTGTTCTTAATTGTTTTTTTCCTAGAATTGTGCTTAGTAGTTCATTCCATTATTTGTTGGATTAGTTAAGAAGAATTTTGAATTTGAGTTGTGACGATCAGTCCTCGTGGGAACGATCTCGTAATACGTACCGTATCTACATCTGATTCGTATACTTGCGAGTTTAAAAATCATTTAAATTATGTTGGTTTAAATAAAACATCAAAAATCCATCTGGACAGATTTTTAAGCTGTCTTAAGCTCAGTTTTGGGGATGATTGGTGGGGTGTTTGGTCCCATTTGATATATACCTCTTAAAGGTAGGGATCCCACCTAGATGTTCCCCAAATTTCACCCTCATCCATCCCTGTTTGATCACCCAAAAGAGTGGGCCAAGGAGGGTGGATAGTCTAGATTTTCTGGACTGTCTAAACATAAACCTTAACCTAAACCTAAAACCAAAATATATTCTCAAATCCCTAAACCTAAACGTACACCTGATCATAATCTCAACTCCCTAACCTAAACCTAAACCTAAACTTGAAAACCCAAGCCTAAACCTGATCCCGAACCCGAACCCCATTTCCTAAACCTAAACCATAACCTAATCTCAATTCCCAAAACCTATAGCTTATAACTTAAACCTAAACCTAAACCTAAACCTTAACCTATAACTTAAAGCTAAACCTAAAACATAAATGTATTCTCAAATCCCTCAACCGAAACCTACACCTAATCCTAATCTCAACTCCCTTACCTAAACCCAAACCTAAACTTGAAAACCCAAGCCTAAAACCGATCCCGAGAACCCGAACCCGATTTCCTAAACCTAAACCTTAACCTATTCTCAATTCCCTAAAGCAGTAGCTTATAACCTAAACTTAAACTTTAACCTAAACCTAAACCTAAATCTATAACCTTAACCTAAACCAAAACCAATGACTTAAAACCTTAACCTTTAACCTATAACCTAAACTTATAACCTATAACCTAACCTTAACCTAAACCTCAACCTATAACCTAAAACCTAAAATGTAAATGTATTCTCAAATCCCTAAACTTAAACCGACACTAAATCCTAGTCTCAACTCCTTAACCTAAACATAAACCTAAACTTCAAAACCCAAAGCAAAACTCGATCCCGGACATGAACCCGATTTCCTAAACCAAAACCTTAACCTATTCTCAATTCCCTAAACCTATAGCTTATAACCTAAACTTAAACCTAAACCTAAACCTATAAACTAAAACACAAACCTAAACCTATAACCTACTTGTATGCTTAAATCCCTAAACATAAACCTACACCAAATCCTAATCTCAACTCCATAACCTAAACCTAAACCTAAACTTGAAAACCTAAACATGAACCCGATCTCGAACTCGAACCCGATTCCTAAACTTAAAACTTAACCTATTCTCAATTCCCTATACCTATAGCTTATAACCTAAACCAAAACCTAAACCTAAACCTTAACCTATAACCTAAAACCTAAATGTATTCTCAAATCCCTAAACCTAAACCTAAACCTTAACCTATAACCTAAAGCTAAACCTAAACCTAAATGTATTCTCAAATCCCTAATCCTAAACCTACACCTAATCCTAATCTCAAATCCCTAACCTAAACCTAAACCTAAACTTGAAAACCCAAACCTAAACCCCATCCCGAACCCGAACACAGAACCCGATTTCCTAAACTCCGAACCTTAACCTATTCTCAATTCCCTAAACCTATAGCTTACAACCTAAACCTAAACCTTAACCCAAACCAAAACCTAAACCTATAACCTAAAACCTAAACCAAAACCTAAATTGAAAACCTAAATGTATTCTCAAATGACTAAACTTAAACCTACACCTAATCTTTATCTCAACTCCCTATCCTAAACCTAAACCTAAACTTGAAAACCTAAACCTAAACCCGATCCCGAACCCAAACCCGATTTCCTAAACCTAAACCTTAACCTATTCTCAATTCCCTGAACCTATACCTTATAACCTAAACCCTAACCTTGACCTAAAACTAAACCTAAACCTATAACATTAACCTAAACCAATACCTATGACCTAAAACCTTAACCTATAACCTAACCTTAACCTAAACCTAAAACCTAAACCTTAACAAAAACTGTAAGGGTTATGGTCTCATACTCCTTTGGTTGTCAAATTTTGATGTGTCAAAACATCTATCTGTGTCTTGTGCTGGTATGATGATTTTATACTTCAAGATGCTACAAGTTGAAGCACAAGATGTTAAAGTTCAAAAAGCTACAAGATGAAGCTCAAGATGTTATTGTTCAAGACTTCAAGCCTGTTATTGTTCAAGATTTCAAGCCTGATATTGGTTCAAACAATCTACATTCGTTGAATGGTTGAAGTTCAATATCCATACGACATGTTTCAGGTTTAAATGACCTTAGGTTGACCCTTTAAGTAGGTCATTTTGGATACATAAATCAAATGTTTATTCTACATAAGCTTGGTCTGTTCCAAGACCAGTCCCTAGCTCTTGTTCGACCAGGTCCCAGCATTGGTTCGACTAGTCCAAGAAATTCCACGACCAAATCTAATTAGTTGAAGATTTTTCGGATTTTTTTTTGAACGCCCACGACCAGTCCTGGAGGTCCTTCGACCGGTCGTAGGTTGGCTTCGACTCGTCCACGATCAGTCGTGGAGCTACGACTGAAAATCCAGCAACCTATTTCATGGTCCTACGACCAGTCGTAGGTGACCCACGACCAGTCGTAGGTGACCCACGACCAGTCGTAGGTGTCCCACGACCAGTCGTAGGGTACACACGACCAGGTGGAACGGCTTTCAAAGATCGCGCTCAATTTTTCAAAAATCTGTTAGAGCTACGACCAGTCCTAGGTTTCTAAGACCAGTCGTAGGAACAATTTTTTCTTCTATAAATTGAACACGAAATTCAGAGTTTTTACATCCGGAACTCCATTCCATTCAAGAATTTTCAAGTAATCACTCTGAGATAAGTCTGTGTTTATTTTAAGCTAAATTGTGCTTATTTAATATTCCTTTTTGCTAGCTTATTTAATTTGATTTTGTTTCTCTATTCCAATCTTATTTGAAAAGAGGAATTATATTATTCCTTCTTCTTGGAATCAAAATCAAATATAGCTACGCCCAACAAGTCAAAATCTAAAATCTATTAGAATTTAGAACCCTATGAATGTGAGTATTGGAAATTGAACTTTGATATTCAATCATCTACTCCGATTGGTTCTACTTAGGCCGCTAAAGGAGAAATCCAGTATTTTACAATTCTCAGTAAAATTCATTTATTTTTGGTTTTGTTTGAGGTTGAGCGAGAAAAATCTCATTGTATTGGTTGTCCGAGGAAAACCGAAAACTCGAAAAAGGGGTTTTTGAATTGTGTAAGCCCAAGTGAAAAAGACACAATTGTAAAGGTTTTTGGTGAACCTGTGAAAACCTATTTGATAGTGAACGCTAATATCCCCCGTGTGAGGATATTAGGAGTGGAGTAGCATTCAGTGGTCATTGTAAAACAAAGGTTGGTGTACACAAAGCGAACCACTATAACTCTTTGTCTTGTGGATTGAATGCTTGCTTAATTTTCATATCTTTTATCATTCGATTGTGTGGAATGTACAAGTGGATGAGAATGTTGTAACTATTTACATTTTCAAGCAAGTGTGGAATTGTTGTAATAATTTAGATCTTTACTTCGCATTTATTTTCAATTCCTTGCTATTTCATTTACTTATATTAACATTGAGTTCTTGATTCAAAAGAGGTTCTAGAAATAAGGTTGTCCTACCATAAGCCCTTGTTTATTATGGTGTAAGGTTGTCCTTAGAACTGAATTTGTATCAATCTCTCAATAATTATTTATCAAGGTGATTTATATTTAGCATTGTGAATTGATTCATTATTGTAAGGGTATTGATTTATTTTAGTTCCGCTGATTTATTTTTTAAATTTGGCATAGTCCTATTCACCCCCCCTCTAGGACATATAGCTTGGCCTTTTCAAGTGGTATCAGAGCCTAATAGCTCATTTTTGTTGCTTTTTATTTGGATTTAATTCCTGAGCTAACGATCTAAGCTATATAAAAAGATGTCAAATTTTGATAGCCTTTCAGTTACTAGGCCTCCACCTTTTGATGGCTCCAACTATGCCTATTGGAAAGCCAGAATGAGAATCTTCCTCAGATCAATGGATGAAAGTGTGTGGCTAGCCACAGTGACTGAATGGAATCCTCCTACCATGGAAGTAACTGGTGTTGATGGTTCAAAATCTATGAAAATTACACCATATTTCCAATGGACCACACTTCAGAAAAATGAGAGTAGTGCTAATGCTAAAGCACTAAATGCAATCACTTGCGCACTATCACCGGATGAGTTCAAAAGAATCATATCCTGTGATACTGCAAAGCAAGCCTGGGATATTTTAGAAATGACACACGAAGGTACTTCAATTGTCAAGAAATCTAAAGTCCAACTCCTCACAACTAAATTTGAAGAAATTCATATGGAGGAAAATGAAATGTTTATGGACTTTTACACTAGATTGAATGACATTGTAAACTCTATGTGGGGTCTTGGCGAAAAGATCTCAGAAAAGTAAAGTGTGTGCAAAAATACTACGCTCTCTTCCCGAACGGATCAATTCAAAGGTAACCGCAATCCAGGGAACTTCGTGATACGGACAATATGAAGGTAGAAGAATTAGTTGGTTCTTTGCAAACCTATGAATTAAGTTTAAAGCTCCTAAAGGTAAGTCTATTGCTTTGAAGTCATCTAAAAGTATTACTCAAGAAAATTCAGATTCGAGAAAAGTCCGAAGATGATATGGCCCTTTTAGCGAGAAAGTTTTATAAGATTTTCAAAAGTAAGAAAAGAGTCGACTTTCAAAAGGCAAATGAAAAGAAACGTTCTAAACCTAAGTCTAAAACTTGGAAATCATTGAAAGATAGTCAATGTTACAATCATCAAGAATATGGGCATTTAGCAAACAAATGTCCTAAAAGGACAGATCCAAAAGGAAGGGTATGTTGGCTACTTGGGATGAATCATCGATTAAGCCTCTTCAATCGAGAAAATTGAAAACCGAGTCGGGCGATGAACTTAAGGCCCTTATGACTCTAGCCAAGTTTACCTTTTCGGATCACGATGATTCAACAAGTGAAGAAAATTTGAATAGTGATCATGAAAATGATGAAGATCTTCAAGATGCTTACAATGCCTTATATAAGGAAAGTTGTAAAATTGTCATTAAACTTAAACTTCAAAAGAAAAGTTCTTTAAACTTAAAGAATGTTTTGAAACCCTTGTTTTAGAAAAATCTCAAATTTCGGATTGTTTTGAAAAATCAAAGTGTGATTTAGAATACAAAACCTCCCTAATTGAAAATTTGAAATCTGAAAATGAGAAACTTAAAAATGAAGTTTCCTCTCTTACGAGTTTGAAGGACACATGGAGATATGCCCAAGGTGATCCAAAATTAGAAAAATTATTATCCGGATCAAGAAAATGTGGTGATCGATCCGGTTGGGCTTTGATAAAAACACATCTCCTAAACAAGAATGCTCCTTCCATTTTTGTGAAAGGAGAGACTTCTAACTCAAAAGGAAAAGGTACTAATCAAGTTGTTTCTAAAAATACAAAAACCTTTCAAAAACACAAAAGCGACTATATAAATTTCAAAAATCGATTCGAAACCCGCTAGTTGAAAAAATTATTGATTTACTTAAGGAGCTATTAAAATCTAACTCAAGAGAGGTCACTCTAATAACTATAAACAAAAGAAGACCAATTATTCTCCTAAACCCAAAACAAGATCTTGAAATGGGTTCCCAAGGTTACTTGTTTGGTTGCTCACACTTGCTTTCAAAGCTACAAGCCATTCAAAATGGTACCTAGACAGTGGATGCTCCAGGACATATGACAGCGACAAAGCTCTATTCACCGATCTTAAAGATATGATGATGGGTCACACATTTGGTGATGGTAGCAACTGCAAGATAATTGGCAAAGGTACGGTCCAACTCTATAACCTTCCCTTATTTAAAAATGTGTTATATGTTGAGGGTTTAAAACACAACTTGTTGAGCATATCTCAAATATGCGATAACAACCATAATGTTAAATTTTCTAATCAAGGTTGTGAAATTACAAATGAAAAGGGTTCTGTAATATTAACTGGTCGCAGAACTTCTGAAAACTGCTATATAGTAAGCAATGGTAGCTCATCTAATCAAACGTGCTACATGGTCCATACCAATGAGACAGATTTATGGCATAAACGCCTTGGACATGTACACTACCGAAATTTATTCAGATTGAGCAAAAGTGAACTAATAAAAGGTCTACCGAAAATGCAAAAAGTAGACAAGATCTGTGGTGAATGCCAGTATGGTAAACAAACTAGGAGCTCTCATAAAAGGTGAACTCCAATATCACCACAAGACCACTCGAACTTCTCCATATGGATCTTATAGGACCAACAAGAACGGAAAGTCGAGGTGGCAAAAGTACATCTTAGTTATTGTAGATGATTATACAAGATACACTTGGGTTTCATTCTTGAAAGATAAATCGAAACCCTTGATGAAGTAAAAAAGATTATAAAACATTCAAACCGAAAAATGTTCTCAAGTCAAGCAAGATCCGTAGTGATCATGGTTCGAATTCGAAAATAGCGGTTTTGAGAAATTTTGTAGCGATCAGGGAATATCGCATGAATTCTCTGCACCTAAAACTCCTCAACAAAATGGAATTGTCGAGAGGAAGAATAGAGTGCTTCAAGAAATGGGAAGTGTTATGTTAAATAGCATGAAGCTACCTAGGAATCTAAAATTTGAAGCGAAGTGAATACACTGCTACATTATTAACCGTGTTTATATTTGTAAATCTAATAATAAAACGGCTTATGAAATGTGGTTTGAGAAAAAGCCTTCTGTCAAATATTTTCGAATTTTTGGCAGCAAGTGCTATATTTTGCGTGCTTAGTGAAAATTTGGGAAAATTCGACACTAAAAGTGATGAAGGGATCTTTTAGGTTATTCTTTAAACAATCGTGCTTATCGTGTTACAGAACAACAGGACCGGTGTGATTCAAGAGTCAATAAATGTTGTGATTGACGATCTTTTGAAGACACTGTCCCTAGTTTAGATAATGATGAAGTTCTTATACTTGAAAAACAAGAAACTTCATCAAGTGAAACTAATCTGAATTAAGGACTTGTTAAAGATCATCCAACCTCTCAAATACTTGGAAACCCTCTCACCGTGTGCGCACTCGTAGACAATTAGAGGACATATGTAACTACGTATGCTTTACATCCCAGATTGAACCGGGTAACGTAAAAGAAGCACTTTCTGATGAAAATTGGATTCTTGCGATGCAAGAAGAACTTAATCAGTTTGTCAGAAATGATGTCTGGCAACATGTTCCTAGACCTAAAGATAAACATATTATTGGAACAAAATGGATTTTCAAAAACAAATCTGATGAGCTTGGAAATATTATTCGAAATAAAGCAAGACTAGTTGTACAGGGATATACACAAATTGAAGGAATTGACTATAATGAAACATTTGACCCTGTAGCTCGTCTTGAGTCAATCGACTTTTTATCTCCATAGCATGTTTTAAGAAAATTAAAATTTATCAAATGGATGTAAAGAGTGCCTTTCTGAATGGTGATTTACATGAAGAGGTATATGTTGAACAACCTACAGGGTTTGAAGATCCTAAATTTACTGATCATGTGTATCGTCTTAAGAAAGCTCTCTATGGTGCGAAACAAGCTCCCAGAGCATGGTACGAAAAACTGACTAAGTTTTTACTGAGTCATAATTTTCAGATGGGGTGTGTTGATAAGACACTCTTTGTTAAGAAATATAACGATGATATTCTAATGGTTCAAATATATGTTGACGATATTATTTATGGATCAACCTGTACTAACATGACTGTTGAGTTTGCAGATTTGATGAAGTCTAAATTTGAAATGAGCATGGTTGGAGAATTAAACTATTTCCTAGGATTGCAAGTAAAACAACAACCTGATGGAATTTTTATTTCTCAAACCAAATATGCTCAGAGTTTAATTAAAAAATTTGGATTTGAGAAAGGTAAAAATTTTGATACTCCAATGAGTACAACTGTAAGACTCTCAAAAGACTCTACAGGTAATGATGTGGATCCTAAATTGTATCGTAGTTTGATTGGTAGTTTACTTTATCTAACGCTAGTAGACCGATATTGCTTTGAGTGTTGGTATTTGTGCTCGTTATCAATCAAATCCTAAAGAATCTCACTTAACTGCTGTTAAGCGGATTATGCGTTATGTCGCAAGTTCTACTAAATTTGGTCTCTGGTATCCACATGAGACTAATGTTCAATTAGCTGGGTACGCAGATGCTGACTGGGCTGGAAACATTGATGATAGGAAATCAACCAGTGGTGGTTGTTTCTACATTGGAAATTGTCTTGTTTCTTGGTTTAGCAAGAAGCAAAGTTCTATATCGCTATCAATCAGCTAGAAATTTGAATACATTCTTCTTTGAAATGCATGTACTCAACTTGTTTGGATGAAACGAATGTTAAGCGATTATGGAATTACTCAAGATTCTATGATTTTATTTTGTGATAATTCCAGTGCAATAAATATCTCTAAAAATCCAGTTCAGCATTCACGTACTAAGCATATTGACATTAGATTTCATTACATTCGTGAATTAGTGGAAGAAAAATTAATAAATTTGGATTACATTCCAACCGAGATTCAACTTGCGGACATTTTCACTAAACCGCTCGACAAAAGCCGGTTTAATAAATTAAAATTTGATCTCGGTATGTGCAATTTAAATTGAGTTTGCATGATTTTGTGTATCATAAGTTTGATGTTTTATTTGCTTAAACTTGAAATTATTTAAAAAAAAAAAATTGCAAATTTTTGTCATACTCGACCTGTCGTGAGAATACACGACCGGTCGTGCCACGACCGGTCGAACACGTACACCCCAATGTCGTAAAAGCACGGGATTTCACTTAAAATTGGGGATTTTAGTCTTCTTCTTCATTTCTTCATTTCTTTCCAACCGTCCTAGCTACGGCTGCCCCAACCCATCTTCATTGTTCTTCAAGGTTAGTGATTCTTTTACATTTTTCTTGTAGATTCTTACTATTAGTGCTTCAAAACTCATGTTTGTGAAATCTATTTGATCATTGATTGCAGGATTTGGGGTTTTCTCTTGAAAAATCTGTTCTATCTATATCTCATTTCTTCTATCTTGCATCTTGTTGTTTCCTTGAAATCTTTCTTTGAAAATGGATCTTTAGAGGTAAAAGAAAACTACTCGAGGTCCATCTTCTTCTAGATCAACTTCTATTGTTCAACGTCATCTTCGTTCTCCACGAAAATGATCCTACTTGATGCTCGAGATTTGCGTATGCGTAATGTAATTGTTGAACGTCATGTTAATGTCAATCACATTGCTTCTTTTTGTATTCCTTCTTTGTTGGAATCGTGGGATGGGATAACATCTTACATTGGGGTGGAGCTACATACCATCCATTGCCCAATCCATGTTTGCATGTATCTGCGATTTTCTCTTGAGAATTTAACTTTTAAAGTTGATACTCAAGAAGGTTTGTTTGTTGTAGATCGACATTTGATTGCGAGATATTATGGAAATACCTATCAATGATGAAAGCATTCCAATTAATATTTTACATGATAGTCTCTCGAATCGAACGACGAATGCTTACTAGAGATTTATGTAATATGGATGTTCATTGGACTCATAAAGGTCATGTACTTCCCTCAAGGTATTTGTTACCCGGACACGAGTACTTCATAAGATATTCATTTCAAATCTTTATCCACATTACGTAACAAAACCGAACTCACTGCTTTTATGGTTCGTGTTTTGCATTCTGTTGTCTCTGGTGCTAAAATATGCCTCCCTTCTTTAATCTGTCATTCCATTATTCTGTCGCGTCACCATCCTGGACATAGTGATATACCCTTTGGTTATTTACGACTATGTTAGCAAATCATATGCTCATAGCCATGCCTACTAGAGAAAAACCCATCCACCATCTCCCTTTTAATAATTCCAATCTTAATAAGATGACTTTAGATTTGGCTAGAGGCCAAGTGGATGCTGGTAGCAGTGGTGGTGAAGCAGGTAATGCTGAAGCTAGTGATCTTCCTGAGAACGTGAATATGGATGACTTGTTTGAAGAACTTGAGTCAGACTCGGCTGATGATCCTGATTTTCAGCCTTCTGATTTTGAGGAAAGATTGAATTCTCTTCAAGAGCAGGTGGCTCAAATTCGTGTTACTCAAGACACACAATTTTCTTATATGCGTAAATATATGAGGCGAATTGCTAAGGGATTACACAAAATTGATCCATCTAATCCTGCACCCTCTTCTGGTTCTGACTGAATTTTTTTTGGTGCAGTAATATTTACTGATATTAGCTTGCATCTCCAAATATTTTTTTTGTTGGTTATGGACAATTTTTCTCTTGTTTCAACTACTGCTTTCATTCTTCTTCCTTTGTCATTTTGTGACAAAAAGGGGGAGAGGTTTGGTTGTGAAACTTTGTCATTTTGTGACAAAAAGGGGGAGAGGTTTAGTGTGTGAAACTTTGTCATAACTTAACTTTGTCATTTTGATTTTGATGTCATTTTCTTGTTAAACTTATCTATGTGCTTTTATTACTCAGGGGTTCTATTACTCAGGGGGAGTTAAACTTCTCAAGAGTTATGGGAAAATGATTATTGCTTATCATGTCTATACATTGCTTTATCATGTCTATACATTGCTTATCATCTGTGCATCTGTGCTTGCTTTGTACTTCTCTTATGTCTATTGGAAGTATTATTACTTGGTGTGGTGTTTTGTCACAAATTTGACAAAGGGGGAGATTGTAAGGGTTATGGTCTCATACTCCTTTGGTTGTTAAATTTTGATGTGTCAAAACATCTATCTGTGTCTTGTGCTGGTATGATGATTTTATACTTCAAGATGCTACAAGTTGAAGCACAAGATGTTAAAGTTCAAAAAGCTACAAGATGAAGCTCAAGATGTCAAAGCTCAAGATGTTATTGTTCAAGACTTCAAGCCTCTGTTATTGTTCAAGATTTCAAGCGATATTGGTTCAAACAATCTACATTCGTTGAATGGTTGAAGTTCAATATCCATACGACATGTTTCGAGTTTAAATGACCTTAGGTTGACCCTTTAAGTAGGTCATTTTGGATACATAAATCAAATGTTTATTCTACATAAGCTTGTCTGCATTTCCAAGACCGGTCCTAGCTCTTGTTCGACCAGTCCCCAGCATTGGTTCGACTAGTCCAAGAAATTCCACGACCGTCTAATTAGTTGAAGATTTTTCGGATTTTTGGAACGCCCACGACCCGATCCGGAGGTCCTTCGACCGGTCGTAGGTTGGCTTCGACTGCGTCCACGATCGGTCGTGGAGCTACGACCGAAAATCCAAAGAACCTATTTCATGGTCCTACGACCGGTCGTAGGTGACCCACGACCGGTCGTAGGTGTCCCACGACCGGTCGTAGGGTACACACGACCGGTCGTGGAACGGCTTTCAAAGATCGCGCTCAATTTTTCAAAAATGCATTAGAGCTACGACCGGTCCTAGGTTTCTAAGACCGGTCGTAGGAACAATTTTTTTTTCTATAAATTGAACACGAAATTCGAGTTTTACATCCTAACTCCATTCCATTCAAGAATTTTCAAGTAATCACTCTGAGATAAGTCTGTGTTTATTTTAAGCTAAATTGTGCTTATTTAATATTCCTTTTTGCTAGCTTATTTAATTTGATTTTGTTTCTCTATTCCAATCTTATTTGAAAAGAGGAATTATATTATTCCTTCTTCTTGGAATCAAAATCAAATATAGCTACGCCCAACAAGTCAAAATCTAAAATCTATTAGAATTTAGAACCACTATGAATGTGAGTATTGGAAATTGAACTTTGATATTCAATCATCTACTCCGATTGGTTCTACCGGCACTAAAGGAGAAATCCAGGTATTTTACAATTCTGTAAAATTCATTTATTTTTGGTTTTGTTTGAGGTTGAGCCAGAAAAATCTCATTGTATTGGTTGTCTGAGGAAAACCAGAAAACTCAGAAAAAGGGGTTTTTGAATTGTGTAAGCCCAAGTGAAAAAGACACAATTGTAAAGGTTTTTGGTGAACACCGTGAAAACCTATTTGATAGTGAACGCTAATATCCCCCGTGTGAGGATATTAGAGTGGAGTAGCATTCTGTGTGGCTGTTGTAAAACAGTTGGTGTACACACAGGCGAACCACTATAACTCTTTGTCTTGTGGATTGAATGCTTGCTTAATTTTCATATCTTTTATCATTCGATTGTGTGGAATGTACAAGTGGATGAGAATGTTGTAACTATTTACATTTTCAAGCAAGTGTGGGAATTGTTGTAATAATTTAGATCTTTACTTCTGCATTTATTTTCAATTCCTTGCTATTTCATTTACTTATATTAACATTGAGTTCTTGATTCAAAAGAGGTTCTAGAAATAAGGTTGTCCTACCATAAGCCCTTGTTTATTATGGTGTAAGGTTGTCCTTAGAACTGAATTTGTATCAATCTCTCAATAATTATTTATCAAGGTGATTTATATTTAGCATTGTGAATTGATTCATTATTGTAAGGGTATTGATTTATTTTAGTTCCGCTGATTTATTTTTAAATTTGGCATAGTCCTATTCACCCCCCCCCTCTAGGACATATAGCTTGGCCTTTTCAAAAACCTTAACCTAAAACCAAAACGTATTCTCAAATCCCTAATCCTAAACCTACACCTAATCCTAATCTCAACTCCCTAACCTAAACCTAAACCAAAACTCGTAAACAAAAACCTAAACCCGATCCCGAACCCGAACCCGATTTCCTAAAACTAAACCTTAACCTATTCTCAATTCCTTAAAACTGTGGCTTATAACCTAAACTTAAACCATAACTTAAACCTATAACCTTAACCTTGACCAAAACCTATGACCTAAATGTATTCTCAAATTCCTAAACCTAAACCTACACCTAATCTTAATCTCAACTCTCTAACATAAACCTAAACCTAAACTTGAAAACCCAAACCTAAACCTGAACCCGAACCCTAACCCGATTACCTAAACCTAAACCTTAACCTATTCTCAATTCCCCTAAACCTATAGATTATAACCTAACCTTAAACCTAAACCTAAACAATAACCTATTACCAAAACCTAAACCTAAAACTAAAATGTATTCTCTAATCCCTAAACCTAAACCTACACACACGATCCTAATCTCAACTCCCTAACCTAAACCTAAACCTAAACATGAAAACCCAAACCTAAACACGATCCCGAACCCGAACCCCATTTCCTAAACCTAAACCATAACCTATTCTCAATTCCCAAAACCTATAGCTTATAACTTAAACCTAAACCTAAACCTAAACCTTAAGCTATAACCTAAAGCTAAACCTAAAACATAAATGTATTCTCAAATCCCTTAACCGAAACCTACACCTAATCTTAATCTCAACTCCCTAACCTAAACCTAAACTTAAACTTGAAAACCCAAGCCAAAAACCGATCCCAAACCAGAACTCGATTTCCTAAACCTAAACCTTAACCTATTCTCAATTCCCTAAACCTATAGCTTATAACCTAAACCTAAACCATAACATAAACCTAAACCTAAATCTATAACCTTAGCCTAAACCAAAACCAATGACCTAAAACCTTAACCTTTAACCTATAACCTAAACTTATAACCTATAACCTAACCTTAACCTAAACCTCAACTTATAACCTAAAACCTAAAACATAAATGTATTCTCAAATCCCTAAACTTAAACCTACACCTAATCCTAATCTCAACTCCTTAACCTAAACCTAAACCTAAACTTGAAAACCCAAACCAAAACTCGATCCTAAACACGAACCCGATTTCCTAAACCAAAACTTTAACCTATTCCAAATTCCCTAAACCTATAGCTTATAACTTAAACCTAAACCTAAACCTAAACCTATAAACTAAAACCCAAACCTAAACTTATAACCTACTTGTATTCTTAAATCCCTAAACCTAAACCTACACCTAATCCTAATCTCAACTCCTGTAACGCCCTGAAAATCGAGGGTCGAGTATGAACTCAACTCCCGAGTTCCAACGCATCACTTATGCAACATACACAATGATGGTTAAATGTTGTCTGAGTTAGCGCAATAAACATGAATGAGATTATACCAAAACAGTAATTCATACTCCAGTTCAATTGTATAAAGGCAAGCGGAAGACTAAAATTTTATATTCAAAATATGTAAAGTATCAAAATTTTGTGAACTCCAGAGTATGAGTACTAACTGAGTACCAATATACATGTATTGTCTCTAAGTCAAAAAAAAAAAAAAAAAAATCAAAATACAATCCTCAAAGAGGCCACAGAAATCCGCGATGCGGCCAAATGCCTAAGCGTGGCCGTCAGTCTTGCATAAAGGAGAACTCCTCCTGATCCTCCTCATAGTCTAGCTCTGGCTCCTGAACAGAGGCGCCATCTACACCTGCGACAGAGTCTGGTGGGTGTTGCAAACACCGTCCCGTAACGTGGGAGTGAGTAGCTAACTCAGTGGAACAATAAAGCATAGGTTAACATGTTATCAAATCAATCAAGCGAAGAATGATAACGCAAGTACAAATCAAACATTTCTAATTACTCTTGTTAAGTGCAAAAATGATATGACATGATCTTTGTATGCCCTTGCCAAACCACCCTCAAGCGATATCATCTTACGTTCGCGAATGCTACTCCCTTAGTGCGCCACATCTACAAAGCACATGCGGTGCATGATGATCATGATTACCAAGTTTTTATTAATCCATTTCAACCAAAGCGGTATTGGGAAACTAAGGTACCTCCCTTGTATAATTCCCAAACATGATCCATTCTAGGGTCGTCAATCCTAGCTAATCTCATACGATATTATGGTTTGAGAAGCGTAGTGAAGGCATCGCAAAGGGCTCGTCACCCGTCGGCGCGGATACTGAGATCTCACCGTATGCGGCTCAATTGCTTGGGCCGTCGGCTCAGTACATATCTCACCGTGCACTGCTCAATCACTAGCCGTCGGCTCGAGTACGGGTCTCACCGTACTCTCTCAACTCATACTCTGAGTTCTTGTGAAAGACTCGTCGCCAATCACGGATACTTGGAGTATACTCGAAGATACTACGGAGGACTCGTCGCCCGTCAGCACGAGCACAGGTCTCACAGTACTCGGCTCTCGCCGTAAGTATCGACAGCTCGAATATAGTGTCCCATACCACCATAATCGGCTCACGAGTTTGGTTGCGCAATGGTCACTACGGGGAGGCACACGACCCCAGCGTAGGCCGACAGCTCGACCACGGTGTCCCATACCACCATGTCCGGCTCATGCGTCTTAGCGGATCGAGGTACCATGGTTAACGGGATTGCCACCGGTAAGTTTGGTACCCTAGGTTCAAGCAGTAGCGACCAAACATGGTGAACATACATATACACATATCGGTTTGCTTGACGAGCCTGACTAGCTCGAGCGCACCACAAGTTGAGCGATATGGAGCGCAAAAGCACTCCGTGTGGCCAACCACTATCGCCAACCGAAGTACGACTCGGGTTCGCCAGACACGTCCATCGTGGCGATATGAATCTCGACCACAACAAGAATTGTACCGAATGTGTGGACTATAGGCATAGCCCCAAACTCAATCAATTGTAGAGCATAAAGTAAAGCATGGAGTAAAGCATGTATTATAAAGCATGAAGTATAGCATGTTATAAGGCATGTTGTAAAGCATGTTGTAAAGCATGTTATAAAGCATGTTATAAAACACTATACACATAGGGATACAAATACTTATAGTTCATAGGTGAGTGGTTAGAGTGAACAACCACATGGAGAGTGTCATATGTGACACTAAGGTAGCGGAGAATCCCATCTCAGCACCTAACTAAGGTTCTAACACTTAAGCACTTACATTCACAAGTGATTTCACCAACACTTGGAATGCAAAGGTTCAACATACATGACGTATGCTAGGGCAGTGTGTACTAGGGTTGTCCCTTTACCGAGCTAGTATTTTATACATATACATCCTATTCATACAGACAAATAAACATAGCAAACACATCAGCAAATTTTATACGTATAGGGTACTTTCACGTATACCCAATTTCGACATACATAGTGTTTACAAAGGAACATAGGTTTCGGCGATTCCTTTCGCCAAGCTAGTATTTTAATCATGTATTGTATAATCATACATTAAATACATATGTCAAACATTATTCCAAAAGAAATACGTATACGGTATTTCTACAATACCTATTTTCAACATACGGCACATTTACAAAGGAACATATATTTTGGCGATCTCTTTCGCCAAACTAGTATTTTATTCATATGTTATATAATTAAACATTAAATAAACATGTCAAGCAATTATCCAAAAAAAATACGTATACGGTATTTCTACGTATACCTAGAATATGTGAAATTCCATATTTCACACCGCTAATCAAAACAGAAACGAAAAGCACTTTGTACATGTGCGATTGCAAGCGGATCATGAATCTACCATTATCGACATTGAAAGCGTTGAAAACCGTAACTTATACACTTAAAGTCCTCACCTTTGCCTTTGGAAACGGAATAAATCAAGCAAGGGTGATGGATCTTCCGTCTACGACCGATTTCTAGCCTAAAGAGCGGAATCGGTTGGTCGGTATACACCCTACCTCAATTCCACATCAAATCGGACCTAGGGTTAGGTTTTCTTACCTTCAAATGAGGCGGAAAACACCGAAAACGCCGAGAATAAGGCGGTGTAGGCCGTGTAGCAATCCGGTGCAAGTGGAGGAAGATCGACAACGATCTCCAAGTCCTTCTCTCTTTTTCTCTCTCTCTCTTAGGGTTTCCACCAAAATTCGTATGGCTGTGAGAGGGGCTGCTCTAAGCCCCTTTTATAGCCTCAAACATTACAAAACAGACTTAGGTTCATAGGGTCGCCTATATAGGTTTTTCGCAGCTTTTTCCCTCAAAAGGGAAGTTCTGGTGGCCCTTTTGAACCAAACGTCGGACTTAAGCTCACCACCAATGGATCTACGTGGGATTACGTTTTGACTCATTCGGATACGCAGATCGCACGTGGCGGACCACTTTCGATTCGACGGTCGGTGGGCACGATCGAAAATTCCAAGTACATGTAAATGTTCCCGAAATTTTTCTTAATCCGAGGGTGTAATTTGGTCGATTCGACGGTCGGGTTGCTTATCTTGACGCGTCAACGAACGATGCCGATCACTATTCCAGATATTTATTTCGGCTTGTGAATAGTGTTTTTCACACTACCTCGCTCCGATTCGAAACGAATGGCCGTGGAATGTCGGATAAGGCCGATTTTTGAGATGATTGTTAAGTCCAGTGGGCGGTCCTAGTTCCTTAGCTTCGGGTTAATCGGACTCCCGATGTGCGATCTAGACCTAATCACGAAGTTTCGTTTCATCCCCAGAGCAGACGGAAATGAGTTTGATTCTAAACTTTAGGGTAACCTAGCGTCAATGATTCTGCAACTTTTGGGTCTTGCAGATCGTATTTAAAGCGATCCTAATGGATTTCATAGCTAATTGAGTTTAGTACTTAGTTAACTTTGTTAAATTTCTAAAGGATTTAATCCTACGTGATTTCTGGTCGAAGTGGTACTCGACCCAAGGTACGGAAATTTTTAGGTCGTTACAACTCCATAACCTAAACCTAAACCTAAACTTGAAAACCCAAACTAAAACCCGATCCTGAACTCGGACCCGATTTTTTAAACTTAAACCTTAACCTATTCTCAATTCCCTATACCTATAGCTTATAACCTAAACCTAAACCTAAACCTATAACTTAAAGTTAAACCTAAAACCAAAATGTATTCTCAAATCCCTAAACCTAAACCTACACCTAATCCTAATCTCTACTCCCTAACCTAAACCTAAACCTAAACTTGAAAATCCAAACCTAAACCCCATCCCAAACCTGAACCCGAACTCGATTTCCTAAACTTGAACCTTAACCTATTCTCAATTCCCTAAACCTATAGCTTACAACCTAAACCTAAACCTTAACCTAAACCAAAACTTAAATATATAACCTAAAACCTAAACCTAAACCAAAATTGAAAACCTAAATGTATTCTCAAATGACTAAACTTAAACCTACACCTAATCTTAATCTCAACGCCCTATCCTAAACCTAAACCTAAACTTGAAAACCCAAACCTAAACCCGATCCCGAACTCGAACCCGATTTCCTAAACCTAAACCTTAACCTATTCTCAATTCCCTAAATCTATACCTTATAACCTAAACCCTTACCTTAACCTAAAACTAAACCTAAACCTATAACCTTAACCTAAACCAATACCTATGACCTAAAACCTTAACCTATAACCTATAACCTATAACCTAACCTTAACCTAAACCTAAAACCGAAACCTTAACCTAAAACCTAAAACCTAAACCTAAACCTAAAACCAAAATGTATTCATAAATCCCTAAACCTAAACCTACACCTAATCCTAATCTCAACTCCCTAACCTAAACCTAAACCAAAACTCGTAAACACAAACCTAAACCCGATCCTGACCCCGAACCCGATTTCCTAAACCTAAACCTTAACCTATTCTCAATTCCCTAAACCTGTAGCTTATAACCTAAACTTAAACCATAACTTAAGCCTATAACCTTAACCTTAACCAAAACCTATGACTTAAATGTATTCTCAAATCCCTAAACCTAAACATACACCTAATCTTAATCTCAACTCTCTAACATAAACCTAAACCTAAACTTGAAAACCCAAACCTAAACTTGATCCTAAACCCGAACCCGATTACCTAAACCTAAACCTTAACCTATTCTCGATTCCCTAGACCTATAGATTATAACCTAACCTTAAACCTAAACCTAAACCTTAACCTATTACCTAAACCTAAACCTAAAACCTAAACGTATTCTCAAATCCCTAAACCTAAACCTACACCTGATCCTTATCTCAACTTCCTAACCTAAACCTAAGCCAAAACTTGAAAACCCAAACCTAAACCCGATCCCGAATTCGA
The DNA here is from genome assembly GCA_030180095.1 of Magnolia changhungtana. Classification (NCBI taxonomy): domain Eukaryota; kingdom Viridiplantae; phylum Streptophyta; class Magnoliopsida; order Magnoliales; family Magnoliaceae; genus Magnolia; species Magnolia changhungtana. The sequence goes on along the minus strand of JASAUF010000653.1, from coordinate 4,509,520 downwards.
ACCCGATTTCCTAAACCTAAACTTTAACCTATTCTTAATTCCCTAAACCTATAGCTTATAACCTAAACCTTAACCTGTAACCTTAACTTAAACCAAAACCTATGACCTAAAACCTTAACCTATAACCTATAACCCATAACCTAACCTTATCCTTAACCTAAAACCTAAACCTTAACCTAAACCTAAACCTAAAACCAAAATGTATTCTCAAATCCCTAAACCTACACCTACACCTAATCCTAATCTCAACTCCCTAACCTAAACCTAAACCTAAACTTGAAAACCCAAACCTAAACCCGAACCTGATTTCCTAAGCCTAAACCTTAACCTATTCTCAATTTCCAAAACCTGTAGCTTATAACCTAATAACCTATTCTCAAGTCCCAAAACCTGTAGCTTATAACCTAATAACCTATTCTCAATTCCCAAAACCTGTAGCTTATAACCTAAACCTAAACTTTAACTTAAACCTATAACCTTAACCTGAACCAAAACTTATGACCTAAATGTATTCTCAAATCGCTAAACCTAAACCTACACCTAATCTTAATCTCAACTCTCTAACCTAAACCTAAAACTAAACTTGAAAACCCAAACCTAAACACGATCCCGAACACGATTACCTAAACATAAACCTTAACCAATTCTCAATTCCATATACCTATAGCTTATAAACTAACCCTAAACCTTAATCTATAACCTAAACCTAAACCTAAAACCTAAATGTATTCTCAAATCCCTAAACCTAAACCTACACCTAATCCTAATCTCAACACCCTAACCTAAACCTAAACCTAAACTTGAAAACCCAAAACCTGATCCTGATCCCGAACCCGAACTCGATTTCCTAAACCTAAACCTTAACCTATTCTCAATTCCCTAAACCTATAGCTTATAACCTAAACCTAAACCTATAACCTTAACCTAAACCAAAACCTATGACCAAAAACCTTAACCTATAACCTATAACCTAAACTTATAACCTATAACTAAACCTTAACCTAAACTTTAACCAATAACCTAGAACCTAAACCTAAAACCGAAATGTATTCTCAAATCCCTAAACCTAAACCTACACCTAATCCTAATCTCAACTCCCTAACCAAAACTTGAAAACCCTCACCTAAACCCGATCCTGAACCCGAACCCGATTTCCTAAACCAAAACCTTAACCTATTCTCAATTCCCTAAACCTATAGCTTATGACCTATAGCTTATGACCTAAACCTAAACCTAAACCTATAACCTAAAACCTAAACTTAAACCAAAAAACTAAATGAATTCTCAGATCCCTTATCCAAAACCTACACCCAATCCTAATCTCAACTCCCTAATCTAAACCTAAACCTAAACTTGAAAACCCAAACCTAAACCCAATCCCGAAAACAAACCCGATTTCCTAAACCTAAACCTTAACCTATTCTCAATACCTAAACCTATAGCTTATAACTTAAACCTAAACCTAAACCTAAACCTTAACCTATAACCCAAAACTAAACCTAAAACATAAATGTATTCTTAAATCCCTAAACCGAAACCTACACCTAATCCTAATATCAACTCCCTAACCTAAACCTAAAGATAAACTTGAAAACCCAAACCTAAACCCAATCCTGAATCCGAATCCGATTTCCTAAACATAAACCTTAACCTATTCTCAATTCCCTAAACCTATAGCTTATAACCTAAACCTAAACCTAAACCTTAACCTTAACCTAAACCTAAACCTATAACCTTAACCTAAACCAAAACCTATGACCTCAAACCTTAACCTATAACCTATAAACTAAACTTATAACCTATAACCTAACCTTAACCTAAACCTAAAACTTAAACCTTAATTTATAACCTAAAACCTAAACCTAAACCTAAAACCTAAATGTATTCTCAAATCCGTAAATCTGAACCTACACCTAATCTTAATTTCAACTCCCTAAGCTGAACCTAAACCTAAACCCGATCCCGAACCCGAACCCGATTATCTAAACCTAAACCTTAACCTATTCTCAATACGTTACAGCTATAGCTTATAACCTAACCCTAAACCTAAACCTAAACCTTAACCTATATCCTAAACCTAAACCTAAAACATAAATGTATTGTCAAATCCCTTAACCTAAACCTACACCTAATCCTAATCTCAACTCCTAACCTAAACCTAAACCTAAACTTGAAAACCCAAACCTAAACTCTCTCCTAAACCCGAACACGATTTTTAAACCTAAACCTTAACCTATTCTCAATTCCCTAAACCTATAGCTTATAACCTAAACCTCAACCTAAACCTATAAACTTAACCTCAAACAAAACCTATGACCTAAAACCTGAACCTATAACTTATAACCTATAACCTAACCTTAATGTAAACCTAAAACTTAAACCTTGACCTATAACCTAAAACCTAAACCAAAACCTAAAACCTAAATTTATTCTCAAATCCCTAAATCTAAACCTACACCTAATCTTAATCTTAACTCTCTAACCAAAACAAAAACCTAAACTTGAAAACCCAAACCTAAACTCCATTTCGAACCCGAACCCGATTACCTAAAACTAAACCTGAACCTATTCTCAATTCCCTAGACCTATAGCTTATAACCTAACCCCAAACATAAACCTAAACCTTAACCAATAACCCAAATCTAAACCTAAAACCTAAATGTATTCTCAAATCCCTAAACCTAAACTTACACCTAATCCTAATATCAACTCCCTAACCTAAACTTAAACCTAAACTTGAAAACCCAAACCCGATCACGATCCCAAACCCGAACCCGATTTCCTAAACCTAAACCTTAACCTATTCTCAATTCCCTAAACCTATAGCTTATAACCTAAACCTAAACCTATAACCTTAACCTAAACCAAAACCTATGACCTAAAACCTTAACCTATAACTTATAACCTGAACTTATAACCTATAACCTAACCTTGACCTAAACCTAAAACCTAAAGCTTAACCTATAACCTAAAACGTAAACCTAAACCTAAACCTAAAACCGAAATGTATTCTTAAATCCCCAAACCTAAACCTACACATAATCCTAATCTCAACTCCATAACCTAAACTTGAAAACCCTCACCTAAACCCGATCCTGAACCCGAACCCAATTTCCTAAACCAAAACCTTAACCTATTCTCAATTCCCTAAACCTATAGTTTATGACCTAAACCTAAACCTAAACCTACAACTTGAAACCTAAACCTCAACCTAAAAACTAAATGTATTCTCAAATCCCTAAACCTAAACCTACCCCTAATCCTAATCTCAGCTCCCTAATCTAAACCTAAACCTAAACTTGAAAACCCTAACCTAAACCCAATCCCGAACCCGATTTCCTAAACCTAAACCTTAACCTATTCTCAATTCCCTAAACCTATAACTTATAACTTAAACCTAAACCTAAACTTAAACCTTAGCCTATAACCTAAACCTAAACCTAAAACCTAAATGTATTCTCAAATCCCTAAACCTAAACCTACACCTAATCTTAATCTAACCTAAACCTAAACCTAAACTTGAAAACCCAAACCTAAACCCTATCTTGAACCCGAACTCGATTTCCTAAACCTAAACCTTAACCTATTCTCAATTTCCTAAACCTATAGCTTATAACCTAAACCTAAACCTAAACCTAAACCTATAGCCTTAACCTAAACCAAAACCTATGACCTAAAACCTTTACCTATAACCTATAACTTAAACTTATAACCTATAACCTAACGTTAACTTAAACGTAAAACTTAAACCTTAACCTATAACCTATAACCTAAACCTAAACCTAAAACCTAAATGTATTCTCAAATCCCTAAATCTAAACCTACACCTAATCCTAATCTTAACTCCCTAATCTGAACCTAAACCTAAACTTGAAAACCCAAACTAAAACACGATCCCGATTCCGAACCCGATTTCTTAAACGTGAACTTTAACCTATTCTTAATTCCCTAAACCTATAGCTTATAACCTATACCTAAACCTAAACCTATAACCTAAAACCTAAACCTAAACCGAAAACCTAAATGTATTCTCAAATCCCTAAACCTAAACCTACACCTAATCCTAATCTCAACTCCCTAACCTAAACCTAAACCTAAACCTAAACTTAAAAACCCAAACCTAAACCCGAACCCGATTTCGTAAACCTAAACCTTAACCTATTCTCAATTCCATAAACTTGTAGCTTATAACCTAAACCTAAACCTTAACCTAAACCTATAACCTTAACCTAAACCAAAACCTATGACCTAAAACCTTAACATATAACCTATAACCTAAACTAATAACATATAACCTAACCTTAACCTAAACCTAACACCTAAGCCTTAACCTAAAACCTAAAACCTAAACCTAAACCTAAAACCTAAATGTATCTCAAATCCCTAAACCTAAAACTACACCTAATCGTAATCTCAACTCCCTTACCTAAACCTAAACCTAAACTTGAAAACCCAAAACTAAACCCGAACCTGATTTCCTAAACCTAAACCTTAACTTATTCTTAATCCCTAAACCTTAACCTATAACCTAACTTAAACCTAAACCTATAACCTGCACTTATAACCTAAACCTAAGCTTAAAACCTAAACCTAAACCTAAAACTGAAATGTATTCTCAAATCCTTAAACCTAAACCTATACCTAATCCTAATCTCAACTCCCTAACCTAAACTTAAACCTAAACTTGAAAACCCAAACCTAAACCCGATCCTGAACCGGAACCAGATTTCCAAAACCTAAACCTTAACCTTAACATATTCTCAATTCCCTAAAGCTATAACCTGTATACTATAACCTATAACCTAAACCTTAACCTTAACCTAAACCTAAACCTTTAACCTAAACCTAAACCTTAACCTAAACCTAAAACCAAAATCTATAACCTAAACCTTAACCTATAACCTATAACCTAAAGTTATAACCTATTACCTAACCTTACCCTAAACCTAAAACTTAAGCCTAAACCTAAACCTTTAATTAAAACCTAAACCTAAATTTAAAACCTAATGTATTCTCGAATCCCTAAACCTAGACCTACACCTAATCCTAATCTCAACTCCCTAACTTAAACCTAAACCTAAACTTGAAAACCCAAACCTAAACCCGATCCCGAACTCGAACCCGATTGTTGTAATAATGTAGCCCAATCACATGACAACAAACAAGAATGTATCCCTTTTAACACATGCCCCTTTTTACAAAGCTTTAATTTTTGTTGTTGTTTCTATTAACTTGAATTGAAACACTTTTTTGCATTGTTTGGTTGCATTAGTTTTATTTTAACGATCATTTTTATTTTTAAAAAGTGCCCACTTTTTTGGAAGAAGTTTCTGCAATTCTTCATGATTTTGAATTATAATGTTTTGTTGGTTGAATATTTTTTTATTACATGAAAGACGCGAAAAGAAAATTGTTGCTAAAATTTTTCCTTTTTTTATTTATGATGTTAAACTTATATGTATTTATGCGTGGATAAATGTAATGTGGATAAGATTGTTTGTGTTTGGATGGATGTAGTTTATGTTTAGATGAATGTAGTTTATGTTTGGATGGATTTACGTAGTTTGAGTTTAGGTGGATGTGAATGTGAATATGATGAAATATATTATATAATAGGTGTATATTAGAAAGAATACGATGAAATATATTGTAACAGTTGTATATTGACCATCTCAAAATTGAAAATGTCCTTTAAAGGCTCATAAGAGATGGCCCATAGCAATCCTTTTTACGGATGGTCCATGACCGTCCTTTTAAAGGACGGTCCATGGACGTCCATTGAAGGCTCTAAAGAGATGGTCCATGACAATCCTTTTAAGGACGGTCCATGGCCATCCTTTGAAGGCTCAGAAGAGATAGTCCATGACTGTCCTTTTTTCATCAATAAGAATGACGGTTTTCAACCGTCCTTTAAGTAATATGACACGTCAAAATTTGACGGCCCATGCGACGATCTATGACAGTCCTTTTTGGTCATTTGAGATGGTTTTGGATCGTCCTTTCTTCGCTGTTTTGGCATAGTATGTCTTTATATTTAGATTTAGATTTAGAAGATTTAGGCAATGGACTTGTTCTTAAAAGCTTTAAAATTTAGCTCTTAGATTTGTAAAGATCCAACTAACTCATCTACCTTCATAGTATCAGCATCCCTTAATTTTTAAATTGTCGTGACTTTAGAATTGAACCTATCAGGAAGTGATCATAGCATTTTTGCACATACTTTACTTTCAGGGAATTTTTCTCTATGACCCTACATAGGGCTAACAATGTCATTTAGTTTAGTATAGAAGTCCATGAATGATTCATTTTTTTCCATAGAGATTTCATCAAATTTTGTTGTGAGGATTTGAATCATAGACTATTTAACAATGTTATTCCCTTCATGTGTCATTTCGAGAATATCCCATGTTTGTTTTGCTGTATTACAAGAAATGATTCTTTTAAATTCATCTGGTGATAGAGCACAAGTAATAGCATTAAGGGATTTTACATTAACACTACTTTCACATTTCTGAACTGTCATTTAAAAAGTATACGTGATTTCTTTCATAGACGTGGTTCCATTTTCAGCCACTACTTCCATCATTGGAGAGATCCATTGGGTCATGGTGGCTTGCCACACACTTTCATCAATGGACTTGAGGAAAATCCTCATCCTTTCTTTCTAATAAGAATAGCTTGAGCCATTAAAGGGAGGTGGCTTGGAAATGGATAGATTATCGAAATTTGACATTCTAATAGCTCTGGATCTAGCTCTAAGATGTTAATCCCAAAAAGAGCAACCATGCTCTAATATCACTTGAAGGGATGACCTATAGATGTCTTAGAGGGGGGTGAATAGGACTATGCTAAATATTTTAATATAATATGGAATAATAAAACAATAATACTTAATTGCATAGAGTATTGAATTCTTAATAGCAAATAGTTTATAGGACATCCTTTACCTAAAAGATTTAGGCAGGACAACCTTATTTCACAATGTCTTTGAAATCAAAATATCAAACTTAGCAAGAGCAAATTAATCACAAGACAAGAGTGTAAATAATAAAAACATTCACTAAAATTCACAAAGGAATTATAGTGGTTTGGTGCTTAAACCCACACCTACTCTATTCCCAAGATCACCTCAACAACTTGATAAAGTTCTTGTGAGTTTCACGGGCTATCACAATAAAACCCATTTTGTTGGATTATCACAAACAAACCCGCTGAGATTTTCGGGCAATCTCAGAAAAAACTCAAAATGAAATAAATAAATTTATAGTACTTATCTTCCAATGGCGAGCGAAGACATTACTGTAGCCTGATTATAGGGATCTTCTTCTTGGGATATTGATAAAGTCGTGTATGAGTTCATCCTAAAAGAATATAGGGATCTATTATGTATTCAATACAAAAATAAAAAATAAAAAATCTAGGTGTTGTAAATTCTATTCTCTAGATCTAAAGTAGAGTTAGATCACTCTATTACAAATAGTTAAAGTAACTTGAGAAAGAGAATAAAATAAGCAAAACATAATATTAGAATTACCGCTCAAAAGCTTAAGAAGGGCTTGGATTTCTCTCTTTCTTATATGAGTTTCTTAATGAATTTTGTTGTAGAAATAAATAAGAGAAGGCCTCTATTTATAACCAAAGGAATTGGAAATTCGGCTAGTTGAATTCTAATGATTGCATTCCAATGGATCTTCGGATTTCTCGGGATGAGATCTTTCAAAATTTCAACTGGCCCAAAGCTTAGATTCGGCTAGCCGACCATAGGGTTCGCTTGGCCCAATTTGCCTAAAATTCAAAATCTTACATTGTTGGAAACTTGACCAAACATATTTGGGCTGGCAGAGCAGGCATGTTCGGCTGGCCAAACCCATGGTCGGGCTGGCCGAACATGTTGCGAAAAATCTTGTTCAATCTGTAAATTTGCCCGAATCATGTTGGGTTAGCCAAAGGCAATTAGGCTAGCTAAACCAGATGTCAGGCTGGCCTAACTAGAGTGTATTTTAACCTAAAAGATAATCATTAAGACGTTATGAAAAATACACATAACTTAAGGTCAATCTAAGGTTATACCACCTGATGGTTGACTCATTCAGAGTGTTCCGATCTTCGAACTATGTACTTTCATGCCTTGAGATGTTGAATCTTCCCTAAGATGCTTGATCGAGTCAATAACATATCTTCATAAATTTTTAAAGAGTATCTTCATGAGAGATTGTGATCCTTTAAGGACTACGAAATTCGAACGTGTCCTGTTTTCGGTTATTTAGGGTCAAGCTCGTGTGAATCATGCATGCATATGTTTAACGGATGTAGGATTATTTTAAGAATATATGAACGAATTTGAAAAGAATGGCATCAAATGTCATGGGCATTTTAAGTAGTCATTTATGATGCCACCGAATTCAAGCAACTAAGATATCAGTTAGCCAGTGGTCAAGTTTATATGGATGCTGATAGATGTCAAGAATGTAGAGAACGTAAGATCGTGGGAAGAATCTAGAAGCAACGAGAGGAAGGAAGCAATTATGATAACAATCGGCTGTGGGAAGCATCTAGAAGAATGAAGGGAAGTTATAAATAAAGAGTTAAGCATGTTTAGAAGTCGTCTCACACAAACCCAAACAAATCAACAAATCAATTATCTTCAATTATCTTTCAACCATCCTATCGAATTTACATTTCTTAGTGTAATTGATGCATTTATCAAGTAAATCCTTCCCCTTAGCATAATCATTTACTTATCGCATTTACTACTTGCTTTCTTTAGCATAATTCATAGTGTAAATGTAGTAGTTAATTATTATTGCCATTAAAATGCCTTCTAGCGACCGATAATGATCAATTTTAATTTCCCATTTCTATTTCACTTTTCATGCATTGAGAAAGTCCCTTCGCATGAAAGGCAGAAAGAAACCCATCATTAGAGGACGAACTCCACCCTCTGACTCTCACCTGATCCATTTACACTTTTAGTGAGTGGCCGAATAGGCAACCGATCTCTGCGAATCTCAGTCATACTCAGTGTCTAGCTACTTTGGCGCTATGGGTCATTGTTGTTCGGTTTGAATTGGAACCGTAATCCCAATTCTGGCATGCCCACGCACTTGTCACCTGTGCTAGAGAATGGATGGTCAAAACAGTGAATAGGGGGCTTCAACACATGCGGCTTTATTAGATACTCCTTGATTTTATCCAAAGTCAACTGTTGCTTTGCTTCCCACATGAATTTGTTCTCCTACTTTAATTTCAATAATGGAGAGAATATGTTAGTTTTACCTGCACAGTTGGATATAAACTTCCTTGAAAAATTAATATGGCCCAAGAAGTTTTACAATTCATCCTTATTTCCTGGTGGCCACAAATTAATCATGGCCTGGGTCCTATTCTGGTCGACTTCAATTCCACTTTAATGTACCAAAAATCCTAAGAAATTACCGTCCAAGACTCTAAAAGCACATTTCGATGGGTTCATCTTCAATTTGTAGAGCCTCATCGGTTCAAAGGATTTGAATAAGTTAGATAGATGCACATTTTCATTGGTCAACTTGACTACCACATCGTCTATGTACACTTCCATAAAGTGACTGATCATGTCATGAAGAAAAGCATTCATTGCCCTTTGGTATGTAGCCCCTCCAATTTTCAACTCGAAGGGCATCACTACCGACGAATACGTCCCCAAAGGTCCTAAACATCTAAATGTGGTTTTCGGGATATCATCCAATGTTATATAGATTTGATTGTACCTGGAATGTCTGTCTAAGAAGGACACAATCCCGTCTCTAGCGGCCCGATCAATAAGTTGATCAGCCATATTCGTCCTTCAGCCTAACCATATTTAAATTCCTGAAATCAATACACACTCTTAACTTACCACTCTTTTTCATCATCGAGACTATATTTGACATCCACTCCACATATTTGATTGGTCAGATAAAACCAGCCTTTAGGATTCGCTCGGTCTCTTCCTTGATCTTGAGGGTGACTTTAGTCGTCATCCGCCTTGGCAGTTGCTTATACGACTGATAGCATTCCTTCATGGGCAATATATGTTTGACTAAAGATCTATCAAGCCCTGTCATATCATGGTAATCCCATGCAAAATAGTCTGTGAACTCAAAGAGTAGATTTACTTTCTCGGGCAGTCGTAATAAGTTGCTTATAAAAGTTGGTTTCGGATCTTGATCTATCCCTAAGTTGATTTCAACCAGCGGATCCTGGACCTGTGGTCGGTAATCTTTATTTTCTTCTGAGAGGTTGTTGAGTGTGAAATATTGCATATTCCCCCTATTTATACCTTGGTTTTATAAACATGATAGTGCTTAATCGATCTAATTATGCATGTTTTCATGTACGAGGTGATTTCGAGAGCTTAAGGTGAAATGATGTTAAAAGGAATATTTATGCTCAAAAGATTACTAAATGAAGATTTGGAGATTTGAAAGTCATTAATGAAGAATTCACATGCCAAAGATCTAAGGAAACCAAGTGAGGAATGAAGAGAATCGAAGATTTGAAGTGAATAAAAAGAAAAGGAATCAGGAAAATTGTCCTGAAAAAGCATATTCTGAAGCTCTAAGTCCAAAAAAGAAAAGTTCTAGAAGTCTATTTTTGAAAACTGTGCAGAGCGCATAAATTAGAGGCAGTTTCTAGATTTTTTTCAACTCGGTACGAAAGTTGGAGTTTCACAACTATAAATAGGACTCCCTAGGATGCTCCAAAGCATCTTCTAGGATTTGGAAAGGTCTCAAAGAGTATAGAACAAGGGTGGAGTAGCCGCCAAAGAGTTTTTCTTCTTCCCTAGTTTATTTTTCATACTTTGTTTAAGAGATTTAGTTTCAATCATGTCTATGATTGGCTAAACCTCTTAGCTAAGCTTAAGAGGCAAAGCTTGTAGCATATTTGGATGATTATCTTGCTTTAATTCTTATTTTTATTGGACCTCATTGATTTCTAGCTTAATATTAAAGGAATATTTTTAGTTTTTTATGATTTATTGTGACTCAAATTACAATAGATGTTGTGATAGCTTTGGATATCTTCTTTTCCAATTTTGAGGTTGTGAGATTGGTAAATCTCGTTGTTCACCATCGTCTCCTAAGCATTGTAGGGAGATGAATCCCTTATAATCATCACAATTCTCCTTCATTGAGAATTAGGTCAATGAAAAGTTCAGATTTGATTTAAATTGCTTTATCTTCCAATTGGATAGGATAAGACTCCAATTCCAGTGTGTTCCTTGAATCAAGGTAGCATCTTAATAGCTACAAGTGGATCCATGCCACCCTACTTCCCACCTTTAAATTCATAAGTTTTAATCAGCATTATTCACCATTACTCTCATTATTCAGATTTCAATTTAGATATTTTTCTAGTTCTAGTTCTAGTTATTTTCAGAATATGTACAAGTTTAGTCCTTGTGGATTCGACCTCAGTCTTACTGAGTTATTACTACATCGCGACCCTGCACTTGTGGTTGTGAATAAGTTTATGACGTCGTTGCTGGGGACTATGGCTACATTTTTATGGAAGTAATTGGTATTAGAATTAGGTTAAGATTATGATTTACTTTTTTACTATGTTTTTAGGTTATAATTTTTTTCTTAAATTAAATTTAGAAACTAACATTGTTTTCTATTTTGTAGGATCTTAACATAGCTACTCTTATATTGGTAATTTTGTTTCAACCCTTTCTCTTATATTTTATTTAGATCTCTTATTTGTTTTAGTTTTACTAGTTTTCTTCATAGGTTTAATTGTTTAGTTACTTAAGGATGAGAGTGTTTCATCACAACACCCTCTGTCTTTTGAGTGAAGGAGGATTAGTCAAAGGGTTACTTATCCATCACAGGATTAGACACCACTTGAGATCCTCTTGGTTAATTGAAGTGATGGCTGCAAATTAACCTCAACCTCAACCACCAGTTGAAGAAGTTCAAGATGAAAATGAGGTGCATAATGCACCCCCACCTCGTACTCTACGAGATTATTTACAACCAGCGAGTGTGAGTACACCTTGCATGATATTTTCATTGAATGTAGGAACCATGGATATGAAAATAGGGGTAATTTAACTCTTCTCTAAGTTTCATAGACGAGAATCTGAAAGTCCATACTTGCATATGAAAGAATTTGATGAGATAATATCTACATTACACTTCCCAAACGTGTTTGAGGACATAGTTAGACTGAAATTATTTCCTTTCTCTTTGAAAGAAAAGACTAAGTCATGGTTACATTCCTTAAGACAAAGGTCTATTAGCATATGAGCTAAGATGATAAGGGAGTTGTAACGCCCTGAAAATCGGGGGTCGAGCATAAACTCAACTCCCGAGTTCCAGAACATCACTTATGCAACAAAATGAATGATGATTGAATGTTGACTGTATTCGTGCATTGAACATGAGTGAGATTAAGCCAAAACAGCATATCATACTCCGAGGCAGTTAATTTTGCAAGCGAAGACTATGATAGATAGATAAAATATATAAACTATGATGAGTCTCCGAGTGTGATAACATTACCGGTTAAATAAATACAAGTACACTTCTAAAATATACCAAATGTGTAAGTTTAATGTCTTCTATCCCAAGTACCACAGCCCCGACAATACAGTACCAGGTCTTCAGAGACCCGTCAGAGGGTTACATGATAGGAGAACTCCTCCTCATCACCATAGAAGTAGTCCGGCTCTGCTTCATAAGCATCACCATCATCTGAAATTCAACAAATCTGTTTGGTGTGTACAACACCGTCCCGTAACGTGGGAGTGAGTAGCTAACTCAGTGGAACAATAAGGCATAGGTTAACATGTTATCGATGCAGTCAAGCAGTAATGATAAAGCAGTAAATCAAATACTCCTAGTTACTCTGATTAATGCAAGTATGAATGCAGGTATGATGGATGCCCTCACCGACATACTCCCTCATGCGACACCATCTCACATTCGCGGCATGCTTACATCCCACAGTGCTCCACATCTTCCAGGCACATGCGATGCATGATGAGCATGATTACTGAGTTTTTAATTAGTCCATTTCAAACAGCAGGATTGGAAAACTAAGGTACCTCCCTTGTAACATTCCCAAACATGATCCATTCTAGGGTTGTCAGTCCTAGTTAATATCAGACGATGGTGTGTTTTCTAGGTCACTGCAGAGGCTGTCAGGGCTATTACGCACAAAGGTTGCACCACTCCCCCATCACCCCTTAAACGATTCATCACTATACAGAAACAGGCCTAGTTCATACTCTATATATCGCGGCGAACCCTAAGGCGCACTGCGACTTCGAAATATGCTCGCGGTCACTACAAAGGGCTGTCAGGGCTGTTACGCACAAAAGGTTGCACCACTCCCCCATCACCTTATCAATGTAGGCCGACAAAGACGAATATAGTGTCCCATACCACCATAATCGGCTCACGAGTTAAGGTGCTCACTGGTCACTACGGGAGGCACGTAGCCCCAGCGTAGGCCAACAGCTCGACCACGGTGTCCCATACCACCATGCCCGGCTCATGAGTCTTAGCGGATCGAGGTACCATGGTTAAAAGGGTTTTCACTGGTAAGTTTGGTACCCTAGGTTCAAGCAGTAGCGACCAAACATGGTGAACATACATTAGACAAATCGGGTTACATGACGAGCTCGGCTAGCTCGAGCGCACAACAAGTTGAACGACATGAAGTGCATAAGCACTTCGCGTGGCCAACCACTATCGCCAACCGAAGTACGACTCGAGTTCGTCGAACACATCTCACGTGGTGACATGAAACTCAACCACGATCTCCAATCTAGTATCGATTGTCTGGACTATAATCATAGCCCCAAGCACAATCAATTGTCATCCACAGCATGTGGAGTAAAGCATGATAAACAAAGTAATTCAAGCATGATAAATAAAGTAATTCAAACATGCTAGTAGGCATGTTATAAGCATATTATAAAGCATGATATAAAGCATGTTGTAAAACCCTACATTAATAGGAAAACAAACACATGTATTGTAAGTAAGTGGTTTAGGTGATCAACCTCATGGAGGTAATCGTACACGTCGCTAGGATAGTTGAGAATCCAATCTCAACACCCTCCTAAGGCATCTACACTTAAGCACTTACACTCACAAGCGATTTCACAAACACTTGGAATGCACTAATTCAACATACATGACGTATGTTAGAGGAAAGTGCACTAGGGTTGTCCCTTTACCAAACTAGTATTTTATACATATACATCATATTCATACAGCAAATAATCTTGACAATTACATCAGCAAATTTTATACGTATAGGGTATTTTCTAGTATACCCAATTTCAACATACATAGTGTTTACAAGGGAACTTGTAATACGGCGATTCTTTTCACCAAGCAATTAATTTATACGCACATAATATATCTATACAACAATTAATCATGACAAACACATCGCTAAAATATACACGTATACGGTACTTCTTACAATACCGTATTTGTACATACATGGTGTATATTGGTAAACATGTATTTCGGCGAATCCTTTCGCCAAATGAGTATTTTATCCATACATCATATATTCATATGACAATTAAACATGTCAAACACATTTCCATAAAAAATATGTATACGGTATTTTATACGAATACCTAAAGTATATGAAATTCCAAATTCTACAATTCTAATCGAAACAGAAAACGGAAAGCACTTTGTACATGTGCAATTGCATGCAAATCATGAATCTACCATTATCTGACATTGAAAGCGTTGAAAACTGCAACCTATACACCTAAAGTCCTCACCTTGTGTCGTAGAATCGTAACGGAGTCGATAGGTTCGCTAAGCTTCCGTATACGGGAGTTTAGCAGCCTAAAGAACGAAACAGGTTAGCTATTCCATAATCTACAACCTATACAACCCTAAAACAGATTAGGGTTAGGGTTTCTTACCTAGAAATGACGCCGGAATCGCCGGGAAAGCGATGAGAATCAGGCGGTGGAGCCCGAATAGCGGCAGGGAACAGCAGCAGGGAATTCCTCCCACATCTCCCTCACTTTCTCTCTCTTTTCCCTCTCTCAAATCCAAATTCGTATGGCTGGAATGGGAGAGGGTTTAAGGTCCTTTTATAGCCTAAAACCTTCCCAAAATAGACTCAGGTTCAAGGGTTACTGCTAATATAGGTATTTCGTCACTTTTCCAGCTCAAAAGAGTGTTTCTGGTGGCCCCCCTTGAGCCAAACGTCAGACTTAAGCTCACCACACATGGATCTATGTGGGATTATGTTTTCGACTCGATTGGATTCCCAGATCGCACGTGGCGGACCACTTTCAGTTCAACGGTCAGTGGGTCACGATCCCAAATTCCAAGTACATGTAAATGTTCCTGAAATTTTTCTTAATCCAATGGTGTAATTTGGTCTGATTCTGATGGTCAGGTTGCTTAATACTGACGCGTAAACGAATGGTGCCAGATCACTATTCCTGATATTTATTTTGGAATGGGAATAGTGTTTTTCACACACCCTCGCTCCGAATCGAAACGAATGGCCGTGGGACATCGGCTGGACCTGATTTTAGAGATGATTGTCAAGCCCAGTGAGGCGGTCCTAAGTCCTTAACCTCGTATTATTCGGACTCCCGATGTGTGGTCCAGGATCAGATCGAATTTCAACGTGCTCCCGAAGAGCAACTGGGTAATGAGATTGATCCTAGATTTTTGGTAACCTAGCGTCAATGATTCTACAAGTTTTGGGTCTTGCAAATCGTATTTAAAGCGATTCTCGAATGGATTTTGTAGCTAATCTAGTTTAGCACTTAGTTACTTTGTCTCATTTCTAAAGGATTTAGTCCTATAAGATTTCTGTCTGAGGTGGTACTTAGTCCTTTGTAGTTTGTGTATAAAGTGATCCAAGTTATACTACTTAGCTAGTTTAAGATAGTGTCTAGGGTGAAAGTTCTTAGAAAAATTGAAAGAACAAGGCAGTGAAGGGTGGGATTTGTGAAGGAAATGGGTTAAGGAGCGATTTTAGACTATGAGATTCAGTTCTGACAAGTTAATGAGGTGTTAGGATCGACCCATTGCCTAAGGACGTCTAATCCCAGGTTGGCAAAAATCCGGGGTGTTACAATCTACCCCCCTTAAAACAAAATTTCGTCCCCGAAATTGGCTAAGGGTAATAAGGAAAGATTTAATTATTTCCTTTGCCTAAGTTTTATGAATTTAAAGTTGCTACGCGTGGTAGGGTATGTACTAGCTGGTTCATTTTAGTCTACCCCCCTTAAAACTTATTTCTTTATCTATTGCTTATACCCTAATGGTTTGCTACAATTTATTTCTTTACCTATTTGGAGTCTTGACGACAATTCCCAACAATTTAGAGTAAGATAGCTGTTTTCAATGTTTGACCAACACGGAGAGACGATAATGGTTGGCTTGATCCCGATACATCGATCATCTACCTGACCAGGGTAGGAGGCTCATCGTATCCCTTCCGGATCCTGGTGAATCCTGGTCTTCTGCTCGGTCAAGCAGTGAGTCCATTGGTAGTCGCCCAGGATTGAGAATTAGGTCAAGCCGCGAATGCTTCGCAGTTGTATATTTCAGTAACTCCGTAGTCCGATCACTCTAGAAACGTAGGGAATGTCCATCATTGAAAGGTTCAAATTGTTTATTCTAAGGTTGCCCTTTAGGTCTTAGTCTAAGAGAGTCCTTGATATTATCTATGTCCCAGGGGAGGGTGAATCAAATCTTACTAGATCATCCTAAAACATTTTCATAGTAGAACTTGTTAGGGCTTCTATAATGTGCGTATGTTAACGAGCACCGTTTCGATCCTGGGCCAGTGGAGTAGGGTCCACCATGCTTTCGCTGTGCCACCCAGATCAAGAGATGCAATAGGTAACCTAACTAGATTGGGCTCATAATGTTCTACCCCCCTTAAAATTTTATTTTTACCCTCAAGGCTCAAGATTTATGTCCTGCTCCGTATATCGAAACAAGGTGTAGTTTAGGATCTATCTTTGACATGAAATGGGATGCGATCTCCCACTACATTGGTCTTCTTTTCATCAATGTTGTGTATTATGGCATTGATACCTATGGTCATAGAAAGGAGCTAAAGACGAAGGGTATTGTGGTTGATTCGGGGTCAGGTGTGAGTTTGTGGCGAGATGCCTAATTCTACCAAGAAATTTTTTTGTCGCGGTTCAGACTTATCCTATTTAATCATGTCTAGCTTAATAGGCAGGCTATCTTTTTACGTTCATAAGCACAATACGAATGCCGACATGGCATGCGATTTGGGACCTAATTCCTAACTGTCTGTTGCCCATTTGGGCAATTCCTTAGCCTAAAAGACATAGTCTCTACTAGCTATATACTCCTAACACTTTTCAAGGACAAAATTATAAACTTTTAATTGTAAATGGTTGGGCCAACACGGAAAGAAAATTGTGTAGTGGGTCTGAGCTGGGTACATAGACCTTCTGCCTCGCGATGATAGAAAATCGTCGTATCAATCCTTAATCCTAGCTGATCCCGACCTTCTGCTTGATCAGAGCATAGGGTTCATTGGTCACTACTAGGATTGAGAATTCGATTCAAACCGCGAATACCTCGCTTAAATGTAGTTTCTCTACTCCGCGTTCCCATTGTACTAAGTCCTTGAGAAGGCGATTCTAAGGGGTGTATTGATTTGACCTAACATTAAATCAAAGGGATACTGAGCGTGTATAGTTACTAATCAAACAACTTTTCTAAGAATTATTAAAGGAGCCTATGAGTATTAAGGGGTCCGACGAAGGAGTGAGGTCTCACTCCAACCTAATCCAGCCCATTAATTAAGTCCATCTTTCAACTATCTTGCAATTATCTTAGCATAATCAGTCTTTTACGTTCCGTAGTAGAACCAGTAGCCTAGTCTCAATTTATGAATAGTGGTAATCTATTAGTCTATGCTTACACACTAGATGATTTCAGATCATTTCTAATACAAGAAATTATTCATCGTGTAGGGTCAAACGTTGTCTAAGTGGAATTGAGTTGTCTGTACTTGACGCTCGAGCTTTTCACACATGCTCACACCAGCTAAGAAGATCCTGGAGTTTGTATTATTAATTTGTTGGATTTCCTATATGGTCAGGTCTGTCGAAACTAGGAGTATCGCTCTAGGTCCAAACTTTATAGGCCTATCTATCAAACAACCATTTACTCCAAAAGCTTAAGCTATCAGAGTGCGGTGGGTTAATGTATATCAAGGGACTTTATCACTTCAACACAATTTGGCCAGTGGCCTTAAGTTGTATTAAATGAGACCGCATTACTAATCCTACCTTGGGATTGGGTGTGACATGGTTGGTAGGAGGGTGGGAGGGGATTAAATTTTATAGGCCTTGGAAAATGAGCCTGGTGTTGGAAAAACGTGAGATGGGATTTTCCATACCCCACGATGGGAAAATTTCTAAGTGTTATTGGAAAGGAATTCTCGAAATTTACTCTTAATTGCGTACATTCTAAACATGGTGTCGGAAGACATAGGATACACCCAATCTAGGGGCCATACCCTACATATACATTTATTATTACTTTTACAATTCTATTCACCTAATCTTACTTAATGCGGTTGGCTGAACGGGCCCTAAACGTCCTCACGCATCTAGAACATCATACCAACTACTACACTCATCAATCACAAAAGCATAAACATCCGCGAAGGTGGCCGAACTAAGCCCGGATAGCGCCGTGGAAAAGTGAATGGAAAATGATGGAGAGAGAGAGAGAAAGGGCTGGAGGTTTGGTTCTCCATAGATGTGAGCCTCAACAGATGTTGTAAAGGCCCCAAAGACAGCGAATGGAGAAGGAAAATGGAAAAGTAGGATGGCTTAGGGAGCTTGCACGAATGTGAGCTTCGAATGGGAGGTGTGAGAGCTTAAATGTGGAAGAAAGGGGAAAGGTAGGAGGTTAGGGCTGCTGTGATCGATGGGAGTGGGTGGATCATAGGCGAAAATGATGGATTGACATATTTGGAGAAAGGGTTGAGAGGGAAATTCGAAAGTAGAAGGGAAGGGCGTTTGAAAGGAAAGATGTGAGAGAGAGGGGGCTCCAGCCCCCAAAATCTCAAATATTTGCCAAAATGGCACGTGCCAGGGAGTAGGGGAGGTCGAGCCGACCAACCCCAGCCCTGGCCCCACACCAGATGGGCCACCGGACCGCGGTCCGCCGCCGGAGCCGCGGCTCCGCCGCGGTCGGACTTGGCCGGAACCGCGCCGCCGCGGTGGGGACCTGTTTCCCACATGCCCAGGGTGCCAAATGCACCCTGGTTCGATCTAGAGGCTTAGCGTATTAACGTGGAGGGGCCCCCGAATCCGATTCGCTCCATTTCGGGTAGTTTCGGGATAATCGGACATAACTTGCAATCCGGAATGAGTTATCTGATGTAAAATATATGAATTTGGGGTAGAACGAGCTAATGAAGCCAACCAACCCAGCTATGCAGGGTTGCGCAGCCCGGAATTGTGAAAAACGCCTCCGATTGACAGTCATTTCCCTGTTTTAATTTCGTTTTACTAAAACAGTAATTTTTGTTTAGTTACTCTTCATCTGTTGGGGTTTAGGAGTTGCGCTCATCGTGTAAAGAGCTTAGAATAATTAGGAGAATGGTTTGGTAAAGTCAAATAGGACACTTACTATTTTTGGCTGAAAGCCTTGCGCACTAGTAGACATCACAACCTAGGAGTTTTAGTTGTAGTTTGTTTCTAATTTCCTCCCAAGACTTGGTATTCCCATTTAAAGGGTTGTGAACTCATTTTTCTTCATTCATTAATCAATTTTGGATTTTATTAGAATTTATTTCTAGTTTTTGCTTTCTTTCCTCATGGATTCGAGAAGTCTCTGCGAGGAGTCCAGAGAAGTTCCGAGGATTCGGAGTAGTTATCCTCATCACGCCTATCCTATATTCTACCGATGGTCAACGGTTAGGGTGAAGTGGATTGTAATCTAGACTCATTGATAGAAAGCCTAGGAATGTTTTAAGGTCGACCCGTGCGACCATGGTTGAATACAGACTCGATTTCGGCGTTCGTTTTCAGTGAACTAGCCGTTAGACGGAACAGGGATGTCTAAGACTGTTTCTACATTCCGTCGCTCCCTCCTAAGTCAGAGTGCGTCAGAGTGCGTCGTGTGACCATAACCCAGGTCCGGTTTAATCCAAATCATGCTCTGATACCATCTTGTAACGCCCTGAAAATCGGGGGTCGAGCATAAACTCAACTCCCGAGTTCCAGAACATCACTTATGCAACAAAATGAATGATGATTGAATGTTGACTGTATTCGCGCATTGAACATGAGTGAGATTAAGCTAAAACAGCATATCATACTCCAGAGACAGTTAATTTTGCAAGCGAAAGACTATGATAGATAGATAAAATATATAAACTATGATGAGTCTCCAGAGTGTGATAACATTACCAGGTTAAATAAATACAAGTACAGTTCTAAAATATACCAAATGTGTAAGTTTAATGTCTTCTATCCCCGCACTACCACGGCCAATTCCGACAATACAAGTACTGGTCTTCGAGAGACCCGTCGAGAGGTTACATGATAGGAGAACTCCTCCTCATCACCATAGAAGTAGTCCGGCTCTGCTTCATAAGCATCGCCATCATCTGAAATTCAACAAATCTGTTTGGTGTGTACAACACCGTCCCGTAACGTGGGAGTGAGTAGCTAACTCAGTGGAACAATAAGGCATAGGTTAACATGTTATCGATGCAGTCAAGCAGTAATGATAAAGCAGTAAATCAAATACTCCTAGTTACTCTGATTAATACAAGTATGAATGCAGGTATGATGGATGCCCTCACCGATATACTCCCTCATGCGACACCATCTCACGTTCGCGGCATGCTTACATCCCACAGTGCTCCACATCTTCCAGGCACATGCGATGCATGATGAGCATGATTACCGAGTTTTTAATTAGTCCATTTCAAACAGCAGGATTGGGAAACTAAGGTACCTCCCTTGTATCATTCCCAAACATGATCCATTTTAGGGTCGTCAGTCCTAGTTAATATCAGACGATGGTGTGTTTTCTAGGTCACTGCAGAGGCTGCCAGGGCTGTTATGCACAAAGGTTGCACCACTCCCCCATCACCCCTTAAACGATTCATCACTATACAGAAACAGGCCTAGTTCATACTCTATATATCGCGGTGAACCCTAAGGCGCACTGCAACTTCAGAATATGCTCGCGGTCACTACAAAGGGCTGCCAGGGCTGTTACGCACAAAGGTTGCACCGCTCCCCCATCACCTTATCAATGTAGGCCGACAGCACGAATATAGTGTCCCATACAACCATTATCGGCTCACGAGTTAAGGTGCTCACTGGTCACTACGGGGAGGCACGTAGCCCCAGCGTAGGCCGACAGCTCGACCACGGTGTCCCATACCACCATGCCCGGCTCATGAGTCTTAGCGGATCGAGGTACCATGGTTAATAGGGTTTTCACTGGTAAGTTTGGTACCCTAGGTTCAAGCAGTAGCGACCAAACATGGTGAACATACATTAGACAAATCGGGTTACATGACGAGCTCGGCTAGCTCGAGCGCACAACAAGTTGAACGACATGAAGTGCATAAGCACTTCGCGTGGCCAACCACTATCGCCAACCGAAGTACGACTCGAGTTCGTCGAACACATCTCACGTGGTGACATGAAACTCAACCACGATCTCCAATCTAGTACCGATTGTCTGGACTATAATCATAGCCCCAAGCACAATCAATTGTCATCCATAGCATGTGGAGTAAAGCATGATAAACAAAGTAATTCAAGCATGATAAATAAAGTAATTCAAACATGCTAGTAGGCATGTTATAAGCATATTATAAAGCATGATATAAAGCATGTTGTAAAACCCTACATTAATAGGAAAACAAACACATGTATTGTAAGTAAGTGGTTTAGGTGATCAACCTCATGGAGGTAATCGTACACGTCGCTAGGATAGTTGAGAATCCAATCTCAACACCCTCCTAAGGCATCTACACTTAAGCACTTACACTCACAAGTGATTTCACAAACACTTGGAATGCACTAATTCAACATACATGACGTATGTTAGAGGAAAGTGCACTAGGGTTGTCCCTTTACCAAACTAGTATTTTATACATATACATCATATTCATACAGCAAATAATCTTGACAATTACATCAGCAAATTTTATACGTATAGGGTATTTTCTAGTATACCCAATTTCAACATACATAGTGTTTACAAGGGAACTTGTAATACGGCGATTCTTTCACCAAGCAATTAATTTATACGCACATAATATATCTATACAACAATTAATCATGACAAACACATCGCTAAAATATACACGTATACGGTACTTCTTACAATACCGTATTTGTACATACATGGTGTATATTGGTAAACATGTATTTCGGCGAATCCTTTCGCCAAATGAGTATTTTATCCATACATCATATATTCATATGACAATTAAACATGTCAAACACATTTCCATAAAAAATACGTATACGGTATTTTATACGAATACCTAAAGTATATGAAATTCCAAATTCTACAATTCTAATCGAAACAGAAAACGGAAAGCACTTTGTACATGTGCAATTGCATGCAAATCATGAATCTACCATTATCTGACATTGAAAGCGTTGAAAACCGCAACCTATACACCTAAAGTCCTCACCTTGTGTCGTAGAATCGTAACGGAGTCGATAGGTTCGCTAAGCTTCCGTATACGGGAGTTTAGCAGCCCAAAGAACGAAACAGGTTAGCTATTCCATAATCTACAACCTATACAACCCTAAAACAGATTAGGGTTAAAGTTTCTTACTTAGAAACGATGCCGGAATCGCCGGGAAAGCGATGAGAATCAGGCGGTGGAGCCCGAATAGCGGCAGGGAATAGCAGCAGGGAATTCCTCCCACATCTCCCTCACTTTCTCTCTCTTTTCCCTCTCTCAAATCCAAATTCATATGGCTGGAATGGGAGAGGGTTTAAGGTCCTTTTATTGCCTAAAACCTTCCCAAAATAGACTCAGGTTCAAGGGTTACTGCTAATATAGGTATTTCGTCACTTTTCCAGCTCAAAAGAGTGTTTCTGGTGGCCCCCCTTGAGCCAAACGTCAGACTTAAGCTCACCACACATGGATCTATGTGGGATTACGTTTTCGACTCGATTGGATTCCCAGATCGCACGTGGCGGACCACTTTCAGTTCAACGGTCAGTGGGCCACGATCCGAAATTCCAAGTACATGTAAATGTTCCTGAAATTTTTCTTAATCCGAGGGTGTAATTTGGTCTGATTCGACGGTCGTTGTTAATACTGACGCGTAAACGAATGGTGCCAGATCACTATTCCTGATATTTATTTTGGAATGGGAATAGTGTTTTTCATACACCCTCGCTCCGAATCGAAACGAATGGCCGTGGGACATCGGCTGGACCTGATTTTAGAGATGATTGTCAAGCCCAGTGAGGCGGTCCTAAGTCCTTAACCTCGTATTATTCGGACTCCCGATGTGTGGTCCAGATCAGATACGGAATTTCAACGTGCTCCCGAGAGCAGCCGGGTAATGAGATTGATCCTAGATTTCAGGGTAACCTAGCGTCAATGATTCTACAAGTTTGGGTCTTGCAGATCGTATTTAAAGCGATTCGAACGGATTTCGTAGCTAATCTAGTTTAGCACTTAGTTACCTTGTCTCATTTCTAAAGGATTTAGTCCTATAAGATTTCTGTCTGAGGTGGTACTTAGTCCTTTGTAGTTTGTGTATAAAGTGATCCAAGTTATACTACTTAGCTAGTTTAAGATAGTGTCTAGGGTGAAAGTTCTTAGAAAAATTGAAAGAACAAGGCAGTGAAGGGTGGGATTTGTGAAGGAAATGGGTTAAGGAGCGATTTTAGACTATGAGATTCAGTTCTGACAAGTTAATAAGGTGTTAGGATCGACCCATTGCCTAAGGACGTCTAATCCCAGGTTGGCAAAAATCCGGGGTGTTACAGGAGTTCCTTAAAAAGTTATTCCCCTATCATAACAAAAAATACCTTAAAGAAAGCAATCAGGAATTTTGCGCGAAAAGAGGATGAGACCTTCTTCCAATGTTGGGAGCGATTTAAAGTTCTCATAAATTCATGTTCACATCATGGCTACGAAACATGGTGTATGAGAAGCTTTTTCTTTGAGGGATTGACCTCACCCATGCGCCAATTTGTGGAGATGATGTGTAATGGGAAATTCATGAACAAGGAAGCCGATGATGCGTGGAATTATTTTGATAAACTTGCTGAAAATGCACAATCATGGGATACTTCCTCAAGAACTACCACATCTAAGCCTACTCAATCAAAGGAATGGGGAGGAATTTATATTTTAAAAGAGGAAGATGATATAATTATAAGAATGGCCAAACTCACAAGAAAACTCAAGGCTATGGAACTTAGAAAGGTAGAATTCAAAAAGGGTCCAGAAGTTGTTTATGGTATTTGTACTTATAACATACATAGAACTAAGAATTGTCTAACAATTCATGCTTTTCAAGAGATATTGAATGAGCAATCAAATGCTATAAATAATTACCGAAGACCTTTTAGAGGACCCACCTCAAACCACCCAAATTTCAATTCGAGGAATGAACAAACGACTAACCCACAAGAGACCCTTACATAATTCTTAAATCAAAAGAAGCCTTAAGAGGATACGGTTCAAAAGTTTATGCAAAACCAAGAGCTATTCAACCAAAATATGGTGCAAGCATTCCAAGATCTCAAAATAACAATGGGAATGTTTGCATCATCAATTCAAAAGATTGAGTCACACTGAGCGAATGGGGAGAAAGGGATGCTTTCAGACTAACCCCTCCTCAATCCAAAACCGCAATAAGAAATAAGTGACCCAAGCTTTTCCAATCAGATGGAGCAAGCTAAGTCTATCACCACTCTTTAAAGTGGGAAGATTACTGACAAAACTATTCTGGCGAGGGCTTAAAAACCTAAGGGCCCATAATAAATTTGAGAATGATAGACCTAGCAATGCTCCACATGGGTTAGAATCGGAACCTCAAAGTAAGTTGATTGTGCCATTCCCTCAGTGGTTGATAGCACTAAAACCTCTCTTTAATTCTCAAGATATTCTGGAGGTGCTTAAGAAAGTGAAGGTCAATATTTCTCTATAGGATGACATTAAACAAATACCTTCATATGCCAAATTTCTGAAAGATCTATGCACTACTAACAGACAACAAAACATATAAAAGAAAATATTTTTGACAGAAAAAGTGAGTGTCATCCTCAAGCAAGATATGCCACAAAAATACAAAGATCTCAATAACCCATCCATCACTTGTGTAATTGGAAACCATCGGATTGAGCACGCACTTTTTGACTTGGGGGCGAGTGTTAACTTGATCCCTTACTCAGTTTACAAACAATTGGGTCTAGGAGAATTAAAATCAACCTAGACTACATTACAATTTGTCGATTGCTCATTTCGTGTACCAAGAGGGATGATTGAGTATGTGTTAGTCCAAGTTGATAAATTTTACTATCTAGTAGATTTTATTGTCCTGGATACTCAACCCATCATAGATATGAGCACTTAAATACCTGTCATTCTTGGTCGCCCATTCCTTGCTACATTAAATGTTATCATTAATTGTAGGAATAGAATTATGAATTTATCTTTCAAAAATATGACATTGGGGCTCAACATCTTTTTTAATATGAACAAACAGTCAGAGGATGATGATAATACCCACGACATTAACATGATCGATTCTTTCATGGAAGATAGAGAACTTTTGACTCTACACTTCACTCTAGAGACATGCTTAGCCCACTCCCCTGATTTAGATGATAACATGATTAGGGAGATGGATGCGTTGCTTGATGCTACGCCGATACTTAAAGTTAACCAGTGAAGGCCACAATTTGAGAAATTGCACCAAACCGATGTAGTGCCTCTACTTCAAGCCTTAAAACACTGAAGCTTGACCTAAAACATTTGCCCGCTGATCTTAAATATGTCTACTTAGGTCAAGATGAGAATACCTGGTGGTGATTTCTTCTCACATAGAGAAATAATAAGAGGGGATGCTTATTTCTACTCTTATTAAGCATAAAGGATCCCTTGTATGGTCAATTACGGACCTCAATGGAATTAATCCTTTGATTTGTACTCACCGCATTCATCTTGAGGATAATGCAAAAACCTCCTGACAACCACAACATCAACTCAATCCAAATTTGAAAGAAGTGGTTAAGGCTAACGTACTTAAGTTGTTGGATAATATATCCTATATCTGATAGTCAATGGGTCAGTCCAACTCAGGTAGTTCCTAAAAAGTTCGAAATCACCATCATATCCAATGCCGACAATGAACTCATACCAATTAGAGTTATTATTAGTTGGAGAATATGCATTGACTACAGAAAATTGAATAATGTCACAAGGAATGATCACTTTCCTTTGCCCTTTATTGATCAAATTTTGGAAAGGCTAGCTAGTCACTCTTACTATTATTCAGGCTATAAGCAGATTGAGATGCCCTTGAAGATCCAGAAAAGATAACATTCACATGTCCATTTGGCACCTTGGCTTAGCGAAGTATGTCATTCAGACTGTGTAATTCCCCCATCACTTTTCGGCAATACTTGTTGAGTATTTTTTCTAATATGGTAGAACAATATTTAGAGGTCTTCATGGATGACTTCTCTGTTTTTTGTCCATCTTTCAGTGACTGTTTGGAAAATCTAAAAAAATATATTGAAGAGATGCGAGGAAAAGAATTTGGATCTGAATTAGGACAAATGTCATTTCATGATTCCCAAGGAAATTGTTCTTAGATATATAATTTCATCCAAGGCAATTGAGGTAGACAAGGCTAAAATTGGTCTTATCTCTAACCTACCTCCACCCAACAGCGTACGTGACGTGTGATCCTTTCTTGAACACGCCATATTTTATAAACGATTCATAAAGGACTTTAGTCATCTCTCTCGTCCTTTATATAATCTACTTCAAAAGGATGCACCATACGAGTGTACTAAATAATGCCATGAAGCATTTACTAAGCTTAAGGGCATGTTGACTACTGCTCCTATCATGCAGCCACCCGACTGGAGCATACCTTTTGAAATTATGTGTGATGCGTCCGACTATGATATTGGGGCGGTGTTAAGTAAAAAAGAGAAGAAGCCCTATGTGATTTACTATGCGATTAGAACTCTAAATTCTGCCCAAGTGAACTATTATACTACGGAGAAGGAACTCTTAGCTGTAGTGTTCGTTTTAGACAAATTTAGGTCATAATTGATTGGATCCAAGATCATCATTTACACTGATCATGCGACATTAAAGTACCTTCTCTCTAAGAATGATGCCAAGCCTCGCCTAATAAGATGGATCCTCCTATTCCAAGAATTCGACATAGAAATAAGAGACAAAAAGGGAGTAGAGAACGCAGTGTCTGACCACCTCTCAAGACTTGATCTCCCCGATTCCCTTGAGTCAAAACCGATAAATGACATGTTCCTTGATAAACAATTATTTAAACCCTCCCAATTACCTTGGTTTGTTGACATTATAAATTATCTTGCTATAAGTTTCATGCCAACATATTGGACTGAGCAGGATAAGAAAAATTCTTCATCGAGGTACGTAAGTTTTTATAGGATGATCCTTATTTTTAAAAATATTGCCAAGAGCAAATTATAAGGAGATGTGTGCCAGAAAATGAACATCAGAGTGTCATCTCCTTTTGTCATTCTCAGGCCCATGGTGGTCACTTTTTTACTAAGAAGACCACTGCCAAAATTTTGTAGTGTGGCTTTTATTGGCTCACAATATTTAGAGATACTCATGAGTTTTGCAAAACTTGTGAACATTGTTCGAAATTGGGAGGGTTGTCCCATCAAAATATGATACCTCTGAACCTCATTTTTATCATTGAAGCATTTGATTGTTGGGGCATCAATTTTATGGGACCATTCCCCCAATCCTTTGGGAATATTTATATTTTGTTAGCAGTAGACTATGTCACTAAGTGGCTCGAAGCGATCCCATGCTGGAATAATGATCATAAAACGGTCATTCGATTCTTAAAAGAAAATATCCTTTCTTGGTTCAGAATGCCTCGAGCCATCGTTAGTGATGGAGGTTCACACTTTTGTAATATGTCATTTGAGAACTTAATGAGTAAATATGGCATCTCTCATAAAGTGAGCACTCCATACCACCCGTAGACAAGTGGGCAAGCCAAGATTTTCAATAAGGAAATTAAATGAAGTTTGGAAAAAAAATGGTTAATCCTGACTATAAGGATTAGCTAATCTGTTTGACCAATGCTTTATGGGCTTACTGTATAGCTTTTAAGACCCCCATTGGAATGTCTCCCTTTAGACTCATCTATGAAAAAGCTTGCCACCTACCTGTGGAGATGGAGCATAGAACCTACTGGGCTATAAAAAATCTGAACTTTAATTTGGACAATGTTGGCTCACCGCGTAAACTTTAATTGACTGAACTCGAAGAAATCTAGAACAATACTTATGAGAAGTCAAGAATTTACAAGGATAGGATGATGCTATTCTATGACAGGAACATCCTTTCGAAATCATTCATAACCGATCAAAAGTCATTTTGTACAATTCTCAGTTACACCTTCTTTCAGGTAAACTTCGATCTCGTTGGACTGATCCCTTCATTGTTACTAATGTCTATCCTCATGAGGCCGTCGAGATAAAGAATTCGACGAATGACAATGTTTTCGAAGTGAATGGATATCGTCTCAAACAATTTATTGAGAAGTTTGATTCAAAGGACATGTCCATGCCAAGATTCAAAGGATTTATCTCCTAGTCTGATGGAGGAATAGTTAGGTTTATTGCTTTCATAGGATTTAGGATTAAGATAGTTTGATTTTAGTTTGTTTAGTGTTCATGCTAACCCATTTACATATTAAGAACTTTGGAAAAACTTCAATTCTCCTTCTTCAGGTATTATCTTCCCATCACTTCCCATTTCTTTTCGTTGTCCCATGTGCATTGCATGCTTATATCTTTTACATTGAGGACAATATAGGTTTTAGGTTGGGGTGTGTGGATTAGGTAAACTAATCAGTGTTTTCTTAGTTTTGAGCAAAAAATGTGAAAATTTTTAAAATTTCAAGTTAAAACATGTTTGGGAGATGATAATTTGTAGAATTAAGAATGCTTTAAGTATGATGATAAGATAAGAGATTGAACTTTGAATTGTTGGAGTTTGATCAACCGAGTAGACTATCATCTAAATTCTTGCATTTAATTATTAAGAGGAAGTTTGAATATCATATTAATCCAAGTCACAAGCCACATTCAAATTGCTTTCTGTGATTTATACTAGAATTTCTCATTACTAGTATGTATATCATTGAAAGATATTGAGAATTAAGTCTGGAGAATTTTATCCACCATAAAAGGATGAAAAGAACCAGTTAAAAAATAAAGAGATCAACAAAAGGGTCATATATGATGAAAAAACTAGAAAGGAATGAAAATTTTAAAAAGAATGAATAAATAAAGTGGACCATTGGTATAAAATCAAATATTGGAAAAAGAAAGAAAAGGTGATAAGTTCAGAATCAGTACTTGATTATTCAATAAAACTTGAGGTGATGAGCATGACTAACATTATGAAATAATAGTATGTTATGGAAAATAAATAGAATTCACTGAGCACATTGGAAAAACTTGATATATGAACTTACACTCTTAAATGATTGATAATGAACCTATTTGATTGATTGCTCGTGTGATTCAGCTCTAGGTTTTTAAAATTTCACTCACGCTTCTTTGGATTATACTCATTCATACTTGATTGCACAAAAGATTGTTTTTTTTTTAATGTGATTTGAATATTCAGAATTGTAACGTCTTGGAAAATCCCGTACAAAGACCCAAGTACCACCTCAGGCAGAAATCACTCAGGACCAGATCCTTTAGAAATTAGACGAGGATTAACTAGTGTTAAACTAGATTATATACAAAATCTGCACTAATCACTTTAAATACGATCCACAAGGCTCAAAACTTGTAGAACCGTTGACACTACATTACCTAAAAATCTAGGATCAATCTCACAACCCGGCTGCTCTCGGGAGCATCATGAAACTCCGTATCAGATCTGGACTGCACATCGAAAGTCCGAATAATACGAGGTTATAGAATTAGGACCGCCTTGCTGGGCTTGACAACCATCTCGTAAGTCAAAACCAGATAGTGTCCCGGGGCTATTCGCTTGACCCTTGAGCGAGGAGTGTGAGAAAACATGGTTTTCTTTAAAAATTAAATATAATTTAAGTAATCTGAGACTTGTTATTTGCGGGCCAAATATAAGCAATCAGACCATCAGAATCTAATCCAAATACACTATCGGATCAGGGAACATTTCCCATCATGTCCGTGTACTTGTAACCCTGATCGAGTTTCAGTGACCGTTGAACTGAAACTGGTCCACCATGTGTGATCTAGGAACCCGACTGGAACGAAAACTTAACTTGACCTAGATCCAAGGTCAGTGAGCTCAAGTCCGACCTTTGGCTCAAGGGGGCTCTATAAGTGCTCCGTTGAGACAGAATAATCCGTATTTGGACATAACCTAAGTATACCATGGCCCTGAGTCTATTTCCGTGAGTTCTGGGCTTATATAAGGACCTTAAACCCTCTCTCATTCTCACCATATGAATTTGAGAAAACCCTAAGAGAGAGAAGAGAGTAAAGAGAGAGAGAGTGAGAGAGAAGTTAAAGTTGTTCTAGGGAATCAATCCCCGTCGTTCTCCGTGTCAATCCATCACAACTGTATTACTTTTCCGACAATTCTGATTTAGTTTTCGGGTAAAAAATCCCAACCCCAATCAGTTCTAGAGATTCGATGAGTGTAAGTGATGAAGTAACTAACCTATTTTGCGTCTTAGGTTGTCGTTCTGCCGGTGATTAAGACTTGGTGTTTAACTGAGTCCGTTACTTGCTTCTACAGCATAAGGTGCGGACTTTAGACACTTACGTTATAGTTTTCAAAGCTTTCAATGTCAGATAGTGATAGATTCATGATCTGGGTGTTATTGTACGTGCAAAATGTGATGTTCGTTTTGTGATTCAGTTACGTATACAAATTATGGTGTATAGTGTATTCTGTATATTTGTAGAAAATACCGTATACGTACAAATTATGAAAGTGTGTTTGCCATGATAAATTACTGTAGGTACATACTATATGTATATATGTGTAACACTTACTCGGTGAAAGAATTCGCCCTAATACATGTTTTGACTAATATACGTTATGTATGTTAATAAGTGTATTCTAAGTGTTTGTGAAAATGCATGTATGAGTAAGTACTTAGATGATTGTGCTTTAGGTAGGTGCTGAGATAGGATTCTCAACTACCTTAGAGATGCATATGATTTCCTCCATGTTGGTTGTTTAATTTAATCACATACTTATGAAATGTATGTGTTTATATTCTCTATTTATATTGTATTTTATAACATACTTATTCACATGTTCGAATTACTTTGTTAATTCTGCTTAGACTACTATACATGCTTTCTGGATAGGACTTGAATGTGATTAGGGCTATGTGATAGTCCATGCAATCGGTAACAGGCTTGAGTTCATGGCTGAGATTTATTTGCCACTTAAGATGGGTTTGATGAACCCGAGTCGTACTAAAGTTGTCGGCAGTGGTTAGGCCACACAGAGTGTTTGCGCACTTCTTGTCGCTCAACTCAACGCGCGCTCGTACTAGTCGAGCTTGTCAAGTAACTCGATCTGCCGATGTATGTTCACCATGTATGGACGTCTCTGTTTGAACCTAAGGTACCAAGTCACCAGCGAATCCCGCTTAACCTTGGTACCTTGATCCGCTAAGGCTCATAAGCCGGGCATGGTAGTATAGGACACCGTGGTCGAGCTGTCGGCCTACGCTGGGGTGATATGCCTCCCCATAGTGACCAGTGAGCAAGCTAAACTCGTGAGCCGAATACGGTGGTATGAGACACTGTATTCGAGCTATCGGCCTACACTAATAAGGTGATGGGGGAGTGATGTAACGATTGTATGTAATAACCCTGACAGCTCTTTGTAATGACCTCGAGCATACTTTAAATCTGCGGTGAGGCGACGAGTCTTCCTGTAGTAAACAGAGTATAAACTAGGCCTGTATTGATAAGGTGATGGGGGAGCGGTACAACGAGTGCGTGTAATAGCCCTGACAGCCCTTTACAGCGACCTATAACCACATCATTGTATGAGATTCTCTGGGACTGACGAACCTAGAATGGATCATTGTTTGAGAATGATATAAGGGAGGTACCTTAGTTTCTCAATACTGATGCATGAAAATGACTAATAACAACTCGGTAATCACGCTCATATTATAGCACTGCATGTGCATGGCGTTGTGGAGTACTAAGGGATGAACGCATGCCGCGGACGTAAGATGGTGTCGCACGAGGGAGCATTAGCGAGGGCATGCATCATGACTGCATTCCATACTTGCATTAATAAGAGTATTTAGGAGTTTGATTGTATTGCTTTATCATTACTGCTTGACTGAATTGATAACATTTAACCTATGTTTTATCGTTCCACTGAGTTAGCTACTCACTCCCATGTTACGGGACGGTGTTCTGGACACCCATCAAACTCTATCTTAGATGCAGGTATCAATGAGACACAGGAGGCTGATCCTGATTACTATGATGATCAGGATGAGTTCTCCTACATGTAGTTCTCTAGAGGCTTCGATTAGGCCATTCAGATGATGGGACTACAGGGATTACCATTATAGTTGTACCACTTTTTTTAGCATTTTAATTTTGAAACTAATGCATGTATATGGTGACTCGGTAAAGTGTTCATACTCTAGAGACCAATTGTGACCGTTTCTGGATTTATATACATTTATATACACCTTTAAGTCTTCCGCTTACATTTTATAACTTGATCTGGAGTATGAATTACTATTTTGGTATAATCTCACTCATGATTATTGCACTAACATAGACAACATTCAATCATAAGCATTTATGTTGCATAAGTGATGTTTTGGAACTCGGGTGTTGAGTTGTTACTCCACTCCCGATTTTCAGGGCATTATAAGTTGGTATCAGAGCATGATTTGGATTAAACCAGACCTGGGTTATGGTCACATGACGTACGCTGTCGCCTTTTGACTTAGTTAGGTGCGAAAAAAACATAAAAACAATCATAGATATCTCGATTTTGCCAATTGGTAAAGTTCATTGAAAACGGTTGCTAAAATCGGGTCCATACTCATCCATGATCGCATGTGTCTACCCCAAAATACTTCTAGACCGTCAAACAATTAGTGTAGATCACAAATCACGCCATCCCAGCCCTTAAGAATGTACAGATACAGCTGTGCATCAGAAACCACCCGAAATGACCCAAAATGACTCAAAACGGAGTCGTGGGCCTACCCACGCTAATCCAGAGGGACCCAGGGTGGGACCCAGCCCTTTTTGGGGCCTAGGGGGCAGGAGGTCCTCGCCCAAATGGTGAGTCCTCGCCAATTTATCCAGAGAGTGGCGAGGCCCTCGGCGGTCAGCGGGCTCGGCTGGGCGGGCCACTTGGGCCGATGTTGTTTGGGGGCTAAGGTAACCCCCTAGTGTGTGGGTCATCGACTAAAACACCCCCAAACACACCCCTCCTTCACAAAACACACCTCCAAGCTCTCCCTTTTCCCTCAAAGTTGTTGTTTTCTCTCTCAAACCTCCCCTTCAATCACCCAATTCATCAGTTTTCGTCACAACCCACTCACCCCCATCGTTTACAGTAATGCCTACCCCTCTACCCTCTCCATTTTCTCTCATTTCTTACAACCCTCATTTATGGCTCAAAATTGTGTAAGCTCTCAACCCATCCCATCTCTTCATTTTATTCTTCAATCCCTGCCATTTGGGCCTTTACAACCTCTGTTAAGGCTCAAATCCGTGGAGAACCAGAAATCCATCCCCTATTCCCCCTTATCTTCACTTTCCATGGCCCTCTTTGAGTTCATTGCGGCCATTTTCTTGATTTCCACCATCCTTTCTCTCATGGGAAAGAGAAATGGGGCCATGGATGAGGCCAGGCCTAGTCGCCTTACGTGTTCAAGGAGGCCAAGAGGGGCTGCCATGAGCACAAGCGCCGATCGGGAGTTTCGGAGGAAGTGGGATCTTGATCCCCAGACTCCTGCTGGAAGGGCTCTATTGGCGGGCTTCTCATGGAGTTTATGAGGGCCGTAGGGTCCTTTTTGAAGCTCGGGTGGGAGTGCGACTCCACCTTTACCATCTATACATCCTGCTAAGACTATAGAGCCTTCTGATTAGGCTAAGGATGTGCCTCCGCCTGCACCTATTGCATACCCTACGGGGAATTTGGGTACTAGTGGCCTTCTTGAGCGATTCTAGCGCTTAAGGCCTCCTACTTTTACGGGTTCTCACAGACCTGAGGAGGTTGAATATTGGCTAGACCGTATCTCCAAGATGCTATGGATGCTGCATTGTACCAAGTCAGAGCAGGTTGAGTTGGCCACCTTTATGTTTGAGAAGGAGGCCAGTATGTGGTGGGATAGTGTCCTACGGACAGTCGCAGTTGGCTATGTATGGACTTGGATAGCTTTCGAGTTTCATTTCCACGAAAAGTACTACCCTCAGACCTACCAACATGAGAGGGAGAATGAGTTCTTGCGCCTCATGCAGGGAGGCATGACAGTTACCGAGTATGAGCACCGATTTACTGAGTTAGGCAGATACGTCCCTATGATACATGCTAACAAATAGATGCGGATACAACATTTTTCTGAGGGCTTATGACCTAACATTTGATTGAAGATATGTTGTGTCAGCATACCGTCCTATGCCGAGCTGGTACATATGTCTGTGTAGGCAGAGCAGGGTGTGGAGCGACTAGCATGCTCTCGTGGCCCTATGGTTACTAGACCATGACCAGATATCTAGAGCAGGCAATTCCTCGGCAAGAGGCCTCGTATTGACTCTCCTCCCAGGATTACAGTGCCAGTAGTTCTGATGAGGCTTCCAGGTGTGACCTATTCTTACTGTAGGAAACCGTGTCATCCTGCAGAGAGTTGCTTTGCACGGATGAGAGACAGCGGGTTTGCACCACTGCAGAGGATTGATCGTTCTTGCCCTTAGGCTTTATCGGCTCTACCAGTACGGACAGCACCTACACATCCATCCTTCAGACCACCTGCACCTCATTTTAGGCCGCCACAGTGACCCATGGTGCCTCAGCCTAACCGACCTCAGTAGGCATGATTCATGCACTTACAGCGAAGGAGCCAGAAATAGCACCTTCAACACCTATGGCCTTCGAGGTCACTGCACACGTCCAAGGTATTCCTGTCTTCTTATTAATGGATACAGGGTCTACTACCTCTATGATCTCATGCACGACAGTCAAGCGACTGGGTTTGGATACTGCTCCTATGAAGGGAGTGAGGGTTATCACTGCCACAGGGACTTTCTCTGATGTTACTAGTATCTGTGAGGGCTGCCTGATAGACTTGGGTGGTAGGACGATATTAGTCGACCTGATCGTCATCCCCCTATTTAATTACGACGTTATTTTCGATATGGACTGGCTCACTGGGATGCGAGCAGAGATAGATTGCGAGACTAGGGTGATTACAGCCCACGGACCAGAGGGCACGGCTTTTACTTTCCCTGTTCAGGTCAGTCACGCTTCTCGGTTGAGGTGTTTCACTTCTTCATTGAAGGATACTGATGTTCCGACGCTTATGGATACGCCTGTAATTAAGGCTTTTATGGACGTGTTTGAGTCAATTCCTGGTTTACCTCCACAGTGCGAGATCGATTTTACTATTGATCTTGTGCCTGGGGCGACACCCATCTCATCACCTATGTATCATATGCCTCAATACGAGATGGAGGAACTGATGAAACAGATTAACGGACTGGTAAAGATGGGGTTCATACGACCCAGTGTGTCTCCTTGGGGAGCACCTATGTTGTTTGTCAAGAAGAAGGACAGGTCGTTATGGTTATGTATTGATTACCGTAGGTTGAACTAGTTAACCGTGAAGAACAAATATCCTTTGCCCAGGATAGATGACCTATTTGATCAGTTGAAGGGGGGCAAAGTACTTTTTAAAGATCGATTTACAATCAGGATATCATCAGTTGCACGTCAGGGATGAAGACGTGTAGAAGACGGCCTTTAGGACTAGTTCTGGGCATTACGAGTTCCTTGTGATGTCGTTCGGTCTCACGAACGCACCGGCCATGTTCATGGACTTGATGAACTGGGTATTTCAGCTATTTTTATACCGATTCGTCATCGTATTTATAGATGACATCCTGGTATACTCTACGAGTTGGGAAGAGCACGAGGAACACTTACAGGCAGTCTTAGATACTTTAAGGAAGAACCAGTTATTCGCGCAGTATAAGAAGTGCGACTTCTGGCAGGAGGAAGTCAAGTTCCTACGACATGTGGTGTCCAAGGAAGGGATAACAGTAGACCTTGCTAAGGTAGCTGTTGTTCAGGACTAGAAACAGCCTGGTTCAGTTACTAAGGTGAGGAGTTTTCTGAGCCTGATAGGCTATTACCGACGATTCATCTGGGACTTCTCGAAGATAGCCAGACCATTGTCATAGTTGACACAAAAGGATTTGAAGTTTGCCTGGAATGAGAAGGTGGAAGCAGCTTTTCAGAAGCTGAAGGATAGGTTGACGTCCGCCCCTGTGCTAGTATTGCCAAAACAAGGGGTTAAGTACACTATATACACTGACGCATCTCGCGTTGGTTTGGGTTGTGTCCTTATGCAGAAGGACAGGGTGATTGCGTATGCCTTGAGACAATTAAGGAAGCACGAGGAGAATTACCCTACGCACGACCTTGAGTTAACAACGGTCATATTCACATTGAAGTTATGGAGATATTACCTCTACGGAGAGAAGTTCGAGCTTTTCTGTGACCACAAGAGCCTTAAGTATATATTCACTCAGTGGGACTTGAATATGAGGCAGCGCCCATGGATGGAGACCTTGAAGGACTTCAAGTTCGAGGTTTCCTACCATCCTAGTAATGCCAACCTTGTGGCAGACGCGTTGAACCGCAAGAAGGTGATCATATTTGCGGCTCCGCTAATGATTAAAGAGTGGGGTATGCTAGAGTTTGTTCGTGACTTTGAGCAAAAGCTCATAGTGGAGGAACCGTTTGAGTGTGTCGCACACGTTCGGGTGTGACCACTTATTGATGACCGGATTATCGAGGCCCAGAATAGCCACAAGTGGTTGTCTGAGCTTCGAGAACAAGCTAACAATGATGTAGACTCCGAGTGGAGACTTAACACAGATGGGGGCCTACAATACTGTGGCCTCCTATGCGTCCCAGATATTCAGGACTTGAGACAGGAGCTTCTTGAGACTGCCCACAAATCGAAGCTTGTGATGCATCCTGGTAGCACGAAGATGTATCAGGATATAAAGCAGTCATATTGGTAGGACAATATAAAGGTTCATATAGCAAAGTATGTTTCCCGTTGTCTCACATGTAAGCAAGTCAAGGCCGAGCATCGCCAACCTCCTGAACTCCTTCAGCCCATGCCCTTAGCTGAATGGAAATGGGACTTCATCTCTATAGACATCATCTCGAGCCTACTAAAGACAAGAAAATGTTATGACTCTATTTGGGTGGTCGTGGACCGGTTGACCAAATCAGCTCATTTTCTACCTATCAGAGTGACGAACTCTGTAGCTAACTTGGCTAGGTTGTACATCAAAGAAATAGTGCGTCTTCATGGAGTTCCCTTGGAGATCGTGTCGGACCGTGACACACGATTCACGTCTATCTTCTGGACTCGTATCTAAGAAGTGATGGGTGTGAAGTTGAAGTTCAGTACTACGTTTCATCCACAGACAGATGGGCAGACAGAGCGGGTGAATCAGATTTTAGAAGATATGCTACTGGCTTGTGTTTTGAACTTTAAGGACAGTTGGGATGACTGCCTCCTGTACACAGAGTTCACCTACAACAATAGTTTTCAGGCAAGTATTGGCATGACTCCTTACGAGGCCTTGTATGGGCACCCTTGCAGAGCACCGCATTGCTGGGTAGAAGTTGGCGAGCGCAGTTTGGTTGGCCCAAAATTAATATAGGCGACCTCAAGGAAGATCGACACAATCAGGTGTCGACTCCTGATGGCCCAGAGCAGATAAAAGAGTTATGCCGATATAAGGCGGCGACCACTTGAGTTTGCGGTTGGAGATCATGTATTCCTCAGAGTTTCCCCTATGAAGGGAGTCCTTCGATTTGGGAAGAAGAGGAAGCTTACGCCGCGGTTCATTGGCCCATTTCAGAACTTAATCGAGTAGGAGCGGTAGCATATCGTCTCGCTTTGCCCATACCACTCGCGGTCGTGTATAACGTATTTCATGTATCTATGCTGAAGAAATACATCCCTGATCCTTCACACATCATCCATTGGGAGTAGGTGCAGTTGAGTGAGGATGCTACATATGTACTGCGTCTGACGCGTATCCTAGATAGGAAGGAGCAGGTGTTGTACAATAAGGTGATTCCACTCGTGAAGGTACTGTGGATGCATCATACAGAGGAGAAAGCTACCTGGGAGATAGAAGTCGAGGTTAGAAAGAACTACCCTCAGATTCTCGAGGAGTACAAAAAGGTACTAATTTCAAGGATAAAATTTTTCATTAAGGGGGGTAGATTGTAACGACTCGAAAAATTACGTACAAAGACCCGAGTACCACCTCAATCAGAAATCACTCAGGACCAAATCCTTTAGAAATTAAACGAGGTTTAACTAGTGTTAAACTAGGTTACATACGAAATCCACACTAATCACTTTAAATGCGATCCGCAAGACCCAAAACTTGTGGAACCGTTGACGATACATAACCCAAAAATCTAGGATCAATCTCATTACCCGGCTACTGTTGGGAGCATCACGAAACTCTGTATCAGATTTGGACCGTACATCGAAAGTCCAAATAATACGAGGTTATAGAATTAGGACCGCCTTACTGGGCTTGATAACCATCTCGAAAGTCAAAACCAGATAGTGTCCCGAGGCTATTCGCTAGAGCTCGAAGCGAGGAGTATGACAAAACATGGTTTTCTTTAGAAATTAAATCTAATTTAAGTAATCTGAGACTTGTCATTTGCAGGCCAAATATAAGCAATCAGACCGTCAGAATCTGACCCAAATACACCCTCGGATCAAGGAACATTTCCTATACATGTTTGTGTACTTGTAACCCTGATGGAGTTTCAGTGACCGTTGAACTGAAACTGGTCCACCACATGTGATCTGGGAACCTGACTGGCACGAAAACTAAATTCGACCTAGATCCAGGGTCAGTGAGCTTAAGTCCGACCTTTGGCTCAAGGGAGGGCTCCAGAAGTGCTCCGTTGAGATGAAGCAGTCCGTATTTGGACATAACCTAAGTATACCATGACCCTGAGTTTATTTCCGTGAGTTCTGGGCCTATATAAGGACCTTAAACCCTCTCTCATTCTCACCATACGAAATTTGAGAAAACCCTAGGAGAGAGAAGAGAATAAAGAGAGAGAAAGTGAGAGAGAAGTTAGAGTTGTTCTAGGGAATCAATCCATGTCGTTCTCCGTGTCAATCCATCACAACTGTATCGCTTTTCCGGCGATTCTGATTCAGTTTTTGGGTAAGAAATCCTAACCCTAATCAGTTTATATTATGTTTTATAATATACTTATTCACATGTTCGAATTACTTTCTTAATTCTGCTTAGACTACTATACATGCTTTCTGGATAGGACTTGAATGTGATTGGGGTTAGGTGATAGTCTAGGCAATTGGTAACAGGCCTGAGTTCGTGGCTGAGATTTATTCACCACTTAAGATGGGTTTGACGAACCCGAGTCGTACTAAAGTTGTCGGAAGTGGTTAGGCCACACGAAGTGTTTGCACACTTCATGTCGCTCAACTCAATGTGGGCTCGTGCTAGTCGAGCTCGTCAAGTAACCCAATCTGCCGATGTATGTTCACCATATATGGATGCCTCCGTTTGAACCTAAGGTACCCAACTCACAAGTGAATCCCGCTTAACCTTGGTACCTTGATCCGCTAAGACTCATGAGCCAGGCATATTGGTATGGGACACCGTGGTCCAGCTGTCGGCCTACGCTGGGGAAATATACCTCCCCGAAGTGACCAGTGAGCAAGCTAAACTCGTGAGCTGAATACGGTGGCATGGGACACTATATTCGAGCTATCGGCCTACACTGATAACGCGATGGGAGAGTGGTATAACGATTACGTGTAACAGCCCTGACAGCCCTTTGTAGTGACCTCTAGCATACTTTAAATCTGCGATGAGGTGACGAGTCTTCCCGTAGTAAACAGAGTATAAACTAGGCCTGTATTGATAAGGTGATGGGGGAGCGGTGCAACGAGTGCGTGCAATAGCTCTGGCAGCCTTTTACAGTGACCTATAACCGCATCATTGTATGAGATTCTCTAGGACTGACGACCCTAGAATGGATCATTGTTTGGGAATGATATAAGGGAGGTACCTTAGTTTTCCAATACTGCTATATGAAAAGGACTAATAACAACTCTATAATCACGGTCATAAGATAGCACTGCATGTGCCTGGCATTGTGGAGCACTGAGGGATGAATGCATGCTGCGGACGTAAGATATTGTAGCATGAGGGAGCATTGGCGAGGGCATGCATCATGACTGTATTCCATACTTGCATTAAAAAGAGTATTTAGGAGTGTTTAATTGTACTGCTTTATCATTACTGCTTGACTGAATTGATAATATGTTAACCTATGCTTTATCATTCCACTAAGTTATCTACTCACACCCACATTACGGGACGGTGTTCTGGACACCCACCAGACTCTGTCTTAGCTAGAGGTATCAACAAGACGTAGGAGGCTGAGCCTGATTACTATGATGATCAGGATGAGTTCTCCTACATGCACTTCTCTGGAAGCTTCGCTTAGGCCATTCAGATGACGGGACTATAGGGTTTACCATTATAGTTGTAACACTTTTTTTAGCATTTTGATTTTAAAACTAATACATGTATATGGTGACTCAGTAAAGTGTTCATAATCTAGAGACCGATTGTGACCGTTTCTGGCTTTATATACATTTATATACATCTTTTAGTCTTCCGCTTGCATTTTATAACTTAATTTGGAGTATAAATTACTGTTTTGGTATAATCCCACTCATGATTGTTGTACTAACACAGACAACATTCAATCATGAGCATTTATGTTGCATAAGTGATGTTTTGGAACTCGGGTGTTGAGTTGCTACTCTACCCCCAATTTTCAGGGTGTTACAAGAATTGAGGATTTATTTACACATGTTTTGCTTGGGACTATTAAAATGCATGTTGGGGGTGTGTTGAGTGTGAAATATCATATATTTTCTCCTATTTATACCTTGGTTTTATAAACATGATAGTGCTTAATCGATCTAATTATGCATGTTTTCATGTGCGAGATAATTTCAAGAGCTTAAGGTGAAATTAATGCTAAAAGGAATATTTATGCTCAAAATATTACTAAATGAAGATTTGAAGATTCGAATGTCATTAATGAATAATTCACATGCCAAAGATCTAAGAAAACCAAGTGAGGAATTAAAAGAATCAAAGATTTAAAGTAAAGAAAAAGAAAAAGAATCCTAAAAATTGTCCTAAAAAATATATATTCTTGAAAATTATCCTGAAAAAGCATATTATGAAACTCCGATTCTAAAAA
Source organism: Magnolia changhungtana (assembly GCA_030180095.1). Lineage (NCBI taxonomy): Eukaryota > Viridiplantae > Streptophyta > Magnoliopsida > Magnoliales > Magnoliaceae > Magnolia > Magnolia changhungtana. Next base: position 4,467,697 of record JASAUF010000653.1, on the reverse strand, counting down.
AGGATAGTTTTGTAAGTCTATTTTGAGAAACTGAGTAGAGTGCATAAATTTGAGGCGCTTTCTATATTTTTCCAACTCGGTGCGAAAGTCAGAGTTCTACAACTATAAATAGGACTCCCTAGGATGATCCATAGCATCTTCCGAGGTTTGGAAAAGTCTCAAGGAGCATAGCACAAGGGTGGGGTAGCCACCAAAGAGTTTTTTTTCTTTCCCGGTTTATTTTTCATGCTTTGTTTAAGAGATTTGGTTTCAATCACTTCTATGGTTGGATAAACCTTTTACCTGGGGCTAAGAGGTGAAGCTTGTAGCATGTTTGGATGATTATCTTGCTTTGATTCTTGTTCTTATTAGACCTCATTGATTTCTAGTTTGATATAAAAGGAATATTTTCAGTTTTCTATAATTTATTGTGACTCAAATTACAATAGATGTTGTAATAGCTTTAGATATCTTCTTTTCCTATTTTGAGATTGTGAGATTGGTAAATCCTGTTATTCACCATCGTCTCCTAGGCATGGTAGGGTGATGGAATCCCTTCCAATCATCACAGTTCTCCTACATTGAGACTTGGGTCATTAAAAAGTTCATATTTGATTTAAATTGTTTTATCTTCCAATTGGATAGTATAAGACTCCAATTCCAATTGTGTTCCTTGAATCAAGCAAGGTAACATCTTGATAGCTACAAGGCGATCCTTGGCACCCCAGTTCCCACCTTTAAATTCATAAGTTTTAATCAACATTATTCACCATTACTCTTAATTATTCAAATTTCAATTTAGATCTTTTTCTAGTTCTAGTTCTAGTTACTTTTATAATATGTATAAGTTTAGTCCATGTGGATTCGACCTTGGTCTTGCCGAGTTATTACTACATCGCGACCCTACACTTGAGGTTATGAACAAAGGTCTTCAAGCTTAAAACTATCTTCTTCGACCGATTAATCTATTTCGGCCAAGTTCATGAAACTACCTTCATCAGTTTCCTCTAGGCTTTTTTCAAGCCTCTTTATTATAGCCGTAAAGTCGGCCTCGTGTACTTCACCCCTTGATGTCCTGATCATGGGATCTCCTTAATGATACAGCGAGTGGCCGGCCGATAAGGGATGATCTCCTTCAGATGGACAATATTGGTTGGGTTACTTTCGAAGTAGCCTGAATAGTACTATCTGGATTCTTTTTCACTATGATCCCAATAGGGTAACCAAGCTTGTTCCTCCTGGTAATTGATGGGCCCCACTTCTTTGCTGTAATAATAAGCTTCATTGCCATTTGACATAGCCAAGGAGGGTTTATTATCGGCCAAGATTGTCTTGACATTGACCTAGTTCCAAAAAATCATGAACCGATGGAGAGAAGATGGGATACATGCAAAGGAATGGATCCAATCCCTTCCCTACAACGCATTATAGCTTGACGAGGTGTCTACTACAAAAAATGGTGCCAAGACAGTCTTAATGCCTACGGTTAGGTCAACCAGTAAGACACCATGTGTGTTAGTGACATGGCAAGCAAAGTTGCTAACTGTTATTTCTAATGAGATCAGATCAGCCATGATCTTTCATAACCTGGCCATCATCCTTTTTTGTAAAAAATTCACAGCGGCCCTATTATCCACCAAAATCCTAGCAACGGGACATCTATCCAAGTGGGTTGATATATACAATTGCTTAAGATGTTGCGTTAAATCATTGGTGGGTTTGTCGATAATTACTCTTTCGGACGCACAATTGGTCGTAATTGTGACTGTGTTGACATGTGACGCCTTGTCAATATTGACTTCATTTTCCTTTCCTTCTTCAAAAGAGAAGGAGGCATGTTGTATGATCACTGAGCGAGCATATTCTTCCACATCCCCTAGCATTGTTTTTGGTTAAGTGGGTCGTGCATGAAATCTGGATGGTAATGTGAACACCATGTTATAATGGAACGCCACTAGAGACAACAAACTAAACACAATTTTTCTACTCAAACATTGCCCTCCCTAGTGTTTCAGATTTAATATCTTTGATATTCCTAAGGTGTTCTTCAGTCAAGGGTTTGACTGAGAAGTCAATAGTTAGGGAACTATTTTAAGCATCTGCGGTCGACGAGAGTTTGTTAAATAGCCATTCCACTATCGGAAAGTAGTCTTCACTAAGGTAGTACGATGGGTTACCACAACTGTCCTACTCTTTGGAATTTCCATACTAAGTCGTGTTGTTGAGCGCATCTTAGCTTTTCTACATCGCAACCAGTATCAACATCTTTTATTGTAAGTCCCGTATCCTAGTCCATACCATTCTGTAGATTCTTGCGATCTTCCTAGTCAAATTTCAGTGACCCGCAACCTGTAATCGACGTTTGCGCATGACCCTAAGTCATATCCCGTAGATTTGAGTCGATTCGACCCGAGACTTATATCCTTGCAACTGCGTCATCGCCGTGGTTCCAATGTCGCATCTTACGCATTGATGTGATACTCAAGCCAAGAGTTGTGGGCGCGTGTTTATTTTGAGAAAATGTCGTGCGTTGTAAATCCCGAGAAGAGAATCTCTGCAATCTATCAAATCAATCCCATCAATCAATCAAGTACGACACCCATCCCTCTCTTTCTAACAAGGCATGGCAACCCATACCTCTATCATCTAAAATCAACTCTCTCTCTCTCTCTCTCTCTCTCTCTTTCTCCACCCATCCATTCCTTACACCCATCACCATCCCTCTCTCCCATCCATCACTCTCTCTCTCTCTCTCATTTCTCTCTTCACACCCAAGCAACCTAAGAGTGTGGATGTCCCAGCTAAGGAGAGAAAAGAGAGGAGCCTAGTGTGACCCACTTCCTACTACCCAATCTCCCATCCTAGCCATCCAACCTTCATCAACTTTCATTAAAGGGAAAGCTAAGGAGTTTCAGAGTCCAAGGAGACAAGGAGTGAAATCGATGGGTGTTTTATAGGCTTAGATTTTTGTTTTGATGATGGGCCGAGTGGGGCCTACCGATTGATGGTATGGATCCTATTTAGGACCCATTTTGGTGTATGTATTGTGATCATAAGAGGGCCCATAGTGGCGGGGTCCCTCCATCACCGTCGTTACTCTTTATCTCTCTCTCTCTCTCTTTGCGTTTCCCCTTTGCAGCCTACCTTAATGTGTGGATGGTGTCCACACCGTCTAACCCAATAGGTGCAGTGGCCCAGCAGGCCCATGAATTTCATATAGGCCATCCGTTGGAATGACATCCAGCAAGCCTGGATGATTCGGGTAACACAAATATCAGTTTGATTCATCAGGTGGGCCACGCTGACGTGGACCCCACCTTGATGCATGGTGCATCCAAAACGTTCATCCGTGGACCCCACCTTGATGCATGGTGCATCCAAAACGTTCATCCGTGGACCCCCTAATGGGGTACGCTATCCAACCCGTCCAGGGCCTGGACACTAGAGTTATTGAAAAAAAATTAATAATAATAATAATAATATAATATGATGGGCCCTACGTGGGACCCACCATATCTGGCAGAGTATCGGCTGGTGTACAGCAGTTATATAGCTGTTGTATTAACATCAGTAATTTTTGTGGGTCTGATTGTGATCCACACCATCCAGATGGCTGGACAATGGGTCATACCATGATGTATATGTTGAGATCCACATTGTCCAGATGGCTGGACAGTGGGCCACACCGTTATATATATGTTTTATACCCTGGTTGTCCATCCTGCTTGTCACAAATCAAACTCGGAAACCGCGTTCACAGAATTCCTAATCGCCAAATCCGGTGCCAACAGCCTCCGTAGTACCCCATTCTAAGCTCCCAATGCCCATATGCCAGATTCCGATCCTAGGATCTTACAAGCAGAAATTTTTTTGATGAACATTTATCTCGTAAGAAGCATAACCACAAGTATACCCAGATCACAAAGGCAACATCATCATCACATATCCACTAATATAAACATTCGAATATAGTGTTGAAAGGGAAATACATATATAGATAATCAAAGCTCCAGAAAGACAGCTGTACGCTCCAAGCTCGACGCTGCTGCGACCTAAGGCCACCTGCATGCAACTGTCGTGCATAAGCTTATAGAAAGCTTAGAGGGTGGTGTAAGTGTGTGCACAAGGTAAGTGTCAAGTATGCAATATCAGAGCAATGCGGAATCACGTCGGTAAGTCCATAATTACCATTGGCCTTATCCAGGCTATGCGATGCAAAACATAATAAGCCAATATCATATACTGAGGAAATAATGTTGATCAACTATGCAATGCGGAGTCATAGTAAGCCAAATATCATATACTGAAGATGCAATGCAATATGCAAATCCTAATGGGTCCACAAATACTGTCAACCTCATCTAGGCTATAAAATGCAGAAACATAGCAACTCAAAATGTTATATGTCGTGGATGTAATGTAATATGCGGTGCGAATGAAATGACCAAGCTGGAGTATGAAGTCGGGATGATAGTACGTAGTATCACAGGCTATGGCGTTCATCACAAGGGACTTTTATCCAAACTAGTCTCATACCTAAATTTGGATAGTTAGACTCAATGTGTTAAACTTCTGATCTCATGTTAGTCGTGAGCCTCAACTGAAATTCTGGCCATTTCGAAAGTACACAATAATTAGTTGCGCACCACTAGCCCAAGTGGATAGTGAATGAATGAATCAATCAAATGTTGAGTATGCAACTGTTGCTCAGTGAGTCCATATATCAATATCGTACATATCTGGGATCATCACCAGGGTCTAGTACACTCCAAGATGGCTACCGCCCCTGCCGGCAGCGCAATCCATCGAGTGGAAAAGACCTCATTACCCGCCTACCAATATCGGCTCGACTCATCGATAGTGGACCCATTTATGAGCTGGTCAAACTCAGCCTAGCTTATAGCCCCCTCACTCCGGTGAATAAGGCCACACCCCATCCCAACCGACCACGACACAGCGGGAAGCTCAGTCTCCTGGTATTCGGCACTCAACGCTCATGTCTTCCACTTGGTCTAGACGTTGGAGCAACCCCTGGCCACGGGAATTTAGGGTCTTTTACACATAGACATCCAAAGTGCCCATATGCTCAAACCAAACATTTCCAGTGTCCCATCTGGCCATCCACGATATACCTGTGGAGGCCGTAACCTTGATGTCGCTAGGGCGCTAAATGATCATGTCACAAAATACGAGACGCATGAGCCATACCATCCAGTCATGTATCAAACCCGCGAGTACCACACGCTCATGTGGGGCAACTCCATCTCTCGGGGAGTCCAATAAATAATCAGCCCAACAACACATGTTATGTCAACCACTCCTCATAATAAGCATGCGAATGATGCGTATGGGCAAGTATCATGAAATATATTATGCATGATTATAATCACATACATCACAATGGGCCTATATAAGGTGGCCCATGACCCATAATAATGAACGAGTGGCGTGCACACAATCACATACACAATTGGGCCTCTCACATATAAGGGGCTACACACAGTCATAATGGGCCTCGTATAATCACATAATGGGCCTCATACAATCGCGATGGGCCTCACATAGTCACAATGGGCCTCATACAATTACAATGTTATGCTAACACATACTCAGTGTGTACACCAATCATAGTCGTAATCGACAATCAGCCTATATATATGGCAAGGTTCATAGAAGGACAGCAGATCTAATCCATAACATGAGGATCGGTCCACAATAGTGGATATACCAAACCTGATACCACCGATCTTTTCATCTATGGTGGCGATGTTCCCTCCTCATATTAAGGATGGGCCTAGATGGCCTACTCCTGAAAAGGCCAAGCTATATGTCCTAGAGGGGGGAGGGGGGTTGAATAGGATCGTGCCAAATTAAAATATAATAACAGAAAATAAGAAATAGGATAGCCAACAAAATAAAGAAAACAAACCACAATACAAGAATGTAAAGTAACCTCAAAATAAAGAGCTTGATACTAATGTTGTTCTAAGGACAACCTTTGCACCATAAAAACCAAGGGTTTATGGTAGGACAACCTTACTAGAACAAATTGAATATCAAAACTCAAACAGAAAGGAAATAAAGGAAATAGTAAGAAATAAATTCTAAACTATTACAACATTCCCCACTTTGCTTGAAATGTAAATATTACAACATTCACATCCATATATACATTTCACAAATCTGAATGATTAAAGATATAGAAATTAAAAGAACATTCAAATCACAAAACACACTCCTTTTATGGCAGCCCGATAGAACCAATCAGAGTAGAAGTTCGAATCAACGTTCAATGTCCAATACTCACTTAAGAAATGGTTCTAAGTTCTAATTGATTTTAAATTAAACCAAATTGGGTGTAACTCTATTTGATTTTGATTCCAATGAAGAAGGAATACAACAATTCCTCTTTTTCAAATAGGATTGGAATATAGGAATAAAATCAAATATAAATAAGCTAACAAAAAGAGAATATTAAATATGAACAGAGTAGCTTAAAATGAACACTAACTTATCTCAGAGTGGAAGCTCAAATTTTCTCAAATTAATCGATGAAAAACTCTGAAAATCGTGTTCAATTTATAGATGCGAAGATTGCGTCTACGACTGGTCTTAGGAACCCTTCGACTGGCATTTTGAAATTTCAAGCGCGAACTGAAAAATCCGTTCTACGACTAGTCTTATGCTTCTGCGACTAGTCTTAGACTACCTACGACTGGTCGTAGCTGACCCAGGACTGGTCATAGGTAACTAGAATTGTTTGTTGGAGTTTGAGTCGTAGTTCTAGGACTGGTCAAAGGATGAGTCGTGACATCCCTACGATCGGTCGAACAGTCTCCAGGACTGGTCATAGAATAACCAAAAAATTTTGAAAAATTGAAACAACTTAGGACTGGTCATGAAATTTCTTGGACTGGTCGAACCAGGTCTAGGACTAGTCAAATAAGGTCCAGGACTAGTCTTAAAATAGACCAACTTCATGTAAAAAGATTCATCTTGGATTATGTATACAAAATGACCTACCCTAAGGTCAAACTAAGGTCTATCATACCTGGGATATAAAGTATGAACATTGAACTTCATTCTTTCAGATGATGGTTAACCTTTGAAGCTTGAGATCTCTATTTAATGTAGCTTGATTTTAAGATCTTCTACAACTTGAATTTAAACTTCAACTTGAGTTGTACTTGAGTATTGAAATGTACTTGAGTCTTGAACAAACACTCTTCTTATCCATGTAGCTCTGAATATTAATGCATACGGAAGAGGACAGTACATAACCTTGCATTCCTTGAAGCAGAGCACCGTACATGTCTTGAACCATTGATGTTAACTTGAATCTATACAAACATAAGACACATAGATAGAGGTTTTGGCACCAGAAGAGGTTTTGACACCACAAAATTTAACAATCAAAGGAGCATGAGACCATAACACTTACAACTCATATCAAGAATGAGCCTTAGAACAAGGAGTGGGCTTCCTTGCCAGTTCTATCATCTAGCAATTTGCACTTCCTAAGGGCCCAATAAGCACAGGGTGGGCCATATTCCCTATAAAAGGCTCGGTACGAACACAAGATGGGCTCTAAGGCTTGGGTGGTCCTACAGGGTATAGTGGAAAGCATCATTATCAAATGGGGGTCCAACAGATTGGGATAGCCTAATCAAGGAAAAGGTGAGTAATATTATCATCAATAAGGGCCCAATGGTTCGGGTTAGCCCAGTAAGGGGAGATGAGAATGGCCTAACAACGGGCCCTAGGGAGAGTTACAATGTGGACATCTAACCATCATTGCTTATACAATGTAGACAGTAAACCATCATTGCTCCCAAAACATGACTCGTTTAATATTAACCAGGAACATAGATGGGCATCATAAACATCATTACATACATCCTGGTGGAATCACACATCATAATGGGCCTCATATACATCACCTTGGGCCTCACATAAGGGCTTTATATACATCACATTGGGCCTCACTCATGGGCCTCATATAGATCACATTGGGCCTCTTATTTAGGCCTCAAATATGTCATAATGAGCTGCACCACATGGGCCTAATAATATCACAATGGGCCTCATACAAGGACCTCATATACATAGCATTGGGCCACACTTATAGGCCTCAAATACATCACACTGGGCCTCATTACACAGGCCGCATATACATCATAATGATCCTCAAGTACGGGCCACATATACATCACAATGAGCCTCATCACATAGGCCTCTCATACATTACACTGGGCCCCATCACATGTGTCTTATATAATTATAATGGGCCTCATATATGGGCCTCAAATATATCACAATAGGCTGCATTACATGGGCTTCAAATTCATCACAATGGGTCGCTCATATGGGCCACACAAATATCATATTGGGCCACATATGGGCCATACAAACATCACATTAAACACACATATGGGCCACATAAACTTCATATTGGGCCTCACCAAATGGGCCATATGTATACATCACAATGGGCCTCATTCAAAGGCCATATATACATCAGATTGGGCTTTACTCATGGGCCTCAAATACATCATACCAGGCTTCATCATATGGGCCTCAAATATATCATGATCAACTACGTCCCATGGGCCTCGAATACATCACATCGGGCCACAACCCATGGGCCACACCAATGGGCCCCATATACATCTAGTGGGCCGCATCATATGGGTTGCACCAATGGACCTGATATAAATTAAGTGGGTAGCATCACATGGGTCACTACACTAAAATCGTGAATTTGAAACGTATTTTTGCGACGACTCACAAAAATCGTTTGGTTTAACGACGAATTTAATCTGTCACTAACGGAAAAAGTCTGTTGCCAAGCCCGTCATTCTCGAAAATCCGGTCTAAACATCGCGGAATTTCGTGACGGACCAAAATTCATCGCTAAAATCTGATTTATGACATATTTACGACGGATTTTGGTCTGTCATAAATTGGCGACAGACTAAATCCGACGCAAATTTTGATTTTACAACGTAATATGATCAGTTACAAATTCCCGCCCAAAATACCAAATGATGACTCTTTTCAGTTCCTTTTACGACAAATCATGGTCCGTCGTAAAGGACTTTTGCCTCAAAATATTAATTTGTTTTCATTTTTGTTTAGAATATGGTGGAAAGTTAAGTTTTTTTTTTTTAGTATAATAATTGTTTTTTAATAGAATTTCGGTGGTTTAATTGTACATATTTGTATCTAAGATTATTTTTTAACAATTGATTTAATGCAAATATAGCTTTTATATCAAATGAGCGGAATTTTTTTCTTCTTTTAATTTAAAAGTAATATTTATATGATTTGTAATATCACATGAAAACAAATATTGAGAAGTTTTAAAATTTTAACAATGTTTGAGAAAAAAATTAGATACTGAAAAAATAAAAATCGTGATTTAATAAAAATCTATTTTGTGGGAAAAAAAAGAATATTGAATAAAGTTGATAATTTTGAAAAAAAAAAAAAGAATTTGATTTCGAGAAAAAAAATAATATCCTAAAAAAGAAAATTTAAAAGATTTTAAAAAATGTAAAAATTTTCACAATGTTGAAAAATGAAAATATTTTGGAAAAGAAAACGAGAGTTTGTATTTTGAAAAGTAAAATAAAATTGAGAAGTTCGATAAAAATTGACCAGTTCGAAAAAAAATGCTTAAAAAAAAAATAGAGAAGTTAGGAAGAATTGAAAATTTTAAAATAAAATGATATTAAAAAATCGATACTTTGAAACCAAAAATAAAGAAGTTGAAAAAATTTATGATTTGAAAAATAATTAAAAATGTTCAAAATTTGAAATTAAATGAAGAAGTTATTTATAAAAACAATTGAGATTTTGAATATATATATATATATATATATATATATATATATATATATATATATATATATATATATATATATATATATATATATATATATATATCAATCTAAAAAAGAAAATTGAAAAGTTGAAAACAAAATGATGCTTTTGAAGAAAAAAAATCGGCATTTTGGAATATTTGGGAAAAGAAAAAAATAAAATTGGAGAAATTTTTTGAGATTTTGAAAATAAAATTTAGAATTTGTATTTTTTTTGAAATATTTTATAATAAAAATGATATTTTGTTAAAAGTTTTCAATGAAAATTTAAGAGTAAAAAGATATACATTTTGAAAAAAATGTTATTTTTTAAATGGAAATTGAAATTTATCTATGAAAAAATATATATTTTTTAATAAATTATTAGGCACATCCACTAATTGAACCTTTAACCGTTTTTGGACAATCTAATTAGTCCAGATTGAAGAGTAAATAACTTTAGATGTTTAAATCAAATTTCAGTCGAATTGTTAATCAATCTTGTATGCCCAATATCTTTCTCATATGTAGCTCGATCGGGGGCGAGTAACTTGTCAAATTGAGGGTATTGATTAGTAAAATAGAGTGAATGGACCAGACATATAAAATGGGCCAAATATTCTAGTCAAAATTGTGACCCAACTTATTGACCTCGCAATAACCTAAGAATTTATGTTAGTAAGTTTTGTGGGCCCCATCATGATGTGTGTCGAACATCAACATGGTGCATTTGATGTGTCCCATTTAGGTTATGAAATACCTCAAAAATCATCCGTATACGAAATTCAGGTGGGCCATACCATCTAAAATCATGTGAAGACATCCTAAAAAAAATATAAAAGCACTTGGTGGGGCCCACATTAGTTTTGGATGCGACTGAAACTTGGTCTGACCCCTCATGCAAGTGGGACACACATAATGAGTGGGTTGGATATGTGAATCACATTTACACAAGCCCAATATATGATTATGAATGTTTTAAGGAAACCCCTCTCCACTACATTTAGGTGAGTTACTCATTACCCTTACTAGAGTAAACTCTGTGAGGTCCACTGTTATTTATTTATTTTATCCACTCCATTCATCGATGTTAATAGATAATTTGAGGTCTAAAGAACAAACAGGAAGCATATCCAAAGCTCAAGTGGACCACACCACAAGAAATAGTGTGATTGAACCTCTACCATGGAAAAATTCTTGGAGGCCATAAAAGTACTTTTAGATCAAGCTGATGTTTGTGTTTTCTCTTCATTCATATCCTTTTAATATTATGAACAGGTTAGATGGAAAATAAACATTACTATGGGCCCAAGGTAGGTATCAACGATGGAAATCATTATTCCACACTGTTTCGTGTGGCATGGTCCACTTGAGTTTTGGATTTACCAAAAATTTACGATCAACCCACACCGTTCATCCATTTTTTGAGATCATTTTAGAGAATTATCTAAAAAATGAATCATATCCAAAGATTAAATGGACCACACCATAATTAAGGAGAACAGATTGGCTACTCCCCCTGACACCAGCCAATGGCTGGTGGTCGGTGCTCTGTGGGCCCCACCATGATGTATGTGTTTCATCTATGCTATCCATCTATTTTTAAAGATCATCTTACGGCATGAGATGTAAAATGAGATATATCCCAATCTGAAATGGACCACATTATAAGAAACAGTGTTGAATGAGTGTCAACCATTAAAAACATTTTGGGGGCCATAGAAGTTTTGGATCGAGATGATTTTGGTTTTTCCCCTTCATCTAGGCCTGTATGACCTAATAAATAGATTGGATGTTAAATAAACAGTACAATGGGCCTTAAGAGGATTTTAATGATGGATATCCAATCACTATTGTTTTCATATGGTGTGGTCCACCTAAGATTTATATACCTCTCATTTTTGGAATAAATCCCTAAAATGATCTTTGAAAATGGATGAACATAATGGATGAAATACATACATCATGGTGGGGCTCACAGAGCACTAACCACCAGCCACGGGGCTACTGAAGTGACGTCAGCAAGTTCCGTTGGCCCGACCATGATGTATGTATTGTATCTACACCTTCCATCCAATTGGAGAGATCATTTTAGGGCAATATCCAAAGAATGAGTTAAATCCAAAGCTCTAGTGAACCCCAACACAGAAAACAATGAGACAGTGAGACACCCACCATTAAAAACTTCTAAAGGCCATAAAAGTTTTAGATCAAGCTCATATTTGTGTTTTCCTTTATGTTATGTCTTTTTAAACTTTTGAACAGGTTGGATTTCAAATAAACATTATGATGGGCCATAGGATAGTTTCAACGGTGGGAATCACTCTCCCCATTATTTTCTATGATGGGGTCCACTACAGATTTTTATCTGACTCATTCTTTGGCTCATGACTTAAAACGATATCTCAAAATGGATGGACAGTGTGGATATAACACGTACATCATAGTGGGGCCCACAGAACTTGGTGACGTCAGATGAAATTAGGGCGTCTAGAGAGACCCTAATTCGTCTCTCTCTGTCTCTCTCGCGCACACCCTCTCTCTCTCTCTCACCCTCTCGTCTCTCTTTCTTTCTCCCTCACATCCTCTCCCTCTTCTCTCTCTGCCTCTCTCTTCCTCTCTCTCTCTCTGTCTCTCTCTTCCTCTCTCTCTAATCTCTCCACCCTACCGTTGCCAAACACCCTACCCACGCACGCCCTCTCTCTCTTTAAAACTCGGTTGAAGGCTAGCTCATTGACGACCATGAGGTATCTCTCTCTTTCTCTCTCACTCTCTCTCAATCTCAATACCGATTTAGGATTTGGGGATTTAGCAATTTGTGGATTCCTGATTCGATGTGGACCCTCATTTAGGGATTTGGGGATTTTAAGGCTCATTACTTCACATTGTCGAGGATTTGGGGGATTTTAGGGATTTGGGGATTTAGCAATTTGTGGATTCATGCTTGTGAATTAATTTGGTGAGACTTATTTCCCCTTATTATTTTCATTTCACTATTGATAGTTACATGAAATTAATATAATCATATGAAAGTTTTGTAACCAATGAAGAAGGAAAGAAAATAATATGAATTTCTATTTTTATTTCACAAAAGAATTTTATTATTTTCTATATAAAAATATGCATGCTAATTGTTCGAGGAAATGCCTTAACCAAGAACGTTCTTGTGTTAATCATGCTAGAGGTCCTGCATTTGAACTCTCTATAAATGGGACACGAATTGTTGTATGGTTGGATGTACCCATTGTATCATCCATCTAGTAGACCCATCTTTGGTGGACCAACACATAAATTCACAATGACTGTGGGATTTTCCCCCGTTAACCTTTTTTGTTTTCAGCCATCTGTTGATAAAATGGTTAGGATTATCATGTCAGTCTGACTTCTAACTATTGTAATCTACAATAGGACCTACCAGAAGGATGTTTTAGATCATCCAAATATACAACTATGCCGAGCTCACCAAATGTATAGACCAATCAGAGGACCTCAAAGACTCCATTGGCACAAATGTTCTTAATTTGTAATGCAATAAGGATGTAGTAGCTACTGGATGTCTTTTACTAGTACAACTTACTTTGTTTTTAGTTATCTTATTTCCTTGATAAAATAAATAAACAAAGAAGAATGTTAGCTTACTGGTTCAAATGCAGTTCTAATTGGATGTGTAAAAAAGAAGATGTGTAATTCATGCTCAGTTTATGAGATTATTTGCATTATTTGGTGCAGCAATTGGTAATTTTCATGAACGAGCATCTAGAACATGATTAGGTATTCGAGTTGATCATTTTTAATAACCATCATCTAGGCCATTTCTCCATTTTGTTGCATTCTCCATCTGGTAACTCTTCACCTAGCTGATCATCAGTTTCTCTGACATCAATAAGGGCATTGATAATATCACGGCCACAACCACCACTATGATCACAACAAAGTGTATGCTCTTCTTTCGACTGGTTTTCAAGCTATTTATTTTAAAAGGCAAATGTGTAGCATGCATGCCAATGTGGCACATGTGACTGATATTTGAGCAATTCATCAAGTGAGAGCCACCTCAAACAAGAAATAGGCTAAAAGTAGGCCAGTCCAGTCTACTCAACTGCTATTATATCCTTAGTTCTGTGCTTTTGCCTTTGCTCCTGAGTACCATAAGACACCAATGCCCTTGAATTTCAAAGATGACTACCATTCCTTTTCTTCTCAGCTATTTGTTTGAGCCAATGAGCTGCACATTTTGTAAAAGTTTGAATGCAACTCTAACATTAGTTCTTTATGCTACACGATATTTTGCTAGTTGAGATCCGCAACTTACTAATTGCTTAGAAAATTTTGGGAGCTGATAGGTAGCTACAGTTCCATGGTGGCACGTTGGATTATCTTTTTTCCCTATATGTGGATTTTTTGCAGGTTGACTACTTTAGATGATGTTTTTCTAAGGTTTGCTATGCCCCATGTGTGTGCAGGGCATACTATGTACAAGTTACAACATCTGCCATCATGGCAGGCAGGTGGACTATTAGAAACAGGTGGATAGCTTAGAAATTTTTTGCATTTTTTAAAGCCATATATCTGTTTCATAATCTGTGGCTCACTTCATTATTGGATTGACCTGATTCTTTGACTGTGGACGTCAACATAATGGGACCCTTGTGATGGATGACCCAATCCCATACCTTTATCCATTCATTTGTTTTTGATATGGTTTTATTCATGAACATGTATTGCTTGCTACTAGATGTTGTATTGGAGAAAGCTACACTTTCAGATGAGCATTTTGTGAAGAGGAAACTTTATCCAAACTTGGTTTTCTAATCTGGCTTAATCTATCGGTATATTCAAGAAAATTTCTACTTTGGCATCCATTCTTACTTAACACCCCTGACCTTAATTACTTTGCTTAGGATGTGTTTCAGATATAGTATTATGTGTTCTGTCAGAGTTTCATTTCATTCGATATACAGTTTGTTCTTCTTTTTTTTTTTTTTTATTTTTTTTTTATTTTACAAGAGTGGCTTTCCCAGAAGAAAATATTGATATTCTAAATTGGTTTTTGAATGTTAAACATTACGTTAGAGATAAAGTGAATGTTCTTTTCTAGCCTTTGTTTTTTTTTTTTTGTTTTTTTTAATTTTATTTTATGATGCTTCAGAAGCATTGTTGAAGTTTTCAGCTTCCAACTGCTTCTTTATTTCCATTGGAATTTCAAACTTTGATCATCAATGTGGGAATTTAATTGAGTCGACTTAGTGAGTTCTAGACTTATGCTCATGGCTCATATTTATAGTAGCTTTTAGTCATTTTCACTTTCATGTTTGTGAAGATTCTCAATTTGAATCAATCACTGGATTTTAAATATAGCTTGTTTTATTTTTTGAGTTGATGAATTTCATTTTCACTTATAGGAAATTGTTGCATCTCATTTGGATATCATTGATCAGAGAAGAATGAATCCTTTGCAATCTATCATCTATTGGGTTATACACATCACTACAAGAAATTGACTTCTGTTGGCTGGCTTTAATTATTATCTTTTGAATCATAAACTAATATCTATCAGTTGTGTGGCCCACTGTCTAATCTTCAGAAAATGAATTAGCTGTGATCATCTGCAGTACATGAGCCCAGTGGATGAACATGTACTCAATGTACAGTCGGAGGCTACAACTTTGGGTAGTTGGATGAACTACTAAATTAACATCCTCTTAATTATCAGTTTATCGCTGCAGATTTTAACATCAAAAGCATTCCAATTCAGTCTTTCTTCATTTGAATATCTTACCTACAGAAAATGAGAGATGGGTCTTGATTACATTTGCGTTTCATGGGCTTTTCAGGAGTGAAGGCATTTTACAGGGCAGATTTCTTTATAGCAGATGTTGGTTACTGAAATTTGTTCTTCTTATAACTATCATCTCTTTACAAAATATAGATTTTATCTTAATGGTTGCTTGAAATGCTTTTCAATCGTGGGTTCCACTTGAGTATCATGCTATCGACAACTCTACTTCAAGCCGATATCGACTAAACATGGTTGCAGAAGAAAGTCATCATTTACAATTTGCCATGAGCTTGTATGGTTTATTTTTGTAATTTATATGCCTTTTAGATGCATAATCTGTAACTTACTACAAGCTTTTAAGAATTTATTATATTATTTGGCTTCTCTCAAATCATCCCATTGATGCCTCATATTTGTTTTTGGCACTAGAGTTACATTGTACTCATTTTTCTCATCGATCCATCAGCAAGGTAAGAAAATAACTGCAAGTTCTAATAGCTGTAGTGATGCATGAAATTTTGTTCCTGGAGCTAATAGAGTCCCACCTACCATATCTGGAATTTAAACTGCCTATTGTGATGATTTTTTTTGGGATGTCCTCCTAGCTTCCCATAAAATGATGAAGAATTACATGGTCCCTAGCATTAGCTAGTGCATAGTTTGCCAATTCGCTGGAGTCCATACATGTGGGACCCATATTCTGGCTATCCCAGCTGTTGATCAGATAGGCGTGTTTTATATGGGGGATGCCTTAAAAATCTCCCAAGTTGGAAGATTAAAACTGTTCAATATTTTAGCTGTTTTCTATTAAATGTGGGTCGTTGCTTTATTTCTAGGTTACTAATAGAAGCGTTTGGATCTTCAAATGTAGGAGATTCTTGTTGCATCCCCAGTCCATGGTTTGACCCATCAGATCAAAGGTCCAATCAACAAACCATGGATCTTCAAATGTAGGACATTCTTGAAACATGCCAAGAAAGTTTCTATCTCTGTATTTTTTAAAATTAAATTTCTGTTGTTTTGGTTTCTTTCGTTTGGAATTTTGTTGAGTTATTGTCTCTTGATCCAATCGAGTTTTAAAATAAGTGAATTTCAATTTTTTAATTTTTTATTTTTTTGTCATTTGGATCCGTTTCTTTCTTTCTTTCTTTCTTAGATTTTCCCCTTAAAAATTACTTTTTAGCACCCATGTTCTTGAGCTAGTCATGCAACCCAATTAGAAAATATTTCATATGGTTGAAAGTACTTTTCGTCATTCTAATAATCAGGACATGTGGATTGTGTTTGAGGTTGTTTTGAATATTATTTGGCTAAATCTTTATCTTGAATTATTTAGTAGTTTTGATTGACTAATCTACAGAGATTTATGTTGTGATTTGTTTAAGCTTTTCATCTTCTTATGCGTAATAGAAGGTAAACAAATTTCTATTATGATTTGTTTTAATTTTTTTCTTTGGTTGTGCATAAAATTTTCTGATTTAAATATTAAGAACTATGTAGTGGCTTGATCCCAATCTTCCAAATATTGGGTACGTAAGCGGCCCTCTATATTAGATTGTATCGGTGCAGCCACAAAATTTTTTTTCCCTTCTTATAGAGTGGATGCATTTTCATCAGGACTACTTGGCAATAAGAGTGAGGTGGATGTAAGTTCTTGAAACCTTAAATTAATCTTGAATAATTTATATCTTATCGCTTCATTTATATGTTGTCGTTAGGGTCAACTTGTAACTCCTCAGAACCCACTTTGCCGTAAGTCATTATGGTGCATGACGGTTTCCAGCAGGTTAAGTTACAAATTATTATTAAGAGTTGGTTGGATATCTTTTATTTTTTGTAAATGTTGTTAATACTTGGATGGATAATGAATGTATTTGTGAATGTAAATGAAAATAAAGAACTTATACTATATATATATATGTTATCAATGGAGGATACCTTGTTTAGGGGGACATGAAATTCTTGTAGCTTATGGTATGGTGCCCCAATATTAGTTGTGTGTTCCTAGAATGTAATAGATAATACTAGGTCCAATATTTTTTATATGTGGCTAAATTTTTTATCTGGTTGGATCTTATATTTGGAGGGCGATTAGGCGGATTGGCAAGAGTCTAATCAAGCCATTACCCGTAGTTGGATTTTTGGTGGGTCGAGGTCTCGGAATTAGCTTTTGGAAGGATATTTGGGTAGAATTCTTTTTAAATCTTCCATTTAAATAGAAAAAGAATACTAATTCTAAAATATTTCACCAATTTTTTTTGTGCATTTGGCAAAACAAAATTCATGCAATATTAAGAGTCTCCCTTAAGAATGCTCTTACTAAAGAGGCTAAGTGTTCAGTTGATTGATTAATGGTTTGACAAATCGCCAACAAAAAGGGTTTTTGTTCCTGTTTCATGAAAGTGAGATTTTTTTTTCAAAAAGGTATGAGTGCACCACTTGTAACTTTTATTTTCAGCCATTTGTTGATCAAATGGCCAGGATGATCATGTCAGTTTAACCTCTAACTGTTGTAAAGAGGTTATACAAGAGAGAAAGAAAAGAAAAAAAAAAATAAAACAAAATGGCCTGTATCATAACAGATTTGACAACTCAGAAGATTTAAGAAAACGACCCTTGCCAAGCTGAAATAGAACAAAAAGCAGAGCAGTCACTTTCAATGAATATAACTACCTGCACAACATCCATCAAACATAGAACCTCTGCCCAACAGCAAATATAAGCATGTCTAAGCTACCTTCACCTGACAAAAACCTGCTCCTCCTGAGCGGCAGAAGATAAACACATCAAGGATACACCAAGGGTGTAAGACCCTAACCTAAGTGTGCACAACGTTTCTTTAGGTCCCGCGGTCCTACCAGTCGAATCCTGGTGACCCGCGACCTACGGTTAGTGTTTGCGGTTATCCTTAAGTTCGGTCACGTTGACCTAACTTGGATCGACCCAAAACATATACCATTTTGTCCGTATCAGTGCTGCGTGTCACGCCCTAGACTCGGTAACCGGAATCACAAGGAACTCGATGGCCGGTTCTGGCCGTAACAGCCTCCATAGTACCCCATTCTCGGCTCCTGAGGCAGGTTCCGATCCTGGGATCCTACAAGGAGGATTTTTCATAACAATATAATCATTACCAATACGAGGATACCTAAGATCACAACAAGTACATCTGAGACTAACAAAGGCACACATCGCAAAATCCACTATAAATTTGAACTTTTACAATCATCTATAAGGTCCAAAAGGACATACATGAGATAAAAGGAAAAGAGAGAAAGGTCAACAACACTGGAGTTCTCAAATGCTCAGCTCTACTCCATGCTCTACTGCTATGTCGCCTGCCTAGGGTATCCTGCACGCATCAATCGTGCATAAGCTTATAGAAGCTTATAGGGTGGTGTAGGTGTGTGATAATGGTGCACAAAAGAGTAGTAGGAGATACAAGGAGAGAAGTATGATCAATGAGGATATCACTAGCCTTACCCAAGCTTATTATGAATAAGATGCAATGAGTACTGGGTACCATGCCAAGGCAAAGCATGAAGGGGCTTATACAACTAATGCTAATGCAATGCAAGTAATGTCAGTGCTCATATCCAAACCACAAGTCATGTACATTTCCGATCATAAGAAAATCACTGGGGTCCATTACACTGTTGAATGACTGCTGCTCTATAGACCCCGCACAGTCAAACGAGCGTAAGAGACCTCACTACCCACCTGCAGATAACTAATCACCAACAAGGCCTGAAGGTAGCGGACCCATTTATGAGCTGGTCAGACTCAGCCTAGCAATGCCTCCTCACATCCGGCAGGTAAGGCCACACCCCTATCCAACCGACTACACGATAGTGGGACTCACAACCTAATGGTATAAGGCCCTCGTGCGCTCATATATTCCACCCGGTCACGGCGTTGGAGCAGATTCTTGGTACCATGGAAGTTTTGAGAATTTCACCCATGGGCATCCTATGCACCTGGTATACTCAACTAATATTTTTGGCATCCACACATACGGCCATCCATGAATACCCCTGTGGAGGTAAGGCCCTAATGAAGTAAGGGTGGATATTCATAATATATGCAATGCCAGATGCATGAATCACACAATCACCCATACATCAATCCCAAGCATCCATCTCTCGGGGAGATACCAACATGTCCTACATAATGACACAACCATGGCCAATCATACCTCAACCAAGCATGCATATGATGCGTATGGGAGTGAGCCACGAAGATGAATAGGGGTGTCAATGAGGTGAGGATGAACTCTCTACCTAACCATGAAGGGTCTAAGTACTTAACCAATTCTTCATAAGGAATACAACCTCTAGTAGGGGCCCATATACCTGGGGTAGCCCACGAGACTAAGTAGAACAATGATATGGGCCTAAATAGATGAAACGAGCCTAGCAAGAGTCTATTGTGGGCTTTTAACCACCTATAAAAGCCCATGAGCCTACCTTAGGGCCACCAATGTGGACATCCAACCACAATTGGTCCCCAAGAGGTAGCTCATCTCTAATTGATTACGAATCAAGGCCCAAGGCCCACACAACATTAGAAATAAGAAATGGGCAGCCATTACATACCACATACATTCATGTTGGGCTTCAGAAAGGCGGCCCAAGGCCTATCCAAAATATGGGTCCAAGGGGAACACACATAGCCCAACCCATATATACCACTATAGGCCCATAGGGGAAAGGTTAGGGCCTAACATAAAGGCCACTATTCTCATATATTGTGGTGGTCTACTGGGCAGCCCATTGCTCAAATCACATCGGCAAATGTCATGCTCTTAGTCAAGTAAGCTGGGCCTACAACCCGGCCCAAGTATAAAGTTGATTTGGTGGGCAATCAAGGGCCCATATACTTGTGTAATCTGGCCCACTAATCCAACACAATAGTATGGTAAAAATGGCCAAAGAGTTTAATGGGCATATCTGGAAAGTTCCAACCCAATTAGGCCTAAAGAGTTCAACAACTAGCTACATTCATGGACCCAATTAAATTCAACTATGGTGGGCCTCAAAAGTGCATTTATTAAGCCCAACATTTAAGGAACTAAATGTATAAATTATTACCTCTAAGATTCTTCACAATGTGTTGGACCCCACTCCTCAAAATTTCAGCCCAATGGCCAAGCATAATTATGACATGTTGTTGTCCTAAATTTGGAAACCCCATTGAAGTGGGCCCAAGGCCTCTACAACTCTAGGAATTGAGGGCCAAGGTCCCTCATCATGCATACAATAAGAGGAAACCCAAAAAGGTGGCCCACCATCTGAGAAAACATTTTTGAATTATAATTTTTATCAAGGCATATTGCTAGACTGCACAGCAGAAAATTCTGGCAAGCCAACCATCTTGGCCCATTCTCTTGGATGCCCAAATGGGGTCAGTTGGGGGTGAAATTTTACAGAGTGATACTTCAATAGGTGGGCCACACCTCCAAGAAATTTCAAAATTTTTGGATATTCATTAGTATTTTAATTAATTTAAACAAAAGAGTCTGTCAAAAAATCGGACAGACCTGGGCGTCCCAACGTGGTGGGCCAGTCCGGCCCTCGTCACGGTGTACACAGGGGTCTATTGGCTCTAAAACTTCGTAGGTAGGTCCCACCATAGGTGGAAAACAGCTCCACAAAATTTTAAAATTTTTAGACATTTAAAAATACTTTAATTTATTTAAAGAAATTAATCTATCCTGAAAATCGGACTGATCTGGACACCATATTGTAATGGGCCGGTTCAGCCACCACCATGGTGTGTATATGTGTCCATTGGCCCCAAAATTTTGTAGGTTGGTCCTACCATGAGTGTACCACCTCACTATAAATTTTTATAAATTTTAAACACCCAAAAGTATTTTAATAAATTTCATAATTCCAACCTGTCTAGGGTAGAATGTTGCTGGAACAGTGCAGAAAATCCAGGCTGTCCACCTCACTTGGACCACACATTTGGGACCCCAATGAAGGTCAGATGGGGCTGAAATTTGGTATGGTTGTACGTGGGTCATAAGGCTAGAAGAATCATATATTATTTTGTTTCAGTATTCCCACCAAAGACCCATAAATCAGGTCCCAAGGTGGCCCAAAAATCTGTCCAAGCAGATTTGGACAACAACATGTAATATAAATGATTAAAATATAAACACGGTTTTCCATGAGATTTAACCCCAGGAATTTGTATGGTGGACCACCCCAGTGGGCCTCACAAATGTCCAGACCTTCCCCATCATCAAATACCCCTTTCATCTATCCCATTTAGGTGGATTTTGGGGCCACATGTCTAAGGATGGACCGCTATGGGTGTCTAAGCTCCATGGTTGGTCTGGATTTTTGTTGGCCTACAAGGTGGGCCACACATGCAAGATCAGAATTCTATCATAAAGAAAAAAAAAGTAAAGAATCGGCCACAAGAGGAGGGGCTCCACCACATTGAGGCCCTCCCCTTCATCAATCACACCATACATTCCTTCTATTCATATGTTACAACAAAGATCCACCACATGCATGTTCTAGATTCAAGATCAATGGTTGGGATGCCATCTCAACCATGATTCTAGGGTCTAGATGACCTATCATGCTATGGAATTCAAGTAATCCTCCATGATGGGGGCCTATAAAAGGGAAACCCTATGCATGGACATGCATGCATCAAATAGGCCATTTGGCCTCAACTAAGGGATGATGTAGGATCTCCACCATGGATTGGTGGGTCCTACACTTCCCACAAAAAAAAGAGATATAAGAACATGAAAAAAAAATCCTAAGTCCTAGGAGTACACCTACCTTAGATTGCTCCAAACTTGGACCTCCTAGCTCCTAGTGCACCAAGGGATCCATATCAATGGGTGAGATTGGATTTAGATGGTTAGAGTTAGAGGATTAAAGGGGAAATGGGGCTGGAGAAGAGAGGGAGATGGAAGGAAAGTTGCTAGATTTTTTTTACAAATGGAAGAGAAAATGAGAAGGAGAGAGAGAGAGAGGATTTATAGGGAAGAAGTGATTATGTTGTAAGAAAGCAAATGATAGTCTATGGTGACAATAACAATGTTGATATACTTAGGCTAGGTTTGGGTGGTGTCTAGGTGGGTAGTGTCAATTCCATGGAATAGTGTAGTGTATATGTGTGGTGTGCATGGGAAATTGTGCCATGGAGGTGGTCCACATGCATTTGTACAAAAAGTGGGCCACATGATGAAATGCTCATAACTTTTGATCCATAGGTCGGATTGACGCACAAGACGCGTCGTTGGAATCGCAATGATGATACGAACGAGATGGCATAAGTCTTTGGTTGATCCGAGTCGGATCTACATGATTAAACTCAAGGTAACCGCAAACACAATCCGAGGGCCGCCGGTCACCGGAATTCATCCGGTAAGACCGCGAGGCCATAATGAACAAGATGCATACTCACACACACACATGCACACATGGGAACTAGGGTCGGGTCTCACAATCTTCCCCACCAATAAAGAAATTTCGTCCTTGAAATTGACCAATCTAGGACAAAAGAAAAGATAAAACACCACCATCATATAACAATCATCATACAAGGAAGGCAATACAAATAATCATATATCTATCAATCATTAAATAAATGGGGATAATGCTCTCTAATCTCAGCCTCGTGTTCTCAAGACACCTCGGTCTCCGAATGATGACCCCATTATACCTTCATTAAGGGAATGACCTTGGTCCTGAGGACTTGCTCCTTCCGATCGAGAATACGAATGGGTTGCTCAATGTAGGAAGCATCCTCACGGACCTTAAGTGGCTACCTGTAACGACCCGTAAATTTTCGTACTTTGGCTCGGTTACCATCTCGACCAGAAATCAATTAGGATTAAATCCTTTAGAAATTTAACAAAGTTAACTAAGTGCAAAACTCGATTAGCCATGAAATCCGTTGGGATCGCTTTAAATACGATCTGCAAGACCCAAAACTTGCAAAATCGGTGACTCTAGGTTACCCTAAAGTTTAGAACCAAACTCATTTCCTACGCTTCTGAATGAAACGAAACTTCATATTAGGTCTAGATCGCACATCGGGGGTCCGATTAACACGAAGTTAAGGAACTAGGACCGCCTCACTGGGCTTGACTATCATCTCAAAAATCAGGTTCAACCGATGTCCCACGGCCATTCGTTTGGATCCGGAGCGAGGGAGTTTGAAAAATACTATTCCCTTTACAAAATAAATATATGGAATAGTGATCTGGCACCTTTCGCTTGCGCATCAGTATTAAGCAACCAGACCGTCAGAATCAGACTAAATTACACCCTCGGATTAAGAAAAATTTCAGGAACATTTACATGTGCTTGGAATTTTGGATCGTGGCCCACTGACCGTTGAACTGAAAGTGGTCCGCCGCGAGCGATCTGGGAATCCGATCGAGTCGAAAACGTAATCCCACATAGATCCATGTGTGGTGAGCTTAAGTCTGACGTTTGGCTCAAAGAGGGCCACCAGAACCTCTCTTTTGAGCTGGAAAAGTGACGAAATACCTATATTAACAGTAACCCTTGAACCTGAGTCTATTTTGGGGAGGTTTTTGGCTATAAAAGAGGCTTAGAACAGCCCCTCTCACAGCCATACGAATTTGGGATAAAACCCTAGAGAGAGAGAGAAAAGAGAGAGAAGAGCTTGGGATTTGTGGGAGAACTTCCTCCCGTTGCTTTTGATTATCGCACGGCCTACACCGCCTCTTTCCAGGCGCTTTCCCGGCGGTATCCACTCCATTTGAAGGTGAGAAACCCTAACCCTAGGTCTGATTTGAAGTAGATAGGCTATAGGTTGTGAAAAGGCTAACCGATTCCGCTCTTTAGGCAAGAAAACTCCCGAATACAGAAGCTCACCAAACCTTACAAATCCGTTGTGATTCCAAGGGCAAAGGTGAGGACTTTAGGTGTATAGGTTGCAGTTTTCAATGCTTTCAATGTTAGTTAATGGTAGATTCATGATCTGCATGCAATTGCACATGTACAAAGTGCTTTCTGTTTTCTGTTTCGATTAGAATTGTAGAATTTGGAATTTCACATACTCTAGGTATTCGTATAAAATACCGTATACGTATTTTTTATGGAAATGTGTTTGACATGCTTAATTGTCATATGGATATATGATGTATGGATAAAATACTCATTTGGCGAAGGGGTTCGCCTAAATACATGTTTACTAATATACACCATGTATGTAGAAATACGGTATTGTAAGAAGTACCGTATACGTGTATATTTTAGCGATGTGTTTGTCATGATTAATTGTTGTATAAATATATTATGTGCATATAAATTAATTGCTTGGCGAAAAGAACCGCCGTATTACAAGTTCCCTTGTAAACACTATGTATGTTGAAATTGGATATCCTAGAAAATACCCTATACGTATAAAATTTGCTGATGTGATTGTCATGATTATTTGCTGTATGAATATGATGTATACATATAAAATACTAGTTTGGTAAAGGGATAGCCCTAGTACGCTTTCCTCTAACATACGTCATGTATGTTGAAAAAGTGCATTCCAAGTGTTTGTAAAAATTGCTTGTGAATGTAAGTGCTTAAGTGTTAGAACCTTAGGTAGGTGCTGAGATGGGATTCTCAACTACCTTAGAGTCACATATGATACCCTCCATGTGGTTATTTACTCTAACCACTCACCTATGAAATATATGTATTTGTATCCCTATTTGTATAGTGCTTTACAACATGCTTTTGAACATGCCTTGTAACTTGTTTATTAACATGCTTTATGACATGCTTTATAACATGATTGCTAGTGTTCTTGAATCACCATGTTATCATACTGTACTTCACATGCTATGGTTAGGAATTGATTGAGCTTGGGACTATGTCCATAGTCCAGGCATCCCAGATCGACTTGGAGTTGTGGTTGAGATTCGTTTCGCCACAGATAATGTGTTGGAGAACCCGTGTCGTACTTCGGTTGGCGATAGTGGTTGGCCACACGAGGTGCTTCTGCGCTTCATATCGCCCAACTTGTTGTGTGCTCAAGCCAGCCTAACACGTCAAGTAACCCGTGTGTCTTATGTATGTTCACCATGTTTGGTCACTAATGTTTGAACCTAGGGTACCAAACTTACCAGTGAAAATCCCGTTAACCATGGTACCTCGATCCGCTAAGACTCATGAGCCGGGCATGGTGGTATGGGACACCGTGGTCGAGCTGTCGGCCTACGCTGGGGCTACATGCCTCCCCGTAGTGACCAGTGAGCAACTTAACTCGTGAGCGATTATGGTGGTATGGGACACTATATTCGCGCCTGTCGCCTACATTGATAAGGTGATGGGGGAGTGGTGCAACCTTTGTGCGTAATGTACCACAATTTTTTGTAGTGACCACGAGCATATTCTCAAGTCGCAGCATGCGCCTTAGGGTTCGCCGCGATATATAGAGTATGAACTAGGCCTGTTTCTCGTATAGTGATGAATCGTTTAAGGGGTGATGGGGAGTGGTGCAACCTTTGTGCGTAATGTTCACAGGTACTGCAGCTGACCTAGAAAATACACCATCGTCTGATATTAACTAGGACTGACGACCCTATAATGGATCATGTTTGGGAATGATACAAGGGGGGTACCTTAGTTTCCTAACCCTTCTGTTTGAAATGGATTAATTAAAAACTCGGTAATCATGCTCATCATGCATCGCATGTGCCTGAAAGATGTGGAGCACTGTGGGATGTAAGCATGCCGCGAACGTGAGATGGTGTCGCATGAGGGAGTATGTCGGTGAGGGCATCCATCATACCTGCATTCATACTTGCATTAATCAGAGTAACTAGGAGTGTTTGATTTACTGCCTTATCATTACTGCTGACTGTATTGATAACATGATAACTTATGCCTTATTGTTCCACTGAGTTAGCTAATCACTCCCACGTTACGGGACGGTGTTGCTCACACCAACCGTACTCGTCTCGTGTTTAGGTGAGCCGACGACTCGGAGGTGGAGCCCGATTATGATGAGGACCAGAGGAGTTCTCGTATATGCAGCTTCTCAGCGGCTTCGACTAGGTTGCCAGGACCGACGGGTTTACAGGGATTGTACCTAGTTTATTTTTGACATTTTGATTATAAACAGACATGTATATCGAGACTCAGATGGATTCATACTCTGGAGAATGAAACGTTTATTTTGTTTCTTTACATACATATATATACAGTTCAGTCTTCCACTTGCTTTTATATAATTGATCTGGAGTATGAATTACTGTTTTGGTATAATCTCATTCATGTTTATTGCTCTAACACAGAGAACATTCAAACATCATTAAATATGTTGCATAAGTGATGCGTTGGAACTCGGGACTTGAGTTACACTCGACCCCCGATTTTCAGGGCGTTACACTGCCAATCAATCACGGGAATAGTGTCTGACCCACATTTTCGCAACATAGAAACATGGAATATATCGTGGATCGTGGACAACTCAGGAGGTGAGGCAAGCCTATAGACCACAGCGCCTACACGCTCGGTAATCTTAAAAGGTCCAATAAATCTTGGGGTGAGCTTGCCCTTCACACCAAAGCATACCACACCGTTCATAAGCGAGACCTTGAGATATACCATATCCTCGACTGCAAACTCGAGGGGTCGACGCCGACGATCAGCAAAACTCTTCTGCCGGCTCTGAGATGTGCGCATCCTTTGCCTGATAACATCAATAAACTCTGACATCTGCAGCACAAGCTCGGGACCTAAGAGACGACACTCTCCAACCTCGGTCCAACAACTAGGAGATCTACGTGGTATACCATAAAGTGCCTCAAAAGGAGCCATGCCGATAGTCGCCTGATAACTATTATTGTACGCGAACTCTGCGAGGCGTATATGCTCATCCCAACTACCAGCAAAGTTGATCACACAAGCTCTGAGCATATCCTCAAGGATCTGGTTGACCCTTTTAGTTTACCCATCCATCTGCAGATGATAAGTGGTGCTGAGATGCAAAGTGACCCCCAACGCCTACTGAAAACTCCTCTAAAATTGAGACGTAAATCTGGAGTCTCGGTCTGAAACGATCGAAACTGGGACGTCGTGCAGTCTCATTATCTCCTCAATGAATATCCTCGCTAACCGGTCCATAGACCAGGAAGCACGCACTGGAATGAAATGAGCCAACTTTGTTAAATGATCGACGATAACCCAGATGGTATCGTGACAGCATTGAGTCCTTGGCAACCCTGCAATGAAGTCCATCGATATGTGCTCCCACTTCCACTCTGGAACACTCAACGGCTACAAGGGACCAGTGGGTCTTTGATGATCGGCCTTGACACGCTGGCATGTGTCACACTCGGCCACAAAACTTGCAATCTGATGCTTCATCCCTTACCAGAAGTACTGCCTCCTCATATCACGATACATCTTTGTAGAGCCCAGGTGGATAGTAAGTCTCTATCGGTATGCCTCGGTCATCAGATCATGACACAACTCTGGCACATTCAGGACACACAATCGGCCTTTGAAGCGTAATCCACCATCGGAACCAATCTGTCAGTCTGATTGCTCCACGGATGCGCCCTGCTCGGTACTCCTGAAGTGACTCATCCATCTGCTGAGCTTCGATCACCCTAGCCACCGAAGAGGGTTGAATCGATAAGCTTGAAAGCTGAACAATGGATGACTGCAGACCAAACTCAAAGTCAAACTCTGAAACATCCTCGAGCATCTGCCACTGCCGAACCATCATATATGCCACCAGGCCTCGTGGCTGATGGCTGAGGGCATCCACCATCACGTTTGCCTTACCCGGGTGGTACTGAAGGTCAAAATCATAATCTTTCAGCAACTCCATCCATTGCCTCTATCGCAGGTTCAACTCGGACTACGAAAATAGATACTTTAAGCTCTTATGATCCGAGAAGATCTCGAACCTGACCCCATATAGATAATGCCTCCATACCTTTAGTGCGAAGACAACTACTGCAAGCTCCAAATCATGAGTGGGGTAGTTCAGCTCATGGACCTTGAGCTGGCGCGAGGCATACACCACTGGCTTCCCGTGCTGCATCAGTACATCACGAAAACAACAAAACCCTCACTCCCATCAGGAAGAGTGAGAACAGGAGCGGACGTGAGGCGGTCCTTCAACTCTGTAAATGCCTTCTCACAAGTGTCACTCCAGACTAACTCGACGCCCTTCCACGTCAACCGGGTCAGCGGTGCTACAATACGGGAGAAACCCTCGATAAATCATCGATAATATCCTGCTAGACCAAGGAAGCTGCAAATCTCGGACTCGTTTGTGGGCTGGCCCCACTGACGCACTGCATTAACCTTCGAGGGATCCACAGCGACACCCTCCCTCGTCACTACGTGACCGAGGAACTTCATCTCCTCCTGCTAAAACTCTCACTTCTTTAGCTTCACATATAGCTTGTGGGCACGGAGGGTCTCAAGCATAATCCGCAGGTGCTCAGCATGGTCCTCTCAGGTCCATGAATATACAAGAATATCATCAATGAATACCACCACGAACTGATCGAGGAATGGCCAAAAAAACTCGTTTATCAGTTGCATGAATACGGCGGGCACGTTGGTCAGTCCGAACGACATGACCAGAAACTCAAAGTGACCGTAGCGTGTTCGAAAAACCGTCTTCGGAATGTCCTCCTCTCGGACCCGAATCTGATGGTAACTAGAAGGCGAGTCAATCTTGGAAAATACTGTGCACCCTGCAACTGATCGAACAGATCATCAATACGGGGGAGCGGGGTTCGATTCTTAATGGTGACTCTGTTGAGCTCACAATAATCTACACAGAGTCGTAACAAACTATCATTCTTCTTCAAGAACAATATCGGTGCTCCCCAAGGTGAACTGCTGCGATGAATAAAACCTAACTCTCGGAGCTCATCCAACTGCTCCTGCAGCTCCCTCAACTCTAATGGTGCCATCTGGTAAGGGCTCTTCAAGATAGGTGCGGTACCGGGCACCAAATCAATCTGGAACTCCACCTGCCGACGCGGCGGCAAACCCGATATCTCCTGAAACACATCCGGGTACAGACAAACAACTTACAGCTGCTCAATACTATCTGCGATAGAATCCTCAACGACCGAAGCCAATAAACTAGATAGCAGCTCTCCTTTGGGCTCGGCGACGAACTGGAACACTGACAAGCCTGGGATATGAAACGTGACTGTCCTCGCGGCACAGTCCAAGATGGCATGATACTCTGCAAGCCAGTCCATACCTAGAATCACATCAAATCCTGCCATTGGCATCATGAATAAATCGGCAGGGAGGAACATCTCTCCCACTAACACCGAGCAAGAAGGACAGCGACGGGTCAGCACAATAGACTTCCCCATGGGAGTCGAAACGGTCAAGGCCTCAAACACGACCTTCGACGGAACACCGGTCGATCGGTAAAATTGGTCAACCACAAAAGAATGGGAAGTGTCAGAATCAAACAAAACATGAGAAACACAAGTAAAAACAAGAAGAATACCCTCAACGACTCCATTGGTCGATGATTGCTGGTCCTGACCTGGCGCCTGCTGCGCAGAATAAAAATGGCCCTGAGCTGGTAGGGGAAGCAAACCGAAAGACTGAGGGTCCTGAATCTGAGCCTATTAGGATGCTATACACACTGGACCTAGGGATCGAACAACATATGGATATCTCCTCTGCTGGTACTGTGGTTGCTGCTGTCGCTGCTGTTGTCTCTGTTGCTGAGGAGGAGCCCTAGGAGCGGCCGGTGGAAGCTGTGCTCTCTGCTGCTGCTGAGGAGGATGAGGAGGGGGCAACTGTGGTGGCCGCTGCTGCTGAATGGGGAGAGGGCACTCACACCTCCGATGCCCAGCCTGTCCACAACTGAACCATACACCAAAAAAGAGGTCGGAAGATGAAGCAGCTGGCGGTGCTGATGACTATGAAGAGGCTACTGACTGAGCCGCAGGCTGACGATACCTTGATCTGCCCCTCCTCCTTTGCTGACGATGCCGCCTAGAACTGCTGGCTGGTGCACACCTCTTCCGGTCTACACCGGAACTCTGCTCTCTCGATCTCTGGGTCATAGCCGAGTCCTCCTCATAAACTAGTGCCCAATGTACAACCTGGTCAAACGTCTCTAAGCAATGCCCCACCACACGGCTGCGAAGGGCAGGACGCAAACCGGTCACAAAATGACGGGCCCTCATCTTCTCATCGTTGGTGAGATGAGGAGCAAATCTAGACAAGGGCAAGAAACATGCCTCATACTGAGATACAGTCATATCGCCCTGCACTAGGGTCTCAAACTCGATCGCCCGTTGGATTTGAACATGCTTAGAGAAGAACTTCTGGTCGAAGCGGGTTACAAACTCCTCCCATGTCGAAACAAACTGAGCCCCGACCATCCTGGACACGGATGACCACCAGTGTCGGGCCTCACCCTGAAGAAGGTAGGTGGCAAGGGATACTCTCTGGCCCACAGGACACTGAATAGTGTCAAAAATCCTCACAACCTTAGTGCACCCAGCCTCAGTTGTAGAAGGGTCACGATCAGCACTAAACCTCGGGGGATCATGCTAGCAAAACTCTCGGGCTATCGCATTAGCACGCGGTAAGTCAAACTGCCCGAAAACCTCAGTGGTAGCTAGTTGACGGGTCTGCAATGCGGTGACAACCAGCTACATCAGCTGCTGGAAATGCTCAGCTCCTATGGGTACTGTCGGAAAAGCAGGGGCGTCACTCACCTCAAGCGGAGGCATAGGTGCGGCCGTCGGAGCAGGAGCCTTCGAAACTGGAACAACAGACTGAGGAGGGGAATAGGTGGGGGAACCGGAGCAACTGGAGCCTCTATAACCGGAACAACAGGCTGAAGAGAGGGGATAGGTGGGGGAACTAGAGTACCTGGAGGTACGGGCGCTACGGGCTCAACTAGGGGAGCAGGCCAGATCGGGACATCAGGATTCGGATCCTCAATAACGGGAGCAGGATGTGCTCAAGTAGGATAGGTACCTCGGGCGCCTCGTCCACGAGTACCACGACCACGGGCGCCATGACCACGGGTGTCATGACCACGGGCGTCACGTCCACGTGTCATCATCTACAAAATAATGACGTTGCAATGAATCAAGACAATTATAGGCCCAATACGGAGTGAAGAGAAGAATCTCGGGACACTACTTATCCTATGTTCTTGACAGACATATGATGTTATCATGAGTTATTCCACAATTACTTGCTATGCTCTGATACCAACTACAGTCATGCCCCAGACTCGGTAACCGGAATCACAAGGAACCCAATGGCCGGTTCTAGCCGTAACAGCCTTCATAGTACCCCATTCTCGGCTCCTGAGGCAGGTTCCAATCCTGGGATCCTACAAGGGAGATTTTTCATAACAATATAATCATTACCTATACGAGCATACCTAAGATCACAACAAGTACATCTGAGAATAACAAAGGCACACATTGCAAAATCCACTATAAATTTAAACTTTTACAATCATCCATAAGGTCCAAAAGCACATACATGAGATAAAAGGAAAAGAGAGAAAGGTCAGCAATACTGGAGTCCTCAAATGCTTAACTCTACTCCATGCTCTACTACTATGTCGCCTACCTAGGGTATCCTGCACGCATCGATCGTGCATAAGCTTATAGAAGCTTAGAGGGTGGTGTAGGTGTATGATAATGGTGCACAGAAGAGTAGTAGGAGATACAAGGAGAGAAGCATGATCAATGAGGATATCACTAGCCTTACCCAGGCTTATCATGAATAAGATGCAATGAGTACTGGGTACCATGCCAAGGCAATGCATGAAGGGGCTTGTACAACCAATGCTAATGCAATGCAAGTAATGTCAGTGCTCATATCCAAACTACAAGTCATATACATTTCTGATCATAAGAAAATCACCAAGGTCCATTACACTACTAAATGACTGCCCCTCTACAGACCCCGCACAGTCAAACGAGCGTAAGAGGCCTCACTACCCGCCTGCGGACAACCAATCACCAACAAGGCCTGAAGGTAGCGGACCCATTTATGAGCTGGTCAGACTCAGCCTAGCAATGCCTCCTCGCATCAGGCAGGTAAGGCCATACCCCTATGCAACCGACTACACGATAGTGGGAGTTGCGGCCTAATGGTATAATGCCCTCATGCGCTCATATATTTCACCCGGTCACGGCGTTGGAGCAGATCCTTGGTACCATGAAAGTTTTGGAAATTTCACCCATGGGCATCCTATGCACCCGGTATGCAACTAATATTTTTGGTGTCCACATATACGACCATCCACGAATACCCCTGTGGAGGTAAGGCCCTGATGAAGTAAGGGTGGATATCCATATTCTATTCAATGCCAGATGCATGAATCACACAATCACCCATGCATCAATCCCAAGCATCCATCTTTCGGGGAGATAGCAACATGTCCTATACAATGACACAACCATGGCCAATCATACCTCAACTAAGCATGCATATGATGCGTTTGGGAGTGAGCCATGAAGATGAATAAGGGTGTCAATGAGGTGAGGATGAACTCTCTACCTAACCATGAAGGGTCTAGGTACTTAACTAATTCCTCATAAGGAATACAACCTCTAGTGGGGGCCCATATACCTGGGGTAGCCCACGAGACTAAGGAGAACAATGATATGGGCCTAAATAGATGAAACGAGCCTAGCAAGGGTCTATGGTGGGCCTTTAACCACCCATAGAAGCCATGGGCCTACCTTAGGGCTACCAATGTGGACATCCAACCATAATTGGTCCCCAAGAGGTTGCCCATCTCTAATTGATTATGGATCAAGGTCCAAGGCCCACACAACATTAGAAATAAGAAATAGGCAGCCATTACATACCACATACATTCATGTTGGGCTTTAGAAAGGCGGCCCAAGGCCTATCCAAAATATCGGTCCAAGGGGAATACACATAGCCTAACCCATATATACCAATATGAGCCTATAGGGAAAAGGTTAGGGCCCAACATAAAGGCCACTAATCCCATATACTGTGTTGGCCTAGTGGGCAACCCATTGCTCAAATCACATGGGCAAATGTCATGCTCTTAGTCAAGTAAGTTGGGCCTACAACCCGGCCCAAGTATAAAGTTGATTTGGTGGGTAATTAAGGGCCTATATACTTGTATAATCTGGCCCACTAATCCAACACAATAGTATGGTAAAAATGGCCCAAGAGTTCAATGGGCCTATCTGGAAAATTCCAGCTCAATTGGGCCTAAAGAGTTCAACAACTAGCTATATTTATGGACCCAATTAAATTCAACAATGGTGGGCCTCAAAAGTGAATTTATTAAGCCCAACATTTAAGGAACTAAAGGTATAAATTATAACCTCTAAGATACTTCACAATGTGTTGGGCCCCACTCCTCAAAATTTCAGCTCAAAGGCCAAGCATAATTATGACATGTTGTTGTTCTAAATTTGGGCACTCCATTGGAGTGGGCCCAGGGCCTAGGAATTGAGGGCCAAGGTCCCTCATCGTGCATACAATAAGAAGAAACCCAAAAAGGTGGCCCACCATCAGAGTAAACATTTTTGAATTATAATTTTTATGAAGGCATATTGCTGGACTGCACAGAAGAAAATTCTGGCAAGCCAACCATCTTAGCCATTCTTTTGGATGCTCAAATGTGGTCAGTTAGGTCTAAAATTTAACAAAGTGATACTTCCATAGGTGGGTCACAACCCCACAAAATTTCAAAATTTTTGGATATTCCTACGTATTTTAATTAATTTAAACAAAACAGTCTGTCCAAAAATCGGACAGACCTGGACGTCCCAATGTGGTGGGCCAGTCCGGCCCTCGTCACGGTGTGCATAGGGCTCCATTGGCTCTGAAACTTCGTAGGTAGGTCTCACCATGGGTGGAAAACATTTTCATAAAATTTTATAATTTTTAGACATTTAAAAATATTTTAATTTATTTAAAGAAATCAATCTATCCTGAAAATCGGACTGATCTGGACACCATATTGTAATGGGTTGGTCCAGCCACTACCATGGTGTGTAAAGGTGTCCATTGGACCCAAAATTTTGTAGGTTGGACCTACCATGAGTGGACCACCTCCCTATAAATTTTCATAATTTTTAGACACCTAAAAGTATTTTAATAAATTTCAGAATTCCAACCTGTCCAGGGTAGAAAGTTGCTGGAACAGTGTAGAAAATCCAGACTATGCACCTCACTTGGACCACACCTTTGGGACCCCAATGAAGGTCAGATGGGACTAAAATTTGGTATGATTGTAGGTGGGTCATAAGGCTAAAAGAATCACATATTATTTTGTTTCAGTATTCCCACCAAAGACCCATAAATCAGGCCCCAAGGTGGCCCAAAAATCTGTCCAGGTAGATTTGGACAGCAACATGTAATAGAAATGATTAAAATATAAAAATAGTTTTCCATGGGATTTAACCCCAGGAATTTGTGTGGTGGACTACGCCAGTGGGCCCCACAAATGTCCAGACCTTCCCCATCATCAAATACCCCTTATATGTGTCCCATTTAGGTGGATTTTGGGGCCACATGTCTAAGGATGGACCGCTATGGGCGTCCAAGCTCCATGGTTGGTCTGGATTTTTGTTGGCCTATAAGGTGGGCCACACATGCAATATCAGAATTCTATCATAAAGAAAAAAATAAAGAATCGGCCACAAGAGGAGGGCCTCCGCCACATTGAGGCCCTCCCCTTCATCAATCACACCGTACATTCCTTCTATTCATATGTTACAACAAAGATCCACCACATGCATATTCTAGATTCAAGATCAATGGTTGGGATGTCATCCCAACCATGATTCTAGGGTCTAGATGACCTATCATGCTATGGAATCCAAGTAATCCTCAATGATGGGGGCCAATAGAGGGGAAACCCCATGCATGGACATGCATGCATCAAATAGGTCATTTGGCCCCAACTAAGGGATGATGTAGGATCTCCACCATGGATTGGTGGGTCCTACACTTCCCACAAAAAAAGAGATCTAAGAACATGAAAATATAAATCTTAAGTCCTAGGAGTACACCGACCTTAGATTGCTCCAAACTTGAACCTCCTAGCTCCTAGTGCACCAAGGGATCTATATAAATGGGTGAGATTGGATTTAGATGGTTAGATTTAGAGGATAAAAGGGGAAATGGGGCTGGAGAAGAGAGGGAGATAGAAAGGAAGTTGCTGAATTTTTTTTTTACAAATGGAAGAGAAAATGAGAATAAGGAGAGAGAGAGAGAGGATTTGTAGGGAAGAAATAACTATGTTGTAAGAAAGCAAATGATAGCCTATGGTGACAATAACAATGTTGCTATACTTAGGCTAGGTTTGGGTGGTGTCTAGGTGGGTAGTGTCAATTCCATGCAATAGTGTAGTGTGTGTGTGTGGTGTGCATGAAAAATTGTGCCATGGAGGTGGTCCACATGCATCTGTACAAAAAGTGGGCCACATGATGAAATGCTCATAACTTTTAATCCATAGGTCAGATTGACGAACAAGATGCGTCGTTGGAACCGCAACGACGATACGAAAGAGATGGCACAGGTCTTGGGTTAATCCGAGTTGGGTTTACGTGACTGAACTCAAGGTGACCGCAAACATAATCTGAGGGTCGTGGGTCGACAGAATTCGACCGGTAGGACCGCGAGACCATGATGAACAAGATGTATACTCACACACACACATGCACACATGGGAACTAGGGTCAGGTCTCACACTACGATTCCAACGCCGCATCCCGTACATGAATCCGACATGTAGATCACAAATTATGGGCCACGGTTGATGTGGACCATTGATGTGTGATTGGTGGACCCCACCATAGCCTGGCCCGTCCTCCCATGTAATGATGTCATGTCTATGCTAGATTTTTAAAAAGCCTACTAGCCTATAAAATTGTTTGTAACTCCCTACCCACATGATTGCATTTCTCTACCATAGGTGAGAGAAGCAATCATGACTTGCCTTAAAACTCTCTCTCTCTCTCTATCTCTCTCTCTCTTTCCCTCTCATTTCTCTCTCACTCTCTCTTCTCTTCTCTTCCTAGCAACCCAAAAATCATCCCACCCTGTCCATTTTCTCCAATTCCTTCTCCCTGTAATCCCCTCTAATCCTACCTTCTCTAATCTATCTCCACCTTAAAAATATCTTCCTTGGTGCATATAGATCATTGTGGTGTTGGTTGAAAGCTTGATCATTGAGGTGGTGTACTCGTATTTTCAAATTGGTGTGGCCCATCTTATATACAAAAGGCCCATGTTATGAGGCCCATTGTGATGTATTCAGAGGCCCATGGGATATGGCCCATTGCAATGTACATAAGGCCCATTGATGTGGCCCACTTGATTTATATAAGGCCCATATGAGCTGGCCCATTTGATGTATCTGAGGCCCATGGGTCGAGGCCCAACGAGATGTCCTTGGGGTCCATTGCAATGTGTGATTCCTCCATGGTTTGTGTAATGATGTTTAATGGCGGGCCATGCCTTGGGAGCAATGTTGGTTTGACGTCCACATTGTAAGAATAATGTTGGTTTAATGTCCGCATTATAAATTTCCCTAGGGCCCATTGATAGGCCCATACTTGCTGTGCGTAGGCCATCTAGGCTCACCTTTGTTGTGAGGATAGTTCATCACCTTATAGCATGCTCAGTGTAACTCCATGACTCATGCCCATACGCATTATTTGTATGATTGATATGAGAAATATTTGATCATAGCATAAGCCAGTTAGGCTGAGACATTTACGGGACTCCTTATGAGATGGAGTACCACACATGATCATTGTAATTAATGTATCTCGCATTTTGTGTGTCATGATTATTGTACGCCCTAGCGACATTAGGGTCGTGACTCTACAGGCACATCGTGGATGGCCATATCGGATATCGGAAATACTTGGTTCTAGCACTGTGGGTCCTTGGGTGAAAGTCCTATAACCTTTTTTGTACCAGAACTTTCTCCGACATCTAGACCAAGTGGATACATAAGCGTCGAGTGCCGAATACTAGTAGGTTGCATCTCCCACTATGTCATGGTCAGTTGGAAGGAGGTTTGGCCTTATCCGCCCGAGTGAGGGGCTATAAGCTAGGTTGAGTTTGACCAGCTTGTAAATGAGTCAGCTATCGACGAGCCAGGTAGGCATTGGCAGACTACTAGTCAAGAGGATAGTGAGGTCTATTCCACTTGCTTAACTATGCAGCTAGGGAGGAGGCAGTCAGTGTGAAGTGTATTAGACCCCGTTGATATCCAGAGAGGAACTGTACCGATATGTGTACTTGATGAGGACTGGCATGCTTGTTTTACATCTCGTATATGACATTTGGCTACATAGGCCTCGCATCGCATGGCCTTGGTATGGCCGATAGCATTCATGCCTTGCATTATACGGCTTTGGTACAGCTGATAGCATTCATGGACTTACCGCATGTTTCCGCATTGTACTTAAAGTTTTTGTTATAGTGAATATGTGGTGATGTTATTTTGTGACTTGGTTATGCTTGTGGTTATGCTCCATTATAAAAAAATCATACTAAAAATTCTCCTTGTAGGATCCCAGGATTGGATTCTGGCATGTGAGTGTTGGGATCCGAGAATGGGGCACTACAGAGGCAGTTGACGTTGGATTCGGTAATTGGGAATTTTATGAGCCCGTTTTTCGAGTTTGGGGCATGACACTATTCTCCATGGATCCTTTCATACTCTTTTCTTCCTTAGATCAGGGATCTTTGGGTCATCTAGACCCTTGATCCCTGGTAGAGATTGGATCTCCACCATAGATCTCAATAGATAGCCTTGATCATGTAGATTGTACATCTTATGGTAATGAAATGTCTATGTATGTGTGTGATGAAGGGAAGGGCCTCATGGAGGCGAAGACCTTCTCTTATGGCTGTTTTCTTCTCCTTTTCTTGTTAGAAGTTTCTGATCATGAGTGTATGGCCTACCTCGTGGACTGACAAGATCCAAACCGTCCATAGAGGAAGGATGTTTTTCACAGTCCATCCCTTGGACGTGTGGCCCCTAAAATCACCAAAATGGGGTGCATGCAAGGATGATTTGGATGATGGGAGAGTTTGGATGGTTGTGGGGCCAACTTGGGTGGACCACATCATGATTTTCTGGGGTTAAATCCCCATTTAAATAATATTTGCAATTTATTTTTACCAGACATATGTTGTTGTCTAGACTGTCTAGACAGATTTTGGGCCATCTTGGGGCCTGAATTTTGGTCATTTATTGGGGATGTGGATACCATCCAATATGTGATTCTTGAAGGTGTATGTCCCAACTATAAGCCTACCAAATTTCAGCCCCAACTAACCCCATTTGAGCCTTCAAAAGAGTGGGCCAACATGGGTGTTCAACTAGATTTCTGCTATAATTTTCAACATTACAGGTTGTTGTAGCCCACAGTTTAAGAATATTTTCTCTCATGGTGGGCCACCTTTTTGGGTCCCACCTTGTTCTAGACTTGATAAGGGACCATGACGCCCAATTTCAGAATTTTTGGAGACCCTAGACCCACTCCATAGAGGTGCCCAAATTGGTACAACAATATGAACATTGCTGGAATTTTTTTTACATTGCTGTATTTTTGTGTTTGCGGAGATATTTGGGCCCAGCCCATTTGGGCTTTTATGTATGTCTGTGGGGCCCACCTTTTTTGATCCAGAGGCCACAAGGGGCCATTTTTGTGGAGCCAACCAGCTGGACCAGCCATCCATGATGGACGCCAGCTGGTGGACGTTCACTATGGGCTGGCCATCCTTGGCAAGGCCCACCCTTATGTATGTCTTTCATCCATGCCATCCCTCTATGTTTGTGGGGCCCATGTGGGTTGGGTCCACCCTAAGTAGACGTCCCATGTGGTGAAAGTTCCCTGGTTTCACAAGTTATGTGAGTGTTGACTCAGATTGACTACAAAGCCTGATAGAAAGAACAATTCAAGCATCTGCCTCAACCGGATGTGTGCAAGCTCACCACAGGTAAATCTAAAGCCTCACATCCCATGACCCAAAACACCAGGTAAATAAAACCCTTAAAAAACATGTTAAAAATCATAGGGTTTTTAGGAGAGAAAACTTTTTTCAAAATAGGAAAATCTCTAAGCTTTTCTTGCCTTGTTGATTTTATTGAAACACCCTCTATATGATCGACCTGCTCTGTCTATGTCCTCGATACCTTAACGTTAATATCGATATGAGGACCAAAAATGTCCAGCAACTAAATATTCATTTGGACGGATTTATCGATGTATCGACACACCTATCGATATCATCGATATAAGAACTAAAAAGCCCAACAACTTCACAACACATCTGGACGAATTATCGATGTATCGATACACCTATCGATATCATCAATATTCAAATCTCGAGTCCATTGAAAATGGCTTGATAAGATCGACAGACAGATTTTTGGCGCTCCTATTTTTCAATGAAAAACTTAAATTCCTTCGATATATTGATGCTCTTCCGATATGATATGAAATTAAATATCGATAATATCGGAAGTCCATCGATGATATCGATCGAGGGCAAGCATATCTTACAGCAGATATTTCAGGATGTTTTTAACTATGATCGGGGGCCCTTCGATAGAATCAATATTCAAATATCGATGATATCGGCACAAGGTCGATTGCATCGAACAAGGTCATAAATTATCCAGCAAGCTTAAAGATAAATCCGCTGGATTTATCGATGCCTCGACTCTGATCTCAATATCATTGACATTCAAATTCTGATGATCTCGATGGTTCCCCGATCATTCATGAAAACTCGAAATATTTCAAAGTCAAGTCTCACTCACTTTTCAAGTGCCGATGGATTGAACCTGTCATCGATGGAATCGGAGTTCGAAATCCGATGACATCGATAATAGTTTCGATTCATCAACCAATTGGCAAAAGTTTCAAAAGCGTGACATTGAGTCGAGTCATCGAGCAGACCATTGATGTTATTGAGAGTATACGCTCGATGATATCAAACCTGCTCGATGATATCGAACTCTATCATAAATGTGACCGTTTTATATCTATTGGAACTTTTTGCCTATTTATAGAGGACTTGTCTTTTGTTGCTGTGAGAGAAGGAAAGATAGCTTTTGTGTATTTCAACTTATATCTAATATCCAAAGCCCTTCCTCTCAAGAGAGTTCATCCTCCAATCCACCCTCATCATTGACATTCAATAGAGTGGATTGGGGAATGAACTTCCACATTTAAGAATCCTTCAGCGACTACCTTAATGACAAATCATTAAGCTGGGATGCCTTGAATGCATAAGATTGGAATCGCTCTATCTTTCTGATAGGAAAATATTTTGAGAGTAGGATTCCATCTTCACCTTGACCCAACCCGAAGCCGAGTATTGGTACATCATTTTGTGTTGCGGATCAAGAGAGTAGAAGACTCTTCGCCAACAAGGAGGAGGAGATCTTCGGCACTGTGCCAAATGAGACTCATCAGCTTATTTGTAAGTATCCAGAGTCCAAGAGGACACTCGTGATCATTCCTTTATAGGATTGAGTCTTAAGTGGTTCTCACCCTTTGAAGTCCTCAAGGAGGCCTCCGGCGGGAGTGTACGTGGTGAGTGTGTTGTGTGGACCCTTACTCTATAGAGAGCATAAACATCTAGTTAAGAGTGAAGCAGTAAAACTCTGGGTTTGAGGTAAACCATGTAAAATCTTGGGTTTAAGGTGAACCATGTGAAACCTTAGGTTTGAGGTCAACTTTGTAGAAACCGCCAATAGGGTCTTGTGGAAGATCCTTAGCCAGTGTGCCTAAAAGTGGGCGCGTTGTGTTGACCCTTGCTCGTGAGAGCATAAACGGTCAACGTCAGTGTAGGTTGTAATGGTTGAAGGTGAACCTAATTTAAAACCCTAGGTTAGAGGTGAACCATTGTGAAACCTCCTTAGTGAAATCCGGTACACTCAAGGGTTGAGTGCGGTTACCGAGAGTGGAGTAGACTCATCGTCGAACCACTATAAAAATAACTGTGTTTGGGATTGTTATTCTTATGACTGTGTGATTTACTTTAATACTTCCATATCTGAACATTTGATCACACCACAGACATCTATACAGTCATATCCATCATAAGCTAGCTTGCATATTGCTTATCTCTAAAATAGTTTGTGATTGGATCCTCTACCAGGCTTGGAAGCCAGTAGAGTTACATTTGAGTAATCCTGATAACTGCATGATCACGGAATTAGTGAAGTAGGATTTTTAAATAAATCATAAAAACTTTAAAAAGTCCTATTCACCCCCTCCAAGACATATTGGCATATTCCTTCTTTAACTACTGCAGTCTTTACTGCTATTTCAATTGGTATCAAAGCGAGTTTCTCTTTAAGGGCTTCACCGCCTAGAGAGTAATCTTGACTAAAGTTGGGAATATGGTCAAAGGAGAGGGCTCATCAGTCACTAGACCTCCAGTATTTGATGGCTTAAACTATGCATACTGGAAGGCTAGGATGCACTACTTTCTGAGATCTTTAGATCATGATGTTTGGGACATAGTTGAAAGAGGATACGTGCCACCAACTAAACAAATCATACTTGATAGTGGCACAACAATCACAAAGCCCAAATCCAAAGAAAAGTGGACAACATTCGACAAAGAAAGGCAAACATCTGAAGTCAAGGCTATGAATGCTATCTATTGTGTCGTGTCCCAGGATATATTCAATCAGATAAGTATGTGTGGGACATCCAAGGAAGCATGAGATTTATTGGAAACAACCCATGAAGGCAGTAGCACTGTGAAGCGATCCAAACTTCAACTCTTGACTTCACAGTTCGAAAGTCTCAGAATGAAAGAGCATGAGACATTTATGGAGTTCTTCACAAAGTTAAATATAATTTGTAACTCCATGGGTGGATTGGGAGAGAAAGTTCTAGTTTCAAAAATTTGTAGGAAAATTCTAAGATCCCTACCGGAACGATTTAATCCTAAGGTTACAACAATTGAGGAGTGTAGGAACATAGATGAAATGAAAGTAGAAGAACTGGTAGGTTCCCCACAAACTTTTGAACTACATTTCAAACAATCCCAAAAATCCGAAAACACTATCCTAAAAACTTCAAAGAAAATAATTTATGAGGACAGTGAAAGTCAAAAGGAAGATGAAGATAAAGAAGTGGCCTTGCTGGCACATAAATTCAGAAGATTCTTTCAGAAGAATCGCGGTTGTCCCTCTAGAGGGAGATAGGTGAACAACAAACTTCCTACAGGAAAATTTGGTAGAAGAACTAAAGAACCACAATGCTATGCCTGTCAGGATTATGGACACCTATCAACTGAATGCCCAAATAGAAAAACTAAGGGCAAGGCAATGACCGCCATGTGGGATGATACTGAGGAGTCAAATTCAGAATCTAGTGACTCAGAAAGCGATGGAGATCAGAAATCATTGAAAATACTTATGGTCTCCACTGCTTCAATCATTCCCACTAAATCTGAGAACTAGAAAGAACAACAAGCCACTGAATCATTTTCATCTGATAATGAGGAAACTTGAGAAGAAGAAGAAGAAGAAATCAAACAAAGTAAGCTGCAAGATGCTTATAATCATCTTTATATTCATAGCATCAACATTCTTAAAAGACTCGGAATAGTGGAGAACAAAAGTAAGTTGCTGCAGAAAGATTTAGATAACACATTGGAAATCAACGCACAATTGATAAATGATCTACAACAATATCATATGGATAATGATAGACTTGAACAAATTAATACCCTTCTTAAAAACGAGTCTGAGAAACTAAACAAATCGGTTGAGCAATTAAAAGATAAAAATATGCTCCTTCAGAATGAAAATCATACACTCCTGTTTGATCTAGAAGAATCCCAGAAGATGGCCAAGATAAACTACATGTTTTCCCAGAGTAGTGAAAAGCTAGAAAAACTATTGGGAATAGGAAGACCCGGAAATGATAAAAGCGGCCTAGGATATGAGAAATTTAAGTCAATGGCTGAAAATGCAGCACCTAGAACTAAAAAAATTTACTGCCTCTGAAAGCAAAACCAAAACAACTCCAATATGTCATTTGTGTGGTGATTCAGGTCATTATAAGTTTGAATGCATAACACCTAGGAGGACTTAACCCAACTCTGGTCAGAATCATGTTAACAAATTAATAACCAGAGAAATACAAAACTTCAGAAGTCCTCTTAGGAATATGGATAAAAGAAATGTCATTGCATCACCACCCAAATCAATTAACAAAGTAAAATGGGTAAAGAAGAATTAGTTCAGATCAAGTATCAGAATCTGAACCCTTGCTAAAATGAGGAAATATTTTTGCTGAGCTACAAATGATATATCTGAGG
The DNA here is from genome assembly GCA_030180095.1 of Magnolia changhungtana. Lineage (NCBI taxonomy): Eukaryota > Viridiplantae > Streptophyta > Magnoliopsida > Magnoliales > Magnoliaceae > Magnolia > Magnolia changhungtana. Next base: position 4,423,730 of record JASAUF010000653.1, on the reverse strand, counting down.
TATCTTTGCTGAGCTTCAAAGATATAAGCTGGACAGAATTGGGGTAATCCAGAGAGATATCCATTCTGTACATGAGAAGCTGACAATCTTGGAGCGAGTTGTCCACAAAGTGCAGCAGTCTGTATAACAACTGGTAGATTTGATGACATGTCGACGGGATGACACTGCACCATCATACTTTACACCATGACGATGTTCACTTCCTACTATCACATACACTCCACTCATACTTCTGTGTACGAATATTAGTATCTTTTTGAGTATTCTACGCCTGTCTGAGTGTACGTGATAACTAACTAATCTGGAGAATCTGACGTTTTTTTTTTTTTTGGAAATTGTATATGTCCATGGTTGGACTGATTTTTTTTTTGGTTAGTTCTGATGGAATAAACTTTTAAGTTAACTGCTGTCTGTGGCAATATATGTTTAGATGTTTGGAATTATAGACGAATATAATCCTATCTTTTATTGCCATAATTATGTCTTGAGTTCCCCTAGTTTATCAAGTCTCTGACATGGAATACATGTGATACCTCTAATGTATATTCTATCTACTATGCATTCATAAATTCTGAAATTGATGTTTGCTAAAATTGAGTTAAACTCTTATACATCAATGTTCTGCTTCTACCTGATCGGTTCTCCTAAGTCTTTCAAGCTTCAGTCAATATCACCTGAGATATCTTTGTCAATGACTGACAAAAAGGGGGAGAACATTTGCAAACACCCTGAATGGAAAATTGTGTATCTATCTATGTTGTTGCAGGTGTTAGGGGGAGCAGCTACATCAAGCAAGGGGGAGTTTATAAGAAAGGGGGAGCAGCTACTGGGTGTGTGCATGTATTAGAAATTGTAAAATTGTGTAAAAGCATATACACACAATTTAGGGTGTGTTTTGTCTATAGAGTTTTAGGGTGTTTCGGGGATTTTGTCACGTAATTGACAAAAGGGGAGATTGAAAGTGCTCTGGTTTGTCAAGTTACGTGAGTGATGAGTCAGATTGACTACAGATCCTGATAGGAAGAACAATTCAAGCGTTTGCCTTAACCGGATGTGTGCAAGCTCGCCACAGGTAAATCTAAAGCCTCACATACCTTGACCCAAAACACCAGGTAAATAAAACCTTTAAAAACATGTTAGAAATCATAAGGTTTTTAGGTGAGAAAACTTTTTTCAAAATAAAAAAATCTCTAAGTTTTTCTCGCCTTGTCGATTTTATCGAAACACCCTCGATATGATCGACCTGCTATGTCGATGTCCTCAATACCTTAACGATAATATCGATATGAGGACCAAAAATGTCCAGCAACTAAATATTCATCTGGATGAATTTATCGATGTATCGACACACCTATCAATATCATCGATATAATAACTAAAAAGTCCAGCAACTTCACAACATATCTGGACGAATTATTGATGTATCGATACACCTATCGATATCATTGATATTCAAATCTCGAGTCCATCGAAAATGGCTCGATAAGATCGACAAGCAGATTTCTGGCGCCCCTGTTTTTTAATGAAAAACTCAAATTCCTTCGATATATCGATGCTCTTCTAATATGATCTGAAATCAAATATCGATAACATCGGAAGTCCATCGATGATATTGATCGAGGGCGCGCATATCTTACAGCAGATATTTCAGGATATTTTTAACTATGATCGGGGGCCCTTCGATAGAATCGATATTCAAATATCGATGATATCAGCACTAGGTCATTTGTATCAAACAAGGTCATAAACTATCCAGCAAGCTTAAAGACAAATACGCTGGATTTATCGATGCCTCGACTCTGATCTCAATATCATCGACATTCAAATTCCGATGATCTCGACAGTTTCCCGATCATTCATGAAAATCTAAAATATTTCAAAGTCAAGTCTCTCTCACTTTTCAAGTGTCGATGGATCGAACCTGTCATTGATGAAATCAGAGTTCCAAATCCGATGACATCGACGATAATTTTGATTCATCGACTAATTGGCAAAAGTTTCAAAAGCGTGACATTGAGTTCGAGTCATCGAGAAGACCATCGATGCTATCGAGAGTATACGCTCGATGATATCGAACCTGCTTGATGATATCGAACTCTGTCATAAATGTGACCATTTTATATCCATTGGAACTTTTTGCCTATTTAGAGAGGACTTGTCTTTTGTTGCTGTGAGAGAAAGGAGAGAGTGCTTTTGTGTGTTTCAACTTATATCTTATATCCAAAGCCCTTTCTCTCAAGGGAGTTCATCCTCCAATCCACCCTCATCATTGACATTCAATATAGTAGATTGGGGAATGAACTTCCGCATTCAAGGATCCCCCAGCTACTACCTTATGACAAATCATTAAGCTAGGATGCCTTGAATGCATAAGATTGGAATCGCTCTATCTTCCTGATAGAAAAATATTTTGAGAGTAGGATTCCATCTTCACCTTGACCCAACCTGAAGTCGAGTATTGGTACATCATTTTGTGTTGTGGATCAAGAGAGCAGAAGACTCTTCGTCAACAAAGAGGAGGAGATCTTCGGCACTGTGTTAAACGGGACTCATCAGCTTATTTGTAAGTATCCAGAGTCCAAGAGGATACTCGTGATCATTCCTTTCTAGGATTGGGTCTTAAGTGGTTCTCACCCTTTGAAGTCCTCAACGAGGCCTCCGGTGGGAGTGTACGTGGTGGGTGCGTTGTGTGGACCCGTGCTCTATGGAAATCATAAACATTTGGTTAGGAGTGAACCAGTAAAACTCTAGGTTTGAGGTAAACCGTGTAAAACCTTAGGTTTGAGGTGAACCGTGTGAAACCTCAGGTTTGAGGTCAACCGTGTAGAAACCTCCAATAGGGTTTTGTGGAAGATCCTTGGCTAGTGTGCCTAAAAGTGGGTGCGTTGTGTTGACCCTTGCTCGTGAGAGCATAAACAGTCCGCCTCAGTGTAGGTTGTAAAGGTTGAAGGTGAACCTGATTTAAAACCCTGGGTTAGAGGTGAACCATTGTGAAACCTCCTTAATGAAATCTGGTACACTGAAGGGTTGAGTGCAGTTACAGGAAGTCGAGTAGACTCATCATCGAACCACTATAAAAATAACTAAGTTTGAGATTGTTATTCTTATGACTATGTGATTTGATTTAATACTTCCATATCTGAACATTTGATCACACCACACACACCTACACAGCCATATCCATCATAAGATAGCTTGCATACTGCTTATCTCTAAAATAGTTTGTGATTGGATCCTCTGCCAGGCTTGGAAGCCAGTAGAGTTACATTTGAGTAATCCTGATAACTGCATGATCATAGGATTAGTGAAGTACTCATCATCAAACCACTATAAAAATAATTGAGTTTGAGATTGTTATTCTTATGACTGTGTGATTTGATTTAATACTTCCATATCTGAACATTTGATCACACCACACACACCTACACAGTCATATCCATCATAAGATAGCTTGCATACTGCTTATCTCTAAAATAGTTTGTGATTGGATCCTCTACCAGGCTTGGAAGCCAGTAGAGTTACATTTGAGTAATCCTAATAACTGCATGATCATAGGATTAGTGAAGTACTCATCATCGAACCACTATAAAAATAACTGAGTTTGAGATTGTTATTCTTATGACTATGTGATTTGATTTAATACTTCCATATCTGAACATTTGATCACACCACACACACCTACACAGTCATATCCATCATAAGATAGCTTGCATACTGCTTATCTCTAAAATAGTTTGTGATTGGATCCTCTACTAGGCTTGGAAGCCAGTAGAGTTACATTTGAGTAATCCTGATAACTACATGATCATAGGATTAGTGAAGTAGGATTTTTAAATAAATCATAAAAATTTTAAAAAGTCCTATTTAACCCCCTCTAGGACATATTGGCATATTCCTTCTTCAACTAGTGTGGTCTTTACCGCCATTTCATGTGGGGCCCACTTGGGACGTGGGAACTGACCTTGTTGCATGTGTATAGGGCCCAGGCCGTCCACACCTTGGACCGCCCATGCTTGGGATGCCCTTGTCCTTTTGGGGCTGTTGCTGGGCTTGCAGTCGAGCAGCAGGCCCACCTTTCTGAGTGATAAATCCCTCTCTCCAAATTGGTGGGGCCCCTATGATGGACACTATAGGAGTAACTCCCAAGTATTTTGACATATTTATGGGCCTCAATAGGCCCAGAAAATTTAGTTGACTAAAAGTCGAGCCATGGCCATTTAAATATATAATGTATGGCTGAAATTTTTTTTATTGGAATCGGGGGCCCACCACATTGAGAAATTGGGGACTTGTTCCTCACCTATACTTTAGTATAATTTTTTGACTCAATTAATGCATGTTTTGGGCCACCTTTGATAACCATTTATGGGACCCAATGCATACCAGATTTTGGGGCTTTCTAATGGGCCCAAGTTGGGCTATAATGTCCCATCTTGGCCAGCCAAATGATGGGCTAACTTTCCATCATTTGCGGGACGTATTGGCTGAGGAAAAAGGTGGATTTGGGCCGTTGAATGCCCACTTAAAAGGCTAGTTATTGGACTGATGTAATGGGGCCCATTCCACCCAACTAAAAACTTGTTTTGGGCCATGTATTTGTATACATGGGCTGCGCACTAAGTCCATCTAAATGCTTAGACTCTATGACCCTTAGGACTTGAGCTTTGGGCCTTAGTTTCCCTCCTTGGGCCATGATTGTTAGAGATAGTATTGGGCTTACTTCTTTATGCCTTTTGTGGGACCTATGTGCATATGATTTGAATATAGGCGTTGGGCCTTATGTTTATGTGGTTTGTGGATTAGATGCCTTGGGGCAGTGGTGGTTGAAAGTACCCATTTGGACCCCTCTAGGCCCATTAGTTACTAAGTGTGGTTAAATGCCCACCTTAGTCCCTTGATAGGTCTGTTTCCACATTATCTAGGCCCTAACTTTATATGTTTAGTCTCGTGGGCTACCCCAGATAATTAGGCCTCCACTTGAGGTTATGGTTAGGTACCTAGACCCTGTTGGTTACGTAGTGAGTGCACCTACTCATTCACCTTATTGGCACCCATATTCATATTCATGGCCCACTCCCATACGCATCATATGTATACTTGGTTGAAGTGTGATTGGCCATGATTGTGCCGCTGTGTAGGACATGTTGGTATCCCCTAAGGGACGGAGTACTCCCCTCTTAGCATGATGGATGCTTGGGATTTGATGCATGGATGACTGCGTGACTCATGCATTTGGCATTGCATAGCATATGGACTTCGCCCTTGCTTTATCAGGGTCATTGCCTCCGCAAGTATATTCGTGGATGGCCATGTGTGGACATTGGAAATATTATTCGAGCATTTGGGGTACATAGGATGCCCCTGGGTGAAAGCCCCTAAACCTTCAAGGTACCGAGAAGACGTCTCAACGTCGTGACCGAGTGGAAAACATGAGCGTCGAAGTGCCTTATATCGTCAGGCCGCGTCTCCCACTATCATGAAGTCAGTTGAGATGGGATGTGGCCTTATCCTCTTAAGTGAGGGGGCATAACTAGGCTGAGTCTGACTAGCTCGTAAATGGGTCCACTATCGTTGAGCCTCACTGTTGATTAGCTGTCCACAGGTGGGTAGTGAGGTCTCCTACTCTCACTTGACTATGCGGGTCTTGTAGAGTGGCAGTCATTTTGTAGTGTACTTGACCTCGGTGGATTCCTTATGATGGAACTGTACTTGATATGTAGATTGGATATGAGGACTGACATTACTATGCATTGTATTTGCATCGGCTGTATAAGCCTAATATTGCATTGCCTTGGTATGGCGCCTAGTACTCATGTATTACATTACATAACCTTAGTATGGCTTACTGCATTCATAGCTTAACCTCGGTACTACTAGAGGCATTAGTATTGTCCATTAGCTCCTTCTGCATTCTCTTTCTTCTTCTAAACACCATTGTCACACACTTACACCACCCTCTAAGATTTCTATAAGCTTATGCATGATTGATATATGCAAGAGATCCTAGGTCAGCACAGTAGCGAAGGAGCTGTGGATTGGATTGGCGCGAGCTGAGGACCGGTTGCAGACCTTTCCTCCCCTTCTTTCTATATTATGTATTTCCATTTGAGCATTGTACCCGTAAAGTTTAAATTCTTAGTGGATTTTACAGTGTGTTCCATGTTTATTTTCTGAGATTTACTTGCTATGATCATGGGTATGCTCAATTGGATTGGAATTGTGATATGGAAATCCTCCTTGTAGGATCCCAGGATCGGAACCTGAGGCAGGAACCGAGAATGGGATACTATAGAGGTTATTGCTGCCGGAACCGGCTATCGGGTTCTTTGTGAGTCCGGTCACCGAGTTTGGGGCGTGATAGGAGTTGGTATCAAATCATAACAAGTAATATCGGACAAAACTTGGGATATCATTGCATATCTACTGTGAGTTTAGGACAAGTCATGTCTCGAGAGCGTTCCCTTTATTCTGTTGAGCCTCCAAGATCCTGATCCCTTTGCACCCGTCGTCCTTGCTATTTTTTAGGTGATGCCACCTAAGCGAGGCACTCGCAGTCGTGGTGCCCATTGTCATGGTTCTCATCCTGATCCAGCGACCCATTCGACCTGAGCGCATCCAGCTCTTGCTATTGAGTACCCAGCTCCTGAGGTCTTGATTCCGCCCGCTATGGCACCTATTCCCCCGCCCGAGCCTGCTGTTCCAATTTCTAAGGCTCCAGCTCCTTCTTCCGCACCCATGCCTCTACCTGAGGTGATTGTCGCCCTTGCATTTTCGACAGTTCTTGCAGGGATTGGGCATTTTTAGCAGTTGATGCAAGCTATCACTGCTGCCCTGCAGACCCGTTAGCCTGCCGCGAAGGTCCCTGGGCAGTCTGAGCTGCCGCATGAGAGCGCGATCTTCCATGAGTTCTGGTAGCATAATCCACGAGGTTCAGGGGTGAGCCTGACCCTTTTTCTACTGAGTTGTGGCTCACCAAGATAAAGAGGATATTCAACATCATGCAATTTCTGAGCGAGCAGAGAGTCTCGTTAGCCACCTTCCTTCTGCAGGGCGAGGCCCGGCATTGGTGGTCTTCTGTATCGAGGATGGCCGGGCCCACTTTTATTTGTACTTGGGAGGAATTCATGGTCCGCTTCAACTAGAAGTTCTTCCCTGAGCATGTTCAGGAACAGAGGGCTACGGAGTTCCAGACTCTAGTCCAGGAAGATATGACGGTGTCTCAGTATAAGACCCGTTTCTTGGCTCTTTCCAGATTCACTCCTTATCTAGCCAATGACGAGAAGAGGAAGGCTCGCCGTTTCTAGAATGGCTTACGTCCCGCTCTCTGCAGTCGAGCGGTGGGACATTGCTTGACGATGTTTGATCAGATCGTCCATAAAAGCATTGAATTATGAGGAGGACTAGGCCATGACCCAGAGATCGCATGATCAGAGTTCCGGTAGAGATCGGAAGAGGAGGGCACCATCCGACAGTTCCCGACAGCACCATCAGCAGAGGTGGAGAGGCAGATCTGAGTCTAAGCAGCCTGCAGGGAAGATAGTAGCTCATCTTCAGCACAGCCAGCCGCTTCTTCCTCCGGTCTGTTTACTGCTGTATGTTATGGTTGTGGGTAGACCGGGCATAGAAGGTGTGATTGCCCTATCCCCTTACAGCAGCAAAGGCCACATAGTTGCCTCCTCCCCATCCTCCTCCTCTGCAGCAGCAGCATCAGCAATGAGCGCAGCATCAGGCTTCCGCTCCTAGGGCTCCTCCTTAGTAGCAGAGGCAGCCAGGCAGGCCTCCACGGTGGCCACAACAACAGCTATTAAGGCACAATCGTATTTCATTGCAGTGGTCAGAGAATTCCATGGTGCGGATCTTTTACAGGGTTGTACACTCCGTATTTTGGTAAAAATCAGCTCCAAGGGTATTTTGGTAAAAATCAGCTCTAGGGGTATTTTGGTAAAAATCAGCTCCGAGGGTATTTTGGTAAAAATCAGCTCTAAGGGTATTTTGGTAAAAATCAGCTCTGGGGGTATTTTGGTAAAAATCAGCTCCGAGGATATTTTGGTAAAAATCAGCTCTAGGGGTATTTTAGTAAAAATCAGCTCCGAGGGTAATTTGGTAAAAATCAGCTCCGAGGATATTTTGGTAAAAATCAGCTCTAGGGGTATTTTGGTAAAAATCAGCGCCGGGGGTGTTTTGGTAAAAATAAGCTTCTGGGGTATTTTGGGTATTTTGGTAAAAATCAATATCCAGGAGTAGTTTAGGTATTTCAGTAAAAGGCAGTAAAGAGGGTGATTTGGTAAAAAAGAGTGCACAGGTGTCATTTTAATGAAAAAGTGATTGTATACCACCATTTAAAGGAGAGCTTGGTGAACACCGTTGTTCAAAAAAGGGAGATAGATATTATATGAAGGGAAAAGTGGTGGTGATCACCACCATGTAAGAGAGTGGGGCTTATAAATACCCCTCCCCATACTTCGTTTGGGAGGTTGATCAGTTGGTGGGCCAGAAAGGAAGAGACAAGAGGTAGGTAAGAGGGAGAGAAGTAGGGAGAAGAAAGACGAGAGTTAAAGGGTTGTGCGCTAGAGGCATTTTGCGGTGCACAATGGGATATCCACACAAAGAGTTTCCACACAAAACTCTCCAAAGAGAGGTTCCACACAGCCACTTTAAAGGATGGTCGCACAATGGGATCTTCTAAGGAGTTTGTCCACACAACACTCTCCAAAGAGAGGTTCTGCGCAACCCTTTGAAGGCTTTTAAAAAGCCCATATTTGTTAGGTGATATTTGTTTACTATAGTTACTTGTGATGGTATTTCGGAAGATCTAATCCCTTTATTAGCATGAGAAGATCATGTTAGGCCATTGGCTAAAAGATGGGGCAGATCCGAGCTCCGAGTGGGTCACAACACATGTGATAAGTGGGCATACTTCAATGGTTAAAAGGTATTGAAGTCACTGTATTGAAATCACGTAAAAGTTACATGACTTACTGTTATATTGAGTGGGGTCCACTGTGATGTTTGGTAAGCAATCCACTCTGTTCACCATCTTTTTCCCGTTATGGTATGACATGGGGTAGAAGATGCAGAAGTTTCGTCAATCAGGTGGGCTACATGATCTAAATAAGTGGAAATTGACACTCACCATTAATTGAAATTAAGTAAGACTTGCCGAGATATTGAGTGGGGTCCACTGTGATGTTTGGTAAGCAATCCACTCCATTCACCATCTTTTTCCTGCTATGTTATGACATGGGGTAGAAGATGAGGAAGTTTCATTAATCAGGTGGGCCACACAATCTAAATAGGTGGAAATAGACACTCACCATTAAATCTATTTATTGAATAGTAACATGCATAGTTCTAGCCTTATTTACAGATTTGTCATCAAATCCTCAATCACCTTCTGGCGTCAGTTATGTTAGCATACATTGTCCAAACGCCTTAAAATTTGACGGATATCCATAATTTTTTATGCTCTTTCCATCAGTTCAGTTTGTGTCCCGATCTCCCAAGGATGTCCAAGATGCTTTCTCAATGCTTATTGTCTAATCTTACCCATTAGGTCACTTATATAGGGATTTATGAGCTGAAATTTGACATGTACGGCTAATTCGTGGTCCTAAGGCTATACACAAAGTTTTGAGCCGAACGGATGGTGGCAACCTTTTAATCTTACATTTTGAGCGACTTTTTAGGCCTGTTTAACCTGAGCGGCCTAATTTTCCTGGATATTGGCTGTGTAAATTCATTGATCTCGATCCCCTAGTTGTCTCTACTCCACTTTTCAAGGAGAATTCAAGGAAGAATGCTCAGAACTGACCTCAAAGGTCAGATCAAGGGCTTCAAGCCCGTACAACCCCCATCTCCTTAGAGATTAGTTGATCAATTCAACATTCCTCCTAAGTCCTAGGAGATAACTGAAGCAACTGTCGAAATGCTGCTGAAATTTCCATCAAAATGTCTTATCTTTCTTTCATTATGTTGCATTGATTGTATTCTGTTTTCAGAATCAAGGGAATTCGAGGATGTAAATGAACTCAGAATAAATGTGATTAATGTTCTATCACTTTTTCTTTGTTATCATTGAATAAATTCCCCAAATCAAACGCATTTGTTTTCTTGTCAAAACGGCAGTAGAGACAGCAACAACAGCTTAGGGGACATGCATCTCCCCAGTCCCTGGGTCGAGTATATATTACCGCTCAGTAAATGCAGAGTCAGGACCCCCAGTCTTCCGGTTTGCTTCCTTTACTAGTTCAGGGCAGATTTTATTCTGTGCAGCAGGCGCAGGGCCAGGACCAGCTATCATCAACCGACGGAGTTGTCAAGGGTATTCTTCTTATTTCTACTTATATTGCCCATATTTTGTTTGATTACGGTGCTTCCCATTCCTTCGTGGCTAAGAAGTTTTACCGATCGGCCGGTATTCCGTCGGAGTCCACATCTAAGGCCTTGCCAGTTTCGACTCCCTTGGGGAAGTCAGTTGTGTCGAGCCGTCGTTGTCTGTCTTGCCCGGTGTTGGTTGGCGAGATGTTCCTGCCCGCCGATTTGTTCGTGTTGACGATAGTAGAGTTTGATGTTATGCTGGGTATGGGCTGACTTGCTAGGTATCATGCCATCTTTAACTGTGTCGCAAGGATGGTCACGTTTCATATCCCTGGCTTGCCAGTGTTTCCGTTCATTGCCAAGCCTAGAGGAGAGACGTTGTCTAGTTTATTGGCTTGTATCGTCAAGGAGTCCATGACAGGGTGTATTGAGCAACTCCTGGTTGTTTGCGAGTACCCGGATGTGTTTCACGAGATCCCAGGTTTGCCGCCACATCGGCAGATTGAGTTCCATATTGATTTGGTGCCCGATACCACACTTATCTCGAAGGCCTCCTACTAGATGACACCAATGGAGTTGAGGGAACTGCATGAGCAGTTGGATGAGCTCCGGAAGTTGGGTTTTATTCATCCCAGCAGTTCGCCTTGGGGAGCTTCGGTGTTATTCATGAAGAAGAAGGATGGCTGGTTAAGGCTTTGTGTGGATTACTGTGACCTCAACAGAGTCACTATGAAGAACCGATACCCGCTTCCCCGTATTGATGATTTGTTCGACCAACTGAAGGGTGCATAGTTCTTTTCCTAGATAGACTTCCGTTCCCGTTACCATCAGATTCAGGTCCGAGAGGAGGACATTCTGACAACAGCATTTCGGACGCGCTACGGTCACTTTGAGTTTTTGGTCATGTCGTTCGGACTGACCAATGCGCCCACCGTGTTCATGCAGCTAATGACGAGGTCTTCTGGCCCTTCCTCGATCAGTTCGTGGTTGTGTTTATTGATGATATTCTTATGTATTCGAGGACACGAGAGGACCATGTGGAGCACTTGCAGATTATGCTTGAAACCCTCCATGCCCACTAGCTATATGCGAGATGGAGAAGTGTGAGTTCTGGTAGGAGGAGGTGAAGTTCCTCGGTCACGTGGTGAAGAGGGAGGGTGTTGTTGTAGACCCCGCGAAGGTTGATGTAGTGCATCAGTGGGGCTAGCCCACAAACACGTCCGAGATCCATAGCTTCCTTGGTCTGGAAGGATACTATCAATGATTCATCGAGGGTTTCTCCCGTATTGCAGCACCGCTGACCCAGTTGATTCAAAAGGGTGCCGAGTTTTCCTGGAGTGAGGCCTGTAAGGAGACATTTTTTTAAGTTGAAGGACAGCCTCACATCTGCTCCTGTTGTCACTCTTTATGATGGGAGTGATGGTTTTGTTGTATTAACCGATGCCTCCAGTATTGGCTTAGGTGTTATTCCGATGCAGCACAGGAAGCCAGTGGCATATGCCTCACGCCAGCTCAAGGTCTACGAGCTGAATACCCCACCAATGATTTGGAGCTACCAGCAGTTGTTTTCGCATTGAAGGTGTGGAGGCATTATCTTTATGGGGATAGGTTCGAGCTCTTCTCGGATCATAAGAGCTTGAAGTATTTGTTTTTGCAGTCCTAGTTGAACATGCGTTAGAGGCGATGGATAGAGTTGTTGAAAGATTTTGACTTCGACCTTCAGTACCACCAGGGTAAGGTGAACGTGGTGGCACAGATGATGGTTCGACAATGGCAGATGCTCGAGGATGTTTCAGAGTTTGACTTTGAGTTCGGTTCGCATTCTTCTATGGTTAAGCTTTCAAGCTTGTCGATTCAACCCTCTTTGAATGCTAGGGTGATCGAGGCTCAGCAGACGAATGAGTCACTTCAGGAGTACCGAGTAGTGGTAACATCTGTGGATCAGTCAGACTGGCAGATTGGTTCCGATGGTGGATTATGCTTCAGAGGCCAATTGTGTGCCCAGAACGTGCCAGAGTTGTGTCGTGATCTGATGACCGAGACACATCGATTGATACTTACTATCCACCCAAGCTCCACGAAGATGTACAGAGATATGAGGAGGCAGTATTTTTGGTTGGGGATGAAACGTCAGATTGATAGCTTCGTAGCCGAGTGTGACACATGCAAGTGTGTTAAGGCCGATCACCAGAGACCTCTCTTGGTCCCTTGTGGCTATTAAGTGTTCCAGTGTGGAAGTGGGAGCATGTGTCGACGGATTTCATCGCGGGTTTGTCGAGGACTCAATGCGGTCACGATACCATCCAGGTTGTTGTTGATTGTCTGATGAAGTTAGCGCATATCACTCTCCAGACTGGGTAACAGGATTTACAAGGAACCCGATAGCCGGTTCTGGCCGCAACAGCCTCTATAGTACCCCATTCTCGACCCCTGAAACAGGTTTCAATCATGGGATCCTACAAGGAGGATTTACATAATAGTATAATCATTACCAATATGAGCATACTCAATATCACATCAAGTATATCTGAGAATAATAAAGCACACATCACAAAATCCAGTAAAAATTTAAACTTTTACAAGCTTTCATAAGGTCTAAAAGGACATACATAAGATGATAGAAAAGGAGAGAAAAGTTAGCAATACTGGAGTCCTTAAGCTCAACTCTACTCTAAGCTCTACAGTTACGACGCCTACCTAGGATCTCCTGCATGCATCAATCATGCATAAGCTTATAGAAGCTTAGCGGGTGGTGAAAGTGTGTGATAATGGTGCACGGAAGAATAGCAGGAGGTACAAGAAGAGAAATATGCTTAATGACAATATCACTATGCTTATCAAGACTTATCACGAATACGATGCAATGAGTACTGGGCGCCATACCAAGGCAATACATGAAGGGGCTTATACAACAGATGCGAATGCGATGCAAAGTAATGCCAGTGCTCATGAACAATCTATATATCAAGTACATTTCCAATCTAAAAGAAATCACCGGGGTCTATTACACTGCGGAATGACTGCCGTTCTATAGACCCACACAGTCAAACGAGCGTAAGAGACCTCACTACCCGCATGTGGACAGCCAATCACCAACGGGGCTCGACAGCAGCGGACCCATTTCACGACCTAGTCAGACTCAGCCTAATCATTCTACCCGGTCATGGCATTGGAGCAGATCCTTGGTACCATGAATGTTTTAGGAATTTCACCTATGGGTAACCTATGCTCAAGTAACATCTCCTATGTCCACACATCTGGCTATCCACGAGTGTCCTTGTGGAGGAAAGGCCCTGGTGAAGCAAGGGCAGTATCATTGTGGAATACGATGCCAATGCAAGAGTCACACATACAGATCATGAACAAGCTTCAGACACTCAATGAGCACAAGGGGAGAAACTTCATCCCTCTATGGCCTCCACATAATGCAATCAATTCACACAGATGATGCATTTGGGTCACAATGATATAAGTGCACTACCTGAAGAATATATGAAATCCTCTATCCCAAGGAGGATCGAGGTCTATGTACATAGACAGGTGCTCTAAGGAGAAGAGAAGTCTTCTAGTGGGGTCCCAAAACTTTGGGGTGGCCCATAAGCTAAGAGAGTCATAAAGTTTTAATGGAGGAAATGGTCTTAGCCAGGTCTAAGGTGGGCCTCCAACCACCTATAAGGCTCCTATGGGCCTACCTTAGGGCCACCAAGGAGGACATCCAACCTCCAATGGATCCCAAAAGGTAGCCCGCTATGCATAAAGTAAGGTCTAAGGCCCAAGCAATGAATAGCCTAATCGGCTATACACAAAGCCCAACTTATAGGCAATATGGTAGGCCCTCAAGCAAGGTTTGGGCCCAACCATAAAGGTCATAAATCCACATATTGCGATGAGCCTTATGGGCAGCCCAATAGTTTAACCATATGGGCAATTTCACATTTAATACTAGTGAGTTGGGCCTCGCTTCTTAGCCTAAGTATAGGGTTAATTTTTATGGGCAATCAAGGGCCCAACTACTTACATATTATAGCCCATAAACCCATCACAATAGGTAAAAGGGTATAGGCTCAAAAGTCAATGGGCCTACTTAAAAGGTTCTAATTCAAAAGGGCTTAATGAACTAGTCAATTAACCACATACAATGTTCAAATAAAAACCTAACTTAGGTGGGCCTCATATAAGCACTAAGTAAGCCCAAAAATATTAAAAAAAGGCAAGATAATTGATTAAATCAACCTCAAATCAGATGGGCCATGCTGCCCCAAGAAAACAACATTTATGGGTCTATCTAGAAAGTTCCATGCATAGGTAGCTCTATGGGCCTAGGTATATGGCCCGAAAACTCATCCAAAGGGCCCCAATTGAATGCTCATGAATGGGAGGATGATTAAGTCCCCTATAGACCCCACATGGGTGAACGGTGGAATATAAAATATATTAAGCCACAACGTGGCTTGAATGGCCAACCAAGGCTAGACGCCCTAGCCTGGACGTCCCAGTCTGGTAGGCCACTCCAGGATGCACCACGGACGTTACAGAGGCCCGTTAGCCCTGAAATTTTGCAGGTTGGTACTTTCATAGGTGGTTCATACCTCTAGATAATTTTACAATTTTTGGATAAATAGAAGTATTTTAATTAATTTAAATAAAATAGACTATCTAGAAAATTTAGTTAATCTAGATGACCCAACGTGGTGGGCCGGTCCAGCCCTTTCCACGATGCGCACAGGGGTTCGAAATTTGGTATGTAGGTCCTACCATGGTGGACCACCTCTCTATAAAATTTCATAATTTTTTGATACCGATAAGTATTTTAATTAAATTTATGATTACATACTATCCTAGGTGAAATGTTGCTAGAATTATAATTGTCCCCGTGTTTGGGACACATGGGGTGTGTCCGGGGCCTCCAAAAATCCTAAAATTTGGGCCCAAGGTCCCTCATCAAGCCTACAATAAGGTGGGACCTAGAAAGATGGCCCACTATTAGTAAAAGTATTTTTAAAATTTTAGTTTTTAAGAGACAATGCTGCTGGACTACATAGCAGAAATTTATGGTAGTCCACTATGTTGGCCCACCCTTTTGGATGCCCAATTGGGGTCCATTGGGGGTGAAATTTGCTATGGTTGTAGGTGGGTCATGCAGTTACAAGAATCGCATATTAATTTGTATCAATCTTCCCACCAAATTTCCAGAAATCCCAAAACTCTGTGCAGATAGTTTCTGGACAGTAGCAATAGGTTGGAAAGAAATAATTATAAGTAGTAATTAAAATGGGATTTAATACTAGAAAATTAGAGAATGAACCTCCTTAGTGGGCCCCATAATTATCCAGGCCATCCCACCATCCAAAATACCTTTGCATGTATCCCAATTAGTTAGATTTTGGGGCCACATGTCATAGGGTGGAATGTTATGGGCATCCTCCCTCTTTTGGGTGGCTGGATTTTTGTTGACCCACAAGGTGGGCCACACACCATGATTAGGGATGAAAATAAGGGAAAAGAAGAGAAGGAAGGGAAATTCAGTTGTAGGGAAGGGCTCTACCACTATTGAGCCTTCCCAAGAGTAATCCAACCACACATCGAACATTGATATACATCTACAATGTGAATCTAACACATGCATGGCTAAAAATAAAAATGGATGGTGGGGATACCATTCCCATTATGATCCTAAGGTCTAGATAACCTTGTCATGTAAAGAAATCAAAGGATCCACCCTGATAGGGTCCATAAAGAAAAGCCCCATGAATGGGGCATGCATGCATAAGGTGGGCCATTTGGCCATACCTATGGGGACATGTGGACCTCCACCATTGATTGGTGGGTCCTACACTCCCATCATGAATAGAAGAAGGGATCTACACAAAAGATAAATCAGATTAAACCACAAGGAAGCACCCACCTCTTGGATCTCCAAGCTTTTACCACCACTAAGGACCTCAAGCTCTAAGGGTTATGATTCTATGGTCAAGATGGAGTTATGATGGTGAGATGAAGTGGAAATGGGGAAGAAAATGGGCTGGAAAAGAAGGAAGAAGGGGCTGAACTTTTTTTTTCTAGGAGGATAGGAGAATGAGAGAATGAGAGGGAGATGAGAGAAATTGCTAGAAAAGAGAGAGATAGTCATCATAAGTTCTCTCTCCTAGGATAGGAAAATCCATCATAATACTAGGGTGATATAAAGAATACTCATAGACTCATACGATTGGAGTAAGGATGGGTAGTGTGGGTAGTGGGTGGTATAGAAGATAGGATTAGGTAGTGTATGTGTGTGTGGTGTGTTGGAACTTGTACAAAAAGGGAGTAGGGCCACATGCACTACTCCCAAGTGGACCACAGATCATGATCAAGGGCCTAGAATACTCGGGTTAATATCTCAAGATGTGCATGTCGGAATCATGCATGAGACACGGCGTTCGAACTGCGGTGATTATGCAGACAGAATGGCATAGGTCTTGAGTTGATCCGAATTGGGTCTACATGACCGGACTTAAGGACGACCGCAAACACTACCCGAAGGTCGCAGGTCGTCGAAATTTGACCGGTAGGACCGCGAGACCAAGATAAGCAGGATGCATACTCACACACACACATGCACACATGTGAACTTAGGTCTAGTCTCATAATCCTTCCCACCAACAAAGAAATTTCGTCCCCGAAATTGACAAAATCGGAACAACAAAAATATATAAACATCATATATATATATATATCTCAATCATTACTCACAAGAGAATGCAATACAAACAATACAAGCAATCAATCATTGAACAAATGGGGATAACGCTCTCTAATCTCGTCCTCGCATTCCAAAGTCGCTTCGACCTCTGAATGATGACCCCATTGCACCTTCACTAAGGGAATGACCTTGGTCCTGGGGACTTTCTCCTTCCGATTAAGAATACAAATCGACTGCTCAGTGTAAGAAGCATCCTCACGGACCTCAAGTGGCTACCAATCAATTATAGGAATAGTGTCATGGAAACATGGAACACATCATGGATTTTGACCCACACTTCCGTAACATAGAAACATGGAACACATCATGGATCGCGGACAACTCAGGAGGTAAGGCAAGCTTATAGGCCACAACGCCTGGTAATCTTAAAAGGTCCAATGAATCTTGGGGCGAGCTTGCCCTTCACACCAAAGCGAACCACGCCTTTCATAAGCGAGACCTTGAGATATACCATGTCCCTGACGGCAAACTCGAGGGGTCAACGCTGACGATCAGCAGAACTCTTCTATCGGCTCTGAGCTGTGTGTATCCTCTTCCTAATAACATCAATAGCTTCTGACGTCTGGAGCACAAGCTCGGGACCTAAGAGACGACGCTCTCCAACCTCGGTCTAACAACTAGGAGATCTGCATGGTCTACCATAAAGTGCCTCAAAAGGAGCTATGCCGATAGTTGCCCGATAGCTATTGTTGTACGCGAACTCTGCGAGGCGCATATGCTCATCCCAACTGCCCACAAAGTTGATCACACAAGCTTTGAGCATGTTCTCAAGGATCTGGTTGACACTTTTAGTCTGCCAGTCCGTCTACGGATGATAAATGGTGCTGAGATGCAAAGTGACCCCAACGCTTGTTGAAAACTCCTTCAAAACTGAGACGTAAATCTAGAGTCTCGGTATGAAACGATCGAAATTGGGATGTCGTGCATCTCACTATCTCCTCAATGAATACCTTTACAAGCTGGTCCATAGACCAGGAAGCACACACTAGAATGAAATGAGCCAACCTCGTTAGGCAATTGATGATAACTTAGATGGTATCGTGATTGCGCTGACTCCTCGACAAACCTGCAATGAAGTCCATCGCTATGTGCTCCAACTTCCACTTTGGAATGCTCAATGGCTACAAGGGACCAAGGGGTCTCTGATGATCGGCTTTGACACGCTGGCACATGTCACACTTGGCCACAAAACTAGTAATCTGGCACTTCATCCCCTGTTAGAAATATATCCTCCTCATATCACGATACATCTTTGTGGAGCCAGGGTGAATAGTAAGCCTCGATTATTATGCCTCGATAATCAAATCATAACGCAACTCTAGCACGTCCGGGATACACAATCGGCCTCTGAAGTGTAATCCACCATCAGAACTAATATGCTAGTCTGATTGCTCCACGAATGCGGCCTCTACTCGGTGCTCCTGAAGTGACTCGTCAGTCTGCTGACCCTCGATCATCGTAGCCACCAAAGAGGGTTAAATCGACAAGCTCAAAAGCTGAACAATGGAAGACTGCATACCGAACTCAAAGTCATACTCTGAAAGATCCACGAGCATCTACTACTCACGGACCATCATCTGTGCCACTAGGCTTCGTGGTTGACGGCTGAGCGCACCCGCCACCACGTTTGCCTTACCCGGGTTTTACTGAAGATCAAAATCATAGTTCTTCAACAGCTCCATCCATCGCCTCTGACACAGGTTCAGCTCGGACTCTGAAAATAGATACTTCAAGCTCTTATGATTCGAGAAGAGCTCAAACCTAACCCCATATAGATAATGCCTCCACACCTTCAGTGCGAAGATGACCTCTGCAAGCTCCAAATCATGGGTGGGGTAGTTCAGCTTATGGACCTTGAGCTGGCACGAGGCATACGCCACTGGCGCCTGTGATGCATCAGTACAACACCCAAGCCAACTTTAGAAGCATCGGTGAAAACAACAAAACCCTCACTCCCATCAGGAAGAGTGAGAACATGAGTGGACGTGAGGCGGTCCTTCAACTCCGTAAATGCCTCCTCGCAGGCATCACTCCAAACGAACTCGATGCCCTTTCAGGTCAACCGGGTCAGCAGTGCTGCAATATGAGAGAAACATTCAAAAAACCGTTGGTAATATCCCACTACACGAAGGAAGCTACGGATCTCAGATGCGTTCATGGGCTGGCCCCACTGATGCACTGCATCAACCTTTGAGGGGTCCACAACGACACCCTCCCTCGTCACGACGTGACTGAGGAACTTCACCTCCTCCTGCCAAAACTCACACTTCTACAGCTTCGCATACAGCTGGTGGGCACGGAGGGTCTCCAATACAATTTACAAGTGCTCAACATGGTCCTCCTGGGTCCTTGAGTACACAAGAATATCATCAATGAATACTACGATGAACTGCCGTAAGACCTCATTCATCAGCTGCATGAATACGATTGTTCACTTCCCAAGTATAGGGTTATGATGTAGTAATCAACTCAGTGAGACCGAGGTCGAATCTCAAGGGACTCAAACCTATACGTAATTTGAAACTAAGTAGAACTAGAACTGACTAAGATGAAATCTAAATCGAGTGTAATTTGAGGAATAATGATGAAATAATTATCTAAAACTTAAAGAATTCTGGGAAAGGAAACTAGGGATTCAGAGGATCCACTTGTAGAGATCAGGGAGATCTTATGCTTGTTTCAAGAATTCAACTGAACTTAGAGTCCCATCTTCATCCAGTGAAGGGTGTAACCATGGAAATCAAAACTAAACTTCCTTTGATCAAATTTTCAAGAGATGAAAGGTATATGAATTAGAATGGATTCCATCACCAAACCATGCCCAGGAGACAAGGCAAATAATAGAATTAAACTAATTAACAACCAATCATAAGATATATGAAGGTTATGAAGGGTACCGTCATCCGACCATGCCTAGGAGACAATGGTGAACAACAGGGCTTCCTGACGTCATAATCAAAATAAGGAAAGGAACATGCTTAAAGCTATCACAGACCCATTGTAATTTTAGTAACAACAGACCATTAAAAACTAAAAACATCCCCTTAATTAAACTAAAATCAACATCAGTTCAGTCTTAAAAAAAGGCATAAGCAACAAGTCTTCCATTGGGCTACAAGCTTCACCTCTTAGCCCTAGCTAGGAGTTTTAGACTAGAATAGACATGATTAGGCTAAACATCCTTAAAGAAATAAAAAGTAGTATAATTAAACAAAATTTTAAAAAATAAATAAATACTACTCTACTCTCTCTCTCTCTCTCTCTCTCTCTCTCTCTCTGCTCCACGGTTGCCTCGAAATTGAATACCTTGCTCTCCCCTTTTCCTTTCCTTTTATAGAGCAAGGAGGACACTGACTTGGAGATTTACACAGCAACAGACTGGAGAGAAATCGTGCGTAAGACGTACGCACATTTCAGAGTGAAAAATGTAAATCGCTTACGTTTGGAGGGCTAATCGGGATGCTGATCGTCCTAGATTTTACATCCGTCTTCATGGCTAAGGTCATGACCCACTTCTCTATCTCCTGGATGGTCTGGATTAGCCAGCCGATCATGATCAAGAAAGCCGTATGGCCAATGGCGGTCGTTCATCCGTTACGCACGTATGTGCGTATGGAGTTACGCTAGGATGTCGGATGACCCCTGATCATCACTAGAGAAGAGATCCACTCCAAACAATAGACTCATGTCAAAAAACCGTTCGAGCATGGGCATTTTTTATATTGGATTCGGTGTGGCCCACCGAGTTTCCAGTAAACCGTCTAAATTACATTTGTACGGTGAAAAGTCGATCATGCTGCTCTCTTCAAATTCTATAACGCCCTGAAATTCGAGGGTTGAGTAGCAACTCAACTCTCGAGTTCCAGAACATCACTTATACAACATAGAGAATGATGATTGAATGTTGTCTGTGTTAGTGCAATAAACATGAGTGAGATTATACCAAAACAGTAATCCATACTCCAGATCAATGTATAAAACGTAAACGGAAGACTGAAAGATGTATATAGATGTGTATAAAAACAAATGATTTTGATCTGTCACCAAAGTATGATTACTTCACTGAGCCATCATATACATGTATCGAATCAAAACAAAATGTAAAAAAGAATAGTCCAACTATCATGATAGCCCAGTAGCCCCGTCAATCCGATAGCCTAAGCAAAGCCGCCAGAGAACTACATGTAGGAGAACTCATCCTGATCATCATAGTAATCAGGCTCAGCCTCCTGCGTCTCATCAATACCTGTATCTAAGACAGGGTTTGGTGGGTGTTCAGAACACCGTCCCGTAACGTGAGAGTGAGTAGCTAACTAAGTGGAACAATAAAGCACATGTTAACATGTTATCAAATCAGTCAAGCAGTAACGATAAAGTAGTATAATCAACATTCCTAAGTACTGTAATTAATGCAAGGATGAGATGCGATAATGATACATGCTCTCGCCAACATACTCCCTCGTGTGACACTATCTTACGTCCGCGGCATGCTTTCATCCCTCAGTGCTCCACATCTTCTAGGCACATGCAATGTGATGATGAGCATGATTACCGAGTTGTTATTAGTCAATTTCAAATAACAGTATTAGGAAACTAAGGTACCTCTCTTATATCATTCCTAAACAATTATCCATTCTAGGGTCGTCAATCCTAGATAATCTCATACGATAGTATGGTTCTAGGTCACTGCAAGGGCTGTCAGGGCTATTACACGGAATCGTTGCACCACTCCTCCATCACCTTATCAATACAGGCCTAATTTGTACTCTTGTTGCTATGGAAAGGTCACCACCTCCATGTATACTCAGAGTACTTTCGAGGTCACTACAAAGGGCTGTCAGGGCTATTACACGGAATTGTTGCACCACTCCCCCATCACCTTATTAGTGTAGGCTGACAGCTCGAATACAGTGTCCCATACCACCATATTCAGCTCACGAGTCTGGTTGCTCAATAGTCACTACAAGGAGGCTCGTAAACCCAGCGTAGGCCGACAGCTCGACCACGGTGTCCCATACCACCATGCCCAGCTCATGAGTCTTAGCGGATCGAGGTACCATAGTTAACGGGATTCCACTGGTAAGTTTGGTACCCTAGGTTCAAGCAGTAGCGTCTAAACATAGTGAACATACATTAGACAAATCAGGTTACTTGACGAGCTCGGCTAGCATGAGCGCACAACCAGCTGAACGACATGAAGTACATAAACACTTCACGTGGCCTAACCACTGTCGCCAACCGAAGTACGTCTCGGGTTCGTCAAACACATCCTACGCGGCGAACGAATCTCAACCACGAACTCAAGTCTGTTACCGATTGTCTGGACTATAATCATAGTCCCAATCACAATCAATCCTTAAGCAGAAGTATGTATAGTAAAGCAGAATAAACAAAGTATTTCAAGCATGTTAACAAGCATGTTATAAAGCACAATATAAACAGGAAATACAACACATATTTCATAAGTAAGCGGTTGAATTAAACAACCAACATGGAGGAAATCATATACATCCCTAAGGTAGTTGAGAATCCTATCTCAACACTTACCTAAAGTACAATCATCTAAGCACTTACTCTTACTAGCATTTTCACAAACACTTAGGATACACTTATTAACATACATAACGTATATTAGCAAAAACATGTATTAGGGCGAGTTCTTTCGCCAAACAAGTATTACACTTATATATAACATGTACATACAGTAATTTATCATGGCAAACACACTTTCAAAATTTATATGTATACGGTATTTTCTACAAATATACAAAATACACAATACGCCATAATTTGCATACGTAATCGAAACGCAAAACGAACATCACATTGTACATGTACAATAATACCTAGATCATGGATCTATCATTATCTGACATTGAAAGCGTTGAAAACCATAACCTATACATCTAAAGTCCGCACCTTACGCCGTAGAAGCGTAATGAACTCGATATATTTGCTAAGTCTTCGTGTATGGCAATTTGGCAACCTATAGAATGAAATAGATTAGCTATTTCATCATTTGCAATGATCATAACCCTAGATCAGAGTAGGGTTAGGGTTTCTTACCTAGAAATGAAGCTAAAATCACCGGGAAAGCGATTAGAAAGAGGTGGTTAAGCTTGTATAGTGGCAGGGTAGAGTATTAGGGAGATCCTCCCACTTCTCTCACACTTTCTCTCTCTTTTCTCACCTAGGGTTTCATCAAATTCGTATGGGTTGAATGAGAGAGGGTTTAAGGTCCTTATATAGGCTAAAACATAACTAAAATAAACTCAGGGTCACGGTATACTTAGGTTATATCCAAAGTGGGTCCGTTTTGATCTAACAGAGCACTTCTGGAGCCCTCCCGTGAGCCAAAGGTCGGACTTAAGCTCACTAACATTGGATCTAGGTATAGTTAAGTTTTCGTTCGAATCAGGTTTCCAGATCACACGTGGCGGACTAGTTTCAGTTCCACGTTCACAGAAACTCTATCAGGGATTTCAAGTACACTACCATGTATATGAAATTTCTCCTGATCCGAGGGTATATTTGGGTCAGATTCCAATGGTCTGATTACTTATAGTTAGCCCGCAAACAACAAGTCTCAGATTTCTTGAATTTAATTAAATTTTTAAAGAAAACCAAGTTTTCTCACACTTCTCGCTCCGAGCTCAAGCGAATAACCGTGGGACACTGTCTGGATTTGATCTCCGAGATGGTTATCAAGCCCAGCAAGGCGGTCCTAAGTCTATAACTTCATATCATTCAAAATTTTGATGTGGGGTCCAGATCTAATACGGAGTTTCATAATGCTCCCGAGAGCAGTCGGGCAATGAGATTGATCCTAGATTTTAGG
This sequence comes from Magnolia changhungtana, assembly GCA_030180095.1. NCBI lineage: Eukaryota > Viridiplantae > Streptophyta > Magnoliopsida > Magnoliales > Magnoliaceae > Magnolia > Magnolia changhungtana. The sequence goes on along the minus strand of JASAUF010000653.1, from coordinate 4,399,833 downwards.
GTAACCTAGCGACAATGATTCTACAAGTTTTGGGTCTTGCAGATCGTATTTAAAGTGATTCAAACGGATTTCGTGGCTAATCTAGTTTAACACTTAGTTAACTTTGTCTAATTTCTAAAGGATTTGATCCTAAGTGATTTCTGCCTGAGGTGGTACTCGGATCTTTGTACGGGATTTTCCGAGACGTTACAATCTGCCCCCCTTAATGAAAAATGTCGTCCTCGAAATTAGTATCTTTTCATACTCCTTGAGAAGCTAAGGGTAGTTCTTTTGGACCTCGACTTCAGTCTCCCAGGTAGCTTCCTTCTCTGTATGATGTGTCCACAGTACATTTACGAGTGGAATCACCTTACTGCACAACACCTGCTCCTTCCTGTCAAGCATACGCGTCGGACGCGGTACATATGTAGCATCATCACTTAACTGCACCTACTCCCAATGGATAATATGTGAAGGGTCAGGGACCTATTTCTTCAATATAGATACATGAAATATGTTATGCACGCCCGCGAGTGGTGTAGGCAAAGCGAGGCGATATGCTACCGCACCCACTCGATCAAGTATCTGAAACAGACTGATGAATCTCGGTGTGAGCTTCCCCTTCTTCCCAAACCGAAGGACCCCTTCATAGAAAAAACTCGAAGGAATACATGGTCTCCAACCTTAAACTCAAGTGGTCGCCGCCTCGTATCGGTATAACTCTTCTATCTGCTCTATACCGTCAAGAGTCGACGCCTGATAATATCGATCTTCTCCGAAGTCGCCTGTACTAACTCCGTGTCAATCAAGTTGAGCTCGCCAACCTCTGCCCAATAATACGGTGCTCTGCAAGGACGACCATACAAAGCCTCATAAGGAGTCATGCCAATACTGGCCTGAAAACTGTTGTTGTAGGCGAACTCTGCATACGGGAGGCAATCATCCCAACTGTCCTTGAAGTCCAAAATACAAGCCTGCAGCATATCTTATAAAATCTGATTCACCTGCTCTGTCTGCCCATCGGTTTGAGGGTGAAATGCAGTACTAAACTTCAGCTTCACACCCATCGCTTCCTGGATATGAGTCCAGAAGATAGATGTGAATCGCGTGACTCGGTCCTACACGATCTCTAAAGGAACTCCATGTAGACACACTATTTCTTTGATGTACAACTTAGCCAAGTCGTCTGCAGAGTTTGTCACTCTGATAGGGAGAAAATGAACCGATTTGGTTTTGATCGATCCACGATCACCCAAATAGAGTCATAACCCTTTCTCGTCTTCGGCAGCCCTAAGATGAAGTCCATAGAGATGAAGTCCCACTTCTATTCAGCTATGGGCATGGGCTGAAGGAGTCCAGGAGGTCGGCGATGCTTGACCTTGACCTGCTGACAAGTGAGACAATGGGACACATACTCTGCGATATGGACTTTCATATTGTCCCACCAATACGACCTCTTCAAATCTTGATACATCTTCGTGCTACCAGGATGCATTGCAAGTTTCGAACTGTGAGCGGTCTCGAGAAGCTTCTGCCTCAAGTCTAGAATGTCTGGGATGCATAGGCGGCCACGGTATCGTAGGCCCCCATTTGTGCCAACTCTTCACTCGGAGTCCACATCATCACTAGCTTGCTCTCGAAGCTTAGACAACCGCTCGTCGCCCTTCAGGGCCTCGATAATTCGGTCATCAATAAGTGGCCGTACTCGAACGTGTGCGACACACTCGAATGACTCCTCTACTGTGAGTTTCTGCTCAAAGTCCCGCACGAACTCCAACATGTCCCACTCTTCAATCTTCAACGGAGCCGTAAATATGATCGCCTTCTTGCGGGTCAACGCGTCTGCCACAAGGTTGGCCTTGCCAGGATGGTAGGAAACCTCGAATTTGAAGTCTTCAAGGTCTCCATCCATCGGCGCTACCTCATATTCAAGTCCTGCTGAGTGAATATATACTTAAGGCTCTTGTGGTCGCAGAAAAGCTCGAACTCCTCTCCGTAGAGGTAATGTCTCCAGAGCTTCAATGCGAATATAACCGCTGCTAACTCAAGGTCGCGCATAGGGTAATCCTCCTCGTACTTCCTTAATTGTCTTGAGGCATACGTAATCACCCTATTCTTCTGCATAAGGACACAACCCAAACCAACACAAGACGCGTCAGTGTATATAGTGTACTTAACCCCTTACTCTAGCAATATTAACACAGGGGTGGACGTCAGCCTGTCCTTCAGCTCCTGAAAAGTTGCTTTTACCTTCTCATTCCAGGCGAACTTCAGATCCTTCTGTGTCAACTGAGACAATGGTCTGGCTATCTTCGAGAAGTCCCAGATGAATCGTCGGTAATAACCTGCCAGGCCCAGGAAACTCCTCACCTCAGTAACTGAACCAGGCTGTTTCCAATCCTGCACTGTGGCTACGTTAGCCAGGTCCACTGCTATCCCTTCCTTGGACACTACATGTCCTAGGAACTTGACTTCCTCCTGCCAGAAGTCGCACTTCTTATACTTCACGAATAACTGGTTCTTCCTTAGAGTATCAAGGATTGCCTGTAAGTGTCCTCATGCTCTTCCCGACTCGTAGAGTACACTAGGATGTCATCGATAAACACGATGATGAATCAATATAGGAATGGCTGAAATACCCGGTTCATCAGGTCCATGAACATGGCCGGTGCGTTCGTAAGACCGAACGACATCACAAGGAACTCGTAATGCCTAAAACAGGTCCTGAAAGCCGTCTTCTGCACGTCTTCATCCCTGATGCGCAACTGATGATACCCTGATTGTAAATCAATCTTTGAAAAATACTTTGCCCTCCTCAACTGATCAAATAGCTCGCCTATCCTGGGCAAAGGATATTTGTTCTTCACGGTCAACTGGTTCAACCTACGGTAATCAATACATAACCATAGCGACCCGTCTTTCTTCTTGACAAACAACACAGGTGCTCCCCAAAGAGATACTCTGGGTCATATAAAGCCCTTCTCTACGAGCTCGTCAATCTATTTCCTCAACTCTTCCATCTCACATGGAGGCATCCGATACATAGGTAATGAATTGGGGGTCGCACCGGGCACAAGGTCAATAGTGAAATCGATCTCATGCCGAGGAGGCAATTCATGAATCACCCTGAACACATCTGAAAAGTCCCAAACTACTGGCATACTTCCTAATGTCGGCCCATCAACAGGCTTAATTAAAGCGGCATAACATCCAATGCGGCATGTCCAACTTACCTGTACTGGAAAAGTAAAGACCGTGCCGTCAGGTCCACTGGCTGTCACGACCTGAGTATCGCAATCAATCTCTGCCTTTATCTCGGTGAGCCAGTCCATACCGAGGATAAGTCGTAGTGCCATAGGGGAGCAACAACGAGGTCAACGGATACTGTCCTGCTACCCAAGTCTACTGAGCATCACACATCCGTGTGACATCTGAAAACGTCCCCGTAGTAGTAGTGGGTCTCACTCCCCTCGTGGGAGTAGTATGTAAAGCTAGACGCTTAACTGTCGCACATGATATTATGGAAGTAGTGGACCCAGTGTCCACCAATAAAAAGATAGGAGTACCTTGAACATGCACAGTGAACTCGAAGGCCATAGGTATTGTCTCCGGCTCTTTTGTTATGAGTGCATCAACACATGCCTGTTGTGGTCGGTTGGGTTGAGGCATTATACGTCGTTGTGGCGGCCTAAAGCGAGGTGCGGGTGGTCTGAAGGATGGGTGTGCAGGTGCAAACCGTAGTGGTGGAGCCGATAAGGCCTGAGGGCGAGGACGATCAATCTTCTGTGGCGGTACAAACCCACCGCTTCTCATTCGAGCAAAGCAGCTCTCTACAGGGTGACTCGGTCTCCCGCAGTATGTGCAGGTCACACCTGGAGGCCTCATCGGAACTACTGGCATCGTGATCCTAGGGGGAGAATCGACACGAGGCCTCTTACCGAGGAAAGGCCTGCTCTGAATATCTGGTCATGGTCTCATAACCATAGCACCGCGAGAACGTGTCAGCCGATCAACATCCTGCTCTGCCCTCATAGACATGTGTATCAGCTCGGCATAGGAGGGTATACTGACACAATACATCTTCGACCGAATGTCCGGTTATAAGCCCTCTGAAAAACGTCGTATCCGCATCTGCTTGTCAGCAAGAATGTTCGGGACATATCTGCCCAACTCAGTGAATCGATGCTCGTACTCCATAATTGTCATGCCTCCCTGCCTGAGGTGCAAAAACTCATTCTCCCTCTCATGTCGGTAGGTCTGAGGGTAGTATTTCTCATGGAAATGGAACTCGAAGGGTGCCCATGTCCATACATATCCAACTGCCAGTATTCCTAGAACACTGTCCCACCATAAGCTAGCCTCCTTATCAAACATGAAGGTGGCCAGCTCAACCTACTCCTGCTCCTTACAATGGAGCATTTGTAGCATCTTGGAGATGCGGTCTAACCAGTATTCAACCTCCTCAGGTTTGTGAGAACCCGTGAAAGTAGGAGGCCTCAAGTGCTGGAATCGCTCGAGAAGACCGTGAGTACCCATGTCTCCCGTAGGGTATGCAGCAAGTGTGGGTGGAGGCATATCCTCAGCCTGAGCAGGAGGCTCTGTAGTCTCGGTAGGGTGTGTAAATGGTGGAGGTGGAGTCGTACTGCCACCCTGAGAGAAGGCCCCTGTAATAGTGGTCATGAGCTGCTGGTGCTGCTGCTGCTGTTGTATCTACTGTTGATGCATCATCAACATCAACTGCTCAAACCTATCAGTAGGTGGAGCAGCCTGTGGGGCATACTGTGTCGAAGAAGATGCCCGGTTCTGCTCGTGACTCGGTGGTATAAAAGGTGGCAGTCCAGCTGTAGGACCAGTGGAAGGCTGAGACGTAGGTCTAGTCTCACGATCCGGGCCCAAGCCAGCGTCCGTATGACCATCTCCGTAGGAAGGAGCATGGTCCATCGTATCAGTGAGTAGGAGGTGTGCCGTGTTCTACGTATATTTCTACGGCATGCCCTATACAACATAGGGTGCAACGCATGTGAGATGAAGTATAACAACACAATACACAATCACTTAAGCATTCCACACACTTCATAGTCCACCAAGCGGTCCATAATCGGGTGTAGTCCAAACAACCTCTCATCTACGTGAGCTTCAAACACAACCCTGCGGCCACTAAACTGACTGTGCTCAAAGCCTATCGGTAGCACTCTTTCGATGGGAACATGTGGATCTAGGTCCCTCTTCAACCTATGCTCACGGACGACACTTGTACTAGCGCTTGCGTCAGTCCTTCTCCTTGGACGGGTTGGGCAACTAGGTCAGGCTTCATCCACGGCGTTCTTCCTCTTTCTCATGAGAGAAAAGATGGTGGAGATGGAGAAAATGGCCGTAACAAACTCAAATAGGGCCATGGAAAGCGACGAAAAGTGATGGAAAGAGAGAGAAAGGGCTGGAGTTGCTGATCCACCATGGGTTTGAGCCTCGAAAGAGGTTGTAAAGGCTCAAAGAATAGGGATTTGAGAAGGAAAATGGGGAGATGGAGTGGGGTAGGGAGTGTGCACAATTTTTAGCTACAAATGGGGCACATAAGAGCCCAAATGAGAGAGAATGGAGAGGGCAGGGAGGTAGGGAGTGCTGTAGATGATGGAAATGGATGGGTTGTGACCGAAAATGATGGATTGGACGATTGGGAGAGAGATTTGAGAGAGAAAACAACAAGTTGAAAGAGAAAAGAGGGCTTGGAAGGGTAGGAAATGAAAGAGGAGGGTAAAAATGAAAGAAATAGGGGTCCAAACGTGTTTCAGTGGGCTCCACATGTGAATAGGAGTCAGGCCGATGCCACCCCACATCGGCCTGATAGGCTCGAATAAAGGGGGCCGCGGTCAATCGTGGTGAGCGTAGTGCCGCTGCTGTAGGGCGGTGGCCACCCCCTCCCAGGGTGCCAATGGTACACCAGGTTCACCGTGGGTCCCCCCAGATTGCCTCGATTCAGCCCTGTCTCCATTTCGAGTCGTGTCGGGTCATTCCGAGTATGTTCTGATATATAATGGTATTTTACCAATTTTCAACGGCTGAGATTGGGTGGATTGTGATCTAGACCCATCGTTTGACAGTCTAGAAGTGTTTTAAGGTCAACCCATGCGACCAGGGTTGAGTACAGACTCGATTGCAGCGATCGTTTTCAGTGAACTTTGCCGTTGGTCAAAACTAAGATGCCTAAGACTGTTTCTACATTGTTCTCGCACCCTCTTAAGTCAAAATGCATCAGCATACATCTTGAGACCATAACTCAGGCTCGGTTTAATCCAAATTATGCTCTGATACCAACTGTAATGCCCTGAAATTCGAGGGTCGAGTAGCAACTCAACTCTCGAGTTCCAAAACATCACTTATGCAACATAGAGAATGATGATTAAATGTTGTCTGTGTTAGTGCAATAAACATGAGTGGGATTATACCAAAGCAGTAATCCATACTCCAGATTAATGTATAAAATGCAAGCGGAAGACTGAAAGATGTATATAGATGTGTATAAAAATAAACGATTTCGATCTATCACCAGAGTATAATTACTTCGCTGAGTCATCATATACATGTACTGAATCAAAACAAAATGTCAAAAAAATAGTCCAACTGTTGTGATAGCCCAATAGCCCCATCAATCCGATAGCCTAAGCAAAGCCCCCAGAGAACTGCATGTAGGAGAACTCATCCTGATCATCATAGTAATCAGGGTCAGCCTCATGCGTCTCGTCAATATCTGCATCTAAGACAAGGTCTGGTGGGTGTTCAGAACACCGTCCCGTAACATGGGAGTGAGTAGCTAACTCAATGGAACAATAAAGCACAAGTTAACATGTTATCAAATCAGTCAAGCAGTAATGATAAAGTAGTATAATCAACATTCCTAAGTACTGTAATTAATGCAAGGATGAGATGCAATAACGATGCATGCTCTCGCCAACATACTCCCTCGTGCGACACTATCTTACGTTCGCGACATGCTTTCATCCCTCAATGCTCCACATCTTCCAGGCACATTCAATATGATGATGAGCATGATTGCCGAGTTGTTATTAGTCTATTTCAAACAGCATTATTGGGAAACTAAGGTACCTCCCTTATATCATTCCTAAACCATGATCCATTCTAGGGTCGTCAATCCTAGATAATCTCATACGATAGTGTGGTTCTAGGTCACTGCAAGGGCTGCCAGGGCTATTACACGGAATCGTTGCACCACTCCCCCATCACCTTATCAATACAGGCCTAGTTTGTACTCTTGTTACTATGGAAGGGTCGTCGCTTCTACGTAGACTCAGAGTACTCTCGAGGTCACTACAAAGGGCTATCAGGGCTATTACACGGAATTGTTGCACCACTCCCCCATCACCTTATTAGTGTAGGCCGACAGCTCGAACACAGTGTCCCATACCACCATATTCAGCTCATGAGTCTGGTTGCTCAATGGTCACTACAGGGAGGCTCGTGGCCCCAACGTACGCCGACAGCTCAACCACGGTGTCCCATACCACCATGCCCGGCTCATGAGTCTTAGTGGATCGAGGTACCCCAGTTAATGGGATTCTACTGGTAAGTTTGGTACCCTAAGTTTAAGCAGTAGTGTCCAAATATGGTGAACATACATTAGACAATTGGATTACTAGATGAGCTCGACTAGCACGAGCGCACAACCAGCTGAACGACATGAAGTGCATAAACACTTCGCGTGGCCTAGCCACTGTCGCCAACCGAAGTACATCTCGGGTTCGTCAAACACATCCTACGTGGCGAACGAATCTCAACCACGAACTCAAGTTTGTTACCGATTGTCTGGACTATAATCATAGTCCCAATCACAGTCAATCCTTAAGCAGAAGTATGTATAGTAAAGCAGAATAAACAAAGTAATTCAAGCTTGTTAACAAGCATGTCATGAAGCATGTTATAAAGCACAATATAAACAGGAAATACAACACATATATTTTATAAGTAAGCGGTTGAATTAAACAACCAACATGGAGGAAATCATATACGTCTCTAAGGTAGTTGAGAATCCTATCTGAACACCTACCTAAAGTACAATCATCTAAGCACTTACTCTGTTGAGGCATAAAATAAGCAAGGAAGTGAAAAATGACAAAGATCAAGAAATCACTTTGAAGATGAAAGAAAAACAGTTTCAAGACCACTTTGCGCGGGGTCGCGCAAAGTGAAAAAGTTACACAAGATCGCGCAAAGTGAAATGATTGCGCGGAGAACATGAAGACAGTTTGCGCAGGATGGAGGGTTTGCGCGACACCGCGCAAAGTATATCGTTTGCGCGTGTCCGCGCAAAGTCCATCATGGTGAAATAAAATGGTTGGATGATATTTTGTCCCACATCGACCAGATCTGAGATTTCCGTTGATGGAAATGTCTATAAATACCCCGTTCCTTCTCTAAAAAGGGGTTCGAAGATTTCAGAAGTGAAGCAAAGACGAAAGAGAAGACAGAAGGTGCGGAGTATTGGACTCCTGCACTTTGCGCGACCTCGCGCAAAGGAGTATTGGACTCCTGGAAGTTTGCGCCGGTCAGCGTAAAGCAACAGAAGGCTCTTATAGTTTGCGCGGACCCGCACAAACCTATCATATGGCGCTTTTTTACATGACAATGAATGGGTCAAATTTGTCATTTCGGAATGATTAGAGTCCTCAAAGCTTCAAGTTATTCTTAATCAAGAGAAAGAAGAATCATCGACAAAGAGACGTATTCCTCCTAAGTTTCAGGAGATGACCAAAATAGTACCGAAATGCTGCTGGAATCTTCGTTCTCTTGAAGACTGTTGGTCGACTTGTTTATTTCCTCCTAAGTCATTGGAGATGATTGAGATCATTGCCGTTATCTTTAAAAATTATATTTAGCTATAATAATTGACATTTGTAATGAGTTCTTTGTAAACTATCTTAGAATCAAGGGATACCAGAGGATGTAAATGAATTCAGAATCAATAAAGTGTGATGATTGTCTTTATAATTATTCCATTGTTATGATTGAATAAGATTATTTTCCCAAATCAAATACTTTTGTTTCCTTGTCGAAACAAAATGGCGACTCCACTGGGGACAATTATCTTATTTAACATTAACATTGGGAAAGTTGTAAGACTCTCGTCACTATTTTTGGCGTCTATTTGACGCCAAAATGGCGACTCTCAGTGGGAACATCCTCCCCTTCATCTCCAAGATAGTTTACTTAGTCTTTCATGTACTAATTTCAAATATGTTTTATTATTGAAGGTACCTGAATTCAATCACACAACACTACTAATGGCTAATGTCGCGAGAAAAGTGAACTTCCGATTCATCGCCACCGGGTTCATAATTGAATATGCGCTAAACCAAACTCCTGAGCGTACGAAAGCAAGCACTACAAGCAGGCGCAAAGTGATTCCAGTAACAGCAGGAGTCATTTCCGTTTCACCTCAACCACAAGAGAGTGATGAAAACTGGACTTTGGTCTTGTCTAGAAAGACGAAAGCAAAAACCTTAAAAAACCGCAAAGCGAAATTGTTTGCACCAAGAGCTGAGGGACCAATCACACGGAGCATAGCAAGAAGAAAACCCGAGCTTGCTCCTCCGGCGATTTATCCTGAACAAGCTGCTCCGCAATTCTCGTCACAAAATTTTCCAGCTTTGGTCACCCCGAAGATCAAATGGACAGAAGCACAGAAAGGCAAAGCACTGATGATAGGATCCCCGATGCCTACGTCACCTCAAACAAGCTCGCCTATAGCTGTATCACCTCAATCGGTTAAAAGTACGGGAAGTACACAAGAATCAAACAAGACTCCAATTTCTCCCCTCTTTACAAGCCCTGTTACGTCAACATACTCTCGTTTTACTCCAATAACAGCTTCGGTGAACAGTCAAGAGGCCGCGGTATATATGGCAGAGACAGGTAAAGGAAATAGACCGACTACTGAAGAACGTGTTGATCAAATGGCGGAGGCACAAAGAGTGCTAATGGATGAATGCCGGAACCTCAGAGAAGCTCTGGTGACTCTGGCACATAATGTAGCCCAAATAGTGGCTCCGCCCATGATGGGAGCAACAAATGGACAAGAGAACCAACCTGAAGGTTCCCATCCTCAGGGGATAGGATCCCGAGGGTCCGTTCCGGTGACAAGAGCCATAACACAAGATGATGTAAGACAAGTTGTCGAAGAAGCGGTCAGAATAGAAAGGGAGCGCGCAAACACTGGTCGTTTCAGATACCGAACACCCTACCCAAGAGAGGTAGAGGATGTTCCATTCCCAGCCAATTTTAAGCATCCAGATTTTCAGAAATTTAATGGGGAAGGATCACCAGAGGAACACGATGCATTTCATCACCAAAGATGGGGAATTTTTCTACGATACCTCAATATTGCTTACGCTTATTTGGGTCATCGTTGACAAGTAAAGCTTTCAGGTGGTATTTAAATTTGGCACCAGGGTCCATACGAACATGGGAAGAAATGCAAGATGCTTTCATGTCAAACTTCTTTTCGTCAGAACGCGAGGTTAGCATCACAGAACTAGCTTCAGTACGACAAATGAGAAGAAACCAAATCGAAAAATTCATAGACAGATGGAAGACACTAGGGGCATCATGCAGGCAGTTGCCGGAAGAAAAGGAACAAGTCAAAATGTGTCTGAACTCTATGGAAACAGGAATCACGTTTGGACTCACCAGCGCTGATATCGGAACCTTTCGTGATTTGGCTACCAAAGCCCATGCATTGGAACTGATGACTCGCAAGATGCCAGCATTTCATCATGAAGTCGAGAAGAATACCAGCGGGACAATCACAACGCCATCGATCGGGATAAGAAGAATCAAGACGCAAAAGGTTCAAAAGATAAAAGGCCAGAAGGAAAAGAAGGCTGGAATCAATCAAGGGATAGATACGGTGGAAAAAAGCTCAGAATGGTCGATTCACATGAAGGATTTGAGTTTGATAAAGAAGACGTGGTGCCCATGATGCAACAATTGCTAAAGGCAGGTACCTTGGAATTACCAGAACCAAAACGCCCTGAAGATGCGACGAGGACTCGGGAAAGAAACTTTTGCCGTTATCATCGCCTAGTAGGACATCCGACGGAAAATTGTTATACGTTAAAATGCATCATACAGCGAATGATAAATAAAGGTGACATAATAACCAGCGGAAGCAAAGAAAAGAATGCAAGGGCAACAGTAAATGTATTGTCAATACAAGAAAACACGCGGGGAATGAAAAAGGAAAGATCGACAAGAAATGCAACAATGATTACGTTGCGATCAGGGAAGCAAATAACAAGTCCGGTAAAGCAAAAAGCAGGAATCATAAGGAAAGAAGTGACTGAAAGACAGAATACTGAGGACAAAAGTAGAAATGAAGATGCAGTGACAAAAGTGGCTTATGATGTAGTTAGTCACTTGAAGGGTATACCGGCACGATTAAGTATTTACGATGCGCTCAAGTTGTCAGAAGAATTTCGACAAAGTTTGATTCAAGCACTGTCTGATCACAATATGAGAGAAACTTTACTGGCAGAAATGGAGGATGAAAGAAATAATGAAAAGATGAATTGTCTACCAGTAATATCTTTCTCTGATGATGATTTAATTGGTGAAAAGGAACATAACAGGCCACTGATGATAGAAGGATACATTTGTGAGAAGAAGATAAAAAGGATTATGATAGATAATGGGTCCGCAGTAAATCTTTTGCCACTCTCAATGGTTACTAAATTGGGTTTTCGTCGTTCAGATTTGCGCCCTAGCGGGATGATGATACAAGGGTTCAATCAAGATGGACAACGCGCACTCGGTAAAATTACGGTGACATTAGAAGTGGGAGAATTAATCACTGCTGTTGTATGTCACGTTATAAATCTTTGTGACGACATATAACCTTCTCCTGGGAAGGCTGTGGATACATCAATACAATATTATACCTTCTACTCTACACCAGTGCTTCAAATACTGTAAAGATGGGGTGCAGTGTAAAGTAATGGCTGATGCAAAACCCTATACAGAAGCTGAGTCTTTCTTTGCAGATGCTAGCTATTATAAATGTTTCTCTGAAGAAATGAGAAATGATGATGGGAAGAGAATCGTAAAAGATGCTAGGATAAATAAAGTTAAAGAAGAAAGAGCAGAATCTTCCGGGTCTGCAGAAGCAAGAAAGAAATTCTATTTTGTACCAAAGCGCCTGAGACAACCGGGACAACCGCCGTTGACACTATTGTCGACAGAACAGCTGAAAGTTTTGCAGTCCAATTACACAGTGCCGTTACCCAATGTCGAAAGATGTAAGCCATTTGCAGCCGCTCCAAGAACATTTCAAGTCAAAGCCAGTGCTAAATATCCTGAACCCATAGAGTTTCATGCTGCACCAGAAGTGAAGGATGAAAATATAAGCAATATATATCATGGAGAGTTAGCATTGCAAAATTTGAGGAAATACAGTGCAGCAAGCAAGAAAATCATGAGAAATATGGGTTTTGATTGTGACAAACCCACCGGCTTGAATCATGGGAAAGGAATTCAAATCCCTCTCGGGGTTAATCAGGAAAAGCGAAGAAAATTCCAAGGATTGGGAGCAGAATCAGCAGTAAATATAGTATCAGTTAACATGACCTCAGCTACACCAGATACTAAGGTAATTGAATATCCTGAAACCGCTCCAAGGCAATTAGAAGACGGGGGGCAACCGACGATAGATGGCCTGCGAGAGAAATAAATTTGGGAGCAATGAAGAGCCAGGGAACACATTCATCAGCGTTAGCCTTTCAGATCAGGAAACTGAGAAATATGGCCAACTTCTCAAGGAAAATAAAGATGTTTTCGCCTGGACATATGAAGAAATGCCGGGACTGGAACCCTCTGTAGCAATGCATCGATTAAATATTTCCAAAGAAAAGAAACCAGTAAAGCAAGCACAAAGGCGATTCCACCCAGACCTAATTCCGTTAATCGAAAAAGAAGTAAATAAGCTAATAAAGGTTGGGTTCATCAGAGAAGTTAAATATCCCAAATGGATATCAAATATTGTTCCGGTGAAAAAGAAGAACGGACAGATCAGAGTATGTATTGACTTCAGAGATCTGAATGAGGCATGTCCAAAAGACGATTTCCCTCTCCCGATAACAGAATTACTAATCGATAGCACTACTCAATATGCTATCATGTCCTTTATGGACGGATATGCAGGATATAATCAAATCAGGATGGCACCTGAAGATGAAGAGGCGACGGCCTTCAGAACGCCGCTTGGAATTTACTGTTATAAAGTTATGCCTTTCGGTCTCAAAAATGCTGGGGCAACATATCAAAGGGCAATGAAAAATATCTTCCAAGATATGATGCATAAACATGTCGAATGCTATGTTGATGACTTGGTAGTCAGATCCGGAGATCATCAAGACCGCGAACATCTAACATCAGTCTTCCGACGACTCAGAAAGAAGCAATTAAAGATGAATCCGGCTAAATGTGCATTTGGAGTGTCTTCCGGCAAATTCCTCGGCTTTGTGGTACGGCACAGAGGAATCGAAATTGATCCAGAAAAAGTTAAAGCTATTCAAAATATGCTGCCACCAACGACGTTGAAGGAATTAAAAAGCTTACAAGGAAAATTGGCATACATTCGCCGCTTCATTTCAAACCTTGCAGGAAGGTGTCAGCCATTTTCTCGGTTAATGAAGAAAGATCTGAGAATTTGTATGGGATCAGCTTGCGAATGCCTTTGATTCAATTAAAGAGTTATTAAAACGACACGGTGTTAACTCTCATAAAAAGGTAAGCCACTTATCTTATATACATCTGCCGCTACAAATTCTTTGGGTGCTTTGTTGGCACAGGTAAATGAAGCCGGAAAAGAGACTGCTCTTTATTATCTAAGCCGAACACTGATGGGGGCAGAATCCAATTATTCTCCGATTGAAAAAGAATGTTTGGCGTTGGTATTCACTGTGCAAAAGTTGAGGCATTATTGTCTCTCTCATGATATAACTTTGATCTCAAGAGCAGATCCGATAAAATTCTTGATGACCAGGCCGATGTTATCGGGAAGGCTAGCCAAGTGGATGCTGTTATTATCAGAATATACTATTTCGTATAAGCCTGCGAAAGCAGTGAAAGGACAAGCTATGGCAGACTTTCTCGCAGCACATCCTATAGCAGAAAATGAAGAAATCAATGATGAATTCCCAGATGAACAGGTTATGTTGGCTGAATCTCAGAATCTTTGGCAGATGTATTTTGATGGTGCTGCTCGAGTATCGGGAGCGGGGGCAAGAGTGATATTCATTACACCTCAGGGCGATTTATTACCATACTCTTTCACATTGGGTATCGCGTGCACAAACAATGAAGCCGAATATAAAGCTCTTATCATCGGAATGGAAATAGCACAGCAAATGGAAATAAAATCATTGCATATCTTCGGAGATTCTAAATTGATTGTAAATCAATTGACAACAGAATTTGAGGTAAGGAAAGAAGAACTTTTGCCTTATTATCGGAAGGCACAACAGTTGCTTGAACAGTTCTATTATGTGGAAATTAAACACATACCGCGGTCGGAAAATGCAAAAGCTGATGCTTTAGCCAGTTTAGCAGCGGCTTTATCCTGCACAAACCGAAGTCCTCTTCAGGTAACTATAGAAGAAAGAAGATTCCTGCCATCTGCAGAAGTTATTGAAGAAATCATTGAAATGCTGCCTATATCTTGTTTGGAGGTAACAATGGATGATTGGCGGCAGCCTTTTGTTGACTATCTCAAATATAATATCTTGCCAGAAGATAATACACAAAGACAGCAGATTAAGCAGAGATCAGGAAAATTTGTCATATGCAGCGAAGTATTATATAGAAAATCTTATAATGGAATGCTGTTAAGGTGCTTGGACAAGCGAGAAGCAAACCAAATGCTGCGGGAGGCACATTCAGGTGAATGTGGAGCACATCAAGCTGGCCGGAATTTATACCATAGAGTGCATCGAATGGGTTATTATTGGCCTACTATATTTAAAGATGCGATAGAATATGCAAAACGGTGTCATGAATGTCAAATACACGGAGATGTAATACATGTTCCTCCAGAAGAATTACATCAGTCTGTTGCGTCTTGGCCTTTCTCAGCCTGGGGACTCGACGTTATTGGTCCTATAAATCCTCCTTCATCCAAAGGAAAACAGTATATTCTGGCAGCAACAGATTATTTCTCCAAATGGACCGAAGCAGTCGCCTTGCGTAATGTTAAAGAGAAAGACGTGGTCAATTTCATCCGTCATGCTATAATATACCGTCATGGTATTCCGAAGAAGATCATCACTGATAATGGCACCCCTTTTAAAAATAGAGGCATGGAAAAGTTATGTCAGAAGTTCGATATCCAACATTCTTTTTCAACCCCTTATTATCCTCCAGCCAATGGATTAGCCGAGGCGTTTAACAAAACGATTGTCAAAATAATGAAGAAAACAGTGACAGGCAATAAGCGCGATTGGGATGAAAAGTTACAAGAAGCGTTATGGGCCTACAGAACCACCCATCGTACAGCAACAGGGGCGACACCATATTCATTAATCTATGGTATGGAGGCAGTTATCCCAATTGAAATACAAGTGGCATCACTCAGGGTGGCAGTGCACCAGTCTATAACAGATGATGAAAATGCAAAAATAAGGCTGAAAGAATTAGACTTACTCGATGAGAAACGCTTGCAGCTTCAAGGCAATGGTTGCAATCATATCAGGCCAGAACATCAGCTGCATTTGATAAACAGGTTAAATACCGTTCTTTCAAAAAAGGGGATATGGTGTTAATGTTGAAAAGACCTATAATGGTCACTCGCCGGACAGGGGGCAAGTTCGAGCCTAAATGGGACGGTCCATATGTGGTGAAAGAAGTATACTCCAATGGGGCATATAGAATCACAAATCAAGAAGGACATGGTATCAGTGTACTTGTCAACGCCCGTTTCATCAAAAAATACTATCCCTAAAGATAGAGATGTGGATTTTGACCCAAAATATTATGGGCATAATGATTCTGTATCAAAAGGGGGCAAAGATGAATAAGATCATGTCTATATGCTAACAAAAGAAGCTATAAAGAAGAAATTCACAAGCATATCAATTGTCAAAGCAGCAAATCTGGAAAATATATATATGATCATCATCATCAAATAAGATTGACAAAGTTATATTGCCTTACAAGGCACAAATTCTTGAAGATTCTCTTGAAGATATTGACAAAATTATATTGCCTTACAAGGCACAAATTCTTGAAGATTCTCTTGAAGATTGACAAAATTATATTGCCTTACAAGGCACAAATTCTTGAAGATTCTCCTGAAGATATTATCTAAGCTGAGAATTAGATTGCCTTACAAGGCATGGATCTTCTTGAAGATATTTCGGAAATATCTACTATATTTGCAAAAGATGATGATCATATATATATTGCCTTACAAGGCATGGATTTTCTTGAAGATATTATCAAAAGCAAGGATATATCAATATCAATCAAAGAGGCAGTATAGCCAAGCCAAAATCCTAAAAGAGCCAAAATTGAGCAAAATCAAAAAGATCAAGCTCGAAAAAAAAAAAAATGCTCTCAAAGGATCAAGCTCTAAAAGAGCCGGCCAACTATACGTAAGACCCATGAAGATCGCCATTCGGGCAGCGGCGAGGAGTCAGTGGCCCTAAAAAGCCCGCGAAGACCATCGTGCGCACCTATGCGGTAGTCGACGAAGTCAAGGATTCAAAGCCTAAAAGGCCATAAATCCGCGAAGACTAGTCACCGTAATTCCCATGCCGTCTGTATAGCTTCGGCGGCATGCGGGAACGGATGAAAATGCCCTCCTGTGAATGGGCTCGACCTTGCAGACGAAGAAAACAGGGGCCGCAGTGCGAGCTTTATGCCAACCGTGCGTAAGACCCTCCAGGTCTAGGGTTTGATTTCAGTAGTAACTCGTGAGGAAGGGCTTAAACCTACTCATTGATGGACTGGCGACCCTAGATTTGGTGCCCAAAGGTAGCCTTGCGAGCCCTGCGTACTCTAGAGAGTTACTGTGGCCAACCCTGCGCGTAAATCCAATAGTTCACCGTCCGGTAGCGTCAATGGGCCCCTCTGATGGACCGTGACCGTGAGCTCAAGGTAGTGAGAAGCCCAAAAGCGAACTCTAGAGAGTTACAGTGGCCATCATATAAGACCCATAAATGCTCCACTACTCATGAGCTTAAACTGTGTGTGTGCGCACGCTCCACTACTCATGAGCATAAACTGCGTGTGGCTAATGAAATTGAAACTTAGTACCGCCAATTTAAATACTCACCTAGAAAATCCCGTACTAACAAAGCATAAAAGGTTTAGAAATTGTAAAAAATGTGTAATGAAATTATTATATAAAGAATAAATATAACTTGATAATATTAATAAAAAAAAATGTGTAATGAAATTATTATATAAAGAATAAATATAACTTGATAATATTAATAAAAAAATAAAAATGTGTAATGAAATTATTATATAAAGAATAAATATAATTTGATAATATTAGTATAAATATCATCAATATGCAAGATAGAAAATACCATCATAAAACATCCCAAAATACTATCATGAGATATATGATAAATTACATCCAAGAAACACGAAAGCAAATATCACATGTTTAAAATTACATGATTCAAAGATCCTCTGTAATTCCCATTGCTTCTGAATATCTGAGCAAATCTTCTTTCAATTGCGCCTGAGCTGCATCATGTCTAGATTTTTCTTCAAAAATAAGTCTCGCATGATCAGGAACGCCAGCAAGCTTATTCTCCAAAGAAGCGATCATTTCTTTACCCTGAAGTTGTGCGGATTTTTCGACATTAATAGATTGAGCATTCACCCGTATCTTCTCTTCAACATCCTGAATGATTAAAATCTGTTCATGATTCTTCCTCTCCAGCTGCAAGATTTCTTCCTTTAAAATTGAAATGCGGTCTTGAATAGTCTTGCTTTCATCAATATGAATCTTTAATTGATCCTGAAGAATTATATGCTCTTGTTCAAGTTTAGAAATTGATGAAGCTGTCAGAAGAGCTTGTTCTTGTGATGAAGCCAACTGCCTTCTACACTCTAAAATCTCAGGAGCAATTGTAACATTCTCTACCGACGCCAAAGAAATTACGGAATCACGAAATTTGAGGAGTGAATCCCGCAAAGGAGATATGTTAATTCTGGCCATCTTAGCAGAGCTTTCCAAAATTTCTATAGCAACATCCAAATCCAGCCATTGATCAGGATTTCTGAAGATGTGGATTATGCTAACAGAGAATGTTTCACCATAAGCATTTTATGAGCAGGAATATTTGCAAAAGATGATAGTTCAGAAGTAGTGGTTACAGAATCAGAACTAGCCGCACCGCTACGGGGATAAGTTCCTATAGTAAAAGAAGAAGGATATTCAATATATTATTATGAAATATATATAGTCTTGAATGAAGATAGGCAGTGCATATATATACCTGTCACTGGAACACGACTAACAGAAGGAGAAGCTCTTTGAGCTATGGAAGGACCAAGTCCCACCATATCAGCGAAAGATGGTGATCTAGCTTCCGTACTAGAATCTCTGGTAGCTGGAGTTGGCAAGTCAGTAGTTTTTGTAGAAAATATGATTTCACGAGCCACTACTCTCTGTACTACCAATGGAACTACAGATGCTCTTGGTGAAGATATCACAAGAGGGCTCGCTGAAGAGATAGTACCTACTTCTGCAACTTGGGCACCTAAAAAAGGGAGATGCAATGATTTTAAATAAATAATAGTTGTTATAATATAAATTGAGATATATATATATGAAAATTTCCTTTACCTGGTGAATATCCATATTCTCCATAATCTAAAGGTTCCTCTTCATCTTCCTCAGCTGCAGGAGATTTAGCAGGAACATTAATGCTAGAAGGAGTCTTAGCAGTTGCAGGGGAAGATTCTATCTCAACTTCTTTCGCAGCTATGTCCTCTTCTTCGCCAACATCAACTTCACCCTCTTCAAAGTCATCATCTTTATCTTCACCATTATCACTATCTCCGCTATCTTCATCTTGCGAAGATTCAGTTGTACTCGATGATGAAGTTGAACTTTCATCTTCCAAAATTTCTTCGTCAACTTCTTCAACAATAACCTGCTTTCCTTTATAAGAAACGGGTTGGCTGCTCTCCGGTGCAGGCTCTTGGACTATAGGGGAAGCAGAGGCTGGTCGAGTTCCTTCTGGAGGGATAGGTGATGATGATTGCAAACGTGTTCTTGATCTAGTCATCGGAGAAGATGGACTAGGACCAAGGGGCTGTGAAGGAGATGTGGAAGTACCAATAGCCGGTCCTTCTTGAACCACTGCAGTCTCTGCAGGAATTGGAGAAGATGTACCTTCGATTATTATCTGTGACTGGTTTGAAGAATCCCGACGAGATTTCTCAAATTCTCTTAAATCTCCGTGAGCAAACCAGCCATCCAAAGTGTTGATGGGCTTGATTTCACGGATGGGATCCTCCAATGATATCTTTCTGCAAATCTCTCCAGGATGAGATGCATGGCTCTTCTCCGGAATATAGTCGATTCCGCTTTCTAAAATTCTGCCCTTCAGCCTGGGAGGGTGAAGAAAGATAGAAGAATCTACTGGCAAGCATTTGTTGACCAAGTATGATTGGTGATCCCACCATCGCATCCAGCTATATGATGTACGGACTATGCGATCACAGCCTGGAATTATGAAGAGGGAGCCAACACAGCCATTCAGCAATTGTTTCCATATCATGGCCCAGTTAAGAGGACCAGTTCCATAACGGCGCATTTTTCGTAAACCAACCCAGCAGTCTTGTGGCACGGTTTGATCATAACCAAATTGACGAGCAAAACGACTGGGGTAGTAAGGTTCTCTCCAGAATTCTGTCCCTTCCCGCAGAGGCAAACTGCATGAGCGAATAGAAAAGAAGAAAGCTCTCTCTGCTGCAGTAAGAGTTTCGTCGTCCACCATGTCTATGTCTGCAGGATAGCGATAAAGGCGGAACTGAAAGAAGTTTATCTGATCATCATCCCGATCTTATTTGCAACCCACTCATATGCTCTTCTAGCCATTGCTCTTTGTTGAAAGAACCAGAGTGGAAGATGAGAAGGATGAGAATATGCTTGCTCTGAAACCTCAAAAGTCCAAGGGAAGTAGACTCCAAGCCATCCTGTAAAATAATGCCAAGAAGTATGCGCCGATGAAGTTCCAAGAATTGGGTCTTTTATATGAGTAGCTATTTCTCCAAGGGCCCGGTAGATAGAACATAATACTGGAGGAGCAAGTGAGTATTTATGTCCCTCCGCTAAGGCACCGGCCACAACAAAGACGCTTGGACGAATAGCATCTGCCCATTTAGAGCTGGGCAATACGACCAAGCTTAGCCAGTAGGCCAAGAATGCTGCAAGCTCTCCAAAAGAGCTATATTCTGGCTTTCCTCCTACTGCATTTCGAAGCTTTGTTAGTTCTTTGGATTGGCAGTCGCGAAACCTTCAAAGAAAATAAAGATGAGGTGGTTAATATGCAGGAATGACTAAGAATATAGAAAGGAAGATCGATTATCAGATTGATAGATACCTGAGACCCCTAGAAAAATGGGCCAGCCATTGAAGAGGGGGAATTTTGTGGAAATTGGGAAATTTGCCCATCTCTTTGAATAGTTCTATGGTAGTCTCGGAGATGGAAGGCTTGCGGTCCGGAGAAGATACAAAGGCTAATTCTCTGTTGGTAGGAATGAATTCATCATAGAATTTGCCCGTTATTGTGAGACCAAGACTATGCGATGAAGGTCCCAAAGAGATATGCTCATTTCGTAGTAAGGAAGATGGAAGGAGTTGGTTGTAGGCGACCAATATTCAAGGAAGCCTTTCAGAACATTGGGTTCCCGATAGAAGTATTTTGAAGTTACTTCTATTGCATCATATAGGCCTATCTTTGCAAGAGTACTTGTATGTTTCAGCAAAATAGCCTCCGCCCATTCGAGTAATAGCGACGAGCAATTAGCAAGCCTCGATGCGGGTCATTGCACGACCCCGAGTTGATCTCGATCTCTGAAGCGTTGTCGCACTGTCTCATAAAAATGAGAAGGAAAGAGATCATGAGGACTATGGAAAGGAGTTAAGAATGTCATAGGATGAACTTCTCCGATTCTCTGTCGCGGCTTCTTAGTTTGAATAATTCCTTCAAGAATCCGAGGCTCTCTTGCGGCCCATGATTCGGTATACATCAATCTCTCGCCATGGATACAATCTTTGGATTCACAGTCTAGCATAGACTGATGGCGATATACCTTAATGGGAATGATTGTCATGCCTTCTGCATGAGGGTTGTCAAATTTCATGATACCCTCTACAACTCGCACTGAATCCCACGAGTTCTGAAGCCGCTTTTTCTTGTGTTCCTTGATCTTTTCTGCAAATTCCTTCGCCTTATTGCGGCGAGTCTTCTTCGGGCGGGAAGCAGGAGGAGTATCTTCGCGTAGAGGCGGTCTCCCACTATCAGTACGAATGTGGGCTGTGGTTTTGAGCCATTCATCCCAGTCGTATTCTCTCCCATGTTTTGGAGGGCATTTAATATCTCCCAAGGAGATGGATCTATGAATAGGGGAGGGTAAAGATTTAATGCTATCAGAAAAGTCAAAAGTGGGAAGAACAGGTTCTTTAAAATAAGCGGGATTTCTGGAAGTTGTCTTTACCCGCTTAGCAGGAGGTTGATCAGGAGGTGAATTAGAAGGAGACACAAGACGGTCTATTTGTTTAATACGAGCCATGGAAAAAGGACAGAAGAAAGAAGAAAAGTGACTAAGTGTTAAAAAATTTTCTAAGTACAGGGTACTTTGCGCGAGGTCGCGCAAAGTATAAGGGTTTACGCGGAAAATCTCAAGTTCAGAGGAAGTCGCGCAAAGTGAGACGCTTTGCGCGAGGTCGCGCAAAGTCAGAAGTTTGCGCGGAATAAAATCGCCGGAGCAGAAAAACAGTTCGTGAAAGTGACTAAGTGATTGGACTATTTATAGGCTTTATGACCGAGTATGGTACTCGACCAGAGCTTTGCGCGTGGTCGCACAAACCCTGAAGAAAAAGAATGGTTTGATCCTTTTCTTTGATTTTCTGAACAAACAAAGAACGGATCAAGGGGGCATCTGTTGAGGCATAAAATAAGCAAGGAAGTGAAAAATGACAAAGATCAAGAAATCACTTGGAAGATGAAAGAAAAAACAGCTTCAAGACCACTTTGCGCGGGGTCGCGCAAAGTGAAATAGTTACACAAGACCGCGCAAAGTGAAATGATTGCGCGGAGAACATGAAGACAGTTTGCGCAGGATGGAGGGTTTGCGCGACACCGCGCAAAGTATATCGTTTGCGCGTGTCCGCGCAAAGTCCATCATGGTGAAATAAAATGGTTGGATGATATTTTGTCCCACATCGACCAGATCTGAGATTTCCGTTGATGGAAATGTCTATAAATACCTTCCGTTCCTTCTCTAAAAAGGGGTTCGAAGATTTCAGAAGTGAAGCAAAGACGAAAGAGAAGACAGAAGGTGCGGAGTATTGGACTCCTGCACTTTGCGCGACCTCGCGCAAAGGAGTATTGGACTCCTGGAAGTTTGCGCCGGTCAGCGTAAAGCAACAGAAGGCTCTTATAGTTTGCGCGACCACGTAAAAAGCATAGAGTTTATGCGGACCACGCAAACCTATTGCTTGGCTTTTTTACAGCAATGGGTTGAAATGCTGTCGGAATGATTAGAGTCCTCAAAGCTTCAAGTTATTCTTAATCAAGAGAAAGAAGAATCATCGACGAAGAGACGTATTCCTCCTAAGTTTCAGGAGATGACCAAAATAGTACCGAAATGCTGCTGGAATCTTCGTTCTCTTGAAGACTGTTGGTCGACTTGTTTATTTCCTCCTAAGTCATTGGAGATGATTGAGATCATTGCCGTTATACTGCCGAAAATTATATTTAGCTATAATAATTGACATTTGTAATGAGTTCTTTGTAAACTATCTTAGAATCAAGGGATACCAGAGGATGTAAATGAATTCAGAATCAATAAAGTGTGATGATTGTCTTTATAATTATTCCATTGTTATGTTTGAATAAGATTATTTTCCCAAATCAAATACTTTTGTTTCCTTGTCGAAACATACTCTTACTAGCATTTTCACAAACACTTAGGATACACTTATTAACATACATAACGTATATTAACAAAAACATGTATTAGGGCGAGTTCTTTTGCCAAATAAGTATTACACTTATATATAACATGTACATACAGTAATTTATCATGACAAACACACTTTTAAAATTTATACGTATACGGTATTTTCTACAAATATACAGAATACACAATACGCCATAATTTGCATATGCAATCGAAACGCAAAACGAACATCACATTGTATATATACAATAATACCTAGATCATGGATCCATCATTATTTGACATTGAAAGCGTTAAAAAACATAACCTATACATCTAAAGCCCGCACCTTACGCCGTAGAAGCGTAATAAACTCGATATATTTGCTAAGTCTTCGTGCACGACAATTTGGTAACCTATAGAATGATATAGATTAGTTATTTCATCATTTGCAATGATCATAACCCTAGATCAGAGTAGGGTTAGGGTTTCTTACCTAGAAATGAAGCTGAAATCGCCAGGAAAGCGATTAGAAAGAGGTGGTTAAGCTTGTATAGTGGCAGGATAGAGTATCAGGGAGATCCTCCCACTTCCCTCACACTTTCTCTCTCTTTTCTTACCTAGGGTTTCATCAAATTCATATGGGTTAAATGAGAGAGGGTTTAAGGTCCTTATATAGGCTAAAACATAACCAAAATAGACCCAAGGTCACGGTATACTTAGGTTATATCCAAAGTGGTCCGTTTTGATCCAACGGAGCACTTCCGGAGCCCCCCCTTGAGCCAAAGGTTGGACTTAAGCTCACTAACATTGGATCTAGGTATAGTTAAGTTTTCGTTCCAATCGGGTTTTCAGATCACACGTGGCGGACCAGTTTCAGTTCAACGGTCACAGAAACTCGATCGGGGATTTCAAGTACGCTGCCATGTATATGAAATTTTTCCTGATCCAAGGGTATATTTGAGTTAGATTCCGACGGTCTGATTGCTTATAGTTAGCCCGCAAACATCAAGTCTCAGATTTCTTAAATTTAATTAAATTTCTAAAGAAAACCAAGTTTTCTCACACTCCTCGCTCCAGGCTCAAGCGAATAGCCGTGGGACACTGTCTGGATTTGATCTCCGAGATTGTTATCAAGCCCTGCAAGGCGGTTCTAAGTCTATAACTTCATATCATTCGAACTTTCGATGTGGGGTCCAGATCTAATACGGAGTTTCGTAATGCTCCTGAGAGCAGTCAGGTAATGAGATTGATCTTAGATTTTAGGGTAACCTAGCGGCAATGATTCCACAAGTTTTGGGTCTTGTAGATAGTATTTAAAGCGATTCAAACGGAATTCATGGCTAATCTAGTTTAACACTTAGTTAACTTTGTCTAATTTTTAAAGGATTTGATCCTGAGTGATTTTTGCCTGAGGTGGTACTCGGATTTTTGTATGGGATTTTTTGAGGCGTTACAAATTCGCTCTCCTAGGTTTGCATTAGCTGGCCCATTAAAGTCTACTGAACAGTCCAGTTTAGCCTGAAGACCTTAGATGGTGGCCCACTACAAGATCGCAGCCATCCATTTTGTTGAAATAAAACATTCTCTATTGCGGGCGACAATTGCGGTCAAACGTGGTTTACCCCATGCGTTGGTTTAGTGCACCGCGCATGCACAGTCAGCGGTGCACTCCTGACATGCAAAGTGGCCCCTCCTTGATGTATCTATGAAATCCACACCATCCATCTTGTTCCCCATCTCATCTTAACCGTGGGGACCAAAGTTGATGCGTATCCGGACAGCAGGTGGGCCCCATATCATGGTTTTAAGGTCTGATGTGTCCATTGGGAAACTTTCACAAGGATCTAATGGTTCAAAATTGACGTGTATGTTCATTTATGGTCCTCAGGCCACTTATGGAGTTTTGAGCTAAAGGGATGGTGAGAACTCTGTGATCTTGCATTATAGACATCTTTCAGGCCAATTGAGCCTCAGTTTCTCACTTTTCTCAGATCTTTGGTGTGTAAATCCGTTGATCTTGGTCCCCTGGCGTCCGTCCCTTGCCTCGGTGAATTCTGAGTGTTAAATCCATGCTTTTATCATCCTTTTTGTTCCACACTCCTAACTTCACCTTACACCACAAACACGATTAAAATAGATCGTTAAGCAATATCATGTTCGTAAATCTAGGTAGTAACTAGAGTCTAATATGCAATATTTGACCCTCAACACAACTCCCAACCAGCATTTTGCTAGTCATGAGCAAAGTATATGAAAAATAAATTGAGAATTACAGGACAATTTCTATAAACCCAAGTGACTAGTGAAAAATAATCGAGACGCGAGAATTCTAAGATTCATGATTGTTGATAATTTATTTCTCCTGGAGCCAAGCACATGGTAGACCGCATAATCAAGTCCAAAGGTATTAATCTATCAATTAGAAAAATTCTAAACATTGAGTTCCATGAGTATATAGTGTAATCTCAACTTATCATCATTAAAATTCATTTCGCTATTTTATGATACCATTGGTAAGTAATAAGAGCATTCAGAACACCCAAAAACTAAACGTGCCACACAGATCATTCTTTCATTCTTCCATCTTTTGACTCTTTTTTTTTTGTAACACCAAGGGGAATCAAATCTTCACCTATAGGGAGCAAACCTATAGTGAAAACCAGTAGCCCAACTATTTCGAATGTCAACCTTGGAAAATCATATCTTCATCTATAGGGAGTAAACTTATGGTGAAGATTATTTGACTAACCATTTCAATTATTCTTTATAAACTGATGCTAAAATTTTCAAGTTGGTTCCTTTCATGCTTAGTGATTACCAAGTCAATCATTCAATATTGAACTGAAACCTTAATGTGTAAGTGAGATATGTCTTGTGAAATCATGACTCAATCAATGTTTAAAACTTTTAATCATGGATTAACAGTTCGAACTTAATTGTGAAATATAATAGATGACTAAATCTAAGAGTCATAAATCCAACATTACGTATCTTGTAATTCTAATTCAAATATGGTCATCATCATCACATCAAATTTACCAGAAATTCTAGAAAAAATTTAAAAATTTTTACAATTTTCGATTAAGACCAAGAAAACACTGATTAGGTTACCTGATCTCCCACCCCCAACCTAAAATCTACATTGTCCTCAATGTAAAGGAAATAAGCATGCAATGCACATGGGACAATGAAAGTAAAAGAGGAGTGATGGAAAGATAGTACCTGGATGAAAGAATCACGAGGCTTTCCAAAGATATCAGAGCGGGTTAGCATAAAAGAGAACCAACAAAAGCATAATATTTTAAAACAATGTATAAAGCAAATTATCCTAGTCCTATGAAAGCGATAAACCTACCTATACCTCCATCAGACTAGGAGATCAATCCTGGTAAACAGGAGCAGTCAGAGGCATGGACATATTCTCTAAATCAAATTTCTCGACAAATGGTTTTAATCGATGTCCATTTACTTTAAACTCATTGCCATTGTTGGGATCTCTTATCTCAACGGCCCCATGATGATAAGCAGTAACAATAATGTAAGGGCCGGTCCAACGATATCAAAGCTTACCCGGAAAGAGATGTAGTCGAGAGTCATACAAAAGGACTTTCTAACCTGGCGTGAATGATTTTTACAAAATATGTTGATCATGAAACGCCTTCATCCTGTCCTTATAAATTCTCGAGTTCTTGTATGCGTCATTCCGGATTTCTTCAAGTTCATTCAACTAAAGTTTGCGTAGTGAGCCAGCGTTGTTCAGATTGAAATTCAGATTTTTGATTACCTAGTAAGCTTTATGTTCCAACTCTACAGGCAAGTGACAAGCCTACCCATAGACAAGTCTAAAGGGAGACGTTCTAATAGGGGTTTTAAAAGCAGTACAGTATGCCCATAGGGCATTGGTCAATCAGGTTGACCAATCCTTACGATCAGGGTTAACAGTTTTCTCCAGGATATGTTTAATCTCCCTATTGGAAATTTCAGCTTGTCCACTTGTCTGTGGATGGTATGGGGTGCTCACCTTATGAGAGATACCGTATTTCTTCATTAAGCACTCAAATGGTCTATTACAAAAGTGTGAGCCCCCATCTTTAATGATGGCTCGAGGTGTTCCGAACCACGAAAGGATGTTTGCTTTTAAAAATTTAATGATCGTGTGATGGTCATTGTTTCGGCACGAAATTACCTCGACCCATTTAGTGACATAATCTACGACAAGCAAAATATACAAATTTCCAAAGGATTAGGGGAATGGTCCCATGAAATCGATGCCCCAGCAATCAAATGCTTCAATGATAAGGATGAGATTTAAAGGCATTATATTTCAATAGGACAATGCTCCCAATTTCTGACAAAGCTCATAGGCCTTGCAAAACTCATGTGTGTCCCTGAACATAGTGGGCCAATAGAAGCTACACTGCAGAATCTTAACCGTGGTCTTTTTAGCAGAAAAGTGACCACCATAGGCTGTGAGCGATGAAAGGAGATAACACTCTGATGCTCATCGTCTGACACACATATCCTTAAAATTTGGTCTAGGCAATATTTAAACAAATATGGATTGTCCCAAAAAAAGGTGCGCACCTCGGTAAAGAATTTCTTCTTATCTTGTGCAGTCCAATGTGTCGGTATGGAACCTATGGCAAGATAATTAGCAATATCAGCAAACCAATGTGAATGTGAGACTCTGAACAGTTATTCATCAGGGAACGTGTCATTGATATGGGTCACCTCAAGGGAATCAGAGGTATTAAGGCAAGAAAGGTGATCAGCCACTACGTTCTCTACTCCCTTTTTATCTTTAATTTTTAAATCAAATTCTTGGAGTAGAAGGATCCATCTTATCAGGCATGGCTTAGAATCATTCTTAGAAAGAAGATACTTGAGTGCCGCATGATATGTGTAGATAATGATCTTGGATCCGATCAAGTAGGATGTAAATTTGTCTAAAGCGAACACTACAGCTAAGAGTTCCTTTTCCGTAATCGAGTAGTTCACTTGGGAAGGATTTAGAGTCCTACTTGTGTAATGAATGATGTAGGGCCGCTTATCTTTTCTCTAACCTAGAACCGCTCCAAGAGCATAATTAGAAGCGTCGCACATAAGCTCGAAAGGAAGGATCCAGTCGGGTGGCTGCATGATAGGTGCAGTGGTTAACATGCCCTTAAGCTTGGTGAAAGCTTCTTGGCATTGCTCAGTCCACTCATTTGGTGCATCGTTTTGTAGAAGATTACATAAAGGACGAGAGAGGAGACTAAAGTCCTTTATAAATCACTTGTAAAATCTAGCATGTCCTAGAAGGATCGCATGTCTCTGATGTTCTTAGGCAGAGGTAGGTTAGAGATAAGATCAATTTTTGCCTTATTTACTTCGATTCCCTTGGACGAGATGATATGCCCAAGGACAATTCCCTTCTGAACCATGAAATGACACTTCTCCTACTTAAGTACCAGATTCTTTTCTTCACATCTTTTCATCACACATGTAAGACTCTCTAAGCACTCACTAAAAGATGGACTGAAAACAGAAAAATCGTCCATGAAGACCTTTAGATATTTCTCCACCATGTCAGAAAAGATACTCATCATACATCATTGAAAGGTGGTAGGGGCATTACAAACCCGAATGACATCCTTTCTGTAAGCAAAGGTGTCGTACGGACATGTAAATGTGGTCTTTTCCTAGTCCTTGGGGGCGATTTCAATCTGATTATAGCCCGAATACCCGTCATGGAAACAGGAATAGGAATGACTGGCTAACCTTTCTAAGATTTGATCTATGAAGGGCAAAGGAAAGTGATCCTTCCTCGTGACAGTATTCAACTTCCTGTAGTCAATGCACATTCTCCAACTAGTAGTAACTCTAGTTGGCACGAGTTCATTATTGGCATTGGCTACGATGGTGATCTTGGACATCTTAGGAACCACCTGAGTTGGACTCACCCATTTACTATCGGATATGGGGTATATGATACCCACATCCAATAGTTTAAGAACCTCACCCTTAACCATTTCCTTCATGTTTGGATTTAGTCTATTTTGTGATTGTCGAGCGGTCTTCACATTATCCTCAAGATATATGCGGTGAGTACAAATCGAGGGGTCAATTCCCTTGAGGTTCGCTATCATCAATCCAAGGGCTCACTTATGGTCAATGAGAGTAGATATGAGCATACTCTCCTGTTCTTTCTCCAGGTGGGTAGAGATCACCACCAGGTATGTCTCATCTTGACCTAAATAGATATATTTCAAATCAGAGGGCAAAGGTTTTAGGTCAAGCTTCGGTGGCTTGAGGTTAGATGGTAGAGGCACTACTTCGATTTGGGGTAATTCTTCAAATTGTGGCCTCCACCGGTTAACTTCAAGTACTAGTGTAGTATCAAGCAAGGCACACGTCTGCCTAATCATGTCATTATCAAAATCATAGGAGTGGGCTAGGCACATCTCTAGAGAGTCAGAGGATAAGGTCAGAGGTGTCGTATCTTCCACGAAAGAGTTAATCATGTTAATGTCATAGAAATTGTCATCATCCTCTAAGTTTCTACCGTTATTGAAAAAGATGTTTGACTCCACTGTCAGATTCCTAAAAGACATAGTCATGACACCATTCCTGCAATTGATAATTGCATTTGAAGTGGCAAGGAATGGGCGACCAAGAATGACGAGAATTTGAGTGCTCATGTTATTGATGGGTTCGGTGTCCAGGTTGATAAAATCTATAGAGTAGTAAAATCTATCGACCTGGACCAACACATCCTCAATTATCCCTCTTGGTACATGAACAGAGTGATCGACAAGTTGTAGTATGGTTAGGGTGGGTTTTAATTCACCCAAACCTAAGTGTTTGTATAGCGAGTAGGGAATCAGATTGACGCTTGCTCCTACATCAAGAAGTGCGTGATCAATTCGATAATCCCCGATTACACATGATATTGTTGGGCTACTGGGATCTTTGAATTTTTACAGCACGTCTTGCTTCAGGATGACACTCACTTTTTCAGTCAAGAAGATCTTCTTTTAAATACTCTGTCGTCATTTGGTCATGCATAAGTCTTTCAAGAATTTGACATATAAATGTATTTGTTTTACGGCATCAAGTAGAGGAATGTTGACTTTCACTTGTTTCAACACCTCTAAAATATCTTGAGAGTTAGAGAGAAGTTTTGGTGCAACCAACCGTTGGGGGAATGGAGCAACTGGCTTCTCTAGAAGTTCCGATTCTAATTTTTGTGGGGCATCACTAGATCCATCATTGTTGTCCTCTTTTTATTTTTTAGGCTTTTCGGGCCTAACTGGAAGGTTTTTATCAATAATCTTCCCACTCCTAAGAGTGGTGATAGATTTAGCGTGCTGCATCCGATTTGAAGAGCTTGAATTACTTATCTCGTACTGCAGTTTAGGATTGGGGAGAGGTTGTATAGGAAACATCCCCTTTTCTATAACTATCATATGTGAATCCATCTTTTTCATAAATTATATAAATCCTCGCACTGCCTGAGCCAGCTCTTGTATGGAATTTTGAACCGATTCTTCTTGCAGTTTCCCCTGATTTGGATTTTAATTGAAGAAACCTTGAGGGGTAGCAGTTTGCCCATTCCTCCAACTAAAATTTGGGTGATTTTTTCAACTAGGATTGTATGTATTAGAGGTAGGTCCATTAAAAGGTCTTTGATAGTTATTTACGGCATTGGCTTGCTCATTCAGCACTCCTCAAAAGGCAGGTATTGTAGGACAATTTTCAGTTGTGTGAATGTTGCAATCATAGATGCCGTGAATAATTTCATTGACCTTATCCTTCTTTCCTTCCATGGCCTCAAATTTTCTTATGAGATTAGTCACTCTATAATTGAGATCATCCTCTTCTTTCAAGCAATATAATCCACCTTTCTCCTTAGATTGAGTCGGCCTAGATGTGATGTTCGAATTTGGGTAATGGTCTCCTGATTGTGTTTTTTCAGCAAGGCTATCGAGGTAATCCCATACCTCATCGACATCTTTATTAATGAATTCTCCATTACACATTGTCTCGACCATTTGGCGCAAGGAAGATGTCAGTCCATCATAGAAAAATTTTATAAGGCGCCACATTTCAAAGCCGTCTTGTGGGCATGAACTGACAAGATCCTTGAACCTTTCCCAACATTGGAAGAATGTTTCATCCTCCTTTCGGGTGAAGTTCATGATTGCTTTTCTAAGAGTAATCATTTTATGACGTGGAAAAAATTTCTTTATGAATTCCCTCTGCATATCATTCCATATGTTAATGGATTTAGGACACAGTGAATGTTACCATGTCTTAGGCTTCTCCTTCAAGGAAAAGATAGAGTTTCAGCATGACTATATCCTCAGTTACATTTGGAAAGTATAAAGTGGTTATGATCTCATCGAACTCTTTCAGATGTAAGTATGGACTTTCTGATTCAAGCCCATGGAATATAGGAAGGAGTTGGATAGCACCTGACTTGATGTCCATATGTCCTGTATTTTCACAAAAAATCATGCATGAGGGCATACTCACCCCCGCCAGTTGTAAATAATCTCGTAAAGTATGAGGCAGGGGTAATTGATGCACCTTATTCTCATCCCGAGTGTCCTCCACCCTAGGTGGAGGCGTTGATTTGCAGCATTACTTCAACTAACTCTAGAGATCTCGAGCGGTGTCCAGTCCTACGATGGATAGTCAGCCACTCAACTAATCCTCCTTCAATCAAGAGACATCGAGTGTTATCACGAACCCACTTGGGCATGCAACACTCACAGCCGTCACTTTAGATTCTAAACATATAACTAAGATGAAGAATAGAAAGGGCAGTTTAGAAATAAAGAGGAAAGATGGAAAGAAGTTACCAATTTAAAGTCCTAAGTTAAGAACCTGCAAAATAAAATAAACCAAGCTAGTTTTTAGGAAATAAGACCTAATCTAAAGAATAGATAAAGTAAAGAAATTAGGACGAAGTTAATTTCAGAGAATCATAGCCGTCAATCCCAGGCAACGGCGCCAAAAACTTGTTCACTCCCCAAGCATATGGTTGTGATGTAGTAATAAACTCGGTAAGACTGAGGTCGAATCCCAAGGGACTGAAACCTGTACGTAATCTGAAACAAAGTATAACTAGAACTAGACTAAGATTAAATTTAAATTGAGTGTAATTTGAGGAATAATGATAAAATAATTATTTAAAACTTAAAGAATTTTGGGAAAGGAAACTAGGGATTCTAAGGATCCACTTGTAGAGATCAAAGAGATCTTATGCTTGTTTCAAGAATTCAACTGAACTTAGAGTCCCATCTTCATCTAGTGAAGGGTGTAACCATGGAAATCAAAACTGAACTTCCTTTGATCAAGTTTTCAATAGATGAAAGATATATGAATTAGAATAGATTCCATCACCAAACCATGCCCAGGAGACAAGGCAAACATCAGAATTAAACTAATTAACAACCAATCATAAGATGTATGAAGGTTAGGAAGGGTACCGTCATCCGACCATGCCCAGGGGACGATGGTGAACAACAGGGCTTCCTGACGTCATAATCAAAATAAGGAAAGGAACATGCTCAAAGCTATCGCAGACCCATTGTAATTTTAGTCACAACAGACCATTAAAAACTAAAAATATTCCCTTAATTAAACTAAAATCAAGATCAGCTCAGTCTTAAAAAAAGGCACAAGCAATAAGTCTCCCATCATGCTACAAGCTTCACTTCTTAGCCCTAGCTAAGAGGTTTAGCCTAGAATAGACATGATTAGGCTAAACATCCTTAAAGAAATAAAAAGTAGTAGAATTAAACAAAATAAATAAATACTACTCTATTCTCTCTCTCTCTCTCTCTCCTCTCTCTCTCTCTCTACTCCATAGCTGCCTCGAAATTGAATACCTTGCTCTCACTTTTTTCCTTTCCTTTTATAGAGCAAGGAAGACATTGGCTTGGAGATTTACGCAGCAACAGACGAGAGAGAAATCGTGCGTAAGACGTACACATGTTTTGTAGTGAAAAACGCAAATCGCTTGCATTTGGAGGGCTAATCGGGATGTTGATTGTCTGAGATTTTGCATTCGTCTTCATGACTAGGGTCATGACCCACTTCTCTATCTCCTGGACAGTCCAGATTGGCCGGCCGATCATGATCAAGAAAGTCATATGGCCCATGGCGGTTGGTCAACCGTTACGCATGTATGTGCGTATGGAGTTATGCTAGGATGTCGGATGACCCCTGATCATCTTTAGAGAAGAGATCCACTCCGTACAATAGACTCACGTTAAAAAACCGTTCGAGCATGGGCATTTTTTATCTTGGATTCGGTGTGGCCCACCGAGTTTCCAGTAAACTATCCAAATTTCATTTATATGATGAAAAGTCGATCATGCTGCTCTCTTCAAATTCGCTCTCCTGGGTCTGTATTTGTTGGGCCATTGGAGTCTACTGAACGGTCCAGATCGGCCTGAAGACCATAGATGGTGGCCTACTACAAGATCACAGCCATCCGTTTTGTTGAAACAGAGTATTCTCTTTTGCAGGCGGCAATTGCGGTGAAACGTGGTTTGACCCCGTGCATTGGTTCAGTGCACCGTGCATGCACAGTGAGCGGTGCACTCCTGACCTGCAAAGTAGCCCCTCGATGTATCTGTGAAATCCACATTGTCCATCTTGTTCCCCATCTCATCTTAACAGTGGGGACCGAAGTTGAAGCATATCCGGATAGTAGGTGGGGCCCATATCAGGGTTTTAGGGTCTGATGTGTCCGTTGGGCCACTTTTATAAGGATCTAATGGTTCAAAATTGATGTGTATGGTTCATTTATGGTCCTCAGGCCCCTTATGGAGTTTTAAGCTGAACGAATGGTGAGAACTCTGTGATCTTGCATTCTAGACATCTTTCAGGCCAATTGAGCCTCATTTTCTCAGTTTTCTCGGATCTCTGGTGTGTAAATTCGTCGATTAGTCCCCTAGCCTCTGTCCCTTGCTTCGGTGAATTCTGAGCGTTAAATCCATGCTTTTAGCATCCTTTTTGGTCCATGCTCCTAACTTCACCTTGCACAAGAAACACGATTAAAATAGACCGTTAAGCAATATCATGCTCGTAAATTTAGGTAGTAACCGGGGTCTAATATGCAATATTTGACCCTCAACAATGGCGGGCGCATTGATTAGTCCAAACAAGATGACCAGAAACTCAAAGTTACCATAGCGAGTCCGAAAAGCCGCCTTCAAAATGTCCTCCTCTCAGACCCTGAATCTGATGGTAGCCGGAGTGCAAGTCTATCTTAGAAAAATACTGTGCACCCTGCAACTAATCAAACAAATCATCAATACGGGGAAGCGGGTATCGGTTCTTGATGATGACTTTGTTAAGCTCACGATAGTCCACATAAAGCCGCAATGAACCATCCTTTTTCTTCACAAACAACATCGAGGCTCCCCAAGGTGAACTGCTCAGACGAATGAAACCTAACTCCCGGAGCTCATCCAACTACTCATGCAGTTCTCTCAACTCCAACAGTGTCATCCGGTAGGGGGCCTTCGAGATAAGCTCGGTACCAGGCACCAAATCAATCTGAAACTCTACCTGCCGACGCGACGGAAAATTTGAGATCTCCTGAAACACATCCGTGTACTCACCAACAACAGACAGCTACTCAATACACCCTGCCACGGAATCCTCGATGACAGCAGCCAAGAAACTAGGTAACGGATCTCCCTTGGGCTCAGTGACGAACTGGAATACTGGCAAGCCTAGAATGTGAAACATAACTATCCTTGCGGCACAGTCTAAGACGACCCAATACTCCACAAGTTAGTCCATACCCAGAATAACATCGAATCCTGTCATCGGCATCATGAATAGATTAGCAGGAAGAAACATCTTTCCCACTAACACCGGGCAAGAAGGACAGCGACGGGTTAACACAACAGAATTTTCCATGAGAGTCGAAACGGCCAAGGCCTCAAACACAAATTCTGACGGGATACCGGTCGATTGGCAAAACTGCTCGGCCACAAAAGAATGGGAGGCACTAGTATTAAACAAAATATGAGCAATGCAAGCAGAAATAAGAAGAATACCCTCAATGACTCCACTGGTCAATGACTACAGGTCCTGGCCTGGCGCCTGCTGTGCAGAATAAAATCGGCCCTAAGCTAGTAGGGGAAGCAAACCGGAAGACTGAGGGTCCCAAGTCTATGCCTGCTGGGCTGCAATACACACTCGACCCAAGGACTAAACATATGGATATCCCCTCTGCTGGTGCTGCTGGTGCTCTCTCTGCTAAGGAGTTCTACCTAGCTGCCTCTGCTGCTGAGGAGGAGCCCTAGGAGCAGGGACTAGAAGCTGCGCTTGTTACTGCTGCTAAGAAAGATGAGGAGGAGGCAACTGTGGTGGCCTCTGCTGCTGAATGGGGAGAGGGCACTCATGTCTCTGATGCCCAGCCTGTCCACAACAGAAGCAAACACCAGAAAATAGGCTAGAAGATAGAGCGGTTGGCGGTGCTGATGATGATGAAGAAGCTACTATCTAAGCCGCAGGCTGCTGAAACTCTAATCTGCCCCTCCATCTCTGATGACGGTATTGCATGGAACTGCAGGTTGGCACTCTCCTCTTGAGGGCTCCACCAGAACTTTGCTCTCTAGATCTCTGGGTCATAGCCCAATCCTCCTCATAAACTAATGCCCGATGCACGACTTGGTCGAACCTCTCCAAACAATGCCCTACCACACGGCTACGAAGGGCAGGACAGAAGCCAGTCACAAAACGACGGGCCCTCATCTTTACATCGCTGGTGAGATGAGGATCAAATCTAGACAAAACCAAGAAATGAGCCTCATACTGAGATACTGATAAATCACCCTGAACCAGGGTCTCAAACTCGATCGCCTGCTGGATCTGAACGTGCTCGGGGAAGAATTTCTTGTCAAAACGGACCACGAATTCCTCCCAGGTCCAAATGAACTGAGGCCCGACCATCCTGGATACGGACGTCCACCAATGATGGGCCTCACCCTAAAGAAGATAAGTCACAAGGGATACCCTCTGATCCGCAGGACACTACATAGTGTTAAAAATCTTCACAATCTCAGTGCATCATGCCTCAGTGGCAGAAGGGTCAGGGTCACCACCAAACCTCGGGGGATCATGCTATCAAAACTCATGAGATATCACGCTTGTACGTGGAAAGTCAAACTGCCTAAAACTCTCGACGATAGCAGGCTGACGAGTCTACAATGTAGTAGCTATAAGCTGTATCAGCTGCTGGAAATGCTCGACTCCTGTGGGTACTGTCGGAAAAGTGGGAGTGGCACTCACCTCGGGCGGAGGTACGGGTGCGTCTGACGGAGCAGGAGCCTCTGTAATTGGAACAACAGGTTGAGGAGGGGGAACCGGTAGGGGAACTGGAGCAACCGGAGGAACAGGCTGAATCGCGACCTCAGGAATCGGATCCTCAACAATGGGAGCAGGATGTGCTCGACTAGGATGGGTATCTCGGGCGCCTCATCCACGAGTATCATGAACACGGGCACCTCAGCCATGGGTGCCACGTCTAGTCGGCATCGTCTACAAAATAACGATGATGCAAGGAATCAAGATAATTACAGGCTCAAGATGGAGTGAAAGGAAGGGTCTCGAGACACTACCTACTCTAAGCTCTTAGCAGACATGCAATGCTATCCCATGTTATTCCAGAATTACTTGTTATGCTCTGATACTAACTCCTTTCATGCCCCAGACTCGGTAACCAGGTTTACAAGGAATCCGATAGCCGGTTCTAGCCACAACAACCTCCGTAGTATCCGATTCTCGGCCCATGAAGTAGGTTCCGATCCTGGGATCCTACAAAGAGGATTTTCATAATAGTATAATTATTACTAATACGAGCACACCTAAGATTACAATAAGTATATCTGAGAATAACAAAGCACACATCACAAAATCCACTAAAATTTTGAACTTTTACAGGCTTTCATAAGGTCCAAAAGGACATACATAAGATGATAGAAAATGAGAGAAAAGTCAGCAACACTGGAGTCCTCAAGCTCAACTCTACTCGAAGCTCTGCCACTACGATGTCTACCTAGGATCTCCTACGCACATCAATCGTGCATAAGCTTATAGAAGCTTAGAGGGTGGTGAAAGTGTGTGACAATGATGCACAGAAGAATAGCAGGAGGTACAAGAAGAGAAACATACTTAATGACAATATCACTAGCCTTACCAAGGCTTATCATGAATACGATGCAATGAGTACTGGGGTGCCATACCAAGACGATGCATGAAGGGGCTTATACAACCGATGCGAATGAGATACAAAGTAATGTCAGTGCTCATGACCAATTCATATATCAAGTACATTTCCAATCATAAGGAAATCATCGAGTCCATTACACTATGGAATGACTACCGCTCTACAGACCCATACAGTCAAACGAGAGTAAGGGACCTCACTACCTGGCTGTTGACAACAATCACCAACAGGGCTAGATGGCAGCGACCCATTTCACGAGTTGGTCAGACTCAGCCTAATCATGCCCTCCCTTAAAGGTGGATAAGGCCACATCCTTACCCAACCGACTACATGATAGTCGGAGTCGCGGCTCATATATTCCACCCAGTCATGACATTGGAGCGGATCTTTGGTACCGTGAAAGTTTTAGAAATTTCACCCATGGGCATCCTATGCACCCTGTATGCTCAAGTAACATTTTCGGTGTCCATACATACGACCATCCACGAGTGTCCTTGTGGAGGCAAGGCCCTAGTGAAGCAAGGGCGGTATCATCATAAAATGTGATGCCAATACATGAGTCACAAATACAGATCATGCATAAGCTTCAGGCACTCAATGTGCATAAGGGGAGAAACTCCATCCCTCTATGACCTCCACACCATGCAATCAATTCACAGAAATGATGCATATGGGTCACAATGATATAAGTGCACTACATGAAGAATATATGAAATCCTCAATCCCAAGGAGGGTTGAGGTCTAGGTACATATACAGGTACTCTAAGGAGAAGAGAAGTCTTCCAGTGGGGAACCAATACTGAAAGAATTTACCTGAAGGCTTGGTGGTCAGATTTGTGTCCCAATCCGATATCATCGAAGGTCAGTTGATATCATTGAGGTTTGAATTTTGAGGATATCGAGGCTCTCTTTAAGATATCAAAAATTGCTTAATTTTCCTTAATTGCATTTTGTACACAGACTAACCAGATGTCGATTTTATCGAGCCATCTCGATGAACTCGAGATTCAAAAGTTGATGATATCGAACATGCCATTGATTTATCGATAATTCAGTCCAAGATTCATTGTGGTTACTGGACATCTGAAGTCCTCAATTCGATAATATCGAGTGAGTTTTGAGGATATCAATAACAGAGTTCAATTGCATCGAACCACTTATCGATAAATCAACAAAGGTGGAAAACTTAAAGATTTCCTAATTTTACAAAATAGTTTCTCACCTTAAACCCTAAGTTGTTCTATCTATTTTAAAGGGTTTTATATACCTGGTGTTTTGGGACATGGGATGTGAGGTTAAGTTTAACTTTTACGAGTTCGGGCACACATCCTTTTGAGGCAGACGCTTGAATGATCTTCCTATGGAGCTCACTTGTCTTGCTGACTCATCATTCATGCTAATCGACAAACCAGGGCACTTTCAATCTCCCCCTTTGTCAATTATGTGACAAAACACCTGAAGTCCTATAACAACATCTAGACCAACACCCTAAATTGTGTGTACATAACTTTTTACACAATTTTACAATGTTATTGAGTTCACAGACACAACTGTATCATTTAGTAGTAGCTGCTCCCCCTATCTTCTTGCAGCTGCTCCCCCTAACACTTGTACTACCACTCATAGATAAATACACACGATTTTCTCTGTGGTGAGATTTGTTCTCCCCCCTTTCGTCAGCCATTGGTAAAGGGCAGGATCTTAATATTAGTTGACTGAAGTTGTAGTATAAAGATATAGGAGAATCAATAGAGATCCAAATATTACCATACATACCAGATACATTTCTAAAATGCATAATTAGTAAGAGACAGGTGTAGAACAGATAACTACTTCTCTATTTGCATGGAAACCATTTATGCATACTAGGTCAAAGGAGAGTTATGATTTTGACAGAGAATAGCAGTATAACTTTAAATGGCATAAATCACAAACTAATTCTCAATTGTTAAGGAATATGTAGGAGAAAATAGTCACAGTTTATACTAGCATTTCATAGAAAGTAATGCATAATTGAGAGCAGAGAGACATGACAACAAAGATATATGAATTATCAAACAGCCATTAACAAAAATATCTAAAATAAGAACTACCCAAGCTTGGCAATATTGCAACATCCATCCCAAACCAACAAAACCAAACATCTAGCCCAACCATGGGCTTACAAAAATAAAAGAATTTCCCACATGCAAAGGATATCCATGAACCACGAAAAAAAATAAAAAAATTTAAAAAAAAATCTTAGACTCTCAATGCTAGGTATCTATCACATACACTCATAAGATCGCAGGGCATTCAAAAAGATATCCATGCCCAAACGTTGAGAT
Source organism: Magnolia changhungtana (assembly GCA_030180095.1). NCBI lineage: Eukaryota > Viridiplantae > Streptophyta > Magnoliopsida > Magnoliales > Magnoliaceae > Magnolia > Magnolia changhungtana. Next base: position 4,360,089 of record JASAUF010000653.1, on the reverse strand, counting down.
AAGTATCTGGTGTATGTGATGACATGAAAACCATCAATACTATGGTGGAGGGGCTAATGAAGACGGTGTTGTATCGTCTCGTCGGCATGTTATTAGATCAACCAGTTGTTACACCGACTGCTGCACCCCAGCCACCAATCTTTCCAGGACAGTGAACCGTTCATTCATCGTGTCCTTCATTTGAATGACTTTTCATAATGTCGTCCCGATCCAATCTTGATGTAATTTGAATCTTTTGGCCTACACAGGGTCGGATGGAGGCGGGGCTTGCTCCGATTTGAGTGGGTCTCCTTTGGCCTGTGCTGCTCCTTCAGCTTGTGCAGCTCCTTCACCCATTTCACCTTCTTCATGAATTTCCTCCTCGGGTTGATCTTCTGGATATCGGTGAAACTTCAAATCCATCTTTCTAATGTTGATTTTGTTAAAATGTTAGAGAGGTAACTCCTGATCATTTGTCAATGGAAGACTATTCTTATCACTTAGCACGTGAATAATCCAAGGGAAGAGTAGATGGACATCTTTAGAAGTGTGAATTGCATACACCGACTAGTGAATTATCAGAGTGGGAAGACATATCTTGATCCCAGTTGCCACACAATACATGATCATGACCATAAATCCTGTAAGGTCAGCTCGGTTTGTACCTCTAGGGTACACATTTGTGGCGAAGATGCCATGGAGAACTCAATACTTGGGTTTCATAAATTTTGCCTTTAACGCGTTACCCTGGTACCAAGGAATATCCCTACCATGGCAAAGAAATGCTGTGATTTTAGATCGAGTCACTGGATTTTCAAGATTCAGATCAGAGAGACCAAATGGAGATAGAGTGAGACCAAAAATACTTCCAATAGATTCAAGGGTAATTTCTACGTCAGTATCCCCAACAGAGACAGTGATGGAAGGAGGTTCTACTACAGGAGAATGCTGGAAGTAAAGAAGCTATAGGTTCTTTAATAATGACATGGGACACCAAAATCTAGCATAGGCAGCCAATCTATTGCAGCCAACAAAGGTTCCAAGTTGTAAGGTTTTAGGCAATCCCTATCAATTTTTCGTTTATGGACCAACTTCCTTCCAGTATATTTCGCCAAAATAGGATCTATCGCAGCAGGAGGAGGAACATGTACGACATGTTGAGACCCACCACAAGGTGTTTGTCTAGAACTTCATGTCATGTTGGGGTCCCTTGCTCAGACGTCTTTGCCCTTTCTTTAGGTGCAGGGACTATATGTCTAGAGGATCTTGAGGATTCCCTAGAAACATGAGTTTTTCCTTTGTCCTTCCCCATTGAACATTTACCACTTAGTTTGGGATGAATGAGAGTGAGATCTAATAGGGGATTGAGAGATTTTAAAAATGAATTGATGATCTTCTAGACAAAACTTCTCTCTATAATATAGAAATACCCAAAGACATAGGATGCAATCTTGAGAAATTAAGGGAATAGACAAGGAATTACCAAATTTAGATGATCTTGGAAGGCTCATAGATGGAAAAACATGTAACACAGCTGAGGAGGATGAGCAGCAGAGAGAAAAATAAGCTTTGAGTAAAGAAATGAAATTTTCCCGCTCGTCCACCTTTTATCGAGTGATAACCTTCGATATCATAGACTTTAGTTTTGATAATATCAATCTACCCTAATCGATGTTATCGATGATGAGTTCAAGGGTAGACCAATCGACTCGACGTTTCAGATTCTTGAGAGGATGCCGATGGGTTTGATGTGGTTCCGATGATATCGATGACTCGTTCGATTCAACGATTCACTTATCGAGAAGAGGGATGGGACAAGTTATCTTCAGTTTTCGATAATCTTCCATATATGTATATCTTCAAATATTTTCCAGTCAGCTTCAGTATATAGTCAAAATCTTTACAAAAAGTTGTAATCATCAAACCTATAAACATCAATAATGTTTATGCACAAAAAGAAGTTCCTGAGGTATAGAAACCTCTTATATATCATAATAATCATAAAAAATACATCATTTGCATGTATTCATCCAGACTTAGATGTTATAGCCTGGACACGTTTTCCATGCTCAATTGTTACTAAGTATATGGATCAACCTTTCTATTTCCTTTAATGACATAACAGTGGTTATTTCCTTTAATGACATAACAGTGGTCACTGGTGTGAAGACCTTCCATAACGGATTTTCTTGATAAGTCCAAAATCTTGCATTTTAGTTTGTCAAGGGTAACCACATGTTTGTTGTCACATGTTTGAGAGATGCTTAAGAGATTGTGAGTCAGTCCTATTATGCAAAAAGCATTCTCATTTTCGAGCATTTCTATTCCTTTTATGGTTCCACACCCTGCTACCTTAGCGGTGCTTCCATCACCATAAGTGACTATCCCATCAGTAAGATTTGAGTAATTTGAGAGAAGGGATTTATCACCCATGACATACCTTGAGCACCCGCTGTCTTGGTACCATTTAGTATTATTGCTTGTTGAATGATTTGAGTGAATAACAAGATAATTTTTCTTTTCTTTCACTGCCCATTTTGTGACTGGATTTCTTATTATGGTAGTTTCTGTTTCATTAAGAATTTTGGTAGGCATGTTGGGTAACTGAGCTATGTTTCCTTGTTTCATAAATTCATTTATTTTCTGATTTAGTTCAGCCACCTGATTCAGTAGCTCCTTCATTCTCTTGGTCATTGTGGGTGGAGATGGATGTGTTCCTTTTGCCATATTGTTTAGTGGACTCTTGGTATCCTGTATTGATTTTTTGGTTTGTCTGTATTTACCAGTATAATTCGGACCGAAATTAGTTTGAGTCCAGCTTAGAGCATTACATTCAAATTTGAAATGGGCAGAGTCTCCACATGAATGACAGATAGAAGTAGCTTTTGTTTTACTTCCTGATGCAACTGATTTCTCAAACATTGGTGCTGCATTTTTGGATTTTGATTTGAATTTGTCATATCCTAATCCACTCTTGTCTTTTCCAGGTCTTCCCATCCCTAAGAGTTTTTCTAATTTTTCACTACTTTGGAAGAATTTGTAATTTAGTTTAACTAACTTCCTGGATTGTTCTGCATCAAACCTAAGTGTGTGATTCTCATTCTTTAAATGCTCATTTTCTTCTTTCAATAGATCAATTTGTTTAGTAAGTTTTGATGATTCAGATTTAAGGGATTTATTGATTCTTTCCAGCTTATCATTTTCAGAGTGGTATTGTTGTAGATCATTGATCAAGAGTGTATTGGCTTTTGAAGTTTTATCTAGATCTATTTGCAGCAATTTATTTTTATTTTCACTAATCCCAAGTCTTTTAAGGATATTGATGTTATAGATATAAAGCTAATTATAGCCATCCTGTAATTTATCCTTTTCTTCTTCTTCTTTATTTATTTCTTCATCATCAGATGGAAATGATTCAGTGACTTGAGGATCTTTATTTTTCTCAGTTTATATGCGAATGTTGGAGGCTGTAGAGACCATAGAAATTTTCAGGGATTTTTGGTCTCCATCACTCTTTGAGTCACTATATTCTAAATTCGACTCTTCAGTATCATCCCATGTGGCTGCCATCGCCTTTTCTTTAGTTTTCCTATTAGGACATTCAGTAGACAAGTGTTGAAACTTTTGACAAGTGTAGCACTGTGGTTCTTTGGACTTTTTACTAGATTTACCTATATAATGCTTGTTGTCCAACTATTTTCCTTTAAATGGTCGGCCACGGTTTTTATGGAAGAATTTTCTGAACCATTGAGCCAATAGAGCCACTTCTTCATCTTCATTTTCCCTTTCACTTTCACCTTCCTCATTAGTAGTGTTCTTTGAAGTTTTGAGGACAATATTTTTTGGGTTTAGGAGTTTGCTTGAAGTGTAGTTCAAATGTTTATAAGGAACCTATGAGTTCTTCTACTTTGATTTCATTCATGTTTCTACATTCTTCAATAGTTGTAACTTTCGAGTTGAACCGTTCCGATGAGGATCTTAGAATTTTTCTACAGATTTTTGGAACCAGAACCTTTTCTCCTAATCCACCCATGGATTGCAGATGATGTTCAGTTTTGTGAAAAACTCCATGAAGGTCTCATGCTCTTCCATTCTGAGACTTTCAAACTATGATGTTAGGAGTTATAGCTTGGATCTTTTTACTATGTTGGTTCCCCTCATGAGTGGTTTCCAACAAGTCTCATGCTTCTTTAGAAGTACCACACATATTGATTTGATTAAAGACTTCTTAGGATACAATATAGTAAATCACATTCATTACTTTTTCTTCAGCAGTTTGTTTTTCTTTATCGAATGTTGTCCATTTTTCTTTGGATTTTAGTTTGGATATGGTTGTGCCTTTTTCAAGTACTATTTGTTTGGTTGGCAGTACATATCCATTTTCAACAATGTCCCAAACATCATGATCCAATGATCTCAGAAAGTAGTGCATTCTAGCCTTCCAGTATGCATAATTTGATCCATCAAATACAGGACGTCTAGTTACAAATGAGCCCTCTCCTTTAGCCATATTACCAACTTTAGTCAAGATCACTCTCTAAGTGGTGTAGCCCTTAAGAGAGACCTGATTTGATACCATTTGAAATTATGGTAATGACCGCTTTAGTCGAAGTGGGAATATGCCAAGATGTCCTAGAGGGGGTGAATAAGACTTTTTAATATTTTATGATGATTTAGAACCTATCAACCCTATCTTAAACTAATATGCAAATAACAAAATTTCTTCAATGTAACTCTAGTGGCTTCCAAGCCAGATAGAGGATCCAATCATAAGACTATTTAAAACATAAACAAGATGTACAACATAGTTCGTGATGGATGTGACTGTATGTGAGATGTGATTTTAATTAGTTTTATGTAATCATGTGAACTTGCATTATGAGAACATTAAGAGAAATCACACAAGCTGTAAAAGTAAATAGTAATCCCAAACACAGATGTTTTTATAGTGGTTCGACTTCTGGCGGACGCACTCAACCCTTGAATGCACCGGATCTCACTAATAGAGGTTTCAAATCAGGTTCACCTCAAACTAGTACAACCTACACAAGACTGACTCTAGGACCTACATAAGGTACCTAACATGTCTTCACAAGACACAAGTTTATGCCCCACACAAGAGCAATGGTCAACATACAACACATAATTTTTAGGCCACACAGGCCAAGGATTCACACAAGGAACCTAACAGTTTTTGCGCTACACAAGAGCAAAGGTCAACACATAACACCTACGTTTTAGACTACATAGGTCAAGAACCTACACAATGGACCTAAGTTTATGCCCTCCAAAGAGTAAGGGTCAACACACAACACCCCCACGTACTCTCCCGTCGGAGGCCTCCTATGAGGACTTGAAAGGGGAGAGAATCATCTGTGACCCAATCTTACACAAAGGAATGATTAACAGGGTATCTGGACTCTAATGACTTATAGATAAGTAGATGAGCCCCATTTAGTACGTTGATGAAGATCTCCTCCCTTGATGATGAAGAATCTTTAACTCTCTTGAACCACAACACTGATAATGCTCCAATGTATAGCGACGGGTTGGGTCAAGGTAATGTTGCAATCCTACTCTATTAACCACCCCAACGTAGGCTGACAGCTCGACCACAGTGTCCCATACACCCCCATGCCTGACTCATGAGTCTTGGCAGATTGTGGTACCAAGGTTGAAACAGGTTTTGCATCGGTAAGTGGTACCTTGGATTCAAGCAATAGTGTCCATACATGGTAAACACACAATAGGCCAATTGGGTTATTTGATAAGTTTGATTTGTATGAGCACATGCTAAACCAATTGACATGGAGTGCATGAACACTCTACGTGGCCTAACCACTGTCGATAATCACCGTACAACGCGAATTCATCCAACGTATACCTTGTGGCGAGACTAGTTCGGCCACTCGATCGGAAACCGTTATCGATTGCCTAGACTATGTAGTAGTCCCAATCACACTCAAATGTAATATGTAGTAACATGTGATAATCATAATAGCATTTAACAAACAATTTAAACACGAATCTCATTTGAGAATTTTATCAAACACATATAACATGTCATTATACATATGCATTTCTACATAAATCACGTAGTGTAATTAAAGTTACATGAAGGAATTTATACATATAGCTAAGGTAGTTGAGAATCCCATGTCAACAGCCTTAATAAATTCAATTTATCAATCAATTACTCATCAAACATTTTATCAAACACTTAGCCTACACATTACTACATACATGAACTATCATAGTTATAGCATATGTTATAGCAAATCCCTTCACAAGGGAGTCATCATGCATACAAAAAATATGTACTCTATGTTAAAAGTCATGGCAAGTACAAATCATAATTGTAATTTCATTCAAACATTTCAACAAACACATAGAATGCATAATATATTCACATAGTTCATACACATACATAATTTGTTGAATACATCATAACTAACATCGTATAGTGTCAAACAAGTCAAACATAAATCATTAGTTGACATTAAAATCCTTGAAAACCATAACCTAAACGTTTATAGTCCGCACCTTTCGTTGGTATGCCCATTACGAACTCGGTTCGTACACTACGTTCTCGTCTACAGCACAATAGTAAAACAGGTTAGCCATTTCATCGATTCTTCTATTTAGATTCCTAAAACAAGATTAGGGTTAGGATTTCTTACCTAAAATGTCGTTGAAAAATTTGTGTAGCTAGATGTAGAGACGATTCGATGCGTGGAGTGGAAGGGAAGAGGGACTGCAGCAAACTCCAAGGATCTCCCTTCACTTTCCACTCTTTTCTCTCCCTTTGTCTCTTCTCTCTCCTAGGGTTAGAGAAAATTCATATGAGAGAGAGGTAGGGTGGTTTAAGGGCCTTATATAGGCTCAGAAGTGGTGTCAATGGCCCCAGGGCCATGGTATACTCAGGGTATAGCCAAAAGGTGCCTGTTTTTGACAAACGGGGCCCTTAGGAAGGTCCATTACTCGTCTACTGCGTAGGGTAAGTCCCCTGGCAATGGATCTAGGCCAAGATGAGATTTTAGTGCATTTAGATAGGCTGATCAACCGTCATGGACCTGTATCTATTCAACGGTCGTCATCACTCGATCGGGGCCACAAGTATATGGATGTGCAGGAAAATTTTCCTGATCCAAGGGTATAGTTTGGTCAGAAACTGACAGTCTGAAACCTTTAATTTTACCCACAAGTGAGTGGCCCAATTTACTTAAGTTTGAGTTCATTTTCTAAAGATATTCGCGTTTCTCACATACTTTACTTAGGGCCCTAGTTGTGCATTTCTGGACACAATTCAGGCTCGATTCTTACGATTGTTGTCAAGTCTAGTAAGGTGGTCATAACCTTATAGTTTCACAGTTATCGAACTTTCGACGCGCAGTCCAAGTCTGATATGGAGTTTCAATGTGCTCCCGAGAGCAACTGGGTTTTGAGATTGTTCCTAGGTTTTTAAGTAATATTGAGTTAGGGATTCTAATGGTTTTGGGTCTTGCCATCCATGTAAATAGTAGTTCAAGCTAATCCACTAATTAAATTAGTTTAGTATTTAATTAAACTTTGCCTAAATTATAAAGAATTCAGTCCTTAATGATTTCTGCCTGAGGTGGTACTCGGGTCTTTGTACAGATTTTTTCGAGACATTATAGTTTTATATACTTGGTATTTTGAGACATGGGATGTGAGGCTAAGTTTACCTTTTACGAGTTCGGGCACACATCCTTTTGAGGCAGACGCTTTAATGATCTTCCTATGGAGCTCACTTGTTTTGCTAACTCAACAGTCATGCTAATTGACAAACCAAGACACTTTCACCATTCTCTATGGATCCCTTCATGCACCTTTCTTCCTTAGATCAAGGATTTTTGGGTCATCTAGACCCTTGATCCTTGGTGGAGATTAGATCTCTACCATAGATCTCAATAGATAGCCTTGATCATGTAGATTGTACATTCTATGGTAATGAAATGTCTATATATGTGTGTGATGAAGGGAAGGGCCTTATGGTAGCAAAGACCCTTCTCTTGTGGCTGTTTTCTTTTCCTTTTCTGGTTAGGATTTTCTGATTATGAGTGTGTGGCCCACTTTGTGGACCGACAAGATCCTCCATAGAGAGAGGACATTTTTCACAATCCATCCTTTAGACGTGTGGCCCTTAAAATCACCAAAATGGGGTGCATGCAAAGATGATTTAGATGATGGGATGGTTTGGTTGTTTGTGGGGCCCACTTGGGTGGACCACACTATGATTTTTTGGGGTTAAATCCCCATTTAAATAATATTTGCAATTTATTTTTATCAGACATATGTTGCTGTCCAGATTGTCTGGACAGATTTTGGGCCATCTTGGGGCCTGATTTTTGGTCATTTGGTGGGGATGTTGATACCATCCAATATGTGATTCTTAAAGATGTATGTCCCACCTATAATCCTACCAAATTTCAGCCCCAACTGACCCCATTTGGGCCTCCAAAAGAGTGGGCCAATATGGGTGTTCAAACAGATTTTTGCTGTAATTTTTGGCCATACAGGCTATTGTAGCCCATAATTTAAAAATATTTTCTCTGATGGTGGGCCACCATTCTAGGTCCCACCTTGTTCTAGACTTGATAAGGGACCTTGGCCCCCAATTTCAAAATTTTTGGAGACCCTGGATCCACTCCATTGGGGTGCCCAAATTGTTATAGCAACATGAACATTCCCTGGAATTTTTTTTTTACATTGTTGTATTTTTGTGTTTGTTGAGATATTTGGTCTCAACCCAATTGGGCTTTTGTGTATGTCTGTGGGGCCCACCTTATGATGGTTCAGAGGCCACAAGGGTTCATTTTTGTGGGGCTAACCAACTGGACCAGCCATCCATGATGGACGTCCAGCTGGTGGACTCCACCATGGGTTGACCGTCCTTGGCCATGCCCACCATTATGTATGTCTTTCATCCATGTCGTCCCTCCATGTTTGTGGGGCCCATGTGGGTTGGGTCCACCCTAGGTGGACGTCCCATGTAGGGCCCACTTGGGACGTGGGAACCTACCTTGTTGTATGTGTATAGGGCCCAGGCCGTCCACACCTTAGACCGCCCATGCCAGGGACGCCCCTGCCCTTTTGGGGCTACTACTGGGCCTATAGTCTAGCATCAGGCTCACCTTTCTGAGTGTCAAATTCCTATCTCCAAATTGGTGGGGGCTCGATGATGGATACTATGGGAGTAACTCCCAAGTATTTTGACAAGTTTCTGGGCCTCAGTAGGCCCAGAAGATTTGGTGGACTAAAAGTCCAGCCATGACCATTTAAATACACAATGTATGGCTGAATTTTTTTTATTATAATTAGGTGCCCACCAATTGAGAAATTGGGGACTTATTCCTCACCTATACTTTAGTATAATTTTTGGACTTAATTAATGCCTGTTTTGGGCCACCTTTGATAACCATTTGTGGGACCCAATGCATACTAGATTCTGGGGCTTTCTAGTGGGCCCAAGTTAGGCTGGAATGTCCCACTTTGGCGAAACAAATGATAGGCTGACCTTCCACCATTTGGTGGACTTATGGGATGAGGAAAAAGGTGGATTTGGGCCCTTGAATGCCCACTTAAAAGACTGGTTATTGGGCTAATGTAATGGGGCCCATTACACCCACCAAAAAAACTTTTTTTTGGGCCACGTATTTGTATACATGGGCTGCCCACTAAGTCCATCTAAATTCTTAAACTCTATGGCCCTTAGGACTTGGGCTTTGGGCCTTAGTTCCCCTCCTTGGGCCATGATTGTTAGAGGTAATATTGGGCTTACTTCTTTATGCCTTTTGTGGGACCTATGTGCATATGGTTTGGATATGGGCCTTGGGCTTTATGCTTATGTGGTTTGTGGATTAGATGCCTTGGGGCAATGGTAGTTAAAATTCCCCATTTGGACCCCTCTAGGCCCATTAGTTGCTAAGTGTGGTTAAATGCCCACCTTAGTCCCTTACTAGGCCCATTTCCATAATATCTGGGCACTAGCTTTATAAGTTTAGTCTCGTGGGCTACCCCAGATAATTGGGCCCCCCTTGAGGTTATGGTTAACTACCTAGACTCTGTTGGTTAGGTAGCGAGTGCACCTTCTCATTTACCTCATCGGCACCCTTATTCATATTCATGGCACACTCCCATATGCATCATATGCATGCTTGGTTGAAGTGTGAATGGCCATGATTGTGCCACTGTGTAGGACATGTTGGTATCCCTCGAGGGACAAAGTACTCCCCTCTTAACATGATGGATGCTTGGGATTTAATGTATGGATGACTGTGTGACTCATGCATCTGGCATTGCATATCATATGGACTCCGCCCTTGCTTTATCAGGGCCACAGCCTCCACAGGTATATTTGTGAATGGCCATGTGTGGACACCGAAAATATTATTCGAGCATTTGGGATGCATACGATGCCTCTGGGTGAAAGCCCCTAAACCTTCAAGGTACCGAGAAGACACCTCAATGTCATGATTGAGTGGAAAACATGAGCGCCCAAGTGCCTTACACCGTCAAGCCGCATCTCTCACTATCGTGAAGTTAGTTGAGATGGGATGTGGCCTTATCTGGCTAAGGGGGCATAGTTAGGCTGAATTTGACCAGATCATAAATGGGTCCGCTACCGTCAAGCCTTGCCGGTGATTGGTTATCCACAGGCAGGTTGTGAGGTCTCTTATGTTCGCTTGACTGTACAGGTCTTGTAGAGCAGCTGTCATCCTGCAGTGTACTTAACCCCGGTAGATTCCTTATGATGGAACTGTACTTGATATGTGGATTAGATATGAGGACTGTCATTACTTCGCATTGCATTTGCATCGGCTATATAAGCCTTAATTGCATTGCCTTAGTATGGCACCCAGTACTCATGTATTGTAGTACATAGCCTTGATACGGCTTACTGCATTCATAGCTTAGCCTTGGTATGGCTGGAGGCACTGGTATTGTTCATTGGCTCCTTCTGCATTCTCCTTATTCTTCTAAACACCTTTGTCACACACTTACACCGCCCTCTAAGCTTTCTATAAGCTTATGCACGATTGATGCATGCAGGAGATCCTAGGTCAGCGCAGTAGCGGAGGAGCTGTGGATTGGATTGGTGCGGCTGAGGACCTGTTGTAGACCTTTCATTCCCTTCTTTTTATATTATGTATTTCCTTTGGAGCCTTGTACCTGTAAATTTTAAATTCTTAGTGGATTTTGCAGTGTGTTCCTTGTTTATTTTCTGAGATTTACTTTTTATGATCTTGGGTATGCTCAATTGGACTGGAATTATGATATGAAAATCCTGCTTGTAGGATACTAGGATCGGAACCTGAGCCAGGAACCAAGAATTGGGTACTACGGAGGTTGTTGTGGCTGAAACCGGCTATCGAGTTCTTTGTGAGTCCAGTCACCGAGTCTGGGGCATGACACAAGGACACCATAAGAAGCATAGCAAGCCCTAGAACATGAGGTAACCCATATGTAAGTCTTACAGATTTAGATGATTCATACCTAGTTATACTGTTTTACAAGGATAGTCTAATCCATCAAGTGAGAATTTAAAGCCTGAATCTGAAATCTAAAGCCTGATTATGAAATCTGAAGTAAAAAAAAAAAAAAACTTGTTTGATAATTATGGCTGAAGTCTAAAGACCAAATCTAAAATCTGAAGCCTAAATCTGAATTCTAAAGACCGAATCTAAAATTTGAAGCCTGAATATGAAATCTGAAGTGTTTCGACAAGAAAACAAATGTGTTTGATTTGGGAGATTTATTCAATGATAACAAAGAATTCAATGAGATAACATTGATCATATTTATTATAGGTTCATTTACATCCTTGGATTCCCTTGATTATGAAAATAGAGTACAATTAATGGAAAGCAATGAAATAGAGACAGTCCGATGGCAAGTTAGGTAGTATTACAACGGTTTTGATGTTCATCGCCAAGGTGAAAAGGTTATGAGGGCTTAAAACCCATGATCTAGCCGTTGAGACCAGTTTTAGTCATCCTTTCGTTCATTCCTCCTTGATCTAACCATTGAGATTAGGTCTGATCATTCTTCCGTTCATTCTTCCTTGATCGGACCATTGAAATCAGTTTTGATCATCCTTCCGTTCATTCTTCCCTGATTGGACTATTGAGATCATTTTTGATCATCCTTCCATTCATTCTTCCTTAATCGGACCGTTGAGATCAGTTCTAATCATCCTTCCATTCATTCTTCCAGTGAAACCCTTGAAATGTGAGTGATGGTCATCTCTTGAAATGTGGACCGCACTTCCCTTGAAATGTGGAGCGCACTTCACTGCGTTAGGACATGCTTCCTTGGAGAATGGTGTATGGGGTATCTATCAAGACATGAAAAGGCTAGCATTTGGACAATTTACACATGAAGTGGTATATGGGCTATCCGTTAAGACAACAAAAGCCTTGTGTTAGGACAAGGTCCACACGGAGTGGCGCATGTGCTTTTCGTTAAGACAACAAAAGCCTTGTGTTAGGACATGGGGAGAGAGAAGTGGCGCATGGTGCTTTTTGCAAGAGTGGTTGTGTGGCTCGCGCAAAGGAGATTTTCTTCAAAATTTGTTGCGCGGTTCGCGCAAAGGACCCTCTCTACAAAAGTGGTTATGCGGTCGCGCAAAGGACTTTCCTTATAAAAGTTTTCCTCAAAGAGTGGCGCATGGAGGAATTCCTTAGGATAAAGTCCCATTGGAAGTGGCGCATAAGCCTTATGTCTGGACAAAATTCTAAGAGAAGTGGTGCATAAGCCTTTTCAAGTGGAGGTTGTGCAGTTCACGCAAGGACTTCTCCAATTGTGTGGGTCGCGTAAGGGACTTCTCTAGTTGCGCGGGTCGCGCAAGGGATTTCTCTAGTTACGCGGTTTGCGCAATAACTTCTCTCTTTCTCTCTCTTTTGTCTTCCTTCCTTCTTGTCCCCCTTCTTGTCTTCAAACCAACAACCACCTTGTAATGAGGAGAAGAAGGGGTATTTATAGGCATTCCTCACTTACACAATGGTGTTCACCACCACTTCTTTCCTCATACAACATCCATCTCTTTCCTTACATAGTGATGTTCACTAACCTCTCCCTTAAATGGTGGTGTACATCCCTTCTCCATTAAAATGACACCCATGCACCCCTTTATACCAAAACACCTTCTTCACCTCTTTTTATCAAAATACCCTCATTCACTCATTTTTACCAAAATACCCCAACTTACTCAGTTTTACCAAAATAAGGAGTGCACAGGAAGGATCTACACCATGGAATTCTCTCACCAATGCAATGGAATATTTTTTTGTGCCTCAATAGATACCCCCTCAATCCTTCTTTAATTGATTCCTGAAAATCAAATGGAGGTTCAATCTTCCTCCGCCCGAAAAACTGAATGAATTGCAATTGAAGGATGATTGGATCATCATGCTTACATGGAAGACTGAATGATCATACTTGAGCAAAAGATCGAATGATCGCATTCTATCGGAAGACTAGAATGCCCGCGTTCGAACGGAAAGTTTGAATGATCATGCTCGAACGGAAGACTTGAATGATTGTGCTCGAACAAAAGACTTGAATGATCACGCTCGAACGGAAGATTTGAATGATTGCACTTAAACGGAAGACTTGAATGCCCCCTGCTAGTAGCGTCGAGTGGATACTTCACTAGAGAGGATAAAATTCTCTTTTCATCGAAACTAGCCACTGTAACAGTTGTGGCGACTTCATCTTTGAATAACTTGACTAGAGAACTATCTTTCATCGCCGCTGCTACTGCAACGATCTCTTTGGTTAACTCTGGTGACTCTTTCTTTGAACTCTGTGTCTAAAGAGTTGTTCTTTAATGTTACTCTTGCTGCAACAACTCTTTCGATTATCTCCTTTAATCATGATCTACATAACCCAAACTTTCGAATGATAGTTTTTCCTATCAAATTAATCGAAATTAGTATTTCAAGACATCATAATTTTCAAATTTAGCTTCAGGAAGTATTTATAATTTTGAAATATATTGAAAGTTTCTCCTCTTTTCTAGGCTAATTGAGATATTCATAATATGATAATGATTTAATCATTTCATCTTTGCACTTGTCATCGTGCTTCGCATTGCATTTTTTACTCATTATATCGCTCTTTCAAAGATGTCATTTCCAGCTCCAAGAATTCAACCACTGAGTCTTTTGTTGAGTCTTTTCTAGTTTGTGCTCCTTGACATTTCTTCATAGACTTTTCCTTAGAACTTTGCTGATTTGATGATGATTTGTCTCCATCAAATCTGGTACTCGGAGACTTGCAATATCATTACTAGAATAAGGAGAAGTTACCGCATTGGACCATATAATTGGGCCTTGATATAAAAATAACTCTTGAATGTTTAGGCTGGATCATGCTTCTTAATTCTCGGCATATGAATTCCTCCATTGCACATAAAAGATTATTAAAAGACTAAGGCATAAATTACTTTGAAGACATAGATCATGCCTCCTTTCCAGGTCAACTTCGCATAAAGATTTCTTCAAAAGATAATATTTCCATAGTGAAGCTTGCTAATACCATTGAAGGATGAATAATCTATGCTGCTCCTTTTAAAGAATCCAAAGAATATATCTGAATCTTTAAATTGTCCGGGAGAGAATAATGATTATTTTCTAGTTTATTCTCTGCTGCCTTTGAGAATCTTGTGCGATAATATTTCTCCATCATCAAGAAGGCAAAAGACCTTGCGACTCTTGTCAGCATAATAAATATATTACAATTCAAGACTAGAAATTTTGAACTTTTCAGTAAATAATTGCCAATATTTTGAAGGCATTTGCTGTTGCTGTAATTTGAACATGATTCAAGAGAAATGCATTTTTGCATGTTGTTTACTTAATATTGGAAATTTTCATTAGGCAATTGCATATTCAGCATATCTAAAGTGAAATATGTTTCTGCGGCATTTTGAATGCTACACATAGTTTATGCTTTTGGAGCAGTGGAGCTATTGTACTTTTGACTGACCATACTTTGACTGGACAAGACTGAACTTTTCTTGACTTGACTGGACTTGACTCGACTAGTCTAAATCGAACTAGACTGGGCTAGACTGGACTAGACTCACACTACTGGGCCTGACTGGACTGACACTTACACACAGTTTAAGCTCTTGAGTAGTGGAGCAACATATAGTTTAAGCTCTTGAGTAGTGGAGCCCACGCAGTTTTTTAAACTCTTGAGTAGTAGAGTCGGGTCTCACGTGGTGGTCTCTATAACTCTTATGAGTTCGCTGGACTTCTCACTGCCTGGTGAGTTCACAAACTGTGATCCATCAGAGGGGCCCGGTGAAGCTATCGAGGTCATGGACTTAGTTGGATTTATGCACAGGGTTGGCCGCAGTAACTCTCTAGAGTTTATGAGATGCACAAGGTGACATTTGGGGTACCAAATCTAGGGCTGCCAGTCCATCGATGAGTATGTTTAGGTCCTTCCTCATGAGTTACTATTGAAATTAAGCCAAAGATCTTGGCGGGGGGGAGGGGGGGGTTCTTATGCATGGTTGGCCTATCTATGGATAAGGCCAAAGAGCTCACACTACAGCCCGCATTTTCTTCGACTGCAAGGTCAGACCCATTCACGGGAGGGCATTTTCATCCATTCACAGTGACGCTATCGAAAAGCTATACAGACGGCATGGGTGTTACACGTGACTGGCCGTTAAGGACTTTTTGGCCTTTTAGTGCTTTCAGTAGCTGGCTCCATCCGCCACCTGCATGGGTATGCATATGATGACTTTCATAGGCTTTTTAGGTCCACTGGCTTCTCACTGCTGCCCGAATGGCGATGGTGATAGGCCTTATGTGTAGTTGGCCGTATAGGACTTGGCTAGGCTATCTTAAATGATAAACTATTGTCACTGACATGATAGTTGATCGTACAGGCTTTGCTGAAGATAACAAATCAATAACTAAAGATAACATATCAATGATTGATATATCACCTTTGTTAATGCTGATGGTATTATAAAATTTGGCCCAAACGGATCTTCAGCTGGTAATAATATCAATTCCGATAAACTTTTATAATAGAATAATCTTCACGTCAACGATTTGGCGATGATAATGGTAGTTTTGTTAATCTAATCCAGCAACCATCGTCAGTGCTTAACAATAATAATATACTTCAACTTAATATGCTTAGGAATCTGCCTTTTATTCATGTATGACATTGGCATTCTGAGACTTTGCATTCCTGAGACTTTGGTTATCTGAAACTTTGGCCTTCTTGGTATTCAGTTTATCTTGCTCCTTTTTTATTTGGAAGTATTATGCTAATAATCTTCAAAATTAAAAGTGTAATTATCTTCAAGGATAACGTATTTTGTATGCCCTTATCTACCCCCTAAATAATTATTCCATGAATCTTTTCAGTCAAAATGCCGTGAATCATCTTGGTATTCAGAGATGATATATTTTGCTGAACTGGCAGGTATATTGATGAAAATTTGCCCCCATGATGAATATACTTGTCTTGTTTTCTTCTTGTTTATTCTTCTATAGAGCGAATATTTTTAATCAAGACCATATGTCATTACTTTCTCTTTTAATTCATATGTCCTTTCTATGACAACTTTATTATTGTTTGTCATCTTCGGTAGAAGACCTTTTCTTTGTTGCTTCATTTCCTTTGAATACTTTGGTCTTGGCAATTCGATTTTCTCCGCAGCTAGCCATCATAAGGAGTATGTCTTCTTCTTCAAATGTATATTTCACGTAGTCCTTTAATTGTCTGAACTCTTTCTTTACTTTCTTATTTGTAAAATCATCGATGTTCTCTTCATCGAAAGATTCGATTCTTTGCTTTTGATTATCCTTCCTTTTGTTTTTCTTCCTTTCGCAATATCTGTTGCTTTTCTCTTCAGATTTTGAAATAACTGAATCATATCAAAGTTGAGTAGCTTCACTTTGACTTTTTTTTTTAAAATTGACTTTTTTTTCTACTTTAGCAAGTTGTGAACACGATGCCCCCAGGGTTCTTTATTGACTGATGAATTCATTGATTGATTCTTCTTCTTGTTGGCGAGCAGCGCCTCATTCAATCGAACTAAGTTCTCATCTGAAGGCTTTCCTTAGGGAGAAATGTCGTTCATGGTAGTCCCTGATATTGTCTATCCTTGTTCGCAACTGATTTGATCTTATCTAATGATTTCCGGTGAAAATCCATTTGGATGCGAAGTAGACAACCACGTTAGTCGGGAGAAAGGTTGTTGCGGTATACCTGTCATTCAGAATAGAGTGTTAGTTATTTTATTTAAATAAAATTGTACTTAGTTTTTAGAGATGAAGGGGAGGATGTTCCCATTAAGAGTAGCCATTTTGACGTCTATACAGATGCCAAAAAGTGATAAATGTTCTCTGAATATTTTCTTAGTTATCATTGTAAAGTATCCCCAAGAGAGTCGCCATTCTATTTCGACAAGAAAATAAATGCATCTGATTTGGGATATTTATTCAATGATAACAAAGAATTCAATGAGAGTGCAATGATCACATTTATTCTGGGTTCATTTACATCTTCGGATTCCCTTGATTATGAAAACAAAGCACAATTAATGCAACACAATAAAATAGAAGACAATCCGATGGAAATTTCAGTAGTATTTCGACGTTTTTTATGTTTATCACCAAGGTGGAAAGGTTACGCGGGCTTAAAACCCTTGATCTGGCCATTGAGATTAGTTTTGATCATCCTTCCGTTCATTCTTCCTTAATCTGACTATTGAGATCAGTTTTGATCATCCTTCCGTTCATTCTTCCTTGATCGGACCGTTAAGATCAGCTTTGATCATCCTTCTATTCATTCTTCTTTGATCGGACCATTGAGATCAGTTCTAATCATCCTTCCGTTCATTCTTCCTTGATTGGACCATTGAGATCAGTTCTAATCATCCTTTCATTCATTATTTCAGGGAAACCCTTGAATTGTGAGTGATGATCATTCCTTGAAATGCGGAGCGCGCTTCCATTGAAATGTGGAGTGCACTTCCCTACGTTAGGACATGCTTCCATGGAGAATGGTGTATGGGGTATCTGTCATGACATGAAAAGGCTAGCATTTGGACAATTTCCACATGAAGTGGTATATGGGCTATTCGTTAAGATAACAAAAGCCTTGTGTTAGGACAAGGTCCACATAGAGTGGTGCATGTGTTATTCGTTAAGACAACAAAAACCTTATGTTAGGACATGGGGAGAGGGAAGTGGCACATGGTGCTTTTTGCAAGAGTGGTTTCGCAGCTTGCGCAAAGGAGATTTTCTCTAAAAGTTGTTGCGCGGTTCGCGCAAAGGACCTTCTTTGCAAAAGTGGTTGCGTAGATCGCGTAAAGGACTTTCTTTGCGAAAGTGGTTATGCAGATCACGCAAAGGACTTTCCTTACAAAAGTCTTCCTCAAAGAGTGGCGCATGGAGGAATTCCTTAGGACAAAGTCCCATTGGAAGTGGCTTATAAGCCTTATGTCTAGACAAATTTCTAAGAGAAGTGGCGCATAAGCCTTTTTCAAGTGGAGGATGCATGGTTTGAGCAAGGACTTCTCCAGTTGCGTAGGTCATGCAAGGGACTTCTTTAGTTGCGTGGGTCGGCAAGGAATTTCTTTAGTTGCGCGGTTCATGCAACAGCTTCTCTCTTTCTCTCTCCTTTATCTTCCTTCCTTCTTGTCCCCCTTCCTTCTTGTCTTCCAACCAACAACCACCTTGTAATGAGGAGAGGAAGGGGTATTTATAGGCATTCCTCCTTTACACAGTGGTGTTCACCACCACTTCTTTCCTCATACAACTTTCATCTCTTTCCTTACATAGTGGTGTTCACCAACCTCTCCTTAAATGATGGTGTACATCCCTTCTCCATTAAAATGACACCCGTGCACCTTTTTTTTATTATCAAAACACCCTCTTCACCTCTTTTTACTAAAATACCCTCATTCACTCTTTTTTACCAAAATACCCCAACTTACTCATTTTTACCAAAATAAGGAGTGCACAACCCGGGAAGGATCTACACCATGGAATTCTCTTACCAATGCAATGGACATGCAATGGAATATTTTTGTGCCTCAACATGAAGTAAAAAAACTTGTTTGATAATTATGGCTGAAGTCTAAAGACCGAAACTGAAATATGAAGCCTGAATTTGAATTCTAAAGACCGAATCTGAAATTTGAAGCCTGAATATGAAATCTAAAGCCCGAATTTGAAATCTGAAGTAAAAAAAAAAAAAAAAAAAAAAAAAAAAAAAAACTTGTTTGATAATTATGGTTTGAAGTCTAAAGACCGAATCAAATCTGAAGCTCCGAATCTGAATTCTAAAGACCGAATCAAATTTGAAGCTGAATCTGAAATTTGAAGTTAAAAAAAAAAAAAAAAAAAAAAAAAAAAAAAAAAAAAAAAAAAACTTGTTTGATAATTATGGTTGAAGTATAAAGAACGAATCTGAAATCTGAAGCCCGAATTTGAATTATAAAGACCGAATCTGAAATTTGAAGCCTGAATATGAAATCTAAGAAATTTGTAGTAAAAAAAAAAAAAAAACTTGTTAGATAATTATGGCTGAAGTTTAAGACTGAATCTGAAATATGAAGCCTGAATCTGAATTTTAAAGACTGGATCTGAAATTTGAAGCCTGAATCTGAAATCTAAAGCCTTAATCTGAAATCTAAAGCCACAATCTGAAACCTGAAGTAAAAAAATAAAATAAAATAAAAACTTATTTAATAATTATGGCTGAAGTCTAAAGAGAGAATCTAAAATTTGAAGCCTGAATCTGAAATCTAAAGACCAAATCTAAAATTTAAAGCCTGAATCTAAATTCTAATGACCGGATCTGAAATTTGAAGCCTGTATCTGAAATCTTGGTAAAAGTAATACAGAGACATTATTCATCCACAATGTGTCCCACAATCTGACAATCTTGATAGCCATACATGAGTGTTTACTGTGAGGATGAGTCATTACCATTTTTTAAAAAGTGGTGAACTATATCATAGGAGTCTAGCCCACTTAAAGAATCATAACAACCATAAAACAAATTCACTTTCTTCAATCCTTTTGGCCTGTTTGGTTGCCAGTAATTACCTATAAATAATAGTAAAAGTATAATAATTGTAATTTCATGCTGTTTGAAAAAGAGGTGAAGTTTGACCTTAAAATCGCACAATACTCGACCAGTTTCAAGCCAAAACTATGTGGGGCCCACCCATGCTGTTTGTAATGCATGCATGCATGCATGGGTGATGCTATTGGATAACTATTTACCAACCTTGCTGGGACTCCGTGGGGCCATGTAATGTGTACGGTTTATCCATGCAGTCCATCCATTTTGCCAACTCATTTTAGGGCATGAGCCTAAAATGAGGTTGATCCAAAGCTCAAGTTGACCACACCAACAGAAGTGAGGACCTATTGAAACCAACCTAAGGCCTATCATGATGTTTTTGAGAAATCCACCACATCAATCCGTTTTGCCTGCTCATATTAGGGTGTGAGCACAACAATGTAGCTAGAAGAAATCTTGCACCCCACAACTTTGGCAGCAAATTCTCTATCTTCTAGGCAGCTAACAGCAATGGCAACATCCCATCACTTTACGACCTGACCTATACCTGTAACAAACAATTCCAATGTCTTCTAGTCGCGCCTGTAACCATCTAAAAGAAAGAAGAAGAAGAAGAAGAAACAAATAAAGAAAGAAAAAGATTTGCTTTGCATTATAGAGTAGGTGAACTATAACATTACACAGACAACTTAAAAATGCCTTTAGCCAATATTAGAGTCAAATATCAGTCCATTCTTCTTTAATCGGCTAATGTAGTAGATGGCAACCTGAAATCATGTATTTTCTTGGAGGTAAAAATGAAGCAAAAGGAAAAAAGAATTAATTGAAATGATTACGGACTTTGGGGGAAATGTGATTCACAAGTGAGTGATATTGTGTCTTTCTTTTTATCCATTTAGAAAAAGATTTACTTTGCATTATAGAGTAGGTGAAATATAACATTACCTAGACAACTTAAAAAGGCCTTTAGCCAATATTATAGTTAAATATCAGTCCATTTTTCTTTAGTCGGCCGATGTAGTAGATAGCAACCTGAAATCTGTATTTTCTTAGAAGCAAAAATGAAGCAAAAGGAAAAAAGATTTAATTGAAATGATTACAAACTTTGGGGGAAATGTGATTCTTTGCATGATGAATCTTACAAAAGGGAAAGCCTATAAATTAGTAAGAATTTGAGAAAACCGCAGTTATCTGTGAATATTTTATATCAAGTATTGTTGATATTTGTGTTTTTCCTTTTATGCATTTAGAACGGTAGTGATTGAATTCTCATAGGAAAGAGATTAAGGCAAGAGTTGCTTCTGAAAAGTTGCATGCTTCTTTGTCAGAAGAGCTTGAAAAAGTCCATCAAGAGCCATTAACCTCCAATCAACAGGGCATGCATATGTTTAGTTTAACTAATTTGTTTATTTTATTTTATTTCAATTTTCATTTTGGATGAATCTCAATTGAAATCCCCAACTGGGTATTGTTGGATTCTGCAAATAGCATCTCTTCAGTATGTTAACAAGTGGTTGCAAGAATATTACATTGAGTTTGCAACAATACAGCAGCAATCTTCAATCGGATGCAGCGTTGGTTGCCGAGAACATTTCCAAGTTGTAGAAGGAAAAGAACATAATATGAAAATCTAAGCAACTTGAGGGCTCATAATGGTTTGTTACAAGAATAATTGAATTCTTCCATGGTGAGTATATCTTACATGTTACTTAATTACCGATGTTATTACTTCATGTTTTTTAAATAAATTGTTTGATGCCATTGGGATCTATTATAACTTTCATCTGAATGAGTTTTAAATGGCGATAAGATGGTGTTAAAATGCTATAATAAGTTTTTGGTGGGAGAAATAGCACATAATCAAATTGGGATAAATTTGATGCTGGATGTACAAAAATGACACATACATGATAATCTCCAACTCTTTGTGACATTATGAGATCATATTTCCCTTTTTGATTTCTTCACGCACATAGAAAATTAGTTAGTTAATTAATTGTTTTCACAATCACTTAACGTGAGTTCATATTTTAAGGGACTGATCTCGTGTCAAAGAGGGTGCATCCAATAGCCAAATCGTCAGCCATAGTTTTACAACTCATCAAGTCTAACCAAAATAAGGCTGTAAACTTAATAAATTGACTTGACTGAAGTCATGGGACTCATCCTAATCATTTTTTTCATCCAATAGGTATTTTCTCTTGCTTTAGACGTTGTTCAATAGGATATTGTGTTTCTAATTATCAATTTCCTTACTATAGTGGATGGCAGAACAAGATTCAGCACAAATTTTTGAATAGGATTCTTATTAAACAATCGTGTGAATTATTTTTTGAATGACCATCATGTGTAAGATTCGAAATAAAAAATAAAAATAAAATAAAAAATCTGTTGATATTCTTTTTTCACAGATATTTTAGCGACAGAGCAAATCTGTCGCTAATTTCTGGACAAGTTGAAAGTCAACGACGACTTTGAGGTTCGTCGCTCCTCATATTAGCGACAGACTTTATCCATCGCTAATATTTTTAATGACGACGTTTTTTTTCAAATTTTAGCGACGGATTTTTATTTTTTGCGATGGATCATATTTGTCACTACTATACGACGGACCTTATCCATCGCAGATTAAATGATGGATTTTATCCGTCGAAAAAAAAATAACTGGGTAAACAACAATAGACCAAGCGACAGATGAAATCTGACATTTATTTAGTTTTACGATGGATTTGGTCCATTGTAAATTCACGATTTTGGAGTAGTGGATCGCAACAATGGGCCTTATATACATCAAGTAGGCCGCATCACATGGGTCTCACCAATGGGCCTCATATACATCAAGTGGGGCGCATCACATGGGTCGCACCAATGGGCCTCATATACATCAAGTGGGACCCACTGTTCTAGGTGAACTATCTACCATACATCTATTTATAGAGATTATTATAGAGCATATCCCAAAAATGAATCATAATGGAAGATCATCTGGACCATACCACAAATAATAGTGGAGATAATGATTTTCATTGTTTAAAATTCCTAGGGCCCACCATAACATTCATTTTCCATCCAATCTGTTCATAAGGTCACAAAGGCCTATATCAAGGGGAAAAATAAATTTCATATTGATCCAGAACTTTTGTGCTCCCAAAAGGGTTTTAATGATAAGCGTTTAATCCTCCACTGTTTTTTGCAGTGTGGTCCACCTGATATGCGGATCTGTCTTATTTTTAGTCTTGAAACTTAAGACGAACTCACCATCTGGATGGACTATTTGGATGTAACGGATACATTAGCGGGCCCCACCGAACTACTGACATTACATACAACAGTTACCCAGCTGCTAGACTACTGGGTTGCTAGCCCAACATCCAGTAGATGGGCAACTCAGATACAACACATCACATGAGGGGCTCACAGAAGTTGCTGACGTCAATAGCAGCTCCAGTTGCTCCTGAAGACAGATGAACGACGTGGATGAAATTCATACCTCAGGTGGGTCACGTCCAAATGGACGGACGGTATAGATAAAACACGAATGTTGTGGGGTTCCCCAACAGGTGGACTGTGTGGATTAACACATGGGGTGGGTCCCACCCGTCTAGAATGTTGGACGGTGTGGATAAGACCTAAACATCTGGTGGGTCCCACGTAATTTGCTGACGTGGTTATATCGGCTGAATAGTTGGTGTGAGACGTACATCATTCAAACCGTCCAGTAGGTGGGTCCCATATGGGGCCCACAGATACATATATATATATATATTATAATATTTTATTATTTGTTCTTTATTATTATTATTATTATTATTTTATTTTTGAAGGGGTCCAGTGTGAATACATCAGAGAGGGTCCCACCGTCCAGGGGTCTGGACAGTATAGATCCAACACAACATCAAGGTGGGTCCACACGTGTGGCCCACCTTCACTTTGAATTAAGCTAACATTTGTGTTTTCTCTATATCTGGGCCTGTCCAGACGGTTGGGCAACAAGCCCGTCCGCTGGACAGTCCAGTAAGATGGGCCCCACAAGTAGATGGCATGGACATAACACGTCATGGTGGGCCATACACACACAGGTGGGCCACACACCTCATCATCAACATCACCGTACAAAAGGAAAAGAGAGAGAGAGAGAGAGAGAGAGAGTGTGTGTGTGTGTGTGTGTGTAGTGGAGGGACCCTGCCACTATCGGCCCCTCTTTGATCATAACACATACATTAAAGTGGGTCCCATCATAAGTGGGTCCTTAAATGGAAATTAACGATGGATATCCTAAGATCACCCACCTATATCACTCCATCTTAGTCCCTTGGCTTCCTTAACTCCAATGCTCAACCTTTGATGGTGGATGATGAAGTTTGGATGGTGGAGATGAGAGTTTTTGGGGTAGGGAAGTGGGCCAGACCTAGCTCTCTTGGAATAGCTTGCAGTTTGGTTCTCTTGGATTGCTTGTGAAATGGTTTGATAAAGAGAGAGAGAGAGGGGTGATGTAAGAGTGAGTGATGGGTGATGGGTGAGTGTAAGAAAGGGATGGGTGGAGAGAGGGAGAGTTGACTTGTCTTGTTGGTAAGAGAGGAATGGGTTGTGTACTTGTTGTACTTTGATTGATTGATGTGATGTTTATGAAAGTGCCCTGGTTTGTCAAGTTACGTGAGTATTGAGTCAGATTGTCTACAGATATTAATAGGAAGATCAATTCAAGTGTCTGCCTTAACCGGATGTGTGCAAGCTCACCACAGGTAAAACTAAAGCCTCACATCCCATGACCCAAAACACCAGGTGAATAAAACCCTTAAAAACATGTTAGAAATCATAGGGTTTTAAGGTGAGAAAACTTTTTCAAAATAGGAAAATCTCTAAGTTTTTCTCACCTTGTCGATTTTATCGAAACACCCTCAATATGATCGACCTGCTTTGTTGATGTCCTCGATACCTTAGTGATATTATCGATATGAGGACCAAAAATGTCTAGCAACTAAATGTTCATCTAGACGGATTTATCGATCTATCGATGCACCTATCGATATCATCGATATAAGGACTAAAAGTGTCAAGTAAATAAATACTCATCTATACTGATTTATCGATATATCGATTCCCCTATCGATATCATCGATATATAAATCTAGAGCCCATCGAACGTGGCTCGATAAGATCGACAGGTAGATTTTTGGCACCCCTGTTTTTTAATGAAAATCTCAAATTCCTTCGATATATCGATGATCTTCCGATATAATCTGAAATCAAATATCGACTAAATCGGAAGTCTATCGATCTTGGGCGCGCATATCTTGAAATGGCGGTAAAGACCGCACTAGTTAAAGTTGGAATATGTCAATATATCCTAGAGGGGGTGAATAAGACTTTTTAAAGATTTATGAGTTATTAAAAATCCAATCACTCTAATCCTAACAAGTATGCAATTTTCAGGATTACTCAAATGTAACTCTACTGGCTTCCAAGCTTAGTAGAGGATCCAATCACAGAACTATTCAAATAATAAGCTTGAAGCAGTTATAGTCTATGATGGATGTGACTGTGTGTGAAGTGTGAGCAGATATGAATTCCATTGACATGATCATATAAATGATCAAGCATGAGAACCAATCATAGACACAATCATTTTTATAGTGGTTCGACTACTTGTCTACTCCACTCCCGACTGCCGCACTCAACCCTTGAGTGTACCAGATTTCACTAAGGAGGTTTCCCAGGGTTCACCTCAAACCTAAGGTTTTAAATCAGGTTCACCTTCAACCTTTACATAGAGGTATTTACACGGTTGACCTTAAACCCTAAGGTTTTACCAGGTTCACCTAAAACCTAGAGTTTTACTGGTTCACTCCAAACCAGATGTTTATGCTCTCCATAGAGCAAGGGTCCACATAACGCATTTGGGAGTATTGCTGGTTCACTCCTAACCATATGTTTATGCTCTCCACAAAGCAAGGGTCCACACAACGCACCCATTACGTACACTCCCGCCAGAGGCCTCCTTGAGGACTTCAAATGGTGAGAACCACTTAAGACCCAATCTTATAAAGGAATGATCACAAGTGTCCTTTGGACTCTAGATACTTATAAATAAGTTGATGAGTCCCATTAAGCACAACGCTGAAGATCTCCTCCTCCTTGGTGATGAAGAGTCGTCTACTCCCTTGATCCACAACACAAAAGATATACTAAGACTAGGCTTATGGTTGAGTTAAGGTGAAGATGGAATCCTACTCTTTAAAGATTTTCCTATTAGGAAGATAGAGTAGCTCCAATCTTATGCATTCAAGGCATTCTAGCATAATGATTTGTCATTAAGGTAGTAGTTGGAGGATCCTTGAATGCGGAAGTTCATTCCCTAATCCACTCTATTGAATGTCAATAGTGAGGGTGGGTTGGAGAATGAACTCCCTTGAGAGGAAGGGTTTTAGATATATGATATAAGTTGAAACACTCAAAAGCTCTCTCTACTTTCTCTCACAGCAATAAAAGACAAGTCCTCTATATATAGGCAAAAAGTTCCAACGGAAATAAAATGGTCACATTTATGACAGAGTTCGATATCATCGAGCGTATACTCTCGATAGCATCGATGGTTTGCTCGATGACTCGAACTCAATGTCATATGCTTTTGAAACTCTTTGCCAATTGGTCGATGAATCGAAACAATTGTCGATATCATCAGATTTCGAACTCCGATTCCATCGATTATAAGATCGATTGATTGACACATGAAAAATGAGAGAGACTTGACTTTGAGATATTTCAGGTTTTCCTGAATGATCAGGGGAACCGTCGAGATCATCAGAATTTGAATGTCGATGATATCAAGATCAGAGTCGATGCATTGATAAATCCAGCAGATTTGTCTTTAAGCTTGCTGGACGATTTGTGTCTTAGTTCGATGCAATCGACCTGGTGCCGATATCATTGATATTTGAATATCAATTCTATCGAAGGGCCTCCGATCATAGTTAAAAAAATAACCTGAAATATCTGCTGTAAGAAATGCGCGCCCACTATCGATATCATCGATGGACCTCCGATCTTATCGATATTTGAATTCGGATCATATCGGATGGTCATTGATATATTGAAGAATTTTGAGATTTTCATTAAAAAACAGGGATGCCTAAAATCTGCTTGTTAATCTTATCGAGCCACTCTCAATGGTTTCGAGATTTGAATATCGATGATATTGATATGTGTATCGATACATCGATAATTCGTCCAGTTATGTTGTGAAGTTGCTGGACATATTTAGTGTTTTTATCGATGATATCGATAGGTGTATCGATACATCGATAAATCCGTCCAGTTGATCATTTAGTTGCTGGACATTTTTGGTCCTCTCATCGATATATCGTTAAGGTATCGAGGACATCGACAGTGTAGGTTGAAGGGTGCTTCGATAAAATCAACAAGGCCAGAAAAACTTAGAGATTTTCCTATTTTGAAAAAAGTTTTCTCACCTAAAAACCCTAAGATGTCTATCTTGTTTTAAGCGTTTTAATCACCTGGTGTTTTGGGACATGGGATGTGAGGCTATGATTTACCTATTGCCAGCTTCCACACATCCAGTTGAGGCAAACGCTTGAGTTGTTCTTTCTATCGAGCTTTGTAGACAGTCTGACCTACCATTCACGTAACTTGACAAACCAGGGCCCTAGCAGGTGCACTTTCATATCTTACAACAGATATTTTAGGTTGTTTTTAACTATGATTGGAGGCCCTTCGATAGAATCGATATTCAAATATCGATGTTATTGGTACCAGGTCGATTGCATCGAACAAGGTCATAAATTGTCTAGCAAGCATAACTAAAAATTTGCTTGACTTATCGATGCCTCAACTCTGATATCGATATCATCGACATTCAAATTCCAATGATCTTGATGGTTCCCCGATCATTTATGAAATCCTAAAATATTTCAAAGTCAAGTCTCTCTAATTTTTTGTCAATGATGGAATCAGAGTTTGAAATTCGATGACATCGACAATAGTTTTGATTCATCGACCAACCGACAAAAGTTTCAAAAGCGTATGACATTGAGTTCAAGTCATCGAGCAGACCATCGATGCTATCGAGAGTATACGCTCGATGATATCAAACCTACTCAATGATATTGAACTCTGTCATAAATGTGACCATTTTATATCCGTTGAAACTTTTTACCTATATATGGAAGACTTGTCTTTTGTTACTGTGAGAGAAAGTAGAGAGAGCTTTCGTGTGTTTCAACTTATATCTTATATCCAAAGCCCTTTCTCTCAAGGGAGTTCATCCTCCAATCCACCCTCATCATATTCAATAGAGTGGATTGGGGAATGAACTTCCGCATTCAAGGATCCTCCAACTACTCCTTAATGAAAAATTATTATGCTGGGATGCCTTAAATGCATAAGATTGGAATCACTCTATCTTCCTGATAGGAAAACATTTTGAGAGTAGGATTCCATCTTGACCTTGACCCAACCCGAAGCTAAGTACTGGTATATCATTTTGTGTTGCAGATTAAGGGAGCAGAAGACTCTTCATCAATAAGAGGAGGAGAACTTCGACATTGCGCTAAACGGGACTCATCAACTTATTTGTAAGTATCTAGAGTCCAAGAGGACACTTGTGATCATTCCTTTTTAGGACTGGGTTGTAACATCTTGGAAAATTCCATACAAAGACCCGAGTACCACCTTAGGCAGAAATCACTCAAGATCAAATCCTTTAGGAATTAGACAAAATGAACTAAGTGCTAAACTAGATTATCTGTGAAATCCGTTTGAATCACTTTAAATACGATCTGTAAAACCCAAAACTTGTAAAATTAGTGATGCTACGTTACCCTAAAATCTAGGATCAAACTCATTACCCAGTTGCTCTCGAGAGCACATTGAAATGTCGTATCGGATCTGGACCGCACGTCGAAAGTCCGATGACCATGAGACTAAGCGCTTAGGACCGCCTTGCTGGGCTTGACAACCATCTCGAAAATTAAATTCAGATTGTGTCTTGGGGCTATTTGCTTGAGCTTGGAGCAAAGAGTGTGAGAAAATGTGGATTTCTTTAGAAATTAAATCTAATTTAAGTAATCTAAGACCTGTCACTTACGGGCCTGATATAAACAATCAGACCGTCGAAATCTGACCCAAATACACCCTTGGATCAGGGAACATTTCACATACATGTCCGTGTACATGTAACCCTGATCGAGTTTCGGTGACCGTTGAATTGAAACTGGTCTACCACATGTGATCTGGAAACTCGATTGGAAAAAGAACTTGACTCAACCTAGATCCAAGGTCAGTAAGCTTAAGTCTGACCTTTTTCTCAAGGGAGGGCTCCAGAAGTGCTCCGTTGAGCTGAAATAGACTCCCTTTGGCTATAACCTAAGTATACCTTGGCCCTGGGGCCATTTTCATTAGTTTTATGCCTATATAAGGACCTTAAACCCTCTCTCATTCACTCCATACGAATTTGAGAAAACCCTAGGAGAGAGAAGAGAGTAAAGGGAGAGAAAGTGAGAGAGAAGTTGGAGTCACTCTTGGGAATCGATCCCTGTTATTCTACGTGCCTATCCATCACTACCGTATCGCTTATCCGGGGATTTTGATTTTGTTTTTGGGTAAGAAATCCTAACCATAATCAGTTTTAGAGATTCAACTAGTGTAAGTGGTGAAATATTTCATGTCATAGGTTGCCGTTCTACAGTTGATAAAGACATGATGTTTAAACTGAGTCCGTTACTTGCTTATACGGCATAAGGTGCACACCATAGACGCTTAGGCTATGGTTTTCAATGCTTTCAATGTCAGATAATGATAGATTCATGATCTGGGTGTTATTTCACATGCAAATTGTGATGTTCGTTTTGCGATTCAGTTACGTATGCAAATTATGGCGTTTACTGTATTCTGTATATTTATAGAAAATACTGTATACGTACAAAACATGAAAGTGTGTTTTCCATGATTAATGATTGTGTGTATATGCTAGGTATATCTGTAATACTTACTCAGCGAAAGGATTCACCCTAATACATGTTTTGGCTAATATACGTTATGTATGTTAAATAAGTGTAGACTAAGTGTTCGTGAAAATGCTTGTAAGAGTAAGTACTTAGATGATAGTGCTTGGGGTAGGTGTTGAGATAGGATTCTCAACTACCGTAGAGATGTATATGATTTCCTCCATACAAGTTGTTTAATTTAATCGCTTACTTATGAAATGTATGTGTTCGTATTTCCTATTTATATTGTGCCTTATAATATGCTTGTAAACATGTTTGAATTACTTTGTTAACCCTGCTTTGACTACTATACATGCCTTCTGGTTAAGGATTAAATGTGGTTGGGGCTATGTTATAGTCCAGGCAATTGGTAAAAGGCTTGAAATTGTGGCTAAGATTCATTCACCACGTAGGACGTGTTTGACAAACCTGAGTCGTGTGTTGGTCGTTGGCAGTGGTTAGGCCACACGAAGTGCTAATGCACTTCATGTCGATCGAAACAATGTACGCTCATGCTAGTCGAGCCCATCAAGTAACCCGATGTGCTGATGTATGTTCACCATATATGGATGCTACTGCTTGAACCTAAGGTTCTGAACTCACCAGTGAAAACCCCATTAACCTTGGTACCTCGATCTGCTAAGACTCAAGAGCCAGACATAGTGGTATGGGACACCGTGGTCGAGCTGTCGGCCTACGTTGGGGCGACGAGCCTCCTCGTAGTGACTAGTGAGCAACCCAGACTCGTGACCTGAATACGGTGGTAGGGGACACTATATTCGAGCTATCGGCCTACACTGTTCTGGTGACGAACCCGTGATAGGTGATGGGGGAGTGGTGTAATGATTCCATATAATAGCCCTTGCAGCCCTAGACATGCCCTTTGTAGTGACCTCGAGCATACTCTGAGTCTACGTAGAGGCGACAACCCTTCCGTAACATCTAGAGTATAAACTAGGCCTGTAATGATTTGGTGATGAACCCATTGCAGTGACCTAAAACTGCAACATCGTATGAGATTTACTAGGACTGACGACCCTAGAATGGATCATTGTTTGGAAAATGAAATAAGGGAGGTACTTTAGTTTCCCAACCCTGCTGTATGAAAAGGACTAATAAGAACTTGGTAATCATATGCATGCACTGCATTACGCATGCATTCAGGCATAGCAGGTTAAGCACTGAGGTAGTGTTGTTCATGCGCGAACGTGAGATGAAGTCGCTGAGGGAGCGTTGGCAAGGGCATGCATCATACATTCATACCATTCATGGATTAACAAGAGTACTTAGGGATGTGTGATTTACTACTTGATTGAATTGATAACATGCTAACCTTTGCTTTATAGTTCCACTGAGTTGATCACTCACTCCCACATTATGGGACGGTGTTTTAAACACCAACCAGACTCTGTCTTGATTTCAAATGATGGTGAGATCCTTGAGGTGGAGCCTGACTACTACGATGATCAGGACGAGTTCTCATATATGCAGCTCTCCGGTGGCTTCGCTTAGGCTATCTGGATTGACGGGGCTACAAGGATTATTATTGTACTTGTACTCTTTTGACATTTTTCTTTGAGACTATTACATGTATAAGGTGACTCAGTGGCGTATTCATACTCTGGAGACCGATCGTGATCTCTGACTTATATATGTATATTTATGTCTTTCAGTCTTCCACTTACATTTTACAACTTGATCTGGAGTATGAATTACTATTTTGGTATAATCCCACTCATGATTAATGCACTAACACAGACAACATTGAATCATAAGCATATATGTTGCATAAGTGATGTTTTAGAACTTGGGAGTTGAGTTGCTACTCGACCCCCGATTTTCAAGGCGTTACAAGTTGGTATCAGAGCATGATTTGGATTAAAACAGACCTGGGCTACGGTCACGCAACGTACGCTGATGCAAATTCAGCTTAGGTGGGTACGAGAAAATGTAGAAACAGACATAGGAGTCCCGGTTTCTCCAATTGGCGAAGTTCACCGAAAACGATCACCGAGATCGAGTCCGTACACCTTCGTGATCGTATGAGGCAACCCCGGATCATTCCTAGACCACCAAGTGATGGATTTAGATCAGAAATGACCCCATCCCAGCCTTTAGAAATTGCTAAATGTGAATATATATCAGATAGTTTTCGAAATAGCCCGAATAGATTCAAACGGATGTAGGGCCCAAACGGGGCTCTTTTAGAGGGACCCAGGGTGGGCCCTACACATTTTTGGACCAAGGGGAGTAGGAGGACCTCGCCTAGGGGGTGAGCCCTCACCAGAACCTCCAGAGGTCGGCGAGGCCTCACCGACTAGCGGGCTAGGTTGGGCGGGCCGACCAGGCCAATTGCATTTTGGGGGTTGTGTGGCCCACAGATGCAAGGGGTTTCAGTTAAAACCCTTTCTAGGTCACCCCTCCTTCATAAAGTACCCTCCCAAGCTCTCATTTCTCTTCTAAACTTCAGATTTTTCACAAAAATCGCCCCTCCAACCTCTTGCTCTTTCGTTTTCGTGCACCACACCCACCACCCTGATGTAAACTCATCTTCATTGCTACCTACCCTCTCCATTCTTTCTCATTTGAGCTCTTGAATCCCCCATTTGAGGCTCAAATTCGTGTACACCCCCTACCCATCCTCTTTCTTCATCTTCCCTCTTTATTTCCTTCCATTTGAGCCTTTACACACCCCTTAGAGGCTCAAATCCATGAAGACCTAAAGACTTCAACCTTTTTCTCCCTTTTCTCCACTTTTTTTATGGCACTATTCGGAGTTATTGCTGCCATTTTCTCCTTTTCTACCATTCTTTCTCTCATGGGAAAGAGAAAGGGTGCCGTGGATGAAGTCGGGCCTAACCGCCCTACTCATTCGAGAAGACCATGAGGCGCTACCACAAGCACGGGCATTGAACGCGAGGTGCATACTAAGCGGGATATCGACCCCCAAGCTCCTCTCCCGAGAGATCTACTGGCAGAGTTGTCCCATGGAGTTTATGAGGGCCATTGGGTCCTTTTTGAAGCTCAGGTGGATCGGCAGCTCTTTGGAGAGTATCTATTGTTGGAGCACCTGGATGAGGCCAGCTAGGGCCCTGTGTTTGAGGAAAATTATCGTGCGAATGTGAGTACTATCCGAACTTTCTATACTTAGATTCGAGAGCTTACACTGGATCCTTTACAGTTCAAAATTCCCTCGGGAAGAGGTCAGGAGGCCACAATTGATGCTGGCCTGATAGCTCGACTTATGGGAATACCGCTTGGCCAAGTCTACGCAAGCGAGGCGAATCTAAAGAGTGCACGTGAAAGGGACCACTGCACACGGTTCCTTTGTGGTCGACTGGTTCAGTGGCAGCCCAACAATAGCCTTCTAGCAACCAACATGAAGGATGATTTCTGCCTACTCCACCACATCTGCACGTTTAACGTCTACCTTAGGTGGAGGAATCACAGTGAGTGCATGCGCCTGATGGTTGACTTTCTATACCAGGTGGGGCAGGGAGAGAAATTATGCATGCCTACATACATTTTACGACAGATCGTTCTAATCGCACGCTCAAATAGAAGGATGATTCGCTCCCCTTTGGCCGACTTATGTGCAAGATTACACATGAGTTCGGCTACAGTTTGGGCGTAGAACTTCCAGTGCCACAACACTTCATCAATGAAACTACTCTCAATCAGATGGAAATCGGGCCATGACAGCGACAAGCCCGACTTGAGGAGAGTGAAGATGAGACAGAGAGTGAAGAGGAAGAGAATAAGGATGAAGGCGGAGCTAAAATAGAAGTGGAAGAGAGCGAGGAAGAAGAGGAGGCCTAGGACACGAAGGAGAGCTCCCCTCCTATGGCACCGGAGCAGGACGGGGAGCGATTATCATGCTCTCGTGGCCTATGAGCCTTAGGCCCCGACTAGATATGCCGAGCAGGCCATTCCTCGGCAAGATGCCTCGTACAGACTCTCCTCCCAGGATTTCGGCACCACTAGTTCCGATGCGACGACCGAGCATGACCTGTACCTACTGTAGGAGGCCATGCCACCCAACGGAGAGCTGTTTCGCACGTATGAGAGACAGTGGGTTCTCGCCACCGCAGAGGATCGACCGCACTAGCCCTCAGACTATATCGGCTCCACCCCTCTATACTATCCCTGCACATCCATCATTCTGACCCCTTGCACCTCGATTTAGGCTACCTCAGTGACCTATAGTGCCTCAACCCAACTGACCTCAGTAGGTACGTGTTCATGCGCTTACAGCAGAAGAGCCAGAGACAGCACCTTCAGCACATATGGCCTTCGAGGTCACTACACATGTTTAAGGTACTCCTGTCTTCTTATTGGTGAACACTGGGTCTACTACCTCCATCATTTCATATGCGGCAGTTAAGCGTCTAACTTTACATACTACTCCCACGAAGGGAGTGAGACTCACTACTGCTACTGGAACTTTTTTGGATGTCACATGGATGTGTGAAGGTTGCTCAGTAGACTTGGGTAGCAGGACAATATTCATTGACCTCATTATCGCCCCACTATGGCACTACGACATTATCCTCGGTATGGACTGGCTCACCGAGATGAAGGTAGATATTGATTGCGATAATCGGATCGTGACAGCCAACGGACCTGATGGCATGGTCTTTACTTTTCCAGTGAAGGTTAGTTGGCCATGTCATGTTGGATATTACGCCGCTTTACTAGAGCATGTTGATGGGCCGACGTTAGGAAACATGTCAATAGTTCAGGAATTTGTGGATGTGTTCAGTATGATCCCTAGATTACCTCCTCGGTACGAGATCAATTTTACTATTGATCTTGTGCCCGGTGCGACTCCCATTTCATTACCTATGTATCGGATGCCTCCATGTGAGATGGAGGAACTGCGGAAACAGATTGATGAACTAGTATAGAAAGGCTTCATATGACCCAATGTATTTCCTTAGGGAGCACCAGTGTTGTTTGTTAAGAAGAAAGATGGGTCGCCACAATTATGTATTGATTACCGTAGGTTGAACCAATTGGCCATGAATAACAAGTATCCTTTGCCCAGGATAGACGATCTGTTTGATCAGTTGAAAGGGGCGCGCTACTTCTCAAAGATTGATCTGTAGTCAGGGTATCATCAGTTGGGCGTTAGGGATGAGGACATGCAGAAGACGACCTTCATGACCAGTTTTGGACATTACGAGTTCCTCGTCATGTCGTTCGGTCTTACAAATGCACCGGTCGTGTTCATAGATTTGATGAACCGGGTATTTCGGCCATTTCTATACTGATTTTTCATCATGTTTATCGATGACATCTTGATATACTCTGCGAGTTGGGAAGAGCACAAAGAACACCTTCAAGCAATCTTAGATACACTGAAGAAGAACCAGTTGTTCGCACAGTGTAAGACCCATATCCTAGTTCGTATTGTTCTGTTGAATCCCGCGATCCTCTCCGTCGAAGTCCGACAATCCGTGACTGATAACCGAAGTTTGTGATCGACCCTAAGTCGTATCCTGTAGAATTGAGTTAGCTTAATCTGAGACTAATGTCATTACGACCACACCGTCGTCGCGGTTCCAACGCCGTGACTTGCGCACCGATCCGATACCCAAGCCGGAAGATGTGGGCTAGCATTTATTTTGAAGAAACGTCGCGCATTTGCAATCCTAAGGAAATCTGTACAACATGTCAAATCAATCCCATCAATCACCCCTCATGTCAAGTACAAAGCACCCCCATGCTTCCTTTCTCCATAAGTAAAGCAACCACCAAAGTCAACCAATCTATCACCTCAGCCATCTCCCATCACCTCTCCTTACAACCTCTCTCTTTCCCTTCACATTTTTCCAAGCAACCATTCCAAGCAAGAGCACCACACGTCCATGGCTTTCAAGTGAGAGAAGAGTGATTTTTGTGGCCTACTTTCCCATCCCAAGATCTTCCATCCTAGCCATCCATTTCTCATCCTCTCCATCAAAGTGAAGCATAAGGAGGTCGGCTTTCTAACAGACCAAGAAGATCGACGGTGGGTGCTTATAAGGCTAGATTTTTCATGTTTTTATGGTGGACCAAGTGAGGCCTACCGATCAATGGTATGGATCTCACTTTGGACCCTAAGATATGGCCGATGGCCCACCTTGATTACCACTTGATGTATGGTTGATTTCAAAGGAGGGCCCATAGTGTCAAGGTCCCTACATCACACATGTTGATCTCTCTTTCTCTTTCTCTCTCTCTCTCTCTCCCTCTCTTTTCATGTTTTTATGTGATGACATGGCCATGTGGCCCATCCGGATGGACCCCACCATGAGGCATGGTTTTCATCTAAGCCATTTATAAGTGGGGCCTACCTTATATGTGTTGACCCACACCATCCTCCATGTGGTGGCCAATTAAGCTGGGCCCACCTCGAATGTATGTGTTACATCCCAACTGTCTAGCGTCCAGGAACGCTGGACGTGGACTGAGAAAACAAATATTAGCTTGGTTCACAAGCTTTTGGGGTGGGTCACTTGTGTAGGCCCCACCTTGATGTATGTAGTCAATTCATGCCGTCCATTCCATTCTACAGATCATTTTAGGCGTTGAGCCGAAAGATGATGCCGATCCGAATTTCTGGTGGGCCATGGTGTGGGAAACAGTTTCTTTACCATTGAAACCCCCCTGCTGTTTCTGTACCCCAATATATGCCTAATATTGGGCTTGTTGAGATTGTTATAGGCTGTAGGGACCAATGGGTGGGGTGGATTTATCGGATGTAGGTCCCACGCATGAAAAACCATGAAATTTCATGATTTAAATAAAAAAATACACCAACAGTGGCTGACGCTGCTGTTGATGCAAGGACGCCCAGCAGCGTCCTAGGCGGTGGGCACGGGGACGGTCCTGGCCGACCGTGGGCCCCAAAGGTCGGCCCCACCGTGATGTATATATGTCATCAAAGCCGTTCATATGGTGGGCCCTTAGGGTAGCGGGCCGCCCTCCAAAACTCAGCCATATCTAATGCTCAGGTGGCCCACACCATAAGAAACAGTGTGAATTGACGACCTACCATTGAAACCCTTTTTAGGTCAACAGAAGTTTTGGATCACGATGAAATTTGTTTTTACTCTTCTTCTAGGTCTGCGTGACCTTATGGACAGATTGGATGGCGTATAAACATTATAGTGGGCCCCATGTGGGACCTACAATGATGTATGTGTTTAATTCCATCGTCCGCCTGGATGGTGGAGCCCACAATGATGTGATTGTTTTATTCCCACTGTCCCCTGGACGGTGGGTGTGTGGGTGGGTGCATGCATGTGTGTGTGTGAGCATGTGTGTGTGAGTGTATGTGGGTGCGTGTGTGTATGTGTATATATATAATATTATATTATATATAATATTGCACACACACACACACACACATATATATATATATTATTACATATTGTATTATATATAATGTACACGACGGTGGGCCTTCAAGTGGACCCCCACCATGATGCATGGGCTGCATCCAAACTGTCCACCCATTTTTAAAGCTCATTTTTTGGCATGAGCTAAAGAATAAGTCAGATCTAAAATTCAAGTGGACCCCAACATTTGATGTTGTGGACAATGGCATCCATCGTTCATAAATTTTAAGGGCCGTAGTAGTTACCTTTTTAAGCTGATACTTGTTTCCACTTCATCTATCACTATATCAATCTATGAATAGGTTGGATAGGAAATATACGTTATGGTGGGCCTTAAGAATTTTAATGGTCGAAATCATTATCACCACTCTTATTTGGTTGTGGCCCACTTGAGTTTA
Organism: Magnolia changhungtana; assembly: GCA_030180095.1. Lineage (NCBI taxonomy): Eukaryota > Viridiplantae > Streptophyta > Magnoliopsida > Magnoliales > Magnoliaceae > Magnolia > Magnolia changhungtana. The sequence goes on along the minus strand of JASAUF010000653.1, from coordinate 4,322,232 downwards.
TTTATGGGGCCCAATTGGTGTGGCACATCTGATGTACATAAGGCCCATGTCATTAGGCCCATTTGATGTATTTGTGGCCCGTTGTCAAGGTCCACTTTGATGTATTACGAGGCCTATTTTGATGCATTCCAAGGCCCATGGGTTATGGCCCATTGCAATGTACATAAGGTCCATTGGTGTGGCCCATTGATGTGGCCCACTTGATTTATCTAAAGCCCATACGAGGCAGCCCATTTGATGTATTTGAGGCCTATGGGCCAAGGCCCAATGAGATGTATATAGGTCCATTGCAATGGGTGATTCCTTCATGGTTTGTGTAATGATGTCTTATGGCGGGCCATGCCTTGGGAGCAATGTTGGTTTGACGTCCACATTGCAAGAATAATGTTGGTTAAATGTCGGTATTATAACTCTCCTTAAAGGCCCATTGATAGGTCCATACTTGTTAACAATTCATCACTTTATAACATACTTAGTATAACTCCATGATTCATGCCCATACGCATCATATGTATGCTTGATATGAGGAATGTATGATCATAACATAAGTTGTTGGGCTGAGACATTTGCAAGATTCCTTATGAGACAGAGTGCCTCACATGATCGCGCGATACGCGCTGGATTACTGCATGATTTGACGGTGTGATTCATACATCTCGCATTTGTGTGTCATAATCATTGCACGCCCTAACGACATCAGCGCCGTGGCTCCACAGACACATCGTGGATGGCCATATCGGATACTGAAAATACTTTGTTCTAACACTGTGGGCACTTAAGATGTCCTTGGGTGAAAGTCCTAGAACCTTTTTGGTACCAAGAGTTACTCCAACGTCTAGACCGAGTGGATACACGAGCGCTCGAGCACCTAATACCAGTAGGCCGCGTCTCCTACTATGTCGTGGTCGGTTGGAAGGGGGTGTGGCCTTATCCGCCTGAGTGAGAGGGCTATAAACTAGGCTGAGTTTGACCAGCTCGCAAATGTTTCTGCTATCTACAAGCCGGGTAGTTATTGGCAGACTACTGGTCAGGCGGATAATGTGGTCTCTTTCACTTACTTGACTGTGCAGCTAGGGAGAAGGCAATCAGTGTGAGGCTATCAAAATTTGACATCTTTTTATATAGCTTAGATCGTTAGCTCAGGAAATAAATCCAAATAAAAAGCAACAAAAATGAGCTATTAGGCTCTGATACCACTTGAAAAGGCCAAGCTATATGTCCTAGAGGGGGGGGGGTGAATAGGACTATGCCAAATTTAAAATAAAATTAGTGGAATTAAATTAAACCAATAACCTTACAATATGAATCAATTCACAATGCTAAATTTAAATCACCTTGATAAATAAGTATTGAGAGATTGATACAAATTCAGTTCTAAGGACAACCTTACACCATAATAAACAAGGGCTTATGGTAGGACAACCTTATTTCTATAACCTCTTTTGGATCAAGGACTCAATTTTAATATAAGTAAATGAAATAGCAAGGAATTGAAATTAAATGCAGAAATATAGATCAAAATTATTACAACAATCCCCACACTTGCTTGAAATGTAAATAGTTACAACATTCACATCCACTTGTACATTCCACACAATCGAATGATAAAAGATATGAAAATTAAGCAAGCATTCAATCCACAAGACAAAGAGTTATAGTGGTTCTATGTGTACACCAACTGCTTTCCAACATGACCACACGAAAGTTACTCCACTCTTAATATCCTCACACAGGGATATTAGCGTTCACTATCAAATAGGTTTTCACAGTTCACCAAAAACCTTTACAATTGTGTCTTTTTCACTTGGGCTTACACAATTCAAAACCCCTCTTTTCTCGAGTTTTCTAGTTTTCCTCGAATAACCAATACAATGAGATTTTTCTGCTCAACCTCAAACAAAACCAAGACAATGAGATTTTTCTCGCTTAACCTCAAACAAAACCAAAGTAAATAAATTTTACTGCAATTGTAAAATACCCGGATTTCTCCTTTTCTTAGCGGCCAGTAGAACCAATCGGAGTAGATGATTGAATGTCAAAGTTCAATTTCCAATACTCACATTCATAAGGTTCTAAATTCTAATAGATTTTAGATTTAACTTGTTGGGCGTAGCTATATTTGATTTTGATTTCAAGAAGAAGGAATAAGATAATTCCTCTTTTCAAATAAGATTGGAATATAGAAACAAAATCAAATTAAATAAGCTAGCAAAAAGGAATATTAAATAAGCACAATGTAGCTTAAAATAAACACAGACTTATCTCAGAGTGATCACTTGAAAATTCTTGAATTGAATCGAGTTGAAGTGTGAAAACTCTGAATTTCGTATTCAATTTATAGAAGCAAAAATCGTTCCTACGACTGGTCTTAGAAACCTTCGACTGGTCGTAGCTCTAACAGATTTTTGAAATATTGAGCGATCTTTGAAAGTCGTTCCACGACTGGTCGTGAGTAGCCTACGACTGGTCGTGGGTCACCTACAACTGGTCGTAGATCCTTACGACTGGTCGTAGGACCATAGATTACGTTGCTGGACTTTGAGTCGTAGATCCACGACTGGTCGTGGACGAGTCAAAGCCACACCTACGACCGGTCGAAGGACCTCCAGGACTGGTCGTGGGCATACCAAAAATTCTGAAAAATCTTCAACTACTTAGACTGGTCGTGGAATTTCTTGGACTAGTCGAACCAATGCCAGGACCGGTCGAACAAGAGCTAGGGATCGGTCGTAGAATAGACCAAACTTATGTAAAATAAATATTTGATTTATGTATCCAAAGTGACCTACTTAAAGGGTCAACCTAAGGTCATTCAAACCTGAATCATGTCGTATGGACATTGAACTTTAACCATTCAACGAATGTAGATTGTTTGAACCATATCAGGCTTGAGATCTTGAACTTGTTGTAGCTTCAAACTTGAGATCTTCATCAGCATAACAACTACTTCATGCATTGCTTATTAGTCTTGAAGTCATGAATTGTTTCTTAAGACTTGAACATCAACATTGTAGCTTCTTGAAACTTCAACATGTAGCTTCTTGAACTTCAATATGTAGCTTCTTGAAGTATTTATGCAGTGTCTTGAATTCATATCATCATACAAGCACAGGACACAGATAGATGTTTTGACACATTAAAATTTGACAACCAAAGGAGTATGAGACCATAACACTTACAATCTCAATTTGACAACCAAAGGAGTATGAGACCATAACACTTACACCCGTGACCAGAGGGGAGATCAGAAGAGGAAGGCACCCTCTGGTAATTCCCACCAGCAGCGTCGCTCATAGCAGTGATAGATTATAACGTCTTGAAAAATTCTGTACAAAGACCCGAGTACCACCTCAGGCAGAAATCACTCGGGATCAAATCCTTTAGGAATTAGACAAAATGAACTAAGTGCTAAACTTGATTAGCTGTGAAATCCACTTGAATCACTTTAAATACGATCTGCAAGACCCAAAACTTGTAGAATCAGTGACGCTAGGTTACCCTAAGATCTAGGATCAAACTCATTACCCAGTTGCGCTCGGGAGCACATTGAAACTCCGTATCGGATCTGGACTGAACGTCGAAAGTCCAATGACCACGAGACTAAGCGCTTAGGACCGCCTTGCTGGGCTTGACAACCATCTCGAAAATCAAATCCAGATTATGTCCCGAGGCTATTCGCTTGAGCCCGGAGCAAAGAGTGTGAGAAAATGTGAATTTCTTTATAAATTAAGTGTAATTTAAGTAATCTGAGACCTGTCGCTTGCTGGCTTGATATAAACAATCAGACCGTCAGAATCTGACCCAAATACACCCTCGGATCATGGAACATTTTCCATACATGTCCATGTACTTATAACCCTGATCGAGTTTCGGTGACCGTTGAACTGAAACTAGTCCACCACGTGTGATCTGGAAATCCGATTGGAACAAAAACTTAACTTAACCTGGATCCAAGGTCAGTAAGCTTAAGTCCAACCTTTGGCTCAAGGGGGGGCTCCAGAATTGCTCCGTTGTGCTGAAATAGACACCCTTTGGCTATGACCTAAGTATACCTTGGCCCTGGGGCCATTTTCATCAGTTTTAGGCCTATATAAGGACCTTAAACCCTCTCTCATTCACTCCATACGAATTTGAGAAAACCCTATGAGAGAGAAGAGAGTAAAGAGGGAGAAAGTGAGAGAAAAGTTGGAGTCACACTTGGGAATCGATCCCTGTTATTCTACGCGCCTGTTTATCACTACCGTATCGCTTATCTGGCAATTCTGATTCCATTTTTGGGTAAGAAATCATAACCCTAATCAGTTCTAGAGATTCAACTAGTGTAAGTGGTGAAATAGCTAACCTATTTCATGCCATAGGTTGCTGTTCTACCGTTGATAAAGAGTTAGTGTTTAAACTGAGTCCATTACTCGCTTCTACGGCATAAGGTGCAGACTATAGATGCTTAGGTTATGGTTTTCAATGCTTTCAATGTCGGATAATGATAGATTCATGATCTGGGTGTTATTTCACATGCAAATTGCGATGTTCATTTTGTGATTCAGTTACGTATGCAAATTATAGCGTTTAGTATATTCTGTATATTTATAGAAAATACCGTATACGTATAAAACATGAAAGTGTGTTTACCATGATTAATGATTGTGTGTATATGCTAGGTATATGTGTAATACTTACTCGGAGAAAGGATTCACCCTAATACATGTTTTGGCTAATATACGTTATGTATGTTAAATAAGTGTAGACTAAGTGTTTGTGAAAATGCTTGTAAGAGTAAGTACTTAGATGATAGTGCTTAAGGTAGGTGTTGAGATAGGATTCTCAACTACCTTAGAGATGTGTATGATTTCCTCCATGCAAGTTGTTTAATTTAATCACCTACTTATGCAATATATGTGTTCGTATTTCCTGTTTATATTGTACCTTATAACATGCTTGTTAACATGTTTGAATTACTTTGTTAACTCTGCTTTGACTACTATACATGCCTTCTGGTTAAGGATTGAATGTGGTTGGGGCTATGTTATAGTCTAGGCAATCGGTAATAGTCTTGAAGTCGTGGCTGAGATTCTTTCGCCAGTTGGGACGTGTTTGACAAACCCGAGTCGTGTGTTGGTCGTTGGCAGTGGTTAGGTCACACGAAGTGCTTATGCACTTCATGTCGATTAATACGATGTGCGCTCATACTAGTCGAGCCCGTCAAGTAACCCGATGTGCCGATGTATGTTCACAATGTATGGATGCTACTGTATGAACCTAAGGTACCGTACTAACTAGTGAAAATCCCGTTAACCTTGGTACCTCAATCCGCTAAGACTCGGGAGCCGGACATGGTAGTATGGGACACCGTGGTCGAGCTGTCGGCCTACGCTCTGGCGACGAACCTCCCCATAGTGAGCAGTGAGCAACCCAGACTCGTGAGCCGAATACGATGGTATGGGACGCTGTGTTCGAGCTGTTGTCCTACATGATTTTGGTGATGAAGCCGTGATGGGTGATGGGGGAGTGGTGTAACGATTCCATGCAACAGCCCTAGACGTGCCCTTTGTAGTGACCTCGAGCATACTCTGAGTCTACATGGAGACGACAACCCTTCCATAGTATATAGAGTATAAACTAGGCCTGTAATGGTTTGGCGACGAGCCCATTGCAGTGACCTAGAACCGCAACATCTATGAGATTTACTAGGACTGACAACCCTAGAATAGATCATTGTTTGGAAAATGAAATAAGGGAGGTACTTTAGTTTTTCAACCCTGCTGTATGAAAAGGACTAATAAGAATTTAGTAATCATATGCATACACTGCATTACGCGTGCGTTCAGGCATAGCAGGTCAAGCACTGAGGTAGTGTTGTTCATGCGCGAACGTGAGATGAAGTCGCTGAGGGAGCGTAGGCGAGGGCATGCATCATACATTCATACCATTCTTACATTAACAAGAGTACTTAGGGATGTATGATTTACTGCTTGATTGAATTGCTAACATGTTAGCCTTTGGTTTATAGTTCCACTAAGTTGATCACTCACTCTCATGTTATGGGACGGTGTTTTAAACACTAATCAGACTCTGTCTTGATTTCAGATGACGGTGAGACCCCTGAGGTAGAGACTGATTACTATGATGATTAGGACGAGTTCTCATATATGCAGTTCTCCGGTGGTTTCGCTTAAGCTATCCGGATTGACGGGGCTATAGGGATTATTATTGTAGTTGTACTCTTTTGACATTTTGCTTTGAGACTATTACATGTATAAGGTGACTTAGTGACGTATTCATACTCTGAAGACTGATCGTGATCTCTAACTTATATACGTGTATTTATGTCTTTCAATCTTCTGCTTGCATTTTATAAGTTGATCTGGAGTATGAATTACTGTTTTGGTATAATCCCACTCATGATTAATGCACTAACACAGACAACATTGAATCATAAGCATATATGTTGCATAAGTGATGTTTTGAAACTCAGGAGTTGAGTTACTACTCGACCCCTGATTTTCAAGGCATTACTTGGGTCATAAGTGGTTCTCACCCATTGAAGTCCTCAAGGAGGCCTCCGGCGAGAGTGTACGTGGTGGGTGCGTTGTGTGGACCCTTACTCTATGGAGTTCATAAACATCTGGTTAGGAGTAAACCAGTAAAACTCATGGGTTAGAGGTGAACCGTGTAGAAACCTCCAGTAGGGTCTTATGGAAGATCCTTGGCCAGTGTGCCTAAAAGTGGGTGCATTGTGTTGACCCTTGCTCGTGAGAGCATAAAGAGTCAGCCTTAGTGTAGGTTGAAAAGGTTGAAGGTGAACCTGATTTAAAACCTTAGGTTTAAGGTGAACCATTATGAAACCTCCTTAGTGAAATCCAGTACACTCAAGGGTTGAGTGCGGTTACCGGGACTGGAGTAGACTTATCGTCAAACCACTATAAAAATGACTGTGTTTGAGATTATTATTCTTCTGATTGGTGATTTACTTTAATACTTTCATATCTGAATATCTGATCACACCTCACACACCTACATAGTCATATCCATCATAAACTAGGTTGCATACTGTTTACTTTTTAAAACAGTTTGTGATTGGATCCTCTACTAGGCTTGGAAGTCAGTAGAGTTATTCTTGAGTAATCCTAAAGTGTGTCTGTTGTTAAGATTAGTGTAATAGGATTTCAAATAAACCATAAAAACATTAAAAAGTCCTAATCACCCCCCTTTAGGACATATTGGCATATTTCTTCTTTAACTAGTGCGGTCTTCACCGGCATTTCAATCCTAGCACTGGCTCGACCAGTCTAAGAATTCATCGACTAGTCCTAAGTTTGTTACTGATTTTCATAAAATTTTGTTAAAGCCTCGACTAGTCCTGGAGACTGCTTGACCATGTTGAGGTACAAAAAATATCTCATTACAGTGGTCAAAGAAATCCACTCTAGGGGTATTTTGGTAAATTTCATGTCCAGGGATATTTTGGTAAATTTTGGTAAAAATCCATGTCCGGGGGTATTTTGGTAAATTCCATGTCCAGGGGTATTTTGGTAAATTTCATGTCCGGAGGTATTTTGGTAAAAAATCCATGTCCATGGGTAGTTTAAGTATTTTGGTAAAAACCAGTCTCCAGGGGCAGTTTAGGTATTTTGGTAAAAATCAGTCTTCAGGGGTAGTTTAGGTATTTTGGTAAAAATCAGTCTCCAGGGGTAGTTTAAGTATTTTGGTAAAAGGGATTAGAAAGGGTATTTTGTTAATAAAGCATGCATAGGTGTCATTCTAGTAAAGAGAGGTTGTACACCACCATTTAAGAGGAAGTTTGGTGGACACCGTGGTTTAAGAGAGGAAGATGTCCAAACGTGAAGGGATAAGTGGTGGTGATCACCACTTTAGAAGAGTGGTGGGGTGTATAAATACCCCTCCCTGCTTCATTTGAAGGGGTTGGATCAGTTAGATTGGTGAAGAAATAGAGAAGAAGTGAGGAGAGAGAGAGAGGTATGCAGTTGCTTGACCCGCGCAATGGAGGAAAGTCATTGCACGACCTACGCAATAGAGTAAGTAGTTGTGCGACTCCCACAACGGAAGAGAGCTCCTATGCGAACTGCATAATAGAAGACAGGCGACACGAAGTTCTGTCCGATCGAAGATTCTCGTTGCGCGATTCGCTCAGCGAAGGAAATCCCCTGCGCGACCCGCTCAACGGAGAAATTGGTTGCGCGACCTGCGTAACAGAAGAATCTGTTGAGAGACCCGCGCAACGAATGGATCCGTTCCACTGCCCGCGAAACGTATTCTTGAGAGGGTTTTCACATTTCAAAGAGGAATGACTGGAAGGATGCTCAGAGCTGATTTCAAGCCCAAGATTGGTTGATCGATTCAGCAATTCCTCCTAAGTATTTAGGAGATGACCAAAATAGCATCGAAATGTTGCCGAAATTTCTATTGGATTGTCTTGTCTACTTTAATTAATTGTATTTTGATTTCAGAATCAAGGGAATTAGAGGATGTAAATGAACACAGAATAAATGTGATCAATGTTCTCTTGTTCTTTCTTTGTTATCATTGAATAAATCCCCCAAATCAAACACATTTGTTTTCTTATCAAAACAAAATGCGACTCCACTAGGGATTTATTATTCGATGATGACTTAGAAAATATTAAGAGAACATTTATCACTTTTTGACGTCTGTATAGACGCCAAAATAATGACTCTTAGTGGGAACATCCTCCCCTTCATCTCTAAAAGCAAAGTACAATTTTATTTAAATAAAATTGCTAACATTCTATTATAAATGACAGGTATACTTTAACGACCTTTCTCCCGACTAACGTGGTTGTCTACTCTCATCCAACGGATTTCCACCAAAAAATATCAGGGAAGATCAAATCAACTGTGATCAAGGATAGATAATGTTAGGGTTCGATCTGTCGAGTATGGATAATAGGTCAATCATGTGAAATGTTACGAGGCACGGTTTTACCTCACTCACTTAGTTCATCCTCATCGATTGCATTAGCAATGCAGTTTTTGCTTTCTCCTTTGATATCAGTGCATTCGAAGTGTATAGAAAAGAGGAAATTGGCCAGCAAATGTTGATCAGTCTGCATCAGATGAGCATATTACTGAAGAAATCCTCAACTTTCCAATAACAACCACCGTGAGCAACAGTAAACCTTGAGGAAAACCTTTAGATGAGAAGTTAATTCGACTAAATCATACGCTGCTCGCGGACAAGTAGACGAATTAATTAATGAATTAACGAATTCATTAACCAATAGAGAATCCAGGGGGCATCGCCACAACTTTCTAGAATAAAAGAGAAAAGAGTTAAGAGTAAATAGAAAGCATTAGAGAAAGCAAAGTCTACTGTGATTAAGAGCAGTGAATTTCATATAATGGACAGAACAATCTCTATTTCGCTTGTAGCTCAAGAAGAAGAGGGAAGATGGAGGATTGTAACATCCAAAAGTCAGAAAGTTCGATCTGTTTCCACAAAAAGCATCATCTCACCAAGTACTGGGTCAATTATGCGATGTACCATGAGACACAGTCTTGCTTCGGTCATACAATCATCTCATTCGAGAAAAACGAAAAGGCTCGTCACTCCAAAAGGTCTTCTGATACCGTTTACTATAACTGTAAAGACATCCTCTACAAAATCATTGCGAGTTTAGAAAAACAAAGGGAAGACGACCGTAATCAGCGAATGTTCACTCACAACACCTCCCGGAAAAGATTTTTATGCAAACTCATGCATTGAGAATGCTATGATTTGAGTCAGTTGGTTCTTCGAAGCGACAATACGCTGGTTTCAAATCAAATAATAGTTCATCTTCTTCAACAGCATCAGCAGCAGGACACTCACTTCCTGCTTCAATATTAAGACAATCGAAGTATAAAGAAACGGAAAGCCTGTCGACAGATATTAATCAGCCTAATTAGTTTTTGCTAAATGAGCGTGTGACTAAAGAAGTCCCAAATATTCCGATAGTGATTGCTGTGAACAACATTGAACCACCAGTAGAAAGACTACAACCGGAAGCGGTTATATTTCAAAGACCAATGCCTAATATTACTCAGAATATAACGCAAGAAGAAATTCGGCAGATGGTTATCGAATCTACTTATCTAGAGAATGAACGAAGTCATAATAAAAGGTTTCGATATCGACACCGTATCCCCTTGAAATAGAAGACATGCCATTTCCCGCCGATTTCAAACACCCGAATTTTCAAAAATTTAACGAGAATGGATCACTTGAAGAGCATATGATGCATTTCATAATAAAGATGGGAAATTTCTCTAAAGTTCCTCAATATTGTATATGATTATTCGGGTCTTCTCTGACAGGAAGAGCTTTCAGATGGTATTCAGATTTAATCCCAGGATCTGTTCATACTTGGGAACAAATGTAGGATGCTTTTATATCAAGCTTTTCCTCTTCGGATCGGGAAGTTAGTTTGGCCGAATTAGCCTCTATTCGCCAAGAAGAAAATGAATTAGTTGAAGAATTTATCAGTCGATGGAAGGACTTGGCAGCATCATGTCAACATCTTCTACGAGATCAGAACAAGTAGAACTATGTTTAGAAGGCATGAGACTATAACTGGCATGCCACCTGATTAGTAAAGATTGGAGAACCTTTCGTAATTTTGCTACGAAGGCTTATGCTCTTGAAAAGATGATGGGAAGAGTTTTGCTTTTCAGTCAAAATCAGCCCACATCACTCGAAAAGAAGAAATTAAAGAAGATTATCAGGACGTTGAAAAAGGCAGTGATGAAGAAGATATAAATGGTCATGTGGTTATATTAACATATAAAAGGTCCAGGCAAAATAAAAATCATATGAAGTATTCGTTCGCAAGAAAATATATACTTCCTATGCCGAATCAATTGTTGGCTATGAAGAGTATTGAATTACCTCAGCCAAGACACCTCGAAGAAATAAAAAATATTGGAAGAATGGATTATTACCATTATCACCGTAAATTTAGGCATCATACGGAAAATTATAATTTCCTCAGGAAAAAGCTACAGACAATGATCGATAAGGGAGAAATTGCTATGGAAAGATCATGACTAAAAGAGAAAAATGGAGAAAAATGACAGAAACTTGATAAAGAAAATTCTAGGGGCTTCCGCGTTAAAAGACGATAACATGCTTCGTATGGTAAATCGTCAGTAATTGACAAGATCGAGCTGTCATAGCCTAAATATTCAAAAGAAAAGAAGCAAGTGAGGAAAAAGATGTAAAGACGTGATAAGAAGCATACTCATTACAAATATGCATTGCAATACCTGCCAGTTCAGGAAATGACTGCTATTTTGATTTCGAAAGGTATCGGTATAATACTTCCAAAATCAAAAGGGGGCAAGACAGGTGAGTAAACTGGTAAGTAAAAAATTGCGAAATGTGTTTCTCACCATAGAATGTATTTCTTTTGTGTATTTGAATGAAATGCAGGCTTTCAAGCATATTAAGTCATCGTCAAAGCATGACAAGTAAGTAAGAAACTATGAAATGTGTTTCTTACCATATAATGTATTTCTTTTGTATTTGAATAAAATGCAGCCTTTCAAGCATATCAAAGTCATCACCAAATAAAAAACCAATCGCCAAATAAAAAGCCAATCGCCAAAATTAGCAACTATCGTTATAGCCATCAAATCGCTTATCAAAAAATGTTATCATCATAAAAAATTACATTCTCAGAGCATATCAGCAGCGGCGAAATATCAATTATTGATTCTTAGAACATTATTAGTAGCAGTGAAATATCAGCTCTGGATTCACCATTCATGACAATGAAATAAGCAGTGGAATAAACTTACATGGTCAACCACATAAATCTTACGACAACGATAACAACTAATCATTTAAGGCAGCCTAGCCAAGCCTACATGGCCAACTACGCATGGACCTATAATCATTTAAGGTACCTTAGCCAACCCTATATGGCCAACTATGCTTAAGACCTATCATTTGAAAAGCCTAAAATTGGCTAGCCTGAAATCGGCGGTAAACTATAATTGCTCCTTAAGCTCATTGCCCAAAATCGGCGGTAAGCTATAATTGCTCATTGAGTCCATTGCCCGAAATCGGCAGTAGACTATAATTGCTCCTTGAGCCTATTACCCGAAATCAACAGTAAACTATAATTGCTCCTTGAGCCCATTGCCCGAAATCGGCGGTAAACTATCTTTCTCTTTGAGCCCAATGTCAAGTCCAGTTCAGTCGTCTGGTTGAGTCAAGTTCAGTCAAGTCAAGTCGTGTCTAGTCAAAGTATGGTAAGTCAAAGTACACTAGCACCATTGCTCAAAAGCATCAAATATGCTCAAAAGCATCGACTATGTGTAGCATTCAAAATGTTGCTGATGCACATTTTAATTTAGATATGCTAAAATATACGATTGCCTGATGAAATTTTTAAATATTAAGTAAACAATATATATGCAAAAATGCTTTTCTCTTGAATCAGGTTCAAATTACAGTGACAGTAAATGCCTTCAAGATATTGGCAATTATCTATTCAAAAAGTTCAACTCTTCAAGGTCGATTAATATATTGACAAGAGCTATTTGGATATATTCTTTGGATTTGTTAAAAGGAGCAGCAAAAAATTATCCATCCTCAAGGAGTATCTACAGGCTTTACTTCGGAAATATTATCTTCTAAAGAAATGTTTATATGAATATTAACCTGGAAAGGGGGCAGGATCTATGTCTTCATCTGTAATCTATGCCTTGGTCTTTCTGATAATCTCTTATACACGATGGAGAAATTTATATAACGATATCATAACTTCTCACTATCCTAGTAATGATACCACAAGACTCTAAGTACCAGATCTAATGAAGACAAAAAACAAACGGAATCATCATCAGTAACTTCTATGTCCTTTGAAAATTTAATAACCGAAAATTGAAGGAAGTCTTTTCTATTTTTCAGAATCATCAAAGATCCCAGGAAAAGTTTATAAAGAAATGCGAACACAAACTATAAAAGACTCGACAAAAGACTTAGCAATTGAAACTTTGGAGCTGGAAATGATACCTCTAAGAGCGTGATTTAATGAGCAAAAGAATGCAATGCAAAGCATGATGACAAAGCTCAAAGATGAAATGATTAAATCATTATCATATTATGAATATTGCAATCATCCTAAAAGAGAGAAGAAGTTTTTAATATAAATTTCAAAATTATCAATGCTTATTAAGGCTAAATTGAAAGAGTTATAATATCTTGAGATACTAATTTCGATTAATTTGGCAGGAAAGATTATCACTTAAAAGATTGGATTATGCAGATCATGAATAAAGGAAACAATAAAAAAGGTTGTTGTGGTAAGAGCAATGATGTTGATCAAAGAGACCGTTGTAGAATTGAAGGAAAAAGTCATTGGAGATTGATCAAAGAGACCATTGCAGAATTAAAGGAAAAAGTCACCGATGTTGATCAAAGAGACCATTGCAGAATTAAAGGAAAGAATCGCTGGAGTTGATCAAAGAGACCATTGCAGCCGCAATGATCTTGAAAGACAAAGTCATCATAGCTATTGCAGAGATGAGTTTCGACGAAATAGAATCTCATCTTCTCTAGTGAAACATCCGCTCGACAGTACTGGCTGGGGGCATTCAAGTCTTCCATTCGAGCACAATCATCCAAGTCTTCCATTTGAGCGCAATTATCCAAGTCTTTCATTTAAGCGCAATCATCCAAGTCTTCCTTTCGAGCGCAATCATCCAAGTCTTCTGTTCGAGCGCAATCATCCAAGTCTTCCGTTCGAGCGTAATCATCCAAGTCTTTCATACGAGCAGGAATCATTCAAAATCTTCCATTCAAACACGAGCATTCAAATCTTCTGGTCAAATATGAGCATTCCAGTCTTCTAGTCAAATGTGAGCGTTAAAATCTTTCGATCGAGCGCGAGCATTCCAGTTTTCTGGTCGAGCGCGATCACTTGATCTTCTGATCAAACGCGATCATCCAGTCTTCCATGCAAGCATGATCATCCAGTCATCCTTCAGTTGCAGTTCATTCAAGTTATTCGGGCGAAGGAAGATCGATCCTCCATTTGATTTAAAAAATCAATCAAATAAGGATCGAGGGGGCATCTGTTGAGGCACAAAAAATATCTCATTGCAGTGGTCAGAGAAATCCACTCCATGGTATTTTGGTAAATTTCATTCCGGAGGTATTTTGGTAAAAATCCATGTCTGGGGGTATTTTAGTAAATTCCATGTCCAGGGGTGTTTTGGTAAATTCCATGCCCAGAGGTATTTTGGTAAAAATACATGTCCAAGGGTAGTTTAGGTATTTTGGTAAAAATCAGTCTCTAGGGGTAGTTTAGGTATTTTGGTAAAAATCAGTCTCTAGGGGTAGTTTAGGTATTTTGGTAAAAATCAGTCTCTAGGGGTAGTTTAGGTATTTTAGTAAAAATCAGTCTCTAGGGGTAGTTTAGGTATTTTGGTAAAAGGGATTAGAAAGGGTATTTTGGTAATAAAGCATGCACAGGTGTCATTCTAGTAAAGAGAGGTTGTACACCACCATTTAAGAGGGAGTTTGGTGGACACCATGGTTTAAGAGAGGAATATGTCCAAATGTAAAGGAATAAGTAGTGGTGATCACCACTTTCTAAGAGTGGTGGGGCCTATAAATATCCCTCCCTACTTCATTTGAAGGGGTTGAATTGGTTAGATTGGTGAAGAAATGGAGAAGAAGTGAGGAGAGAGAGGTATGCAGTTGCACGACCCGCACAATGGAGGAAAGTCGTTGCGCAACCTGCGCAACGAAGAAAGTAGTTGCGCGACTTGCACAATGGAAGAGAGCCCCTACGCGAACTACGCAATAGAAGACAGGTGACATGAAGTTCTGTCCGACTGAAGATTCCCGTTGCGCAATCAGCTTAGCGAAGGAAAGCCTTTGCTCGACCCGCGCAATGGGAAAATTGGTTGCACAACCCGGGTAACGGAAGAATTGTTGAACGACCCGTGCAACGAAAGGATCCGTTCCACCACCCGCAAAACGTGTTCTTGAGAGGGTTTTCACATTTCAAAGAGGAATGACTGGAAGGATGCTCAAAGTTGATTTCAAGCCCGAGATTGGCTGATCGATTCAGCAATTCCTCCTAAGTATCTTGGAGATGACCAAAATAGCGTCGGAATGCTGCCGAAATTTCTATTAGATTGTCTTGTCTACTTTGATTAATTGAATTTTGATTTCAGAATTAAGGGAATCAGAGGATGTAAATGAACTCATAATAAATTTGATCAATGTTCTCTTGTTCTTTCTTTGTTATCATTGAATAAATCTCCCAAATCAAACACATTTGTTTTCTTGTCGAAACAGACTGATCGTGTGAACAGTGCTCGTTCTCGACCAGTCCTACAGGCTCGACTCAAAGTCCTGCAACTAAATTGGGTTGCGTATGACCAGTCGTGGACAGGACTCGACCGGTCGTGGAGGCTGTTCGACCGGTCGAGCAGGTCCTTCGACCAGTCATGAACTGGTCTTATCTTATCATGCTCAAAATTTCAAAAATTTATTCGTCGTACGACCAGTCGAGCTGACCGCAGGACAGTCGAGCAAGCGATTTCTGTACTTATAAATAGAGCACGAATTTCAGAGTTTCATATCCAATTCAAGCTAAATCAATATGTCACTCTGAGAGATAAGTTAGTCATTTTCTTAAGATATATTGTGCATATTTAATATTCTCTTTAATTAGCTTTCTTTGTATTTGATTTTGAATTCTATATTCCAATCATATTTGAAAGAGGGATTGAAGTTTTCCCATTTCTTGGAATCAAAATCAAATTAAGCTAGCCCAAGGTGATTTAATTTAAAATTAATTTAGAACCTAGAACCATTTCATATGTGAGTGTGAACATTGAACTTGTATGTTGAACTTCTACTTTGATTTGGTTCTTCTTATCTGCTTAAAAAGGAGAATATCCAGGTATTTTACATTATTGTGAATTTCATTTTGGTTTTATTGAGATTTTGCCAGAAAATTCTCTCTGTTTTGGTTTGTCTAAGGTCATCCAGAAAACTCAAAGTGTGGGGTTTTTCAATTGTGTAAGCCCACTTGAAAGACACAACTGTGAAGGTTTTAGCTGTACCTTGAAAAACCTATTTTCATAGTGAACGCTAATATCTACTGTGTAAGGATATTAGGAGTGGAGTAGCTGTGTGGTTGTTGTTTAACAGTTGGTGTACACACAAGCAAACCGCTATAATTTCTGGTCTTGTAGTTAATTGTTTATTTTATTTTGTGGATGTTGAAATTTTCCTTTTTGCATTTGTAGAGGGTGTTGTAATTTCTTTTATGTAAGTGTGGGAATGTTGTAATAGCTTAGATTTCTTTTCTTGCTATTTATTTCTTTATTCCTCTGTATCAGTTTAACTTTTTGATACATAGACCGTTCTAGTAAGGTTGTCCTGCCGATCGTTCTAGTAAGGTTATCCTGCCATAAACCTTTGGTTTTTATGGTGTAAGGTTGTCCTTAAAACAACACTTGTATCAACCTCTCAATACTCATACATTTGAGGTTTTCTTTAATTTTAGAATTGTGGGATTGTCTATTGCTATCTTTATTTAATTTATTTAAATTCCACTGTTACTTTTTTTTAATTTGGCATAGTTCTATTCACCCTTCCCCTCCCCCCCAAGGACTTAATAGCTTGAAGCCTAATAGCTCATTTAATTATTATTTCTTTTGGATTAAATTCCTGAGCTAATCGATCTGAGTTATCGAGATGTCAAATTTTGATAGCCTCTCAGTCATTAGGCTTCCAACACTTGATGGTTCCAATTATAAGTATTGGAAAGCCAGGATGAGAATTTTCTTAAAATTCATGGATGAAAGCGTGTGGCAAGCCACAGTGACTAATTGGACCCCTCCTACCACTGAAGTGACTAGTATCAATGGATCCAAAACTATGAGAGTCACACCTTTTTTCTCTTAGACCACTCTCTAGAAAAGTGAGAGTAGTGTCAATGCAAAAGCACTAAATGTAATCACTTGTACACTATCACTGGATGAATTCAAAAGAATTATATCTCGTGATACTGCAAAGTAAGCTTGGGATATTTTAGACATGACACACGAGGGAACAACAATTGTCAAAAAATCTAAAGTCCAAATCCTCACAACCAAATTTGAGGAAATTCGTATGGAATAGAGTAAAAAATTCATGGACTTTTATACTAGATTGAATGACATTGTCAACTCTATGTGGGGTCTCAGTGATAAAATCCCAGAAAGTAAAGTATGTGCAAAAATACTACGCTCACTACCTGAATGATTCAATTCAAAGGTGACTGCGATCCAGGAACTTCGTGATACGGATAATATAAGGGTAGAAGAATTAGTTGGCTCATTATAGACATATGAGTTAACTTTTAAAGCTCCCAAAAGCAAATCAATCGCCCTTAAATCTTCTAAAAATATTTCACAAGAAAATTTTTGTAATTCTGATTTTAATAATTCTGAAGATGATACAGCCCTTTTAGTTTAAAAGTTTTATAAGATTTTCAAGAGTAAAAAGAGGGTTGATTTTCAAAAATCTAATGATAAGAAAAGATCCAAATCTAAAACATGGAAATCTTTAAAAGACAGTCAATGATACAACTGCCATGAATATGGGCATTTAGCTAATAAGTATCCTAAAAAGGACAAACTTAAAAGGAAAGGAATGTTAGCTACTTGGGATGAATCTTCCTTCTCTGAACCCCTCTTATGATTCAGAAGATTCTGAAACCGAGTTGGGTAATGAAGTCAAAGCCCTTACAACTTTAGCCAAGTTCACTTTTTCAGATAATGATGATTCAACTAATGAAGAAAATCTGAATAGTGATCATGAAAATGAAGAAGACCTTCAAGATGCCTATAATGCCCTATACAAGGAAAGTTGTAAAATTGCCGTAGAACTAAAACTTTAAAAAGAAAATTTTTTAAAACTTAAAGAAAATTTTGATAATCTTGTTTTAGAAAAATCTCACATTTCAGATTGTTTTGAAAAAACTAAGTGCGACGTAGATTTCAAAAACTCCCAAGTTGAAAACTTAAAATCTGAAAATGAAAAACTAAAACTTGAAATCTCTTCACTTATGAGTTTAAAAGACACTTGGAGGTATACCTAAGGTGATCCTAAGTTAGAAAAACTTTTATCTGGATCCAGAAAATGTGGCGACCGATCTAGGTTGGGCTACGACAAAAGTATTCCTCCTAAACACAAGAATACTCCACCCAGATTTGTGAAAGGGGAGTCTTCAAACTCAAAAGGGAAAATCCTGAATCAAAATCATTTTAAAAATGCTGAGTCTTTTCAATCCTTAAAACCTAGAAGTAACCATATCAACTACGAAAATCATAATCATAATCCTTTAGTGGAGAAAATTGTTGATTTACTTAAGGAGCTCTTAAAATCTAACTCAATGGGTCAGTCTTCTATCAACTACAATCATAAGAAGACCAACTATACTCCTAAACCCAAGACTGTAATGAAATGGGTTCCTAAGGTTACCTGCTTGGTTGCTCACACTGCTTTCAAAGCTACAAGTCATTCAAAATGGTACCTAGACAGTGGATGCTCTAGACACATGACAGGTGACAAAGGTTTGTTCACCAATCTTAAAGATATGATTGATGGTTCAGTCACTTTCAATGATGGTAGCAACTGCAGGATTGTTGGCCAAGGTATAGATCAACTCTTTAACCTCCCTTTATTTGAGAATATTTTATATGTAGAAGGGTTAAAACACAATTTATTAAGCATCTCTCAAATACGCGATAATAATCATAGTGTAAATTTTACTAACCTAGGGTGTGAAATTTTAAATAAAAGTGGTTCTGTAATATTAACTGGTCGTAGAACTTTTAAAAACTGCTACATTATAAGTGATTCTAGCTCATCTAATCTATCGTGCTACATGGTCCATACCGATGAGACTGAGTTATGGCATAAACACCTTGGACATGTACACTACCGCAACTTATATTGATTGAGCAAAAGCGAGTTAGTAAGAGGCTTACCCAAAATAAAGAAAATTGATAAAATATGTGGCGAATGCCATATTGGCAAACAAACTAGGAGTTCTCACAAAAAGGTGGACTCAAATGCCACATCTAAACTGCTCAAACTCCTCCATATGGATCTTATTAGACCAACTAGAATGGAGAGTCAAGGTGGTAGGAAGTACATATTGGTAATTGTAGATGACTTTACCAGATATACTTGGGCAGTCTTCTTAAAAGACAAATCAGAAACTCTCGATGACGTAAAAAAGGATACTTAGACGTATCCAAATTGAAAAAGAATCTCAAGTCTGTAAGATCCGTAGCAATCATGGATCAAAATTTGAGAATAGCAGTTTTGAGAAGTTTTGCAGTGATCAGGGAATATCACATGAATTCTCAGTGCCCAAACACCACAATAAAATGGTATAGTATAAAGAAAAAATAGAGTGCTTCAAGAAATAGCAAATGTAATGTTAAATAGTATGAAACTCCCTAAAAATCTTTAGGCCGAAGCTGTTAATACTGCGTGTTATATAATTAACCGTGCTTATACTAGAAAATCAAATAGTAAAACGGTTATGAAATGTGGCTTGATAAAAAGCCTACTGTCAAATACTTTCGGGTTTTTGGCAGCAAGTGCTACATTTTACGTGATCGAGAAAATCTGAGAAAGTTTGACACCAAAAGTGATGAAGAGATATTTTTAGGGTATGCTCTAAATAGTCGAGTATATCGTGTTCTTAATAAAATGACCGGTGTAATTCAAGAGTTCATTAATGTGGTTATTGACGATCACTTGAATACATTTGTCTCAAGTTTAGAAAATGATGAAGTCCTTCTAATTAATAAACTAGATACTTCTTCAAGTCAAAATAACTCTAAACTGAGGACTATTAAAAATCATCCAACTAATTAAATATTTGGAAACCCTCTCACTGGTGTGCGCACTCGTTGACAACTAGAAGATATGTGTAATTACGTGTGTTTTACATCTCAGATAGAACTGGCTAATGTAAAAGAAGCTCTTACTGATGAAAACTGGATAGTTGTGATGAAAGAATAACTTAATCAATTTGTTAGAAATGATGTTAGGTACTTAATTCCAAGACCTAAAGATAAACATATTATTGGAATAAAATGAATTTTAAAAAATAAGTCTGATGAACTTGATAATATTATTAGAAACACGGCTAAGCTGGTTGTACAGGGATACACTCAAATTAAAGGCATCGATTATGATGAAACCTTTACCCCAGTAGCTCATCTTGAATCAATCAGACTTTTTATATCCATTGCATGTTTTAGAAAGTTCAAAATTTATCAAATGAATGTAAAGAGTATTTTCTTAAATGATGATTTGCATGAAGAAGTGTATGTTGAACAACTAATGGGTTTTGAAGACCCTAAGAATACTGATCATGTCTATCGCTTAAAAAGGGCTCTCTATGGTTTAAAACAAGCTCATACGGCATGGTATAAAAAGCTAAGTTTTTACTAAGTCATAACTTTATAATGGGAAGTACTGATAAGACATTATTTATTAAGAAACATAATGATCACATTTTAATTGTTCAAATTTATGTTGATGATATAATTTATAGATCTACCTATGCTAACATGACTATTGAGTTTACTGATTTTATGAAGTCTAAGTTCGAAATGAGCATGGTTGGAGAATTGAATTATTTTCTTAGGCTACAAGTTACATAGCAACCCGGTGGTTTCTTTATTTCTCAAACCAGATATGATCTGAACTTAATCAAAAAGTTCATATTTGATAATGGAAAAAAATTTTATACTCCTATGAGTACTACCTTAAAACTCTCAAAAGACTCTACAGGTAAGAGTGTGGATCCTAAACTATATCGCAGTATGATTGGAAGTTTGCTTCATTTAACTGCAAGTAGACCTGATATTGCATTTAGTGTGGGAATTTGTACTAGATATCAATCTGACCCTAAAGAGTCATATTTAACTGTTGTTAAGCGCATTTGACGATATGTAACAAGTTCTATAAATATGGGTCTTTGGTATCCACATGATACTAGTGTGCAATTAGCTGGTTACACTGATGCTAATTGGGCTGGTAACATAGATGACAAAAAATCAACCAGTGGTGGTTGCTTCTATGTTGGGAACTATTTAGTTTCTTGGCAAAGTAAGAAACAAAGTTCCGTATCGCTTTCAACTACTGAGGTAGAATACATTACAGCAGGTAATGCATGTACTCAGCTTGTGTGGATGAAAAAAATGTTAAGCGATTATGGAATTGCGCAAGATACTATCATTTTATATTGTGATAATTCAAGCACAATTAATATATATATAAATCCAATCCAGCATTCACGAACTAAGCATATTGACATTAGATATCACTACATTCGTGAATTAGTTGAAGACAAGACTATTTCTTTGGAATATATTCCAACCAAGACTCAACTTACTGATATATTCACAAAATCGCTCGACAAAAGCAGGTTTTCTAAATTGAAATTTGATATTAGAATGTGAATTTTGAATTGATTATTTATGCATTTCCATATCATATTGTATATATTTGTTATTTTAAACGATTAGAATTTCAAATTTTATGAAAAATGCATATTTTGGGCTATGCATGACCAGTCGAGTGCATACTCGACCAGTCGTGGCACAACCGGTCGAGCATGTACTCGACCAGTCGTGTAGCGCGAGTTGGTGCTTTATTTAGGTGAGATTTTTTTCTTTATTTGGGCTTCTTCTCCAACGGGTCATAGGTCGACCGGTCGAACCCATATCCTTGTTCTTAAAGGTTAGTGCATTATTTACATATTCCTTGTAGATTCAAGTTCTTATCACTCTTTTTTCATCATTCGTGTGATTTATTTCTTGTTTCATAGCAGTTTTTGGGCTTTTCTTCTGTAAAAATCTAATCTTCAGAAAACCCACTCTACTTCTTTTACAACTTCTTGATTCCTTGATTTCCTAGTTACAAATGGAAGGTAGAGGCAAAAAGAAAGGTTCTCATGGTCCTTCAACTTCTAGATCGGCACCTATCACAAAGCGCCACCTTCTGTCACCCAAAGATGATCCCTCTTATGTGTGGGATATAAGGTTATGAAATGTTATAGTTAAACGACCTGTTCATGTTAAACATCTTGTTCCTTTTGAAATCTTTCCTCTCCTCTAATCTATAGGTTGGGATAACATTCTACATTGGGGTGGGCTAGCATACTGGTCTATTGCACAAGCTATGTATGCATGTATTTCTGATTTTTTAACAGAAAATCTGACATTTATTATTGACACTAGAGAAGGTCCAGTTGAAATAGACCGACATCTGATCTCTGGTTTAATGGACATACCTGTTAATGATGAAGGTATTCTCATTAGCGCACTAGTGGCTAAACCATCTGAATCTGAAAAACACATACTGAATGGAATCCTTCTGGAAATGAGATTGCTTCAAAGTATTTGTTACCCAGATACGGAGTCATTCACAGGATTTTTATTTCAAATGTTTATCCTCGTTCTGGTAAACCAAACTCACTACTTTCATGGTTCGGATTCTTCATTCCATTGTTTCTGGAACTAGTATATGCCTTCCTTCTCTAATTTGTCATTATATCATTCAATTTTGTCTCCATCCTGGACATGGTGACATCCCTTTCGCGTATCTTATGACTGTGTTGGCCACTCATATTTTAGTACATATGCCTATTGGAGAGGTTCCCATTCAACACATAATCTTTAACAACTCCAATATCAACAAAATGAATCTGAGGTTGGCCGCAGGCTAAGTCAATGTGGGTGTTGGTGGAGCGGCTGAAGTAAATGAAGAGGAAGGTGATTTACCTTCAGATGACATTAACATGGATGATATTTTTTATGAGATCGAATCCAACTCGGCAGATGATCTTGATTATCAGCCGTTTGACTTTAATGCGCGTTTTTGCTCATTAGAGGAGAAGGTAGAGAACATGAATGTGTCCTATGATTTACAATTCAAATATATACATAAGTATCTTAGGCGCCTGAACAAGGGACTTCATAAACTTGATCCTACCATACTTACTCCTTCGTCGGGTTCTGATTAGTTTATTTTTTATTTTATTTTATTTTTTAAAAAATCTTGGTCTATAATAACTTAATCATATTTGGCTTTCGGTTGAACTTGGTTGCACTTGGTTAAATTTGGTTTTATTTGGTTAAACATGGTAGCTTATGCATGATTAATGCTTACTTAAGGTTTTTTACTATCTTGTTCATTTATTACTCATTACTCTTCTTTTTCTTCCCTATTGATCTACTTCCATTATCATTTATTGGTTTCTTCCTTTGTCATATTGTGACAAAAAGTGGGAGAATTTTGATGTGAATTATGATGGATGTAGTGTGGATGTGGTTTGTGAATGTGGAAATGTAGTCCATTTTTTCATCCATTTTTGAAAGGGGGAGTAAAGTAAGGGGGAGTTTTGTTAGAAAGGTAGATGCTAATTTATGACCTGTTGATAAGTAGTGCATGATTCTTTAAGCAGATTGTAACTAGTTTATGTTGATAATCAGTGCATGATTCTTTGTATGTATAATGCTTATGTTATTATGAAGTGTGTTTTGTTACAAATTTGACAAAGTGGGAGATTGTAAGTGCTATGGTTTCTTGCCCCTATGATTGTCAAATTTTGTAGTGCCAAAACCTCTTGGAATCTGTCTTGTGTAATACTTCTACATGTTTCAAGATAGTGCATCTCATGTACAAGGACAAAGGTCTTTACTTCAAGAACGTCAAATGCAAGATTATAAGTTCAAGTTCAAGTACAACATCAAGTGTGAATTCAATCTTTCAAGCTTCAACGGTTTGAGTTTTCAAATCTTTAAGACAAGACAAAGTAGTACAATTTCATATTCAAGCTTCAAGCTCAATCTCAAGCTTCAAGTTAAGCTTCAAAATTCTCGAGTTCAAGCTTCTACATATGACAAGATCTCAAGCTTCGTAAACTTCAAAGTTTATCTATCAACCGAAAGAAAAGAAGAACTCGATGTTCATATTTCACTAAAATGTTTTGGTTGACCCTAGATTGACCTTAGGGTAGGTTATTTTGAATACGTAATTCAAATAGCATATTTTATAAGTGCATAGTCTATTTTTAGACTAGTCCTAGGCTGTGTTCGACTAGTCCTAGCACTGACTAGTCCTAAGTTTGTTACGAATTTTCAGAAAATTTTGTTAAAGCCTCGACCAGTCCTGGAGGCTGCTCGACTGGTCGTGCGAACAGTGCTCGACTCGTTCTCAACCAGTCCTGGAGACTGCTCGACTGGTCGTGCGAACAGTGCTCGACTCGTTCTCGACCAGTCCTACAGGCTCGACTCAAAGTCCAACAACTAAATTGGGTCACGCACGATCAATCGTGGACCGGACTCGACCAGTCGTGGAGGCGTTCAACCAGTCGAGCTGGTCCTTCGACCAGTCGTGAAACGGTCTTATCTTATCGCGGTTGAAATTTCAAAAATTTGTTGGTCCTACGACCAGTCGAGCTGACCGCGAGACTAGTCGAGCAAGCGATTTCTGTACTTATAAATCGAGCATGAATTTCAGAGATTCATATCCAATTTAAGCTAAATCAATACTTCACTTTGAGAGATAAGTTAGTCATTTTCTTAAGCTATATTGTGCATATTTAATATTCTCTTTAATTAGCTTTCTTTATATTTGATTTTGAATTTTATATTCCAATCATATTTAAAAGAGAGATTATAGTTTTCCCATTTCTTGGAATCCAAATCAAATCAAGCTAGCCCAAGGTGATTTAATTTAAAATCAATTTAGAACCTAGAACCATTTCATATGTGAGTGTGAACAATAAACTTCTTCTTTGAACTTCTACTCCGATTTGGTTCTTCCGGGCTACTTCAAAAGGAGAATATCCAGGTATTTTACATTATTGTAAATTCCATTTTGGTTTCATTGAGATTGTGCCAGAAAAATCTCTCTGTTTTGGTTTGTCTGAGGTGATCCAGAAAACTCAGAGTGTGGGGTTTTTGAATTGTGTAAGCCCACTTGAAAGACACAATTGTAAAGGTTTTAAGTGAACCTTGAAAAACCTATTTTCATAGTGAATGCTAATATCCACTGTGTGAGGATAGTAAGAATGAAGTAGTTGTGTGGCTGTTGTTTAACAGTTGGTGTACACACAAGTTAATCACTATAATTTCTGGTCTTTTGGTTGATTGTTTATTTTATTTTGTGGATGTTGAAATTTTCCTTTCTACATTTGTGGAGAATGTTATAATTTCTTTTATGCAAGTGTGGGAATGTTGTAATCGCTTATATTTCTTTTCTTGCTATTTATTTCTTTATTCCTCTGTATCAGTTTGACTTTTTGATACACAGACCGTTCTAGAAAGGTTATCCTGCCATAAACCTTTGGTTTTTATGGTGTAAGGTTATCCTTAGAACAACATCTATATCAACCTCTCAACACTCGTACATTTGAGGTTATCTTTAATTTCAGCATTGTGGGATTGTCTATTGCTATCTGTATTTAATTTATTTAAATTCCACTATTATTTTTTTTTAATTTGGTATAGTCCTATTCACCCCCCCCCCTTCCCCTCTAGGACTTAATAGCTTGGCCTTTTCAATTGGGTAGGTTGTTATGGGACTTCCTGAGTGATGGAGTTACCCCTCTTGTGTGCGCTGTATGTGCAGGACTAATGCATGGTTGATTTTTGTGATTCATGCATCTAGCATTGCATAGCACGGTTGATATTCACCCTAGCTTCATTAGGGTTGTAGCCTCCATAGGCATATCATGGATGGCTAGATTTGGATACTGGAAATATTAGTTTGAGCACTGTAGGCACGTAGGATGTCCTTGGGTAAAAGTCCCAGAACCTTCATGGTACTAGGAGATGATCCAACATCGAGACCGAGTGGAAAATATGAGTGTCGGTGCCTTTACCATTAGGCCGCCTCTCCCACTGTATCGTGGTCGGTTGGAAAAGGGTGTGGCCTTATCCTCCTGAGTGAGGGGGCATTTAAGCTAGGCTGAGTTTGACCAGCTTGCAAATGGGTTTGCTACCGTCGAGCTTTCTTTGTGATTAATTGTCGACAAGCATGTAGTGAGGTCTCTTATGCTCGCTGGCCTATGCGGATAGGGAGGCGGCAGTTTATGTGGAGTGTACATGACCCTGGTGATTTCTCAGAGAGGAACTGTACTGATATGTAGACTTGATATGAGAATTGGCATGATTTCATTGCACATCGCATATGACACTTAGTTATATGGGCCCGCATTGCCTGGCCTTAGGTAGGCTAATGGTATTTTGCATTAAGTTGCATAACCTTTAATTGGTAGACGGTATTCCTGCCTTGCATTTGCATAGCCTTGTTATGGCTATTGGTATTCATGATCTTGTCGCACATTCTGCATACTCTGATATTGCATTCATGACACATGTCCTACACACTTACACCACCCTCTAAGCTTTCTATAAGCTTATGCATGATTAATGTGTGCAAGTGATTCTAGGCAGAGCGGGAACAGGAGCAGGAGTCGTCGCGGATCTTATGGAGTTTTGCTTTATAGCCTTTATATCTTTCTTCTTCAAACCTTATATTGTAAAATTTTTAATTCTTAATGGATTTTGTAATGGTGTTCCTATAGTTATTATCCGTAGTTATGATGTTATGATTTTGGGTATGCTCAATATGAATCAGACTTATGTTATAGAAATCCCCCTTATAGGATCCTAGGATCGGAACTTGGTGTATGGGTGCTAAGAGCCCAGAATGGGGTACTACGGAGGCTGTCGGCGCTGGATTTGAGATAGGAAATTTTGTGAGGGATTCGCGATTGGGAATTTTGTGAGCCCAGTTTTCGAGTTTGGGGCACGACAGGAGTTGGTATCAGAGTATAACAAATAACCCCGGAATAACTCAAGACAACATCACATATCTGCTACGGGCTTAGGACAAGTAGTGTCCCGGATGCGTATCTTTTCATTTGGTTCTCTAATGTTCATCAACCTTGGATGACTTTGTTGTTTCTGTAAATCATGCCGCCTAGACAAGGCACTTGTGGTGGAGGCACGTGAGGTAGAGGCACCCGTGGCGCTTGAGTGACCCAAGTACATCTCGCTCCATCTATTGCGGATCCTAGTCCCGATCATATTCCAGAGGTTCTTGTTCTGCCTCCAATTGATCTTATTCCTCCTCCAGAACCTGCCGTGCCTATGCCATAAGAATGAGTAGTTCATGTGCCTCCACCCGATGCCAGTGCAGCCCCTCTAGTCCCTACTATTCCAGTTAGAGCTGAGCAGTTACAGCAGATGCTTCAGGCAGTTACACCCACCCTTCAGGGGCAAAGCAGAAGTCTGAGGAGACTCCAGAGTAGAGGAAGTAGATTCGTGTGAGTTCTCTTCTTTAAGATTTTTGTCACCATAATCCCCCACATTTCAGGGGTGAGCCTGATCCTACAACAACCGAGTTGTGGCGTACTGAGGCGGAGAAGATCTTCGACATTATGAGATGCACATCACAGCAGCGAGTTTAGTTAGCTATTTTTCTTCTTCAGGGCGAGGCCCAGCACTGGTGGGCTTTTGTTTCTGGATCAGTTGGGAGAGATTTTGTATGAACCTGGGAGGACTTCGTGGATCATTTTGACCAGAAGTTCTTCCTTGAGCACGTTCAGTAGCAGAGAACTTTGGAGTTTGAAACCCTTGTTCCGGGTGATATGAGAGTTTCATAGTACGAGGCCTGTTATGTTGCTTTATCTCGATTCGCGACCTACTTAGTGGATGATGAGATGTGGAAGGCCCGTTGTTTCATAAACGGCTTGCGTCCCGCTCTCAGGAGTTGAGTGGTTGGGCATGTTCTTATGACATTTGCTGACATTATACAGAGGGCCCTAATTTATGAGGATAATTGGGCTACCTTTCAGAGGACCCGAGATTAGGGAGGAGAACGGATGAGGAAGGCACACTCGGTAGCTCCCATCAGCATCAATACTGTCGGCATAGGAGCCATTTAGGGTTTTGACTACCAGCAGCGCAACTAACGTCATCTTCTTCGCAGCTACCTTCTTCTTTTAGACCATTCACAGGAGTTTGTTTCGGTTGTGGGCATACGGGGCATCGTAGGCATGAGTGTCCCCATCCATAGCAGCAATAGCAGCCGAGAGCACCACATCAGTCCTCCCACCAGCCTCTACAGTAGCATCAGTAGTAGCGACCCCAGTACCAACCTCCTAGGCCTCCTCTGTAGCAGCAGAGGCAGTAGGGTATGCCGCTGCAGCGACTACAACAGCAACATAAACCTCAGATGCAGAGGGGACATGCACCTCCCCCACATGCCCAGGGCAGATTCTATGCTGTGCAGCAGGAGTAGGGTCAGGTCCCTTAGTTGTCAGGCTTGCTTCCCTTGCCATGAAAGTGCCCTAGTTTGTCAATTAGCGTAAGTGTTGAGTCAGCAAGACAAGTGGTCCCCATAGGAAAACCCTTAAAAATAATTAGAAAAACATAAGGTTTTAGGTGTGAAAACCATTTTACAAAATCAGGAAAATCTCTAAGTTTTCACCCTTTGTCGAATTATTGATAACGCTTCAATGAAATCGGACTCTGTTATCGATGTCCTTAAAACTCACTTGATATTATCGAAATGAGGACTTCAGATGTCCAGCAACCAAAATGAATCTTGGACTGAATTCTCGGTGAATTGACGACAGTATCGATATCATCGACTTTCGAATCTCGAGTTCATCGAAATGCCTCAATAAAATCGACATCCAGTCAGTTTATGTCCAGTAAGCAGTTAAGGAAAATCGTGTGAATTTTTATGCCGCAAAGAGAGCCTCGATATCTTTAAATTTTAAATCTTGATGATATCGATGGACCTTCGATGATATCGGATTAGGACACAAATCTGTCCAGCAAGCCTTCAGGTAAATTCTTTTAAATGTTCGAGGTATCGAAAATCACTCGATGATATCGACATTCAAAGATTAATCATATCGAGACCAGGTCGATGACATCGAATCGGGACACAAAACTGCTTAGCGAGTTTATAAGAAAATTCCTTGAAAAGATCGATGAATCGAAACTGTTATCGATATCATCGATATTCCAAACCAGATAATATTGAGGAATGCTCGATCATATCGATGCCTATTCAGTTCCTAAGGCAAGTCTGCTCTCAGGCTTTTAAATGTTGAGGAATAGAACTATGGACCGATGAAATAAGAGTTCGAAATTCGATGACATCGAAGCATGTTTGATATCCTCGGTTAGTTGGCAAAAGGGTTCAAAAGTGTTTGACAGATTGAGTTTTTATCATCAAGCGGCCATTCGACGTTATCAAGAGTATACGCTCAATGATATCGAAGCCTGTTCGATGATACCAAACTCTATCAAAAATTATGACTATTTTATTTCCGTTGGAACTTTTTGCCTATTTAATGAGAGCTTGCCTTAGGTTGTAGTAGAGAAAAATAGATAGAGCTTTCGATTGTTTAATTCAGATCACCTACCCCAAGCCTTTTTCTCTCATGGGAGTTCATTCCTCAATCCACCCTCATCAATGATATTCAATAGAGTGGATTGGTGAATGAACTTCTGTATTCAAGGATCCTTCGGCTACCACATTAATGAAAAATCACTGAGTTGAGATTCCTTGAATGTATAAATTGTGGTATTACTCTGCCACTCCAATGATTAATCATTTAATGGAGTAATCACTAACATTACCTTAACCCAACCCGTTTCCTTACATTAGAGCATCACAAGTGTTACGGATCAAGGGAGTTGAAGATTCTTCATCAACAAATGAGGAGATCTTCATCAACGTCCTAAATGGGGCTCATCTACTTATCTATAAGTCATTAGAGTCTAGAGACCTGTTGATCATTCTTTTGTGCAGATTGGGTCACAGGTGATTCTCACCCCTTTTGAGTCCACATAGGAGGCCTCCCACAGGAGAATACACGTGGGTGCTGTGTGTTGACCGTTGCTTATGGTGAGCATAAACTTAGGTCCTTAGTGTAGGCCTTTGGCCTGTGTGGCCTAAAATCTAGGTGATGTGTGTTGACTTTTGCTCTTGCGTAGGGCATAAACTTTAGGTTCCTTGTGTGGATCCTTGGCCCGTGTGGCCTAAAACCCGGGTGCTATGTGTTGACCCTTGCTCCAGTGTTGGGCATACACTTATGTCTCATGGAGACACGTCTAGGTTCCTAATGTAGGTCCTAGAGTTGACCTTGTGTAGGTTGTGAAGGTTAGAGGTGAACCTGATCTAAAACCTCTGCTAGTGAGATCTGGTACACTCAAGGGTTGAGTGCGTCCGCCGGAAGTGGAGTAGACACATAGTCGAACCACTATAAAAATGACTATTTAGGATTACTATTTACTTTTAATACTTGTGTGATTTCTTTAAATGTTCTCATAATGCGTGCTTACATGATTACCTGGAATAAATTAGAATCACATATCATACATAGTCACATCCATCATGAACTATGTTCCTCATCTTGTTTATGTTTTGAATAGTCTTGTGATTAGATCCTCTGTTTGGCTTGGAAGCCATTAGAGTTACATTGAAGAAATCTTGATATTTACATATTAATTCAGGATAGGGTTGATAGGTTTTAAATGATCATAAAAGTTTAAAAAGTCTTATTCAGACCCCTCAGGACACCTTGGCATATTCTCACTTCTATTAAAGTGGTCATTACTACAATTTCATGCCAGCTCAGGGCAGATTCTACTCCACTTAACAAGACCCTCAGTCATCGAGAGTAGTTGAGGGTATTCTTCTTGCCTCAACTTCTATTGCTTGTGTATTGTTTAATTCTGGAGCATCTCATTCATTCGTAGCCGGGTAGTTCTGCCGATTGACTGGTCTACTGTCAGAGTCCGCTCATGAGGCTTTATCAGTATCGACTCCCTTAGGGAAGTCTACACTTTTGGTTCATTTTTATTCGTCGTGCCTAGTTCTGATTGGGGATATGTTTCTACCCGCGGATTTGTTCGTGTTACCGATGATCGAGTATGATGTTATCCTGGGTATGGATTGGCTCTCTAAGTACAATGTCGTGTTAGACTATTCTGCCTGAACAGTCGCGTTCTACATACCCGGCTTACCGTTATTCCAATTCATTGCCGAGCCCAGAGGAGAGCCGCTGTCTAGTTTGTTGGCTTGTGCAGTAGAGGAGTCAGTGGCTAGGTGTTTTGAGTAGTTTCCAGTTGTTTGTGAGTTCCCGGATGTGTTTCAAGAGATTCCGGTTCCAAAAATTTGTAGGAAAATTCTAAGATCCTTACCGGAACGGTTTAACTCAAAAGTTACAACCATTGAAGAATGTAGAAACATATATGAAATGAAAGTAGAAGAACTAGTAGGTTCTCTACAAACATTTAAACTACACTTCAAGTAAACTCCTAAAACCAAGAATACTATTATCAAAACCTCAAAACACACTTCTAATGAGGAAGAGGAAAGTGAAAAGGATAATGAGGATGAGGAAGTGGCTCTCTTAGATCAAAGGTTCAAAAGATTTTTTAACAAAAATTGATGGACAACCATTCAGGGGCAAATAGATGAACAGCAAACACAATATAAGTAAACCTTCCAAAAAGTCCAAAAAACCTCGGTGTTACAATTGTAGGAAATTTGGACATTTGTCTACTGAATGCCTCAATAGAAAATCTAAAGGAAAGGCCATGGCTGCAACCTGAGATGACACTGAAGATTCAAACTCTGACCTCAGTGATTCAGAAAGTGATGGAGACCAAAAGTCCTTGAAAATACTCATGGCCTCCACATCCACAGACATTCCAGTGATACTTGAGAAAATTAATGAACCTCAGATCGAAGAGACATTTCCATCAGATGATGAGAAAGAAGAAGAAGAGGAGGAGAATGATAAATTACGAGATGCCTATAATCAACTTCATATACATAGCGTCCAAATCCTTAAAAGACTTGGGATGAATGAAACTAAAAATAAATTACTGCAAATGGATCTGGATAAAACTTTAGAAATCAATACTCAACTGATCAATGATCTTCAACAATACCACTCTAAAAATGATAAGCTAGAAAGAATCAATTTATCCCTCAAATCTGAATCCTTAAAACTAACTAAACAGATTGAACTATTCGAAGATGAAATTATGCATCTTAAGAATGAAAATCACACACTTAGGTTTAATGCAGAACAATCTAGGAAATCTGTTGAACTAAATTACAAATTCTCCCAGAGTAGTGAAAAATTAGAAAAACTCTTAAGGATGGGAAGACCTGGAAAAGACAAGAGTGGATTAGGATATGAAAAATTCAAACTAAGTTCTAAAAATGTAGCACCAATGATTGAGAAATTAGCTGCATCAGGAAGTAAAACAAAAGCTACTTCTATTTGTCATTCATGTGGAGACTTAAGCCATTTTAAATTTGAATGTATTACTCCTAGGTGGACTCAATCTAATTTTGGTCTGAATCATATTGGTAAATACAGACAAACTGGAAAAATAGTACAGAGAGCCAAGAGTCCACTAAACAATATGGCAAAAAGTAAAACACATCCATCTCCACCCAGAATGACCAAGAGAATGGAAGAGTTATTGAATGAAGTGGCTAACCTGAATCGAAAAATAAATGATCTAATGAAATAAGGAAAAATGATTCAGTTACCTAATGTACCTAGACATGTTCCTGACAAATCCTCAAGAAAACCTGTCACAACATGGGTAGTGAAAGCAAAGAAAAATTGTCTTGTTACTCACTTAAATCATTCAACAAGCAATAATACTAAATGGTACGTAGACAGCGGGTGCTCAAGACATGTCATGAGTGATAAATCCCTTCTCTCAAATTACTCAAATCTTGATGATGAGATAGTCACTTATGGTGATGGAAGCACCACTAAGGTAGTAGGGTGTGGAACCATAGATGGAATGGAGATGCAAAAAAATGAGAATGCTTTTTGCATAAAAGGACTGACCCACTATCATTTAAGCATCTCTCAAATATGTGATAACAAACATGTGGTTACTTTTGAAAAACTAAAGTGTAAGATCTTGGATGTATCGGGAAAACCCGTTATGGAGGGTCTTCGCACCAGTGACCACTGTTATGTCATCAAAGGCAATGGAAAGGTTGATCCATATGCTTAGTAACAAATGAGCATGGAAAACATGTCTAGGCTATAACATCTAAGTCTGGATGAATACATGCAAATGATGCACTTTTGATGATTATCATGATATATCGGAGGGTTCTATACCTCAAGAACTTTTTTTTTGTAGATAAACATTATTGATGTTTATAAATTTTGATGTTACAATTTTTTGTAAAGATTTTGATTACATACTGAAGCTAATATGAAAATATTTGAAGATATACATATATGGAAGGTTATCGAAAACTAGAGATAATATGTCCTAACTTTCTTCTCGATAAGTGAATCGTTAAATCGAATGAGCTGTCGATATCATTGAAACCACATCGATCCCATCGACGCCCTCTCAAGAAATTGAAATGTCGGGTCGATTGGTCTGCCCTCGAACTCATCATCGATAACATCGATTAGGGTATATCGATATCATCGAAACCAAGTTCGATGATATCGAAGGTTACTGCCCGATAAAAAGTGAACGAGCAGGAAAAATTCATTTCATTATTTGATGCTTGTCTTTATCTCTGCCGCTCATCCTCCTCAGCCATTTTATAGGTTTGTTTATCCGTGAGCCTTCCAAGATCACCCAAATCAGGTAATTCCTTGTCTATTCTCTTGATTTCTTAAGATTGCATCTTGTAACTTTGGTATTTCTAGAATAGGGTGAGAAGTACTGTCTAGAGAATCATCAATTCGTGGTTAAATCCTTCAATCTTCTATCAGATTCCATTATCCATCACCCCATTCTTAGTTGAAAATGCTCAATGGGGAAGGACAAAGGAAAAACTCCTGTTACTGGGGAATCCTTAAGATCCTCTAAACATAAAATCCTTACACCTAAAGACAGGGTAAGGGCTTTTAATCAAGGGACCCCAACACGCCAGCAAAGTTCCAGAAAAACATCGCATGTTGGGTCTCAAAGTGCCGCACCTGTTTCTCCTCCTGCTGCGGTAGACCCTATTCTGGCCAAATATATTGGGAGACAGTTAGTGCATGAATGCAAAGTTGATAGGGATTGCCTCAAACACTACAACTTGGAACCTTTGCTGGCTACAATAGATTGGCTGCGTATGCTCAATTTTGGTGGCCCATGTCATAACGAAAGGACCAATAGATTCTTTGCTTATAGTCATTCTCATGTCATAAAACCTCCTTCCATAATTGTCTCTGTTGGGGATACCGATGTCGAAATTACCTCATAACCTATTGTAAGTATTTTTGGTCTCAGTCTGTCTCCAGTCTGTCTCTCTGATCTGGATCCTGAAAATCCAGTGACTCTATTTAAGATCACGTCATTTCTATGCCAGGGTAGGCATATTCCTTGGTATCAGGGTAATGCATTAGAGGAAAAATATATGGCTCCCAAGTACCGAATTTTTCACGGGATATTCACCACAAACGTGTACCCTCGAGGAACAAACCGATCTAACCTTATAGGATTTATGGTCATGATAATGTATTGTGTGGCAACTGGGATCGAGCTATGTCTTTCCACTCTAATTATTCACTAGCTAGTGTTTGCCATTCACACTTCTAAAGACATCCATCTACCTTTCCCTCGGATTATTCATGTGCTAAGTGATAATATCAGACTTCCATTGACAAGTGATCGGGAGCTACCTCTCCAACACTTCAACAAAGTCAATATTAGGAAGATGGATTGGAAGTTTCATCGATATCTAGAAGATCAACCTGAGGAGAAGATTCATGAAGAAGGTGAAATGGGTGAAGGAGCAGTATAGGCCGAGGGAGACCCACTTGAATCACAGCAAGCTCTACCTCTAACCGACCCTGTGCAGACCAAAAGATTCAAATTACATTAAGATCAGATTGGGACAATATTTCGAGAAGTAACTCAGATGAAAGAAACGATGAATGAACGATTCACTGTCCTGGAACGATTGGTGGCTGGGTGTAACAAACGATGAAGTAACTAGTTGATCTGATGACATGCCGACGAGACGATACCACACCATTCATCAACCCCTCCATCATAGTATTGATAGCCTTCATGCCGTCACATACACCAGATACTTATCTCTACATACGAGCATGGATATCTTATTGAATGCCCTGCCATCTTGTGAGTGTATGTGATGGCCAGCTAACTATGGACAGTCTAACAAGTTTTTTTTTTTTTTGTAGTGATACTTGTCCTCTGAAGGAGGAAAATACGGTGGTTCTTATATGCCCATAGATGGGGAAAATGTGTGTTAGTGGATTGTTAATTTTGCCAAGCTTTGGCCAACGTATTTTGGATGGTTGGATATTGCCAAACTTGGGCAGTGTGTTCTATTTTAGATATTTTTGGCTTGCATGATGATATATATATTGGATGCCTTTTCTCTGTCATCTTTATCTGCTCAGGATATTCATGAATTATCTTATCTGAATTTATATTGCATATCTATGGAATGATGAATGCAACTAGTATATATTATTTTGACTACTATTGTGAGCTATCTTATGGTCTTTACATAGTTTAAAACCATTCTGTTATTCTTGAGAAATCACAGCTCTCCTTTAACTGTGATTCTCCCAAGTTTGTATGCTCCAACTTCAATCATTCATGTTATTTTGGTTTATGATTGACTTTGTCAATGACTGACAAAAAGAGGGAGAACAAATCTCACCAAGGAGAAAATTGTGTGTATCTATGTCTGTATGGTGGTGTAGGTGTTAGGGGTAGCAGCTGTAAGAAGATAGGGGGAACAACTATTACTGAAGCTTACATTTTTTTGTATGGACTCAAACAACATACTTGTAAAATTATGTAAAGTTCTTGTACACACAATTTATGGTGTTGGTCTAGATGTTGTTTTAGGATTTCAGGTGTTTTATCACATAATTGACAAATGAGGATATAGAAAGTGCCCTGGTTTGTCAATTAACGTGAGTGTTGAGTCAGCAAGACAAGTGAGCCTTATAGGAAGATTGTTCAAGCATCTACCTCAATCGATGTGGCTTCAAATCTCTACAAAGGTAAACTTAGCCTCTTATCCTATGTCTCAAAACACCAGGTATGTAAAACCCTTAAAAATAGTTAGAATAATATAGGGTTTTAGGTGTAAAAACTGTTTTTCAAAATCAAGAAAATCTCTAAGTTTTCACCCATTGTCGATTTATCGATGGCGCTTCGATGAAACCGGACTCTGTTATTGATGTCCTCAAAACTCACTCTATGTTATTGAAATGAGGACTTCAGATGTCCAGCAACCAAAATAAATCTTGGACTGAATTCTCAATGAATCTATGACAGTATCGATATCATCGACGTTTGAATCTCGAGTTCATCAAAACGCCTCGATAAAATCAACATTTGGTAAGTTTGTGTCTAGTAAGTAGTTAAGGAAAATCATGTGATTTTTTATTTCTCGAAGAGAGCCTCGAGAACTTCAAATTTCAAATCTTGATGATATCGATGGCCCTTCAATGATATCGGATTGGGACACAAATTGTCCATCAAGCCTTCAGGTAAATTCTTTTAAATGTTTGAGGTGTCGAAAATCACTCGATGATATCGACATTCAAAGATCGATCATATCGAGACTAGGTCGATGTCATCGAATCGAGACACAAAACCATTCAGTGAGTTTATATGAAAATTCCTTTAGAAAATCGATGAATCGAAACTGGTATCGATATCATCGATATTCAAAACTAGATGACATCGATGAATGGTCGATCATATCTATGCCTATTCAGTTCCTAAGGTAAGTCTGCTCTCGGGTTTTTAAATGTCGAGGAATCGAACCATAGGCCGATGAAATCGGTGTTCGAAATCTGATGACATCAAAGCATGTTTGATATCCTCGATCAGTTGGGAAAAAGGTTCAAAAGTGTTTGACATATTGAGTTTTTGTCATCGAGCGACCATTCGATGTTATCGAGAGTATACGCTCGATGATATCGAAGCTTACTCGATGATATCGAACTTTATCAAAAATTATGATTGTTTTATTTCCATTGGAACTTTTTGCCTATTTAATGAGAGCTTCCCTTAGGTTGTAGTAGAGAAAAATACATAGAGCTTTCGAGTGTTTAATTCAGATCACCTACCCTAAGCCCTTTTATCTCATGAGAGTTCATTCCTCAATCCACCCTCATCATTGATATTCAATAGAGTGGATTGGTGAATAAACTTCTGTATTCAAAGATCCTTCAGCTACCACCTTAATGGTAAATCATTGAGCTAAGATTCCTTGAATGCATAGATTGTGGTATTACTCTATCACTCTAATGATTAATCATTTAATAGAGTAATCACCAACATAACCTTGAGCCAACCCGTCACCTTACATTGGAGAATCATAAGTGTTATGGATCAAGGGAGCTGAAGATTCTTCATTAACAAAGGAGGACATCTTCATCAATGTGCTAAATGGGGCTCATCTACTTATTTGTAAGTCATTAGAGTCCAGAGACCCCGCTGATCATTCCTTTGTGTAGGATTGGATCACAGGTGATTCTCACCCCTTTCAAGTCCTCATAGGACGCCTTCGACGGGAGAATATGTGAATGTTCTCATAGGAGGTCTTCGACGGGAGAATATAAAAATGGTCGTGTTTGGGATTGTTATTTACTTTTAATACTTATGTGATTTCTCTGAATGTTCTCATAATGCATACTTACATGATTACCTAAAACAAATTAGAACCACTTCTCACACACTATCACATCTATCATGAATTATGTTCCTCATTTTGTTTATGTTTTGAATAGTCTTATAGAGTTTCAAATCGATATTATGCCTGGTACCGCACCTATCTCGAAGGCCTCGTATTGTATGACATTGATGGAGTTATGAGAACTACAGGCGTAGTTGGACGAGTTCCGGGAGTTAGGTTTTATTCGTCCTAGCAGTTCACTGTGGGGAGCCCTGGTATTGTTCATGAAGAAGAAGGATGGCTCGTTGAGTCTCTGCATGGATTACCGCGAGCTCAACAAAGTCACTATCAAGAACAGATACCCGCTCCTGAGGATTAATGATTTATTCGACCAGCTGCAGGGTGCACAATTTTTCTCCAAGATTAACCTACGGTCTGACTATCATCAGATTCGAGTCCGAGAGGTGGACATTCCAAAGACAGCTTTTCGGACGCGCTACAGTCATTTTGAGTTTTTATTCATGTCTTTTAGGCTGACTAATATGCCCGCAGTCTTTATACAGCTAATGAACAAGGTCTTCCGGCCTTACCTCGACCAGTTTGTTATAGTCTTCATCGATAACATTCTGGTCTATTCGAGGACTCGGGAGGACCATGAGGAGCATTTGAATATTATGTTGGAGACCCTCCTTGCCCACCAGTTATATGTGAAGCTGAAGAAGTGCGAGTTCTGGCAAGAGGAGGTGAAGTTCCCCGGTCACGTGGTGACGAGGGAGCGTGTCGCTGTGGACCCCTTGAAGATTGATGTAGTGCATTAGTAGGGCCAGCCCACGAACATGTCTGAGATCCATATTTTCCTTGGTCTAGTGGGATATTATCAGCGATTCATTGAGGGATTATCCTGCATTGCAGCACTGCTGACCCGATTGGCACGAAAGGGCGCCGAGTTCATCTGGAGTGACGCCTGTGAGGAGGCATTTATGGAGTAGAAGGGCTGCCTCACATCCACTCATGTCCTCACTCTTCCCTCTGGGAGTGATAGGTTCATTGTGTTTACCGATGCCTCGAGAGTTGGTTTGGGTACCGTCCTGATACAGCACAGGAAGCCGGTGGCGTATGCCTTATGCCAGCTTAAGGTCCTTGAGCTGAACTACCCCATGCATGATCTAGGGTTAGCAGTAGTTGTCTTCGTACTGAAGGTGTGGAGGCATTATCTTTATGGGGTTAGGTTCGAGTTCTTCTCGAACCATAAGAGCCTGAAGTATTTATTTTTGCTGTCGGAGTTGAATATGCAGCAGAGGCGATGGATGGAGCTCCTGAAAGATTACGATTTCAACCTTCAGTACCACCTAGGCAAGGCAAATGTGGTGGCGGACACGCTCAGCCATCAACCACGAGGCCTGGTGGAGCAGATGCTGGTTTGTGAATGGAAGATGCTCCTAGATGTATTAGAGTTTGACTTTGAGTTTGGTCTGCAGTCATCTATTCTTCAACTTTCAAGCATATCTATTCAACCCTCTCTTGTCGCAAGGGTGATCAAGGTTCAGTAGACAGACAAGTCGTTGCAGGGATACCGAGTAGAGGCAGCATCCGTGGAGGAGTCAGACAGACATATTGGTTTCGATGGTGGACTTCACTTTAGAGGCCGATTGTGTGTTCCCGATATGCAAGAGGTGGTAGAGATCTGATGACCGAGGTACACTGATCGCGACTTACTATCCACCCAGTCTCCATAAAGATGTATCGAGATATGAGGAGGCAATATTTTTGGCCGAGGATGAAGTATAAGATTGTTAGTTTTATGGCCGAGTGTGACACTTGCCAGTGTGTCAAGGTCAACCACCATAGACCCCGCGGTCCCTTGTAGCCGTTAAGCATTCCACTGTGGAAGTCGGAGCACGTGTCGACTGATTTCATCATGGGCCTACCGAGGACTCAGCACGGTCACGACACCATTTGAGTTATCATCGATCATCTGACAAAGTCGGCGCATTTCATTCCGATTCGTGCATCCTAGACATTGGATTGGGTTGCAAAGATATTCATTGACGAGATTGTGAGACTGCACGCCATTCCTGTTTCCATCATTTTCGACCAAGACCCTCGATTTACGTCTTAGTTTTGGAGGAGCTTCTAGTCAGCTATAGGTTCTTCGTTATAGCTTAGTACTGTTTATCATCTGCAGACTTATGGGCAGACCGAGAGGATCAACCAAATTCTTGAGGACATGCTCAGAGTTTCTGTGATCTATTTTGCGAGTAGCTGGGATAAGCATTTATACCTGCCCGAGTTCGCGAACAAGAATAGCTACCAGGCGACCATTGACATGACTCCTTTTGAGGTTTTATATGGTAGGCCATGTAGATCTCCAAGTTATTGGACCAAGGTTGGAGAGCGTCGTCTCCTAGCTCCTGAGCTTGTGTAGTAGTCGTCAGTGGTCATCGACATTATCAGGTAGTGGATGTGCACAGCTCAGAGCTGACAGAAGATTTTTGCTAATCGTCAGCATCGACCCCTCGAGTTTGCAGTAGGGGATATGGTGTATCTCAACGTCTCACCCATAAAGAGCGTGGTGCAATTTGGAGCAAAGGGCAAGCTTCTCCTGAGATTCATAAGACTTTTTGAGATCATTGGGCATGTGGGCGCCGTGGCCTACAGGCTTGCCTTACCTTCTGAGTTGTCCAGTATCCATAACGTGTTTCATAATAAATGTTACAGAAGTGTGGGTCAGACATTGCTTTGGTGATTGATTGACAGCCCCATGAGGTCCGTGAGGATGCTTCTTATATTGAGCAGCTAATTCGCATCCTTGATTGAATGGAGTAGGTTCTCCGGACCAAGGTCATTCCCATGGTGAAGGTTTAGTGGAGTCATCATTCGGAGGCAGAGGCGTCTTGGGAGCGTGAAGCAGAGATCAGGGAGCGTTATCCTCATCTGTTTGTTGATTGATTGATTGTATTGTATTATCTATTGCTTTATGTTGATTGATTGATTGTATTGTATTATGTATTGCTTTATGTTGATTGATATATATATGCGATTATGTTTTGCCTTATTCCGTGTTTTATCCTCGATGTGGTAAATTTTGAGGACGAAATTTCTTTGTGGGAGGGGGGGAGATGTAAGACCCTTAGCCTTAGTGTCCATTTTGTTCAGTTAGGTCCCTCGGTACTACTGGTCGAATTTCAGCGACCCGTGACCTTTAAATTTTGTTTGCGATCATCCTTAAGTCCCATCATATAAACTCGACTCAGATTGACCCGAAACCTATATCGTTGCGACTGCATCGACGCCACGGTTCCAACGTTGCGTCTCGTGCATGAATCCGACATATGCATCAAAAGATATAGGCCGCGCTCTATTTGGACCATTGATTGTGTTTAGTGGGACCCACTTAGCTTGGCACATTTTCCCTTACATGCATGACATCATCCATCCATAATTGCCTAGCCACACTATAGCTAGCCTACGCTCTAGCCCCTAGCAAGGCATGAGAGATCTCTCCCAAGCAAATCATGACTTTTCTTTTATCTAGGCCATCATTACATGCCTTCTGTAGAAAACAAATCATTGCTCCCATGCTACAAGTCTTCCATATCTCTTTCTCTCCCTCATTTCTCTCCTTCTCCTTTGCTAGAGCACCCATGGCCGTCTCACCCTAGCTGAAAATTCTAGCACCTTTTCCCTCATTTCTCTCCTCATATAACCCTCAACTTTTAATCTCAAACATAGATCCTTGCACCTTAGAGCTTAAGGAGTCCATTGATAGAAGAATCTTGGAGGTCTCTTGAGGTGGGTGCACACTTAGCTTAGGTTTTCTAATTTTTATTTATAGATCTTCTTCATCTCGTCTTTAAGACCTTGTGGGGCCCATCAAATGATGGTGGAGGTCCCGAAGTTTCCATGGGTGTGGCCAATGGCCCACCCCTTTTTGCATGCATGTTCCATGGGTGGGGCCATTCTCCATGGACCCCATCATGACTTCTTTTTTTCTTCCATGCATGTCATTTTAGGGTCATCTAGACCCTAGATCTCGATGGGGATGGCATCCCCACCTTAAATTTGTTTTTTTTTTTTTTTTTTTTTTTTTTTTATGCATGCATGTGCTAGATCTAGGTTGTAAATGATATAATAGATGATATGAATGTGTGTGATGAAGGGAGGGCCTCAATAGTGGCGGAGACCCTCTCTTGTGGCCAAATTTTTATTTTCCCCTTATTTTATTCTTGAATCCTGATGTGTGTGGCCCACTTAGTGGCCCTGGAATATCCAGACCATCCAAGCAAGGTGGATGCCTATTGTTGTCCATTCTATGGACGTTGGCATCCCATTTGCTCCATATTAGATACATGCAATGGGTTTTATGAAAGGGGTATGACCTGGATGTTTGTGGGGCCCACTAAGGTGGACCATAAAAATTTTTTGTGGGGTATTTTCTCCTATACTTAGTAGTTATGTTCAGACGTACCTTGCTGTCCAAAAAAATTTTGGACTATTTTTGGGTTGTTTTTGGCATGGATTATGGACTGATTAGAGGGATGTTTTACCCCCATTATTAGATTATTTATGGATGTGTGGACCCCACCTAAAAGCATGTTAAATTTCATCTCCATTCGTCCTTGTTTGATCACCCAAAAGAGTGAGCCAAGAGGGGTGGACGGTCTAGATTTTCTAGACTGTCCACCCTCTCTTCATGTTGTGAAAATCAAAATATCAATTTGATGTTGAGTTGGTGGGCCACTTTTGTGGACCTCACTTTGATGTATATTAATAAAGGGAGGTTGGCCCCATATTTTCTAAATTTTTGGCGGACCTGGGCCCACTCTAATGAGGTGTACAAATTGGGGGACATCAACATTCTTTCTGCAGAAATTTATTTCTGGACCTTGCTGTCCATTTTTATAAAATGTGTTTAATTGAGTTTATGGCCTTACTCTTTACCCATTTTGTGGCCGACCTTGTGGGAACCCATCGCAGATGCATGTGGGCCACTTGAACTTGCAACTTTTGGGGGGTTTTGGGGGGCTGGAACAACATCACCATGCTGGATGCCCAGCTAGCCTGACGTCTAGCCATGGGCTGGCCATCCTCCCCTCCCTGGCCCACCTTGATGTATGTATTTCCTCCAAACCATCCTCCCTGGTGTTGTCCATTGATGTGTGGATCGTTCCCTGGTGGGACGTCCACCATCTGAGCCCATCTTGATGTGTATTTTACTGGTCATCCAGGCCCTTGGGACGTCCAGAATTTCCTAGGGTGATGCTGGACCTGCAGACCAGTAGCAGGCCGACTTGATTTTATGTGTTGTATTCACCCTCTCCATCTGTTGGGGGCCCACCATGATGACTAGGGACCACTATAAAATATACTTTTACCCCAAAATTATTATCTACTGGACTTCAGCAGGCCTAGGAAGCTGTGAAGGCCGAATGTCCAGAAAGGTACTAAGAAAGAAATTGTGTATGTGGCTAAATATTTGAAGGATGTGGGGCTCACCAAATGGAAAAGTATTGTGTGCATATACTATATTTTTGTTGGCTTAATTAGTACCTTGTTAAGCCCACTTTTAGTTGATTGATTGGACCCAACATGGTCCAGATTTTTTTGGGATGGCTAGCAGGCCCAGATGCGCTGGGATGTCCAGCCTTGGCCCAATTGTGTATGTGGGTTGTTATCATCATCATGCTGGACTTGTGGGCTGACCTGTATGTGTGATTGGGTCCTTGATTGCCCACCAATTTTACCCAGATATGGGCTAATATTGAAGGGCTCATTTGACCCACTTGGGTATG
The DNA here is from genome assembly GCA_030180095.1 of Magnolia changhungtana. Lineage (NCBI taxonomy): Eukaryota > Viridiplantae > Streptophyta > Magnoliopsida > Magnoliales > Magnoliaceae > Magnolia > Magnolia changhungtana. The sequence continues at coordinate 4,278,688 of JASAUF010000653.1, read as the reverse complement.
TTTTTGCCTATGTGCTTGGGCTTTTGAGCTGCCCACTAGGTCCAACATAATGCACGAATTCAGTGGCTATTGTTCTTGGGTCATAGTTTACCTTTTTGGGCCCATGATGTGATGTGAGGGCTTTGGGCCATTTTCTTGGGGCCCATTATGTGTTATGATAAGTATGTATTGCTGCCCTCTTTTTTTTTTGGTAGTACTTGGGCCTTAGGCCTTTGTTTAGCTAGTTTTCTTGTTGGGCCACCTTCTTGGGGACAATGGTGGTTAAATGTTCCCATTGTGGACCCCTCTCCGCCCATTTGTTAGGCCCATTCTCATCGTTTGGTGGTTGAATGCCCACCTTAGACCCTTTGCTAGGTCCATTCTTATCATTTTAGGCCCATAGTATTACTCTCTTAGTCTTTGCGGGCTACCCCAAATTGTTCGGCCCCACTAGTAGTTGTGCTCTTTCCATTCCATGTAAAATTGTCTAAATACCTAGACTCGATCTTATTATGAGAAGAGTACAACATTGTCACATGACATAATTAGTTATCTTCATGACCCATTCCCATGTGCATCATATGTGTGCTTGGTTGAGATGTGATTAGTCATGGTTTATGTCATTGGGCAGGCTGTTATGGGACTCCCTGAGTGATGGAGTTACCCCTCTTAAGCTCGTTGTATGCACAGGACTAATGCGTGGTTGATTTATGTGATTCATGCATCTAGCATTGCATAGCATGGTTGATATTCACCCTAGGTTCATCAGGGCCATAGCCTCCACAAGCATATTGTAGGTGGCCAGATTTGGACACTGAAAATATTAGTTTGAGCATTGTAGGCACGTAGGATATCCTTGGGTGAAAGTCACAGAACCTTCATGGTACCATTAGATGCTCTAACATCGAGACCGAGTGGAAAACATGAGCGTCGATGTCTTTACCTTTAGGCCACGTCTCCTACTGTATCGTGGTTTGTTGGAAAGGTGTGTGGCCATATCCACCCAAGCGAGGGGGCATTTAAGCTAAGCTGAGTTTGACCAGCTCGTAAATGGGTCCGCTACCGTCAAGCCTTGTTGGTGATTGGATGTCTACAGGCGGGTAGTGAGGTCTCTTATGCTCGTTAGGTTGCTCGGCTGGGGCGACAACAGTTTATGTGGAGTGTACTTGACCCTGGTGATTTCCTAGAGAGGAACTGTACTGATATGTGGACTTGATATGAGGATTGACATGATTTCATTGCACATTACATATGGCACTTGGCCATATAGGCCCGCATTGCTTAGCCTTAGGTTGGGTGATGGTATTTTGCATTGAGTTGCATAGCCTTTGGTTGGTAGATGATATTCCTGCCTTACATTTACATAGCCTTGTTACGGCTGTTGATATTCATGATCTTGCTGCACATTCTGCATACTTTGATATTGCAATCATGACACTTGTCCTACACACACTTACACTGCCCTCTAAGCTTTGTATAAGCTTATACATGATTGATGCATGCAGCTGATTCTAGGTAGTGAGCGGGAGTAGGAGCAGGAGTCGTCGTGGATCTTTTGGAGTTTTGCTTTATAGCCTTTGTATCTTTCTCCTTCGAACCTTGTATTGTAAAAGTTTTAATTCTTAGTGGATTTTGTAATAGTATTTCTATAGTTATTATCTGTGGTTATGATGTTATGATCTTGGGTATGCTCAGGATCGAAACCTGGTGTATGGGTGCTAGGAGCCGAGAATGGGGTACACGAAGGCTGTCGGCGCCGGATTTGATAATCGAGAATTTTGTAAGCCCGATTTTCGAGTTTGGTGTACGATAGTTTGTGATCGTGTTCATCAACGATATCCTAATTTACTCGAAGAGTCAAGAAAAACACAATCAGCACCTGCACATAGTTTTGAATACCCTGAAGGAGAATTAGTTGTATGCCAAGCTAAGCAAGTACGAATTCTAGAAAGAGGAAGTGAAGTTCCTGGGACATGTAATGAAAGTAGAAGGAATTGTTGTTGATCCGGCTAAGGCAGAAGTGGTATCTAAGTGGGAGCAGCCCACTACAGTTACTGAGGTTCGGAGTTTTCTCGGTATGGTAGGGTACTACAGGCACTTTATCAAGGAATTCTATAGGATTGCACGGCCACTCACCCAACTGACAAAGAAGAACAACCAATTTATGTGGGATGAGAACATAGAAGTGGCCTTCCAAGAGTTAATGATGAGACTGACTTCCGCACCAATACTTACTCTTTCACAAGAGGGAGAGACATTCGTGGTGTATAGCGATGCGTCAAAGTTAGAGCTGGGATGTGTGATGATGCAAAATGATAAAGTGATCGCATATACTTGGAGGAAGTTGAAGAAGCATGAAGAAAATTATCCGACGCACAATCTGGAATTGGCAGCAGTAGTCTTCGCCCTGAAGATATGGAGACACTATCTCTATGGGGAAGAATTCCAGTTGTTCAGCGACCACAAGAGCCCAAAGTATATATTCTCGCAAAAGGACTTGAACATGCTCCAGCGTCGGTGGATGGAAACACTTAAGGACTTCCACTTTGACATATCTTACCATCCATGTAAGGTGAACTCTATGACTAATGCGCTGAGCCGGAAAAAGGAGCACGAGACGATAGAAACCTTGATGATCAAGGAGTGGGAGATGATGGAGTTCATACTGGACTTCGACATCTAGCTTACCCTTATGAGCCTGATGTTTATGTGGCTCTATTTACTACAGAGCCGACCCTGGTTCAACAGATAATCTTTGCCTAAGACAAAGACGAGTGGCTTGTCAAAATGAAGGAGAAGTGTAGGGGCGAAGAAATGCCCGATTGGAGGGTTGGTAATGACGACAGTCTTTGTTATCGGGGGCGAGTATGCGTACCCAACAATGCTAATTTAAGAAAAGAAGTCATGGTAGAAGCCCACCATTCCAAGTTAGTTATCCACTCAGGTAGCACTAAGATGTATAATGATGTCAAGAGACAGTACTGGTAGGACTACATGAAAAGAGATATAGTTGATTTCATGGCAAAATGTATGGCGTGTCAGAAGATCAAGACCGAGAATCGTAAGCTCGTTGCCTTCCTTCAGCCATTGCCGCTGATTAAATGGAAGTGGGACAACATCTCCATGGACTTCATATCCAGCCTTCCTAGGACATAGAAGAAGCCCAACTCGATTTGGGTCATTGTCGATAGGCTAACAAAGGCTGCCTGGTTCCTTCCGATTCGCACGACCGATTCGACCGATAGCCTGGCAAGGTTATATATTCGGGAAGTCGTGCGATCCTAAAGAGTTACGCTGGAGATCACATCAGACTGAGATTCAGGTTTACTTCTTCCTTGTGGAAGAGGTTGCAAAAAGAGATGGGCATAGAGCTCAAGTTCAGTATAATGTTCCATCCTCAGACAGACGGGCAGACCAAGATGGTGAATCAGATCTTGGAGGACATGTTGAGGGCATGCATTTTGGACTTTCAGGGTAAATGGGACAACCACTTGGCTCTGACAAAATTTGCGTATAACAACATCTTCCAATCCAGCATAGGAATGGTGTCATATGAGGCTCTCTATGGCCACCCTTGCCGAGCCCCTCAATACTGGGCAGAAATCAGAGAGAGAAGCTTGTTAGGGCCCAAGCTTATTCAAGCTACTACCCAGGTCATTAACATTGATCGGAAACGATTATGCAGCACTCAGAGCAGATAGAAGAGCTATGTGGATAATCGACGTCGTGACTTCGAATTCTCTGTGGGCGAACACGTATTCTTGAAGATTTCGCCTATGAAGGACCTGATGAGGTTTGGGAAGAAGGGAAAGTTGGTGCCATGATTTATTGGGCCGTTCAAGATCTTAAATCATGTGAGAGCCATGACATATCGCTTGGCACTGCCTACTGCACTGGCTAAAATTCACAATGTCTTCCACATATTCATGTTGAAGAAGTATACGCCAGATAAGTCACACATCGTCAGCTAGGAGCAGGTTGAGCCCACTGAAGATGCTTCTTACACCGAGGAATGTCATGCCCTAAACTCGAAAACTGGGCTCAAAAAATTCCCGATCGCCGAATCCGGGGCCGACAGCCTCCGTAGTACCCCATTCTTGGCTCCCAACTCCCATACACCTGATTTCGATCCTGGGATCCTACAAGGAGGATTTTTCATTGTACATTTATCTCATAAGAAGCATAACTACAAGTTTACCCAAATCACAAAGGCAACATCATCATCACATATCCACTAATACAAACAGTTGAATACAGTGCCAAAAGGGAAATATACATTTATAAAAAATTGAAGCTCTAGAAAACAACTGCACCTCCAAGCTCAACGTGCTGCGACCTAACGCCACCTGCACGCATCTATCAAGCATAAGCTTATAAAAAGCTTAGAGGGTGGTGTAAGTGTGTGCGTAAGTTAAGTGTCAAGTATGCAATATCAAAGCAATACGGAAACATGCTGATAAGTCCATAAATACCATCATCCTTATCTAGGCTATGCAATACAGAAGTATAGTAAACCAAATGCTATGTACTGAGGATGCAATGCAATACGTAGTGTGAATGAAATGACCAAGCTGGAATGTAAAGTTAGGATGATAGTATGTAGTATCACAGGCTACAGGTCCATCACAAGGGACTTCTATGCAAACCAGTCTCATACCTAAATTTGGATAGATAGACTCAATGTGGTAAACTCTTGATCTCAGGTTGGCCACGCACCCCAACCGAAATCCTTACCATTGCGAAGGTACACATAACAATTAGTTGCGCACCACCAGCCTGAGTAGATAGTGAATGAATGAATGAATGAGCAAAATGCTGAGTCTATAAATCTTACTCAATAAGTCCACATATCAGAACCGTACATCTCTGGGATCATCACCGGGGTCTAGTACACTTTACGTCAGCTTGTCGCCCCTATCTGAGAGTACAACTAGGTAAGTAGAAGGGACTTCACTATCTGCCTGCTAATATCGGGCCTGGCTCGACGATAGCGGACCCATTCCTCAAGCTGATCAAATTCAACCTAGATATTGCCCCCTCACTCAGGCGGGTAAGGTCACAACTCTTTCCAACTGACCACGACACAGTGGCCGACCCGGCCTATTGATATACGGCCATCATGCGCTCATGTATATCTACTCGGTCTAGATGTTGAAGTGTCACCTGGCCTTGGAGGTTTAGAGATTTTCACCCAGGGACATCTATAACGCTCGTATGCTAGAACCAAACATTTTCGGTGTCCCATCTGGCGATCCACGACAGGCCTATGGAGGCCACGACCTTGATGTCGCTAAGGCGTATGATGGTCATATTACAAAATGCGAGATGCATGAGTCATACCATCCAGTCATGCAACAATCCTATGCGTACCATGTGCTCATGTGGGCAACTCCTCCTATCAGGGAGTCTCATAACAATCCTCCCTATGGCATATGCAATGATCAACCATATCTCATAATAAACATGAAGATGATGCGTATGGGCATGTATCATGATGCATGATGTCACATACTCATAATCGGCATCGATAACTGGCATCGATAATCGGCCTATATGTAAGGCGAGATCCGTAGATGAACAACTGATCTAAACTAAAATATAAAGATTGGCCCTCGATCGTGGATATGCCAAATCTGGTAGCACGGATCCATCCTTCTATGTCGATGATGAACCATCACTCATAATGGGGCCCAATGATTTGGGTTGCCCAGAATAATGAGAATGAGCCTAACAAAGGCCTAAGGGAAGGTCACAATGTGGACATTTAACCATCATCGCCCATCAATGTAGACATTTAACCAACATACTCCCATGGTATGGCCCACATAGCCAAATGGATAGTGGGGACTATGGCCTTACTTAAGGGCCTCACATACAATATAATAGGCCTCACATATCACATGGGCCTGATATACATCAAGTGGGCTACATCGTATGGGCCTCATATACATCAATGGGCTACATCGGATGAGCCTCATATACAATCTCAATGTGTCAAGTGCATCATAATGGGCCGCATCACATGGGCCTCAAATATATCACAATGGGCCGCATCACATGGACCGCATCATATGGGCCTCAAATACACCACATCTTCACGCCCCAAACTCAGAAAATGGGCTCACAAAATTCCCAATCGTCGAATCTGGCACCGATAGCCTTCTTAATGCCCCATTCTCGGCTCTCGGCATTCATATGCCAAGTTCCGATCTTGGGACCCTACAAGGAGGATTTTCAGTATGATTTTTTTTGGTAATGTAAAATAACCACAATCATAACCAAGTCACAAAACAACATCACCACATATCCACTATATCAAAACTTTAAGTACAATGCAGAAAGGAAAATACAAGGTGATCAAAAAGCTCCAAAATAGCTTGGTACACGCTCTAGCCTCAGCGCTGCTGCAATGCAACAACAACTGCACGCAACGGTCATGCATAAGCTTACAAAAGCTTAGAGGGTGGTGTAAGTGTGTGCACAAGGTGAGTAATAAGTATGCAATATTAGAGTAATGCGGAATATGTGGGTAAGTTCATGAATGCTATCAGCTGTACCAAAGTTATATGATGCAAGGCATGAATGTTATCGGCTATACCAAGGCCGTGAGATGCAAGGCCTATGTAGTCAAATGTCAAATACGATATGCAAAGCAAGCATGCTAGTCCTCATCAAGTACACATATCAGTACAGTTTCTCTCTCTTGGATATCACCGGGGTCTAGTATACTCCATATTGACTGCCGCCTCCCTAGCCTCACAGCCAAGCGAGTGGAAGAGACCTCACTATCTGCCTGACTAGTAGTCTGCCAATACCTACCCGGCTCATCGATAGCGGACTCATTTGTGAGATGGTCAAACTCAACCTAGCTTCCAACCACCTCGCTTGGGCGAATATGGCCACACCCCCTTCCAACCGACTACGACACAGTGGGAGATGAGGCCTACTGGTATTCGGCACTCGAGCGCTCGTGTATCCACTCGGTCTAAATGTTAGAGCATCTCCCTGTACCAAAAAGGTTTTGAGACTCTCACCTGAGGACATCCTAAGTGCCCACAGTACTAGAACCAAGTATTTCCGGTATTCGATACAACCATCCACGATGTGACTGTGGAGGCCACGACCTTGATGTCGTTAGGGCATACAATGAGCATGACATACAAATGCGAGATGTGTGAATCACACCATCAAATCATGCAGCAATCCAGCGCATACCGCGCGATCATGTGGGGCACTCTATCTCATAAGGAGTCCCATAAATGTCTTAGCCCAACCGGCTTATGCTATGATCAAACATTCCTTATATCAAGCATACATATGATGCATATGGGCATGAGTCATGGAATTATACTAAACATGTAATAAAGTAATGAACTATCCTTACAATGCAGATGGGCCTAACAGCCAACACACAACAAGTATGGGCCTATCAATGGGCCCCCAGGAGAGTTACAATGCAGACAATTAAGCAACATTATACTTACAATGTGGGCGTCAAACTATCATTGCTCCCAAGGCATAGTCCGTCATAAACATCATTACATAAACCATGGTGGAATTACACATTGTAAGGGACTTGTGTACATCCCATTGGGCCTCGACCCATGGGCCTCAAATACATCTAATGGGCCTCATAACATAGGTCTCATATATATCAAGGTGGGCCTCAATGGATGGGCCACAACTACATCAAGATGGGCCTAATCATATGGGCCTCATATATATACTAAGGTGGGCCTCAATGGATGACCACAAATAAATCAAGTTGGGCCTCATACATCCCAAAAAAAAAAAATCATATTGGAGGATCATTTGGACCATACCACAAATAGCAATGGAGATAATAATTTTCACGGTTAAATAAATCACAAGGCCCACTATAGAGTTTATTTTTCAACCAATCTAATTATAAGGTCATAAAGACTTGGATTAAGAGGGGAAAACAAATATCATATTGGTCCAAACCCTGTAGCCCAAGGGTTTTAATGGTGGATATTCAAACCCACTATTTCCTGTAATGTGGTACACTTGATCAACGGCTGGATGGGATGGCCCACCATGATGTATTTTGAGATCTAACCTATTCATAAATTAACATAGTGATAGATGAAATGGAAACAAATATCGACTTAATAGGAAACTACTCTGACCCTAAGAAATTTGAACGGTGGATGTCACTATCCACAACTTTAAATGGTGGGGGCCACTTGAACCTTAGGTCTGTCTCATTTTTAGCCTCAAGCTTAAGGACGAGCTTGTCAAATGGTTGGACAATATGGATACAACACATGCATCATGGTGGGCGCCATCATCCAAATAGTGGACGGTGTGGATAAACACATACATCATTAGGTGGGTCCCACCGTCCAGTGCTGTGGACGGTGTGGACAAAACACATACACCATGGTGGGTTCCACCGTCCACTACCGTGGACGGTGTGAATAAAAGACATACGTCAGTGGGTTCCACGTGGGGCTCACCATAATGTTTATTTGTCATCCAATCTGTTGGTAAGGTCACACGGATCTGGATGAAAAGGAAAAACAAATTTCATAATGCTCTAAAACTTCTGTGAAAACCTAAAAGGGTTTCGATGGCAGGTGTTCAATCAACACTGTTTCCTGTAGTGTGGGCCATCTCAGTTTTGTATACGGCAAATATTTGGGGTGGCCCGCGGCTAGGAGGGGGGCCACCAAATGCACGGCGTGGATGTTCGGCACACATCATGATGGAGCCCACGGCTGGGACCCCTGTCCCTACTCCACGCAGCAAGCAATAATGTCCTGCACTGTTGATGCTGCAGCAGCAGGCGCTGCATGTTTTGTTATTTTTTTGTTCAAAGGTTTTCTTAGGTGGGGCCCACATTAGTAAAATCCACCCCACCTGTTGGTTTGTATTGCTCAAGACAAACCCATCAAGCCCAATATTCGATATATTTCAATATGTAGAAACATGAGGGTAGATTTTGATGGTAAAACCACTGTTTTCTATACTATGGCCACCAGAAAATCAGATTGGGTTCATTTTTTGGATCAACGTCTAAAATGAGTTGGGAAATAGGATGGATGATGTGGATTGGGTCAATGCATCAAGGTGGGGCCTATATGAGCAGGCTTCCCACAAGCTTTGAACCAAAGCTAATGTTTGTGCTTTCAGATAACGTCCAACGTCCCTCGACACTGGACAGTTTGGGCACACCAGGTTATAAGGTGGGCCACCAAATGGTGGATGGTGTTGTTATAACAAATATATAAAGTGGGCTCCACCTATAAATGGCTTGGATAAAATACATGCTTCATGGTGGGGTCCATCCAGGTGGGCCACACAGCCCCATCATCACATACAATAGAATAAAAAAAGAAAGAGAGAGGGAGAGAGACACGTGATGATAGAGGGACCCCGACACTATGGGCCCTCCCTTGCATGACTTACAACATACATCAAGTGAGTCCCATTTCATATGGGCCCACCGATCAAAATCAACGGTGGAGATCCTTTCTCCACCGAAATGGAAGGTCTAGATGACCCTATCCATGCAAGGAAAAATAAACATTATGATGGGGTCTATGGAGAATGGCCCCATCATGGAATGATCATGAGAATTAAGGTAGGCCATCGGCCACATCTAGGGTCCAAAGTGAGATCCATACCATCAATTACTAGGCCTCACTTGGCCCATCATAAAAACATGAAAATCTAGGCCTATGAAACACCCACCGTTCAATCATCTTAGCCTGTTGGAACGCTGATCTCCTTGTGTCTCACTTTGATGGAAGGTGATAAAGATTGAATGGTTAGGATGAAGGATTTTAGAATAGGAAGTGGGTCACATACATTACACTTTTCTCTCACTCGGGGAAGCTTGGACGTCCACTCTTTTCTCTCTTGAATGGCTTGGAAAATGTGTTGAGAAAGAGAGAGAGAATGGTGGTTGTAAGGAAGAGGTGATGGGTGTGAGTGATGGATGTGAGGTGATGTTGTACTTGACTTGAGAGTTAACTTGGTGGTTACTTGACCTGGGGAGAAAGAAAGCATGGGTGTGTACTTTGATTAATTGATTGATTGATGGGATGGGTTATAGAGATTCTCTTGGGATTATAAAAGCATGGTGTTTCTTCAAAATAAACGCTAACCCACATCTTCTGACCTACGTATCGAATCGGTGCATGAGCCGTGACATTGGAACCGCAGCGATGGTGCGGTCGCAATAGTAAAAGTCTCGGATTAAGTCGACTCGAATCTACATCATATGACTTAAGATCGCGCGTAAACGTCAATTACAGGTCCCAGATTGCTAAAATTCAACGGAAAGGATCGCGGGAGTCAACGAAATAGTACGGACTAGGATACGGGCCTTATAGCTCTCCCCCACCTAATAAAAATTTTATCCTCGAAATTTATACTACCATCGCAGCTAACCATAACTCATAAGGGAATAGAAAATATAACATCATATATAATCAAAACACAATACATCCCATCAGATTGGGCCGTTTGGATCAAACATATACATCATGTGGGGCCCACGTCCCTGAGAAAAGGGATGGATATCATGTATATAGCACATACAACAACATGGGCCACTAGCTGGACGTCCAGCCCACCAACTTGTTGGACCTACAGGGCATCCAACAATGGACACCCTAGATAAAACACATAAATGATGGGCCTCACCTAGGAACGGCCCATCAGAGGGTGGGACCCATCCAAGTGGGCCACAAACTGCATGGATGGAGTGGATATAATGCACGTATATTACAACAGGCCCTACTGGACACCAGTCCAATAGAAATTTAGGTTTGTCTAAATCTGGGCTAACCCCACGGGCTGTGTGAATATAATGCAAACATCATAGTGGGCCCCCCTAGACGTGGGCCATCCTAAAGGTGGGCCGACCCCCAAATGTCCACCTAATGCAGGATGGGACAGACAAAACAGATACATCATGGTGACCAGCAGCGGCTGGGCAGACCTCTGCCCGTTGGCCAACCTTGGATCATGCCCCAAAATGATCTCTCCAACTAGACGACGTAGGATGAAATACATGCACCAAGGGCTCTACTGTTAGATGGTGTTGATGCCTCACGTGTTAGGTAGGTCCCACCATCTAGATAGCTGGACGGTGTACAAACAAAACATACATCATGTAAGACCCACAGAACCTGCTGACATAACACAATAGTTATGCTGCTCATGGGGGGTATTCCATCCAATCTACTTCCCACCGTACAGAGATTGGACTGTGAGGATACAACCCATCCATCATGGTAGGACCCCCACATATACAGTTTGGATGTAACGTATAAGGGAAGTTGGGTCCCACGTCCATCAACTAGACAGCACAGACGAAACACGTGCACCATGGCACATACATTAGTGGCCCCACCATCCATTTTTGGACGGTGGTGAAAGCCATACCCAAATCATGTGGGTCCACGTGGTGTGGCCCACCCACTATACACACACACACATATATATATTATATACTTATATACATCATCGTCCTGCTCCAGCATTCAGGCATGTCGGACGGACGGTCTGGATGCTAGGTACATACATACATCATGTGGGCCCATGGATGTACGGTGTTCATTTAACACATGTCACAGTGAGTCTCCATGGACGGTGTGGACCCCAAACACACATCAAGGTGGCCCCACGTCCAAGCAATGGACGGTGGGGATGAAACGCCCCGAATTTTCGCTATTTTGAAATTTCCAAAAATTCGTAAATTTTCTTTTTTATAAGTAGGCACGTCATCACTTATTAACCCTCGACACTCGAGATGGGCTTATACGTGGCTGGTACCGATAAAGAACCATACAAAGAGGATTGATCGACCGTAAAAGACTAATGAATCTGCCTGATCACTTAAACATCGAGCTTAGCCTCGGGATTTGTTCATGCAGGGTCCAATTCTAGCCGACCTATCACTAACTAATTAACATGACCGTAACTAAATAAAGACCTGCCAAAAGTTGTGACAACTAAGGGTTGGATCTTAATTAACAAACCAAACTAATTCAGTATCCTTTTAGCCTAAGAACCGATGGTTTAGAGTGATTATAATCGAATCTTCATTTCCACTGGTTGCGAATAGGTCACACTATGAACTTAGCTAATCCAAACCCTAATACTTGCATACAAAAAATCTTGATACCTAATTCATTCCAGAAATGCCCCGATTTCCCGAACAAGCTCTAGACCGCTCGTTAGTAGGCCACTAGTTCTAAAATTATAGAATAATTTCCATCTCACTGAGCCTGACATCCATCGCGGGTGGCGAACCACGAAAGTGCCTAAAACATCTCAACTTGGGCTAAAAGCTAAGTGCTTGTAACGCGCGAATCCTTTAGACCAAAATCTGAAACTTAAGTGAAATAGACACTCTGCTCTTTCATGAAGTTGTGGCTTTCGGACCGTCAATCCACAAACAAAATTGGAGTACCGATTAATGATATTTCCTTGCTCATATCCATATAGTCACGGCCCCTATCGACCATCGGTGACCATTAAACAGACTTCTAATCATATTCGTTAATTGACACATCCAAATGGCAGACCGATCATATGCATATGTAGATCATCATTAAGGCTAACTATCCTATGGTGTATATCGACATATACACCCCATAATGGGCCCTAGAGGTTATAAAAAAAACCTCCCATAGGGCTAGTATAGTAAAAACCCAACCATTAGGGACATTTACACCAAATCTGGCACTATATGAGGGCCTCATTTGGGCACCCCATATCTCCATACGAATTTACATCCTCCAAAGGAGAGAAAGAGAGAAGGAGAAGGAGAAAGAAGAAGAGAAGAAGAGTGAGAGCAGGAGTGGGAAGCTTTAGTGCTTCTCTTCATCAGTTTTTTCTAATCAAAGCCTTAACATCGATCATTTTCCTCCGCCGAATCCACCCCATTTACGATTTGGAGGTAAGAAACAAACTTACTTCTTAACCTAGGTTCTTTCTAAAATGAATTGGATGAATCTCATATACTTCTTGGTGTTTATATAGGAATTTGTGATTTTCCCAAAATCCCTAACCATAAGAGCTCAAAAATTGGATATTCCTTCTTAAAGTGCGGACCATTACTTCTAGTATTCCATTTATCAACCCTTGAGGGTCTCATATAATGATATCTTGTGTTGAATGAGTTGTAATAGCTAGCATGTTCATAATTCATATTTAATTGATTTATATGTTATTTGTTGGATATGGATGATTACATGTTTGATGAAATGCTTGAATGATCGAATGTATTAAAATTTTTTTTTGTGCTCATGTGCTTGATTTAATACTTAAGTGATTGTATTACTTTATACATGCTCATATGTTTGATTTAATGCCTTAGTGAATGTAGTATCCTATGTATGCTTACATGTTCGATGAAATGCCTAAGTGGTTATATAGTAGAACTTGTGCTATAATTGTGTGATATAGTGTTTAGTCTATAGTGATACTTAAGATTGCTTATAATGTTGGGTCAGTCGATAAATCGCTCAAACCAAGGGGTGACCCTAGTTAGGCCGCCCACCCTAGGCTTGTTTGATTGACCTGAGTGAACATGGACAACCGACAATAGTTGGACTACACGGGTTACTTACACCCAATGTCGGTTGTGTCGTGCTTCTCTCATATCAATCAAATTAGTCCACTAGCTGACTGATCATGTATGTTCATAATGTATGGTAGACTAAATGGAATCTAGGATACCCCGTTCCTAATGAATGTGTCCATTCATAACCATAGTATGATATGATCCTACTAGGACTCTTAAGCTGGGCATGGTGGTATGGGACATCGTGTTAGAGCTGTCAGCCTACACTAGGGTGACGAGTCTCCCCATAGTAACCAGTGAACAACTATGACTCATGAGCCTAGCATGGTGGTATGGGACAACATGTCCGAGCTGTCGGCCTATGCTAGGGTGACGAACCTCCCCATAGTGACCAGTGAGCACTGATGGAGGTAATAGACCATTGTTCGAATGACCCCCATCAAATTACTCAGTCGATGGTTGCCTGATAGAGTACCTTTCGAACAACTCAGGGCGTGAATAGAATTGGGTGATGAGCCCTTTTCCTCTGTGTTTTAGTTTTATGTGATAAGCCCATACCTCAGAATTGAGTGACCATACCCGGTATTGGGTGATGATTTATTTTAGGTTAATCCTCATACATTTAGGTATTATGCCGTACTTTTGGAATGTTGATTTGTGAGATAAACGAGTGATACCTAAAGTTGGATCAAGGGACACTGGTAAGGAGTCGCTGCGTGCGGTAACGAGCCACGTGATCTATATAAGGACTTGTGATATAATGTCTGTATCCTAGCTTCGCCAATATACTAGATGAATTAAACTTAATAATTACTCAGCTAACATGATCATGCACTACATTGCATTAGCTTAGATGTGGCGAACAGGCATTGAAGTCACATGTTTGACGGAGTGTTGTCATTTGCGAACCAGGTGGTCGGAGTCACGTGTGAGGGAGTGTTATTTAGAAAGGGCATACATCATGTCATATCTTCATATACATATTTAACAAAAGTATTTAGGAAATGTTTAATTTCTTATTTTATCATTATCTGCACTGATTGGGTTGATAACAAGTGTAACTTAGAACTAATGGAACCACTAGGTTAGCTACTCACTCCCACCTGGGATGGTGTTCTAAAACACTAACCAGAACACATTATAAATGCAGGGTTGATGGAGCTGGATGCGCTGGAGGATGCCGGCATGGACGACGAGGAGGAGTAAGTGCACTACCAGACTTATGGTAGATCTTTCTAGACTGAGCTTGGTGACCATGAGGACTGGGCTAGGGCCCTAGTCACTTTGGGGGACATTTGTATGGGTGGGACTAGTTCCTTATTTGGATATTTTTACATTTAGTGGTACTTGATTATGCTTTATAACTTATTTATGCTTCATGCCGTATTAAACTCTCCATTGCTTATGAAATCGTCCAAATGTAATTAAAGTTTAAAGCCCATTATGGCACACGTGGCATCCAGGAATTCGAGAGCCG
This sequence comes from Magnolia changhungtana, assembly GCA_030180095.1. Classification (NCBI taxonomy): domain Eukaryota; kingdom Viridiplantae; phylum Streptophyta; class Magnoliopsida; order Magnoliales; family Magnoliaceae; genus Magnolia; species Magnolia changhungtana. The sequence goes on along the minus strand of JASAUF010000653.1, from coordinate 4,263,668 downwards.
AGTTCCTGCTCAGCCCCTGAAATTCGAGGGTGTTACAGGGGATGGAACATATACATCACTGTCAGTCCCACCATCTAGGGACTGGACGGTGGTGGGTGCAACACTGCGGTGGGGTGGGTCTTAGGTGCTGGATGCAGCATGTCATCAAGGTGGACTACACACTATGGAACAAGCTGCTATTTGTATTTCCCTTCATCCAGCGTCCAAGATGGATGACGTGGATGAAACACATGTCAGGGCCCCACCGTCTAAAGCAATGCATGGTTTGGGTTAAGTTGGGCCTTGGGCAATGGGTCTATTATAACGCCTTATCGACTTAGGAGGGAGCGATCGAACTTAGTGATGTTAAAGGACCCTAAGACCAAGCCATCTGACTAATTTGAACACTGAAGTCTTAGCCTAGGGTTCAACTATAGAAGGGAGTCCTCTTTGCTCTCATAAACCACATAGAAGCCCTAGGGACTTCACCTAGGGCCATTTCTACTTAATTTATACCCCATTTCTATTCATTTGTACCCTTTTACTCTCAAGTCATCACCCCATTTTCTTCCCAAGCTCTTAAAACTCAATCCCTAAGTCTCAAATCTCCCTTTCAACCCGTCTCCTTTGAAAATTTCACCTTCTACCACCTTATTCTTCAAATCTTTTTAAGTACTTTCATATTAGACACAAAATCCTAAAGCTTAAACGATGAAGAACAATAATTAAACTAAAATTTAATATAAATAGTAAAAATATAAATAAAATAGGTTTTTGATCATTAACCTTATGGAATCTCATAAAATAACCAAGTTATTTTGATAACTTAGCGTCTCCTACCATAAAATCATATATCACACGTCGAATAACTCATTTTGGATTGAGAGATACACCAATTTTCAAATACCAAGTGGTAGAGCCACCACCAGACAACACAGATGATGGCAATGTGCCGTCGCTGGCTCTGAAGGAGCGCGGCGGCATTGCCATGATGGCAGCGCACCACCGGTGCACCGAATTTCAACGGACCCCCACTAAATTTTTTTACAATTTTCTATCTTTTTTTACCAAATTCAAAAAGTCATATCTCCCTCAATATAACTACGATTTAGGTGATTCAAAAACTATATTAAATCTTGATAGGTCTAGTTTCATATAAAAATAAATAAAAAATAAAATAAAAATTTTAAATCTAGGATGCTTTGACAACTATCCAAAAATCATTAGTTTTGGATATTTGTTACTTCTAGAATTTTACTAATTTTTTTACAACTTCTAATGAAGTGAAATTTTGTGAGATGAATTTAAACTTAGTGATGAAATATTATAAAAACTTTCAAGATATTCAAAGTACTAAAAGTATATATAAAAAAAAATTTGTTTCCAGGAATAGAGACATTTCATAATCATATAAAAATTCGTTAGTTTCAAACAACTGTCACTTCTGGAATTTTAATAAATTTTATACAATTTAAAGCTAGATGAAATTTTATAATATGAGTTCAAAATTACTAATAACTCACAATAAAATTTTTTAAAATAATTTAGTTACTTAAAGTATGAAAAACAAGCAGTAGAGGTATTTTCGAAGCAAATGGAAAATCGTTGGTTTTACGACAACTGGTACTTGCGATTTTTTTTATATAATTTTTGTAGAACTTCAAATGAAATGAAAATTTGTAAAATAAAAGAAATCTTAATGATGGACTAATATAAAAATTCTAAAAATAATATAGTAACCAAAAATGATGAACATGTTACGAATAATAGAAGGGTTGAAGCTAGAAATTTTTGCAACTTCAAGATTGTCAATAGTCTAGTCATGTCTTTTCATACTAAGGTTTAGGATTTGGTGCCTATTTAGGAATTATTTATAATCGTACTAAGAATCATCCTGTGATTAATTTGATTATATATATATATATATATATATTGTTTAAGTTATGTTTGTGCAATTAAATTAAGATCCTTGAGTAGGATTGAGTTTCATAGTTTAATACTTCATAAGCTCGTGTTAGAGGCAGACTATAGTAAAATATGTTTTAAGTGTTCTTATTCTCTTAAGAACTCAAGGTTCAACAAACATCTAGAAGATATTCTTCATCTTGCTCTTTATGCATTCTTATTAGTGTTATTAGCACTCCAAACCTCTAGAATACCCTGGAATTCTCGATTCTTCCTTCCCTCTTGAAGTTAAGGAAACTGAAGTGCAGTTGCTCATAACCCACTAGCCATAAGATCAAAATGATAATATATATATATATATATATATAATTTTATGCCATTAGAAACCCTTTTTAAGATGACATTTGACCATAGGCATATTGAGAGATTTATTAACCCCTACTTTGAAGATAAATTAAAACGAGAACTCTCTTAGACCAAGACCCAAAGGACAACCTTATAAATAGGAGATTTAAACTTTTCAATGATGGACATTCCCTAAATTGATCAGACTATGGAATTACGGAGCTATACACCTGCGAAGCATTCACGACATGACCCAATTCTCAATCCTGGACGACTACCAATGGACTCACTGCTTTAACTGAGCAGAAGACCATGATCCACCAGGACTAAGAAGGGATACAATAAGCCTTCTACCCTGGTCAAGTAGATGATCGATGTATCAGATTCAAGCCCACTATAACCATCTCTCCGTGTTAGTCAAATATTGAAAACAAATATTTTTACTCTACATAGAAGGGAATCATTGTCATGAATCCAAATCTTTAAAAATAAATAGATAAATAAATAAATTGTAGTAAATCATCAGGGTGAAAAAGTTTTAAGGGGAGTAGAATAAAATGGGCCAGATTAGCATAGATAGTATACACCCTACCACACATAAAAACTTAAAATCAATAAAACTTAGACAAATAAAATAATAAAATCTTTACTTATTACCCTTAGACAATTTCGGGGATAAAATTGTTTTTAAGGGGGGTAGATTGTAATAGCCTTAATTTTGGCTATTTTGAAATTTCCAAAAATCCTTAAAATTTCTTTTTATATAACTAGCCACATCATCACTTACTGACCCTTAACACTCGAGATGGGCTTATACGTGGCTGGTACCGATAAAGAACCATACAAATAGGATTGATCGACCGTAGAAGACCAACGAATCAGCCCGATCACTTAAACATCGAGCTTAGCCTTAGGATTTGTTCATGTAGGGTCCAATTCTAACGACCTATCATTAACCAATTATAACATCTAAAAAAAATCCGTATAAAGACTCGAGTACCACCTTAGGTAGAAATCACTAAGGAACGAATTCTGTAGAAATTAGACGAAAATTAATTAAGTGTTAAACTAAATAATCTGTGGAATTAGCTCGAACCACTATCTATACAAATGGTAAGACCCAAAACCATTAAAATCACTAACTCAACATTACATAAAAACCCAGGAGCAATCTCAAAACCCAGTTGCTCTCGGGAGCACATCAAAACTCTGTATCGGACCTGGACCGTGGGTCGAAAGTCCGATGATCGCGAAACTATACGGTTACGACCATCTTATTGGGCTTGACAACCACCATGGGAATCGAGCCCAAATAGTATCCAGAAATGCACAACTTGATCCTTGAGCGAAGTGTGTGAGAAACATGATTATCTGTAGGAAATGAACCAAAACTTAAGTGAATTGGGCCATTCGCTTGCGAGCGAAGATGAAGGTTTCAGACCATCAGTTTCGGACCAAACTATACCCTTAGATAAGGGAAATTTTCTTGCACATATCTGTATACTTGTGACCCTGATTGAGTGACGATGACTATTAAATAGATACAGGTCCGTCACCGTTGATTGGCCTATCCAAATGCGCTAAAATTGCATCCTAGCCTAGTTCTATTATCAGGCGACTTACTCTGCAACATGGACAGGTAATGGACCTCCAGATGAGTGTCATTTGCCCGAAACAGAAGCCCTTTGGCTATAACTTAAGTATACCATAGCCCTGAGGCCATTGACATCACTTGTGAGACTATATAAGGCCCTTAAACCACCTCACCCCTCTCTCATACGAATTTTCTCTAACCCTAGGAGAGAGAAGAGAGAAAAGAAGAGAAAAGAGTGGGGAGTGAAGGGAGATCCTTGGAGTTTGCTGTAGTACTTCTTTCCCACTACTCCACGCATTGAATCATCTTTACATCTAGCTGCATGAGCCATTCCAACTTTGTTTTGGGTAAGAAATCCTAACCCTAATCTTGTTTTAGGAATCCAAATAGAGGAATCAATAAAATAGCTAACCTATTTCATGATTTAGGTAACCTTTGTCCTGTAGATGGGGACATAGTGTTTGAAACGAGTAACCCGACGAAAGGTGTAGACTATAAATGTTTAAGTTATGGTTTTTAAGGTATTCAATGTAGGCAATGATTTATGTCTGACTGGATTGCTGCCATATGATCTTAGTTACGATGTATTCGATAAATTATATATGTGCATGGACTATGTGAATAAATATGCATTCCATGTGTTTGTTGAAATTTTTGAACGAAATTACAATTATGAATTGTGCTTGCCATGACTATTAATCTAGAATACATATTTGTTATATGTATGACAACTCTTTTATAAAAGGATTTGTCATAATATATGTTATAACTAATTTATTTCATGTATGTAGAAATAGGTAGTCTAAGTGTTTGATAAAGTGTCTGAATGAGAAATTGCTTGATGAATTGTAGTTAATGAGGGTGTTGAGATAAGATTCTCAACTACCTTATCAGTATTTATAGTTTCCTTCATGTAATCTAAATTGCTACTACGTGATTCATGGATGAAATGCATATGTATATTACATGCTCAATGTGTAAATGGAATTTATATTTGAATTATTTGTTAAATGTTATTTCAACTATCACATATGAATACCTAATGTATTTGAGTATGATTGGGAATAATACGTAGTCCAGGCAATCGGTAATGGTTCCCGATTGAGTTGTCGTACTAGTCTCGCCACCTTGGATAAGTTCGATGCATCCGAGTCGTACAGTGATTGTCGACAGTGGTTAGGTCACATAGAGTGCTTATGCGCTTCATGTCGATTAATTCAGTATGCGCTCGTACTAATTGAACTTGTCAAATAACCCGCTTGGCCTGTTGTTTGTTTACCATGTATGGACGTTACTACTTGAATCCAAGATACCACTTACCAATGTAAAGCCCATTTCAACCTTGGAACCAAGATCTGGTAAGAGTCATCAGCTGGGCATGGTGGTGTATGGGACACCATGGTCGAGCTGTCAGCTTATGCTAGGGTGACGAGCCTCCCTGTAGTCTCCAGTGAGTAACCCAAACTCGTGAGCCGAATACGATAGTGTGGGACATTGTATTCAAGTGGTTGGCCTACGTTCAGGTGACGAGCCTCCCGTAGTGACCTCGAGTATAAACACATGAACTTACCTATGCACTATTTTCACTAGGGGTGATGCCCTATAACTTGCCTATCATATGTGAATAACTAGGATTGATGACCTTAGATGGATCCCCGCTTGGGTTAATGATATAAAGGGAGGTACCTTAGCTTTCCGAATCTGTTATATGAATAAGCCTAATTAAGAACTTGGCTAACATGACCATGCACTACATTGCATATGCTTTGGCGAGGAAGCACACGTTTAGAAAGTTTGCCATGCGCGACCATGAGATGAAGTCATTGAGGGAGTGCAGGAGAGGGCATGCATCATTATAGCATACCATTCCTGCATTAATAAGAGTACTTAGGATATAATTGTTGTACTGTTTTATCATTACTGCTTGACTAAATTGATAACATGTTAACCTTTACCTCATAGTACCACTAAGTTGATCACTCACTCCCACTTTGGGACGGTGTTTTAAAACACCAACCAGACTCTGGTTGAGTTACAGATGACATTGTGGCTTACGTGACGGAGCCAGATTTCTTAGACGAGGAGGAGGAGTTCTCCTACGTGCAACTCTCTGGCGGTTCTATGCAGACCTAGAGTTGTGTCGCCGAGATTACAGGGTTATGGATTAGTTAGACCTTACACTTGGATATTTTGTAAATTTTGGAACAATACATGTATATTCAGCCTGGTTACATACTCATACTCTGGGGATTGAGAAATACTTATATACTTTATATACCTATCTCAATCTTCCGCTTTCTTAATTTAATTATCTCTAGAGTATGATATGTTATTTTAGTGTAATAAGTGATGCGTTAGATCTTGGGAATTAAGCTTTGCTCGATCCTCGGAATTGGGGGCGTTATAAGTTGGTATTAGAGCATAATTTGGATTAAACTGGACCTAGGTTATGGTAACACGACGCACACTGACGTACTTTGACTTATGAGGGGGCGATAACATGTAAAAATAATTGTAGGATCCCAAGTTTCACTGACGGGCGAGATTGACAGTTGAAATGTCACCCATATGCATCTAAGATCATATAAAATGATTGTAATTCCTCTTTAGATCGTCAATCGATGGGTTTAAACTATTAGTCGGTGAATCCCAAACTTGAAACATGCCAAAAAGCATGAATATGTATGAAATGGGACGAGAAAATATATCATGCGGATGTAGGAGCCCAAAGCCTAATTTTCGGTGGGACCCTAGGGGGTCCCTCGCATGTTTCCAGCACCCTGGGAGGGGAAGGCCAACGCCCCTAGGCAGAGGCACCGCTGACAGTCTAGGGGGACCGCGGAAGAACCTCCAGGTCCACGGCGCACCGCCCGGACCTCCAGCAAGTGCGTGGCGGTGCCGCGCTGGCAGCGGCGCACTACCCCCCGGTCGACTGTGTGGTGCCCTCCCACGTGCGGACCCCTCATTTGAACCCCCTCCTCTCCCCTTTTGCCATTCCACTCAATTCCTAGCCCTCTAAACCCTCCAAAAACACCCTTTCCCTCTTAAATCCCCATTCCATACACTCAAGGCACCATTTTCATCTACATTTCACATCAATCTTCCATCTTCTTCCATATTTTGCACCCATCTCCACCATTTGACTTACGATGTCATAAGTCACTGTCTTGCTTCCTTCTTTTCTTCTTTCCTGACATTATTGCTACTGGAGTGATCCTTGATCGTTTCCACCTTTAGTTTTTCTGCCTTCGTATTCGGTGAACTAGCTACTTTCTTCCCTGATCGTAATGTCGTTACTGCCACTTTCCCTGTTGCTTTCTGATGCTTTGCTTTCATTCTTCTCTGAGAATTCTCTCACAAAGTAAGCACATTCACTATCGCTCTTATGTCTCTCTCTCACTCTCTCCCTCTCTCTCTCTTATAGCTGTTATCTTGCCCCTATCTATCATTCTTTGTATAATACATTTCAACGTGTAACAGTTTTCTGTAGGATGTCCTACTAGACGATGATAATGACAGAAATCTCTTTCTTTTATTTTTGATGAGTCTTCAGGGTGTTTCGACAGAGACAATTCAATTACCTTGGCTTTCAGCAATTGATTCATCATGGGGAGTACGTCTTCTTTCTCAAACACAAAACCCTTATGAGAATTCAACGATCTAGGTCTTTTATCATAAAATATTCCTCTAAGACAATTTGTAACACCCCGATTCCCGGAACTCGAGTACACTACTCATTTTCCAAAAACCCGAGTGTTAACGTTTAAAATATCCCAAATTTTCACATATATTTTTTTCCTTTTTATCGGAGTTAATAAACTAGCCGAATATGAGCAAATCAAGTATATGAGGGAGTCCAAACATACATAACCAAGTTTTCGAGTGGTTACCCAAAAACTTATACAAACTAATATCTTAACCTTTACAAACATAACCATATAAATTAAATACAAGTAAAATTAGGAATGGAGAGTCGCAAGATCATCTGGCTCCTCCCATTCCTCCTAAACACTAGCGTACGTATCACCTGCGTCTCTTACACACTGAGTACGGTTCGATAACGTCAATGGCTATCGTAGTGAGATATACCCCCAAGATTTATTGCAACATCAGGATAATTACGCATAGTTATCAGAGACAACATATGGCAGATATTACACAATTATCATCAGGGAAATCAGATAACGTTCATCAGATACGCATTCATTAAATAAATCACACAAGATAATCTTGTTTAAATGCATGGACGCATGCAGATGCACACAGTCCTGAGGATGCATATCCAGCTGGTAAAAAGTTGCCCAAGGAGAACTACCCACCTAGAAAAATACTCACAGGTACGCCCAAGGAGAATTAGCCACCCAGAAAAAATAATAATAATATATAGATTGCCTAAGGAGAGTTAGTCACCCGAAAAAAATACTTAAACGTACGCCCAAGGAGAACTAACCACCCGGAAAAGACCGTAATAATACATAGATTGCCCAAGGAGGATTAGTCACCCAGAAAATATGTAAAGGTACGCCCAAGGAGAACTAACCACCCGAAAAGACCGTAATAATACATAAATTGCCCAAGGAGGATTAGTCACCAGGAAAAATGCGCAAAGGTACACCCATGGAGAACTAACCACCTAGAAAAGACCATAATGTATGCTATGAAAATGCATGATTAGCCCAACCATTATTATTCCAAATTCAAACAATTAATTTAGAGAAGCTCAAAGGTCACTATGGGGGGTTGGTCACCCAACATAGGCTGATAGCTCAGATATAGTGTCGCATTCCACCATCCCTGGCTCATGAAGCTAACAATTAAGACGGTTAGAAGTAACCTACACAACTAGTGGCCAATTATAGTTCTACAAGTGGAACTTATCATCACAAGGTTATGTGAAGATGATCCCTCAAAGCCACTTACGGAAAATAGTTCATTCAAGGATACAATGGAAGGGATTGACCCCAAAAGCCACAAAGGCGCAATGATCCATTAAATGATAAGTCCACCCCAAATGAATTCTATTTAAACTACCGAACAGAATGGCCACTAATTCAAGAAGCTCCAAGCATTCCATTAAGTAATCATGGATGATGAACTAACTCATGTAGAATAATATCGAAATATCACTTGTACATCTAAAGCATACATTTCAAATTAGATTAGAGACATTTAATTTATGTAGAATCTAATTCATCAATTATCTTAGGGACTCAAAATCAGTCAAAGCAATCCACTACATTAAGCAATTAATGAGATAAATGAGCAAGGGAAAATAAAGGGTTAATTATCAAGATGTGGAAAAGCTTGAAGCGTGATCCTCACCTTTAAATTGAGTGATTGTAACATGAACACTCGAATGTACGAATCAAACTCGAACAGTTCATATCTAAGTTCCACACACCACATACGGTTAAGGTCTTTAACCTCGGTCTTAGGTCTCCAACCTACGTTTAAGGTTGGACAATTTAGGAATTTTGAGATCTTAGTTGTGCAACGGATGAAAATGAGTAGTAGAGGTTATAATTTATGATGATAATAACACTACTTAGTATAACTATCTAATATGAATTTATAATCTCGATTATAATCTTCGACAATAGTAATTGGATGATATTAATCAATAATTTTAAATGATTTTAATAATGAGAAAAATTAATGATAAAAATATGATTTATTAAAGAAATGAAAATCCTCACCCCTGTTGACTCGGTTCTGAACCTAGTTGACTCGGTTAGCTAGGGCAGTCGCACACCACCTCTCTATTTCGCTTCCTTCTTCTATCTTCTCTCACTTCCTCCTATCCTCCTCCTTCATCTTTTCTTGCTGGACCAGGCCAGGCCTACCCTCAACTGAGCTTGGACTCAGTCCGACTCAGAGAAACTCGACAACTCAACAACTCGGTCGGGTCGAGTTGGTGCAATGAACTGCACCGTTCTTCCTCTACCTTCCTCCTCTCCTTTCCCTTCTCTTCCCTAGACTCCTATAGAGTGTGAACCCATGTGGAGTTTGGCCAAAACCGACCCGAGTCACACAGCAAGTCATTGGCTTGGTAGCAACTCGAAAGATTTAGAATGGCGCACCCACTCCAACATCATTCTCTCTTTTCTCTCATTTTATTTTTCTATTCTTCTTTCATATATTTCTTCTCCCTCTTCTCTTCTTGCTGAAAACATCCAACAATCTGAACCCGTCCAAGCTCTGTCTTGACCCGGTCGAGCTGAGTCGAGTTCGCGACGACGCAAGGCTCGAATCGGCAGTAACCTCCCCGACCAGCTTGGTGCGGTAGCAGCAACCGCACTTCTCTCTCTCTCTACTCCTTCCTTCTTCATGCTCCTCTTTCTTTCTTCCTTTCATCTTCTGGAAGACGCCCAACCATAGACTCAGCAAGACTCAGTGCTCCAACTCGCTGGGCCGGTTGGCAAAAACGGCGGAGCCTCTCTCTTTCCTTCCCTCTTTCTATTCTTTTCTTTTCCTTCCTCGAAAAATGCCCTAATACCTAGCTATTTATAGCCTTTTTTCTACTTCTAGTAGTTTCCATACTAATCGGTGGATTAATAAGATTAGTTACTGGTTAGTGTTTTAACTCGTAAGAGTTTTGGGAAGATGATCCTGTCCACTGATTGTATGGGTAGATTCTAACGTTACGGATTAGTTTCTAGGGTCCTGACCTATCCAATGGACCACTCAGATCAAAGATCAGGGTCCCATTTAAAGTGATGGGTTTCACCAGCCGGTTGGAGAAGGAGGTGGCTGATCATGGCAAATTTTGATCGGAGGGTTGATCACTTGATCCGAGGCATGTGGAAGGTTTGGATTTGATCAATGAGAGTCGTGGGACCCACCATTTGGAGTGGCGTAAACAAAAACTAGGTGGGTTCGGTTTTCACTTGCGACAACGGTGAAAGCTTAAGTCGTAGTTTGGAAAACCCTAGTTTGGAGGGCTCTGATGGCTCCAAGTGGAGGGACGGGATGTTACAGAAGCAACGCATCAGACTGCCAGCGTGGAAAGGAGGGTGGAACTAAATCTTCCTATTTTCTGCAAATCCATCCACATACAGCGCTATTCCGATCGAGATTGTACGCGAGCACACGTGAAACAGTGCACGAAACTGGGTGGGGTTTGGTCAGACCCGCGTTGTGGACATGATGGGCGGTTCGAATGATGGAAGTGGACCCATATTTGTGGGCCATGATTAGCAAAATAGACAGCTGTCTGTTTGCTGGCGGAAAAGAGGAAAAAGGAGAGGAAAATCCTCCTTTTTTGCAGCTTCATCAGGTCAACCCATTTTGACCCAGCTGGAAGATGCTATGCGTGGTGAGTGTACGTGTGCCCGGTGAACACGCACCACTAGTGTGGAGCCCACTGAGATGTCTTTGATGAATCCAGTCCATTGGTTCATTTTACAAGACTATAATATGACAAGGGATTGAAGATGGAGGATATACAAAGCTTAAGTGGACCATGCCAATCGATTTACACTATTGAAATGTTGATTACGTTACTTTGACGGACAAATTGATTTCAATCTGGCCATTGACGATCAAGAGATCTTACGGGGTCTTTTGTATATTCAAGATTGTCAAAATATGTTACTATTCAAATACTAATAATAATTTTACATTTACTTTATTATAAATTTTCTCATTTTATTTTATTTTATATATGAATGTAGTTTTAATCGTGTCACGAGTCCCAGTTTGATCTTAATATATTTCTATCTAAAGGGCCCTAGGCACCACCTATGTGGAAACTAATGGTAATCTCAATGATTAGATGGTCTAGTTTACCCTTCAAACATATTTTAATGCTAGTAGTATCCCCCACTGATCCCAAGAACGACCAGAAAATCCCATAGTCCCCAAGGAACAATTCGATGATCCACCTTGAAGGCTAACGGATGGATGGTTTGCTTGGTGGGTGACAACTATTCTTGAAGGTTAGATTGATGCATGATAGGGTTCATAGGCTGATCTAGAGATTTTTAAGTATGATATCACATGCCTTAGTGGCTGAATTTGGATTTTGGGTTGACTAGTTAGTGATAATGAAATCCTACATTGCGAAGTGAGGTTTAAATAGTAACACCCAAATACTGAAAGGTATGGGTTGTTACAATCTTCCCCCCTTAAAGGGAATTTCGTCCCCGAAATACAATGCTCCTACCATAAATGTAAATGAGGAAATCCATTTTTACGACATTTCAAATCGTTCATTATTTTTCCTATGAGGCATATTTGTATGGACAAATGTATGCGACTATCATCAAAGTTGGAGTTGTTACAATTTATCACCATGTGGTCCTCCCTTTTAGTGTATCACTTTCATTTTATTTAACGAACCCCTTCTTGATAAAATCTTCTAAACGTCAAATGCCAATACAAGCAATTCTAATATGCATCCACACTTTTTCTTTATTATTATTATTATTATTATTATTATTATTATTATTATTTTACATGCATTAGAGTACTTGAGTTACCACTTGAAATACGAATCATAATTTACGAATGGGAATAGTTGATCCATGTCTAGATTGCTTTGATAAAAGCAAGAAATGACTATTCGTTAGTGCTGGTTGTTTGGATTGAGATTTCTTCTTCTTCTTCTTAAGTTCTAGCTGCAATAATTCAATTCAATAAAGTGGGTATGACCAAAAGTGGGACTAATCCTACTCCCTACACTAGGACTAACAACCAATAGGTAAGATTCATGTCATTTTGGGATAAACTTGAAAACCATGGAACACCAATCAGGGCAGGCCATCAATATAAATTAAAATGATCCACCACCGTTTTGATCATTACCTTTGCTTTCGATTGAATTATCACCATCCACTCAAGTGAGAATCCAAACAAACCCTTAAACAAGGACTTTAGTGACATGGCATCAAAGAAAGCACAAAGGAGTATCAATTGTTTAGTTTGATATACATGTACTCAAATCAACATGGCATCATTTAGAGCATAGAAATACACATTACAAAAGAAACACATGGACATTTCAAGACTCAAATTGAAAATTTGGGATCATGGTACTTACATCAAGAGGAATTTCAAGAGAAATGCAAATAAATCACCCACCATGTCAGATTTGAGAGGAGGCGTGCATGCCAATGTGGCACATGTGTGGGCTGCACATCAATTGGGCTGGGCCAAATCTCACTCATTTGCTACAAGTCTCTTCTTCAATCTGCCTTCTTATGGAATCTCTAACTCCTTAGCAATTTGTAAGGTTTCCAATCAATGAGATGTCTTAGGTCATTCAAATTACAATCTCTAGTATGATACCTTAAGTCTAGGGTGTACTTATGTTTAGTTCTATGTACAATGCAATGGGTATGGAATTCTCTAAATTTGTTTTATTTGTTGAATGTTGTGACAATGTCCTATCTACTGATGAAGATTATAGAAAAATTTCAAATTCTAGATTTCTAAAGATTGCTCCTAGGGAGTCCAATCTATGGAATGTTCTTGCTTGAACTTTAATTAGATCATAGTGGGTGTTTGTCCTCCCATGGTATCAAATTTTAGTTTCTAAGTTCAAATGAGTAAATTTAACATTTCAAGGAAGCCTAAGATTTGAAGTATCTATGTTCTCAATTTTCCCTAACTCTAAGGGAATTCTAAATAAGTTTAAATGGCTACCCTATCAATTTTAAAGGGAATTTATGCTTGGGTCTCTACATTCTCAAACTTTTTCTAAATCTAAAGAAGATTTACTTAGGTTAAAATATCTAATTCCAACTTCCTAACTTAAGACATTAAAGGTTTGTATAAGTTTGCTTCCTAAAGGCAAGTTTTGTCAAGATTCGCTTTAATACCAACTTGTAACACCCCGGTTCCTAGAACCAGAGTACACTATTCATTTTTCAAAAACCCGAGTGTTAACCTTTAAAATATTCTAAATTTTCACATACATTTTTTTCCTTTTTATCATAGTTAATAAACTAGCGGAATATGAGCAAATCAAGTATAGGAGGGAGTCCAAACATACATAAACAAGTTTTCAAGTGGTTACCTAAAAACTTATACAAACTAATATCTTAACCTTTACAAACATAACCGTATAAATTAAATACAAGTAAAATTAGAAATGGAGAGTCGCAAGATCATCTGGCTCCTCCCATTCCTCCTGAACACCAGTGTGTGCATCATCTGCGTCTCCTGCACACTGAGTACGATTCGATAGCGTCAATGGCTATCGTAGTGAGGTATACCTCTAAGATTTATCGCAACATTAAGATAATTAAGCATAGTTATCAGAGACAACATATGACAAATATTACACAATTATCATCAGGGGAATCAGATAAGGTTCATCAGATACGCATTCATTAAATAAATTACACAAGATAATCTTGTTTAAATGCATGGATGCACGCAGATGCTCACAGTCCTGGGGTGCACATCCAGCCGGTAAAAAGTCGTCCAAGGAGAACTAGCCACTTGGAAAAATACTCAAAGGGACGCCCAAGGAGAACTAGCCACCCAGAAAAGACAATAATAATATATAAATCGCCCAAGGAGAGTTAGTCACCCTGAAAAATAATCAAATGTACGTCCAAGGAGAACTAACCACCCGGAAAAGACCGTAATAATACATAGATCGCCCAAGGAGGATTAGTCACCCAGAAAAATATACAAAGGTACGCCCAAGGAGAACTAACCACTCGGAAAAGACCATAATAATACATAAATTTCCCAAGGAGGATTAGTCACCAGGAAAAATATACAAAGGTACGCCCAAGAAGAACTAACCACCCGGAAAAGACCATAATATATGTTATGAAAATGCATGATTAGCCCAACCATTATTATTCCAAATTCAAACAATTAATTTAGAGAAGCTCAAAGGTCAGTATGTGGGGTTGGTCACCCACCATAGGCTAACAACTCAGGCATAGTGTCGCATTTCACCATCCCTGGCTCATGAAGCTAACAATTAGGATGTTTAGAAGTAACCTACACAACTAGTGGCCAATTATAGTTCTACAAGTGGAACTTATCATTACAAGGTTATGTGAAGATGATCCCTCAAAGCCACTTACGGAAAATAGTTCATTCAAGGATACAATGGAAGGGATTGACCCCAAAAGCCACAAAGGCGCAATGATCCATTAAATGATAAGTCCACCCCAAATGAATTCTATTTAAACTACCGGACAGAATGGCCACTAATTCAAGAAGCTCCAAGCATTCCATTAAGTAATCATGGATGATGAACTAACTCATGTAGAATAATATCGAAATATCACTTGTACATCTAAAGCATACATTTCAAATTAGATTAGAGACATTTAATTTATGTAGAATCTAATTCATCAATTATCTTAGGGACTCAAAATCAGTCAAAGCAATCCACTACATTAAGCAATTAATGAGATAAATGAGCAAGGGAAAATAAAGGGTTAATTATCAAGATGTGGAAAAGCTTGAAGGGTGATCCTCACCTTTAAATTGAGTGATTATAACATGAACACTCGAATGTACGAATCAAACTCGAACAATTCAAATCTAAGTTCCACACACCACATACGGTTAAGGTCTTTAACGTCGGTCTTGGGTCTCCAACCTACATTTAAGGTTGGACAATTTAGGAATTCTAAGATCCTAGTTGTGCAACGGATGAAAATGAGTAGTAGAGGTTATAATTGATGATGATAATAACTCTACTTAGTATAACTATCTAATATGAATTTATAATCTCGATTATAATCTTCGACAATAGTAATTGGATGATATTAATCACTAATTTTAAATGATTTTAATAATGAGAGTAATTAATGATAAAAATATGATTTATGAAAGAAATGAAAATCCTCACCCATGTTGACTCGGTTCTGAACCGAGTTGACTCGGTTGGCTAGGGCAGCCGCACACCCCCTCTCTCTTTCGCTTCCTTCTTCTATCTTCTCTCACTTTCTCCTATCCTCCTCCTTCATCCTTTCTTGCTGGACCAGGCCACGCCCGCCCTCAACTGAGCTTGGACTCAGTCCGACTCAGAGAAACTCGATAGCTCAACAACTCGGTGGGTCGAGTTGGTGCAATGAACTGCACCGTTCTTCCTATACCTTCCTCTTCTCTCCTTTCCCTTCTTTTCCCTAGACTCCTATAAAGTGTGAACCCATGTGGAGTTTGGCCAAAACCGACCCGAGTCACACAGCGAGTCATTGGCTTGGTAGCAACTCAACAGAGTTGGAATGGCGCACCCACTCCAACATCATTCTCTCTTTTCTCCCATTTTATTTTTCTCTTCTTCTTTCATATATTTCTTCTCCCTCTTTTCTTCTTGCTGAAAACGTCCAGCAATCTGAACCCGTCCAAGCTCTTTCTTGACCCGGTTGAGCTGAGTCGAGTTCGCGACGATGCAAGGCTCGAATCGGCAGTAACCTCCCCGACCAGCTTGGTGCGGTAGCAGTAACTGCACTTCTCTCTCTCTCTCTACTCCTTCCTTCTTCATGCTCCTCTTTCTTTCTTCCTTTCATCTGCTGGAAGATGCCCAACCACAGACTCAGCAAGACTCAGTGCTCCAACTCGCTGCGTCGGTTGGCAAAAACGGTGGAGCCTCTCTCGCCTTCCCTCTTTCTATTCTTTTCTTTTCCTTCCTCAAAAAATGCCCTAATACCTGACTATTTATAGCCTTTATTTTGCTTCTAGTAGTTTTCATACTAATCGGTGGATAAGTACATTAATTATCGGTTACTGTTTTAACTCGTAAGGGTTTTGGGAAGATGATCCTGTCCACTGATTGTATGGATAGATTCTAACATTACGGATGAGTTTCTAGTGTCCTGACCTATCTAATGGACCATTCAGATCACATATTAGGGTCCCATTTAAAGTGATGGGTTTCACCAGCCAGTTGGAGAAGGAGGTGGTTGATCATGGCAAATTTTCATTGGAGGGCTGATCACTTGATCTGAGGCATGTGGAAGGTTTGGATTTGATCAATGATCATCGTGGGACCCACCATTTGGAGTGGCGTAAACAAAAACTAGGTGGGTTCGGTTTCCACTTGCGGCGGCGGTGAAAGCTCAAGTCGTACTTAGGAAAGCCCTAGTTTGGAGGGCTCTGATGGCTCCAAGTGGAGGGATGGGATGCTGCAGATGCAACACATGTGGACTGCTAGTGTGGAAAGGAGGGTGAAACCGAATCTTCCTACTTTCGGCCAATCCATCCACGCACTGCGTTGTTCCGCTCAAGATTGTACGTGAGCACACATGAAATAGTGCATGAAACCGGGTGGGGTTTGGTCAGACCCGCGTCGTGGACATGATGGATGGTTCGGATGATCGAAGTGGACCCATATTTGTCGGCCATGATCAGAACTACAGATAGTTGTCCATTTGCTAACTGAAAGAGGAAAAAGGAGAGGAAAATCCTCCTTTTTCGCAGCTTCATCGGGTCAACCCATTTTGACCCAACTGGAAGATGATATGCGTGGTGAGTGTACGTGTGCTCGGTGCACACGCACCACTAGTGTGGGGTCCACTAAGATGTCTTTGATGAATCTAGTCCATTAGTTCATTTTATAAGACTACAATATGACAAGGGATTAAAGATGGAGGATACCCAAAGCTTAAACGGACCATTCCAATCAATTTACACTCTTGAAATGCTGATTACGTTACTTTGACCTACATGTTGATTTTAATCTGGCCATTAACGGTCAAGAGATCTTACGGGGTCTTTTGTATATTCAAGATTGTCACAATATATTACTATTCAAATACTAATAATAATTTTACATTTACTTTATTATGAAATTTCTCATTTTATTTTATTTTATATATGAATGCAGTTTTAATTGTGTCACGAGTCCCACTTTGATCTTCATATATTTCTATCTAAAGGGCCCTAGGCACCACCTATGTGGAAACTAATGGTAATCTCAATGATTAGATGGTCTAGTTTACCCTTCAAACATATTTTAATGCTAGTAGTATCCCCCACTGATAACAAGAACGACCACAAAATCCCATAGTCCCCAATGAGCAATTCGATGATCCACCTTGAAGGCTAACGGATAGATGGTTTGCTCGGTGGATGACAACTATTCTTGAAGGTTAGATTGGTGCACGATAGGGTTCATAGGCTGATCTCGAGATTTTTAATTACTATATCACATGCCTTAGTGACTGAATTTGGATTTTGGGTTGACTAGTTAGTGATAATGAAATCCTACATTGCAAAGTGAGGTTTAAATAGTAACACCCGAGTACCGAAAGGTATGGGTTGTTACACGATTCGAATCCTCTCTCGTTTCTGTTCTTTGCCTTTTAGTTCTCTTCCATCAGTGCCTTTCTTCTCGTGATCAACTACATTTGTAATCAATTTGTGAGGCATTCTTCTGGCCGTTTTGAAGCTGAATACTGGCATCTTCTTAGTCATCAGCTCCAGAGCATGTGCTTTTGTGGCTAGGTCATGGAAGGTCCTGATATTTGAAATGGCCAAGCTTTATATCCTAGAGGGGCAAGGGGGTGAATAGGATTATGCCAAATTTAAAATAATTACAGCAGAATTTAAATAACAAGATAGCCAAATAAAGTATATCAATTCACAATACTGAAATGAATAGCAACCTCAATAAATAAGTATTGAGAGATTGATAAGAAAGTTGTTCTAAGGACAACCTTACACCAAAAACCAAAGTTTATGGTAGGACAACCTGATTTCTAGAAAAGTCTTTGTATCAAAAACTCAAACCGTAGAGAAATAAATAAATTCAGATTGTATGGAGGAATAAAAAGAAATTTCAAATATTGATTGTTCTCAGGACAACCATGCACCATAAAAATGGCAGGGCAACCTTACAAGAACAATTAAAGAAACTGAAGCTCAAATTTAATAAAGGAATAGCTACAAATAAATTGTTGAAAATTAAATCTAAACTATTACACCATTCCCACTGAGTTTGAAATAAAATGATTACAACATTCACAACCACATATACATTCCTCAATTGAATAATTAATGATATGAAAATAAAGCACACATCCACACAACACAAAGAGTTATAATGATTCGCCTGTGTGTATACCAACTATTCAACAACAACCACACAGAATGCTACTCCACTCCTAATATCGTCACACAAGGGATATTAGCATTCACTATCAAATAGGTTTTCCCAGGTTCACCCAAAACCTTCACAATTGTGTCATTTTCAAAGGGCTTACACAATTCAAAAACCCTCTTTTCTAAGTTTTCCTGGCTCTCCTCAGATAACCAATACAATGAGATTTTTCTGGCTTAACCTTAAATAAAACTAAATAAAGTAAATTACATAAATTGTAAAATACCTGTTTTTCTTCTTTGTTGTAGTAGCCTAAAAGAACCAAGTCGGAGTAGAGATTTGAATGTCAAAGTTCAATGTCCAATACTCACTATATAAAGGTTCTAATTTCTAATAGATTTTAAATTAAAACAAATGGGCTAGCTTTAATTGATTTTGATTCCAGAAAAGGGAAAGACAACACTTCCTCTTTTCAAATCTAATTGGAATATAAGAAACAAAATCAATTAACAAAGCTAAAGAAGGAAGATATTAAATATGCAAACGTAGCTTAAACAGAGCACAGATTTATCTCTTAGAAGGCCGAATTTTAATTTCTTAAAGGATCTATTTCCCTCTGAGATTCGTGCTCTATTTATAGATGAATAAATCACGTCTTCGACTGGTCTAAAGACCTCTACGACTGGTCATAGGTCCAACAGTGATTTGAAAATTCGGACGCGATAAGATAAGATGGTTTCACGACTGGTCGTAGGGCATCTTCGATTGGATGTAAGGCACCTTCGACTGGTCGAAGGTCACACATGACTGGTCGAAGCTAAGGGCAAATCATCATTGTAGTTTGAGTCATAGGTCTACGATTGATCGAAGAACCAGTCGACACTGTTCTTACAACTAGTCGAACAGTCCCCAGGACTAGTCAAAGCCCAATAGAAAATTTTTGAATTTTGCAACAAACTTACGACTGATCCAGGAAATCCTTAGATAGGTCGAAGCAGTGCTAGGATTAGTCGAACAAAGTCCAGGACTAATCTTAGAACCGGCTAAACTATCTTATATAAAATATATGAATTATGTATCCAAAATGGCCTACTCTAAAGGTCAACCTACAGTCAGTCATACCTCAATAGTGAAGTGAGGACATTGAAACTTAAAGACACGTGACCTTGAAAGTAGTGAAGCTTGAAGTCTTGATATAGTTCAAACTTGATAGCTTCTTGAGATCTTGAAATTGAACTTGAAAGCTTCTTGTATTGTCCTTGTCTTTGAATTAAGTCGAACAAACTCACTTCCTCGAGTCTTGACTTGTGAGCAGTTCTTGTCCATCAAAGTTGATCTTGAGTAGAGCTTTGATCTTCACATATACAAGCTTCCTAACAATGCCTTTCGCACCATAAATTTGACAACAAAAAGGGCTATAAACAATAGCACTTACAATCTCCCACTTTGTCAAATTAGTGACAAAACACACTTCCAAGATATATTACAGAACACAGAATATCTGATTAACGAATCATGCACCAGTTGTTATCAACTGTCACAGAAACATGAATTTGCAAATCAGTGTTCCAAGTCCACATTTGTACCAAACTACAAAACTCCCCCTGAGTACATAAAACATATTTAAGTATGTAAAACATATCCATTCTCCATATAAATAAGACATATCCAAGTGAGTGAACATATCCATTCTCCCCCTTTTTGTCATAAGAGGACTAAGGAAACACAGAACAGAAAGACTAAGGAGAATAAATTAGAGGGATAGATAAGAGATAACAAGACAAGATATGAGATAATAACATAATTAACTCAGATAATTCAGAAACTGAGTTAAAGCAAAACTAGCATAATAGTAGTAAAGTTATTACAAATTAGATAACTTAAAAGAACTAATCTGAACCAGATGAAGGAGAAGGGATGGAAGGATCAAGTTTATGCATGCCTTTGTTCAAGCGCCTAAGATATTTTTGCATGTATTTGAATTGTAAATCATGAGCAACAGACATGTTTTCCATCCTAACATTTATATTTTCAACCTTATCCTCCAATGCATGCAGACGTGCATCAAAGTCAGAAGTCTCATAATCTGGATCATTCATAGAATCAGAATCAAGTTCTTCAAAGATATCATCCATATTAATATCATCAGGAGCAAGATCACCAGCTTCTTCCTCATGTACTGCTTCAGCATTGCCAACACCATCACCTTGGCCAGGGAGTAAATCCAACTTCATCTTATTTAAGTTAGAATTATTGAATATCAGATGATGGATAGGGGCCTCTCCAACTGGCATATCGACTAACATATGAGTATGTAACGCCCTGAAAATCGGGGGTCGAGTGTAACTCAACTCCCGGTTCCAACGCATCACTTATGCAACATATTTAATGATGTTTGAATGTTGTCTGTGTTAGAGCAATAAACATGAATGAGATTATACCAAAATAGTAATTCATACTCCAGATCAATTGTATAAAAGCAAGCGGAAGACTGAACTGTATATATATGTATGTAAAGAAACAAAATAAACGTTTCATTCTCCAGAGTATGAATCCATCTGAGTCCATATACATTTCTGTTTATAATCAAAATGTCAAAAATAAACTAGGTACAATCCCTGTAGAACCCGTCAATCCTGGCAAGCTAGTCGAAGCCGCCAGAGAACTGCATATACGAGAACTCCTCCTGGTCCTCGTCATAATCAGGCTCCGCCTCCAGAGTAGTAGGATCGCCTAAACCTGAGACAGAGTCTGGTTGGTGTGCGCAACACCGTCCCGTAACGTGGGAGTGAGTAGCTAACTCAGTGGAACAATAAGCATAAGTTATCATGTTATCAATACAGTCAAGCAGTAATGATAAAGCAGTAAATTAAACACTCCTAGTTACTCTGATTAATGCAAGTATGAATGCAGGTATGATGGATGCCCTCACCGACATACTCCCTCATGCGACACCATCTCACGTTCGCGGCATGCTTACTTCCCACAGTGCTCCACATCTTCCAGGCACATGCGATGCATGATGAGCATGATTACCGAGTTTTTAATTAATCTATTTCAAACAGCAGGATTGGGAAACTAAGGTACCTCCCTTGTATCATTCCCAAACATGATCCATTCTAGGGTCGTCAGTCCTAGTTAATATCAGACGATGGTGTATTTTCTAAGTCACTGCAGAGGCTGCCAGGGCTGTTACGCACAAAGGTTGCACCACTCCCCCATCAACCCTTAAACGATTCATCACTATACAGAAACAGGCCAAGTTCATACTCTATATATCACGGCGAACCCTAAGGCGCACTGCGACTTCAGAATATGCTCGCGGTCACTACAAAGGGCTGCCAGGGGTCATTACACACAAAGGTTGCACCACTCCCCCATCACCTTATCAATGTAGGCCGACAAATAGAATATAGTGTCCCATACCACCATAATCGGCTCACGAGTTAAGTTGCTCACTTGGTCACTACGGGGAGGCACGTAGCCCCAGCGTAGGCCGACAGCTCGACCACGGTGTCCCATACCACCATCCCCGGCTCATGAGTCTTAGCGGATCAAGGTACCATGGTTAACGGGATTTTCACTGGTAAGTTTGGTACCCTAGGTTCAAACATTAGCGACCAAACATGGTGAACATACATAAGACACACGGGTTACTTGACGTGTTCGGCTGGCTCGAGCGCACAACAAGTTGGGCAATATGAAGCACAGAAGCACCTCGTGTGGCCAACCACTATCGCCAACCGAAGTACGACACGGGTTCGCCAACACATCATGTGTGGCGGAACGAATCCCAACCACAACTTCGAGTCTGATACCGGATGCCTGGACTATGGACATAGTCCCAAGCTCAATCAAGTCCTAACCATAGCATGTGAAATACAGCATGATAACATGGTAATTCAAGAGCACTAGCAATCATGTTATAAAGCCTATCATGAAACATGTTAATAAACAAGTTACAAAGCATGTTCAAAAGCATGTTATAAAGCATTATGCAAATAGGGATACAAATACATATATTTCAAAGGTGAGTGGTTAGAGTGAATAACCACATGGAGGATATCATGTGTGACTCTAAGGTAGCTGAGAATCCCCTCACAGCACCTACCTAAGGTTCTAACACTTAAGCACTTACACTCACAAGCGATTTCACCAACACTTGGAATGCTCTATTTCAACATACACGATGTATGTTAGAGGAAGGTGCACTAGGGTTGTCCCTTTACCAAACTAGTATTTTATACATATACATCATATTCACACAGCAAATAAACCTGACAATTACATCAGCAAATTTTATACGTATAGGGTACTTTCTAGTATACCCAATTTCGACATACATAGTGTTTACAAGGGAACTTGTAATATGGCGATTCCTTTCGCCAAGCAATTAACTTATACGCACTTAATATAATTATACAACAATTAATCATGACAAACACGTCGCAAAAATATACACGTATACGGTACTTCTTACAATACCGTATTTCTACATACATGGTGTATATTAGTAAACATGTATTTAGGCGAACCCGTTCGCCAAATGAGTATTTTATCCATACATCATATGTCCATACGACAATTAAACATGTCAAACACATTTCCATAAAAAATACGTATACGGTATTTTATACGAATACCTAAAGTATGTGAAATTCCAAATTCTACAATTCTAATCGAAACAGAAAATGGAAGGCACTTTGTACATGTGCAATTGCATGCAGATCATGAATCACATTATCTGACATTGAAAGCGTTGAAAACCGCAACTTATACACTTAAAGTCCTCACCTTTGCCTTTGGAATCACAACGAATCAGCAAGGGTCGTTGAGCTTCCGTATACGGGAGTTTTCTAGCCTAAAGAGCGAAATCGGTTAGCCTTTACGTAACCTACAACGATCTTACATCAAATCAGACCTAGGGTTAGGGTTTCTTACCTTCAAACGGAGTGGATACCACCGAGAAAACACCTGGAAAGGAGCGGTGTAGGCCGTGCGACAACCGAAAGCAGTAAGAGGAAGATCTCCCACAAATCCCAAGCTCTTCTCTCTCTTTTCTCTCTCTCTCTCTAGGGTTTTAATCCCAAATTCGTATGGCTGTGAGAGGGGCTGTTCTAAGCTCCTTTTATAGCCAAAAACATTCCGAAAATAGACTCAGGTTCTAGTGTTACTGCTAATATAGGATATTCGTCACTTTTCCAGCTCAAAAGAGAGGTTCTGGTAGCCCTCCTTGAGCCAAACGTCAGACTTAAACTCACCACCTATGGATCTATGTGGGATTACGTTTTCGACTCGATCGGATTCCCAGATCGCACGTGGCGGACCACTTTCAGTTCGACGGTCAGTGGGCCACGATCAGAAATTCCAAGTACATGTAAATGTTCCTGAAATTTTTCTTAATCCGAGGGTGTAATTTGGTCGGATTCTGACGGTCAGGTTGCTTAATACTGATGCGCAAGCGAAAGGTACCAGATCACTATTCCTGATATTTATTTTGGGATGGGAATAGTGTTTTTCACACACCCTCGCTCCGGATCGAAATGAATGGCCGTGGAACATCGGATGGACCTGATTTTTGAGATGATTGTCAAGCCCAGTGAGGCGGTCCTAGTTCCTTAACTTTGTGTTAATCGGACTTCCGATGAGCGGTCTAGATCTAATACGAAGTTTCGTTTCATTCCCGAGAGCAGCCGGGAAATGAGTTTGGTTCTAAACTTTAGGGTAACCTAGCGTCACTTGTTTTGCAAGTTTTGGGTCTTGCAGATCATATTTAAAACGATCCCAACGGATTTCACGGCTAATCGAGTTTAGTACTTAGTTAACTTTGTTAAATTTCTAAAGGATTTAATCCTAATTGATTTCTGGTCGAGGTGGTACTCGAACCAACGTACGGAAATTTACGGGTCGTTACAGAGTAGCCAACACAGTCATCAAGTAAGCAAAAGGAATGTCAATGTGACTAGGATGGAGACGAAAATTAAGAATGGAGTGACAAATCAAGGATGGTAAATAGATAAAAGTATTACTGGCTACAGCATGAAGAATACGAACCATGAAGGAAGTCAATTCAGATTTATTACCCGATCATGGATATAAGTTAGACACAAAGATTTTGTGAAGAACTCTATATTTGGGTAACAAATACTTTGAGGGAAGCGCATTCCCTTTATGAGTCCATTGAGCATTCAGATTGCATAAATCTCTAGTGAGTAACCTTTTTCCAGTTACTGAGGGTTTATCAGATAAGTTATGGATTGGAATGCCCTCATCATTCACAGGAATTTTCATAAGAGCTAAAATCAAATGACGATCAATGTCAAATGGTCCTTCTCTAGTGGCTATTTTAAAAATTAAATTCTCCAGTGAAAAATCACATATACATGCGAACATGGACTGTGCAATGGACCGGTATGCTGGCCCACCCCATTGTAATAAGTTATCCCAACCTACGGCTTAAAGCATAGGAAGGATATCAAAAGGAGCAGCATGATTAATAGAAACTTAATGTTCAACAATAACATTGCACAATCTGATGTCCTGAACATAAGACGGATCATCATCGGGAGTTCGAAGATAACGCTTAGTGAGAGGGGCTGATCCGGAAGAAGAATACGGACCACGAGATGTTGCCTTTTTCCCTCTAGATGCCATATGCAATAAGGATTTCAAGAAAGTGAAGAGTGGTAAAGGATTGAGAAGATGGTTTTCTCAAAACAGATTTTTCAAAAGAAAAACCCCAAATCTCAACGAAATTTGAAATAGATAACTTCAAGAGTAAAATGGAAGTAATCTATACACAAATCTATGAGAAAAATTCAAATGGAGCACTAACCTCGAAGGATTTGGAAGGTGGGTTCGACTGGTCGTGTGTCGGCTCGTTGGAGAGTGAAGAATAAATAAAAAAAGAAAGTGATTTTCCCCAAATTTAAGTGATTCACGACTGGTCATGGGTTTTCTTCGACTGGTCATGCCATGACAGGTCGAGGAAATCCTCGACTGGTCAAGTACCACCAAAAAATTAGATTTTCATATTATTAAAAAAAATTGAAATCCAAACTAGCAAATATGTACACTATGATACAAGTAGGCATAAATAATCATCTTAGAATGCACATTCTAAGATCAAATTTCATTTTGTTAAACCTGCTTTTGTTGAGCGGTTTAATGAAAATATCAGCACGTTGATTCTCGATAGGGATATATTCTAATGATATTACCTTTTCTTATACTAAATCTCGAATATAATGAAATCTAATATCAATATGCTTAGTACTAGAATGCTGAATTGAATTTTTCGAAATATTTATGGCAATGGTATTATCACAATATAATAACATAGAATCCTGTTTAATTTCATAATCGCTTAGCATACGTTTCATCTAAACAAGCTGTGTACAAGCATTACCGGCTGCGATATATTTAGCTTTAGCTGTTGAAAGTGATATAGAACTTTGTTTCTTACTAAGCCAAGAAACTGAACAGTTTCCAATATAAAAATAACCACTACTAGTTGATTTTCTATCATCAAGATTACCAGCCCAGTCAACATCCGAGTACCCAGCTAATTGAATACTAGTCTCATGTGGATACCATAGACCGAGATTAACAGTACTAGCGACATAGCGTATAATCCGTTTGACCACAATCAAATGTGATTCTTTAGATTCAGACTGATATCTAGCGCAAATACCAACACTTAGAGCAATATCGGGTCTACTAGTAGTTAAATATAGTAAACTACCAATCATACTCCGATATAATTTCGGATCCACATTTTTACCTACAGAATCTTTTGAGAGTTTCAAAGTTGTACTGATAAGAGTATCAAAATTCTTACCATTCTCAAATCCAAATCTCTTAATTAAATTCATAGCATATTTAGATTGAGAGATGAACATTCCATCAGGTCGTTGTTTTACTTGTAACCCAAGGAAGTAATTCAATTCCCCAACCATGCTCATTTTAAATTGAGATTTCATCAAATCTGCAAACTCAATAGTCATGTCAGTACAAGTAGATCCATAAATGATATCATCTACGTAGATTTGAACCATTAAGATATCTTCGTTATGTTTCTTAACAAACAATGTTTTATCAACACTTCCCATCTGAAAATTATGACAAAGTAAAAACTTAGTCAATTTCTCATACCATGCTCTGGGAGCTTGTTTTAGACCATAGAGAGCTTTTCTAAGACGGTATACATGATCAGTAAACTTAGGATCTTCAAACCCTGTAGGCTGTTCAACATAAACTTCTTCATATAAATCACCATTTGAAAAGGCACTCTTTACATCCATTTGAAAAATTTTAAACTTTTTTATGCATGACATGGATATAAAAAGTCTGATTGATTCAAGACGAGCAACCGGGGCAAAGGTTTCATCATAATCAATACCTTTAATTTAAGTGTACCCTTGTACAACTAATCTTGCCTTGTTTCGAATAATATTCCCAAGCTCGTCAGACTTATTTTTAAAAATCCACTTTATTCCAATAATATGCTTATCTTTAGGTCTAGGAACAAGATACCAGACATCATTTCGAACAAATTGATTAAGTTCTTCTTGCATTGCAACAATCCAGTTTTCATCAGCAAGAGCTTCTTTTACGTTAGATGGTTTTATCTGGGATGTAAAACATATGTAATTACATATATCCTCAAGTTGCCTACGAGTACGAACACCAGTGAGAGGGTTTCCAAGAATTTGTGTGGTTAGATGATCTTTAACAGTCCTCAGATCAGAATCAGTCTGATTAGATGAAGTGCCAAAATTTTCAATTACAATAACTTTATCATTATTTGAACTTGAGACTGGTGTGTTTAAGTGATCATCAATGACCACATTGATGGACTCTTGAATCACACTGGTCCTTTTGTTTAGAACCCTATAAGCTCGACTATTTAAAGAGTATCCTAAAAAGATCCCTTCATCACTCTTTATATCAAACTTTCCCAGATTTTCATGATCTCGTAAAATATAGCACTTGCTGCCAAAAACTCGTAAGTATTTGACAGTAGGATTTTTATCAAACCACATTTCGTAAGCCATTTTATTATTACCTTTACTAGTGTAAAACCCGGTTAATGATGTAGCAAGCTATATGCAAGCTATATCGACTGCTTCAGCCCAAAGATTCTTAGAGAGCTTCAGACTATTCAATATGACATTAGCCATTTCTTGAAGCACTCTATTTTTTCTTTCAACAATACCATTTTGTTGAGGAGTTCGAAGGCCTAAATGCCACTGGTGGGTCTTGAAGACAACATGGAACGACATGAAGGATTAAGCACCGGTCTGATACGAGTTTTCCAACCGCATTGTGTCAAATCACTCCGGAGTGTACGCTCCTGAACTGTCATTCACTTCTAGCTGGACGGAAATGAGTTTATCTACATTTTTTACTTCCCACGGATAACCACGCACTGATTAAGTCACTGACATCTTTAATCGATCTGAACAATTCACGATCTAAATTGGTTGAGTACATTAAAATGACTTTGTCTAATTCACAAGGATTTAATAACCATGAAAGTTGAGAATTCATGAAATATTCCCTGGTTGCTAAAGAACTTCTCAAAACCGCTATTCTCAAATTCAGATCTATGATCACTATGAATCTTACTGACTTGAGAACTCTTTTCAGTTTGAATCCTTTTGAGAACCTTTTTCACTTATTTAAGGGTTTCTAATTTGTCCCTTAAGAAGACAATCCATGTATATCTGGAAAAATCATCCACTATAACCAAGATATATCTTTTACCACCTCGACTTTCTGTCCTTATAGGTCCTACAAGATCCATATGGAGAAGCTCAAGTGGTCTTGATGTGGTATTGAAATTCACATTTTTGTGTGAGTTCCTTGTTTGTTTGCCAATCTGACATTCACCACATATTTTATCCATTTTTTGTAGTTTGGGTAGACCTCTTATAAGTTCTTGATTGCTCAATCTATATAGATTTCGGTAAAGTACATGTCCAAGATGTTTGTGCCACAAATCAGTTTCGTCTATATGAACCATATAACACAATTGATTAGATGAGCTGGATTCGCTTACAATATAGCAGTTTTCAGATGTTCTTCATCCAGTTAATATTACCGAGCCTTTGTTATTTGGTATCTCACAACTTTGATTAAAAAACCGTACACTATCGTTATTATCGCATATTTGAGATATGCTAAGCAAGTTATATTTTAGACCTTCTACATATAAGACATTTTTGAATAAAAAGAAGGTTGTAAAGTTGAACCGTACCTTGGCCCATAATCTTGCAGTTGCTGCCATCACCAAATATGACTGAACCATCAGTCATGTCTTTGAGATCGGTGAATAAACCTTTATCACTAGTCATATGCCTTAAACATCCACTGTCTAGGTACCATTTAGAATGGCTTATAGCTTTAAAAGCAGTGTGAGCAACCAAACAAGTGACCTTTGAAACCCATTTCATAACCATTTTGGGTTTAGGTGGGTAGTTGGTCTTCTTTCGTTTGTAAGAATTATAAGTATGACCTATTGAGTAAGACTTTAGAAGCTCCTTAAGTAAATCAACTATTTTTTCAGCCAAAGGCTTTTGGTTTTGTTTATTATAGTTGAAATAATTACTTATAGGTTTTTGAAAAGATTTAGAGTTTTTAGAAAACATTTGATCTTTTCCTTTTGAGTTTAAGGTCTCTACCTTTACAAACTTGGGAGGAGTGTTCTTTGGTTTAGGAGCCCAGACCGGATCGATCACCACATTTTCTCGATTCTGATAAGAGTTTTTCTAATTTAGGATCACCTTGAGTATATTTCCAGGTTTCCTTTAAACTCAAGAGAGAAGAGACTTCATGTTTTAGTTGTTTGTTTTCATATTTAAGATTTTTATTTCGGGAGGTTTTAAAATCCAAATCGCATTTTGTCTTTTCAAAACAGTCTTAAATATGGGACTTTTCTAAAATAAGAGATTCATAAATTTCTTTGAGTTTAGAAAATTTCTCTTTTTGAAGTTTTAATTTCACAACAATTTTACAACTTTCCTTGTATAGGGCATTGTAGGCGTCTTGAAGATCATGTTCATTTTCACATTCACTATTCAGATTTTCTTCACTTGTAGAGTCATCATTATCTGAAAAAGTGAATTTTGCTAAAGTCATAAGAGCTTTAACTTCATTGCCCGACTCATTTTCTGAATCTTCTGATTCAGAAGAGACTTCAGAATTAGAGGACTCATCCTAAGTAGCCATCATACTTTTCTTTTTTGACTTGCCCTTATTAGGACAATTGTTAGCCAAATGCCCATACTCATGGCAGTTATAGCACTGACTGTCTTTCAATGATTTTCTTGATTTAGTTTTAGGTTTCTTTTTATCATATGCTTTTTGAAAATCAACCCTCTTTTTACTTTTAACAATCTTATAAAACTTTTTCGCTAAAAGGGCCATATCATCTTCAGAGTTTAAATCATTTTCATGAAAAATATTTTTAGAAGTTTTTAAGGCAATAGATTTACCTTTTGGAGCTTTAAAGGTTAACTCATAAGTCTGTAATGAGCCAACTAATTCCTCAACCCTCATATTGTCCGTATCACGAAGTTCCTGAATTTTGGTTACTTTAAAATTGAACCGTTCAGGAAATGAGCGTAATATTTTAGCACATATCTTGATTTTAGGGATTTTATCACCTAGACCCCACATAGAGTTTACAATGTCATTCGATTTGGTATAGAAGTCCATAAATATTTTATTTTCTTTCATACGTATTTCCTCAAATTTAGTTGTGAGGATTTGTATCTTAGATTTCTTAACAATTGAAGTACCCTCGTGTGTCATTTTTAATATATCCCAAGCTTGTTTTGCAGAATCACAGGATATAATTCTTTTGAATTCATCTGGTGATAGTGCACATATAATTGCATTTAGTGCTTTAGTATTTGCACTACTCTCACTTTTCTGAGTGTGGTCCAAGAAAAATAAGCCATTATTTTTATTATTTTTTAACCATCAACACCAGTCACTTCAGTCGTAGGAGGGGTCCATTCATTCATTGTGGCTAGCCACACATTTTTATCCATGGTTTTGAGAAATGTGGAGGCCTACTGACTGAAAGGCTATTAAATTTTGACATCTTATACAAAGCTCAGATCGTTAGTTAAGGAAATAAATCCAAGAATAATAATTAAAAATGAGCTATTTGGCTCTGATACCACTTAAAATGGCCAAGCTATATGTCCTTGGGGGGGGGGGGGTGCGCAGTGAATAGGACTATGCCAAATTAAAAATAATTACAGCAGAATTTAAATAACAAGATAGGCAAATAAAGTATATCAATTCACAATACTGAAATGAATAGCAACCTCAATAAATAAGTATTGAGAGATTGATACAAAAGTTATTCTAAGGACAACTTTACACCAAAAACCAAAGTTTATGGTAGGACGCCTGATTTTTAGAAAAGTCTTTGTATCAAGAACTCAAATGGTAGAGAAATAAATAAATTCAAACTGTACGGAGGAATAAAAAGTAATTTTAAATATTAATTGTTCTCAGGACAACCATGCACCATAAAAATGGCAGGGCAACCTTACAAGAACAATTAAAGAAACTGAAGCTCAAACTTAATAAAGGAATAGCTAGAAATAAATTGCTGAAATTTAAATCTAAACTATTACACCATTCCCACTGAGCTTAAAATAAAATGATTACAACATTCACAACCACATATATATTCCTCAACTGAATAATTAATGATATGAAAATAAAACACACATCCACACAACACAAAGAGTTATAGTGGTTCGCCTGTGTGTATACCAACTGTTCGATAACAGTGTTCACTCCCCAAGTATAGGGTTGTGATGTAGTAATAAACTCGGTAAGACCGAGGTCGAATCCACAGGGACTGAAACCTGTACGTTATCTGAAATTTACCAGAACTAGAACTAGGCTAAGATGAAATCTAAACCAATTATGATTTGAGGAATAATGGTGAAATAATTAAACTAAAATTTAAAAGAATTCAGAAGTGGGAAACTAGGGATTCAGAGGATCCACTTGTAGAGATCAGGGAGAACTACACTTGATTCATGAAAATCAACTGAACTTCCTTTGATGTAGTTTTCAAGAGATGAAAGGTATATGAATTAGAATGGATTCCATCACCAAACCATGCCCAAGAGACATAGCAAACAACAGAATTAAACTAATTACCAACCAATCAAGGTATGAAGGTTAGGAAGGGTACCGACATCCAACCATGCCCAGGAGACGATGGTGAACAACAGGGCTTCCTGACGTCATAAACATAAAAGGAAAAGAACATGCTCAAAGCTATTGCAGACCCATTGTAATTTCAATCACAACAGACCATTAAAGACTGAAAACATTCCCTTAATTAAACCCACATCAATATCAAATCAGTCTAAACAAAAGGCAAGCAAAGAGTTCCCATCACACTACAAGCTTCACCTCTTAACCCTAGCTAAGAGGTTTAGCCACACATAGACATGGTGGACTCAAAATAAAATAAAACAACTAAAGGCAAAGAGAAAATAAACAAACTCTCTTTTTTCTCTCTCTCCTTGCTTCCACGTCCAGGCCCAAACCTCCAGCCAAGCTGCTCCCTTTTCACGTCCAATCCCTCCCAAAATCTCTCTCCTTTCTTTTATATAAGAATGCATGTCGGCCGTAAAACCGTGCGTAACTGTTACGCACGTAAAGATATAACCCATGCGTTGAGTTGTTGGTGGGTCCCAAAACCGATTTCTCCAGAGAAATCCGATCCGTCTATTTGATGTAGAACGAGAAACCAGCCAGGGAGGTGGATTTTTCTTGCATTCTGGATGGTCCATCTAATCCATCTTACAGCCGTTAATCTTACGTTGGAATGGTTGGGAGACCGTTCTGACTATCTTCTTGAAGTTCCGACACCTAGGTCCTAGTAATATGAACCCTGGTATTCCAACAGACGGCCCAGATCAGAACATCGCGATATGATGGTGGCCCACAAAAAAATATCGCAAGCTCTGTTGCGAGACAGAGCTTCCACGTTAACGCCGTGAAAGACAGTGGGTCCCACCGTGATGTTTATCAAGAAATCCATTCCGCACACTGGGGTCTCCACGAAAAACCGTTTAAACTTGGTTGGTTTTGGATCAAAATCGTGGTGGCCTACAGTTTAATCTATTGCACCGTCGGTCATCTGTTTGGACGCTTGGAAAACGATCGATGCTGACTTCTTGAATTCAGTCACCTAGGCTTGGGTAAGAAGGATCATGGGAGTTTAATGGATGGTCCAGATCTCCTATTTGGATGATGGGTGGGGCCCACTGAGAGAGTCCGCGGCAACAGCGTTAGACGCTGTTTCCTTCCTGCGCAAGGAGACGAGTCAGCGGTCGCTGGCCGAATTTTTCGGTCCGGTGCGGCTCGTGTGTGCGTGCTTGAATGCACGCACACCGACATGTGGGCTCCACTGTGATGCTTGAGAGAAATCTGTACCATCCATCTTGTTCAACATCTCTTTTCAACCAGACAGCAGGTGGGCCCCAATTCACTGATTTATGGGCTGATCTGTATGTTGGCCCACTTCCGTAGAGATTCAGGTGCTGAAATTTTATGTGTACGGCTCATTTGTGGTCCTCAGGTCTTGTATGAGGTTTCGAGCCGATCGGATGGTGGGAACCTTGTGATCTTGCATTCTGGACGTCCTTCCGGCCGCTTGAGCTTCAGTTTCTCGATTTTCTTGGATCTCGGGCGTTGATCTTGGTTCACTGTGGTCTGTCCCTTGCTCTGGTGACTTTGGAGTGCCAAATTCATGCTTTTACTATCATTTTTCAGTCAACGCTCCTGATTGAATCCTGCAACAAAACACAATTAAAACCGGGCGCTAAACAGTATTATGTTCGTAAATCCAAGCAGTAACTAGGGTCTGATATGCAATATTTAACCCTCAACAAACAGCCACACAGAATGCTACTCCACTCCTAATATCCTCACACAGGGGATATTAGCGTTCACTATCAAATAGGTTTTCCCAGGTTCACCCAAAACCTTCACAATTGTGTCTTTTTCAAAGGGCTTACACAATTAAAAAACCCTCTTTTTTGAGTTTTCTTGGCTCTCCTCAGATAACCAATACAATGAGATTTTTCTGGCTTAACCTTAAATAAAACTAAATAAAGTAAATTACACAAATTATAAAATACCTATTTTTCTTCTTTGTTGTAGCAGCCCAGAAGAACCAAGTCGGAGTAGAGATTTGAATGTCAAAGTTCAATGTCCAATACTCACTATATAAAGGTTCTAATTTCTAATAGATTTTAAATTAAAACAAATGGGCTAGCTTTAATTAATTTTGATTCCAGAAAAAGGAAAGACAACACTTCCTCTTTTCAAATCTAATTGGAATACAAGAAACAAAATCAATTAACAAAGCTAAAGAAGGAAGATATTAAATATGCATACTTAGCTTAAACAGAGCACAAATTTATCTCTTAGAAGGCCGGATTTTAATTGCTTGAATGATCTATTTCACTCTGAGATTCGTGCTCTATTTATAGGTAAATAAATCACGTCTTCGATTGGTCTAAAGACCTCTACGACTGGTCGTAAGTCCAACAGAAGTTTGAAAATTCAGGTACGATAAGATAAGACGGTTTCACGACTAGTTGTAGGGCATCTTTGACTGGTCGTAAGGCACCTTCGACTGGTCAAAGGTCACACACGACTGGTTGAAGCTAAGGGCAAATCATCGTTGTAGTTTGAGTCGTAGGTCTACGACTGATCGAAGAACCAGTCAACACCGTTCCTATGAGTAGTCGCACTTACAATATTAACAATAGTGAGACCAAACGCGATCCCTGTCTCCATGGAATTCAAGCACATCTTCACCTGCTCTTTCTCTTCCAGTAATTACTTGCAAGAAGCTCCCAACATCTTCCATCTATCTATAAACCTTCCCTTTGGTGTACTGATGTTAATTCTGTGATACTGACATCGCATTCTAACAAGAAGAAATTTAACATGAACGTATCTTGCATCTGCTCCCAAGTTCTCATTGTCCCTAGTGCTAAACTTGAGTACCATCTGAATGCTTTGCTTGTCAGAGAAGATTTGAATAGCCGAAGTCAATATTGGGGCACTGTAGAGAAGTTCCCCATTCTGGTGATAAAGTGCATCACTTGTTCTTCCGATGATTTGTCACCATTGAATTTTTAGAAATCTGGGTGTTTGAAATTGTTTGGAAAGGTGATATCTTCTACCTCCCTTGGATATGGCATCCGATATCTGAACCTTCCAGTATTCTTGCACTCCCTTTCTATCCTGACAGCTTCTTCGACTACTTGAGACACTCTTCATGAGTCATTGTTCTGACTATATGGGCAGAGCCGAGTGATCCTGCCCTTGGCAGTTACGATCTCTTTGGATGCTGTTCTCTTTGATACCGGTAATCGGAGGGGCTGTCATTCGAGCGACATTATGTGCGAGAGTTGCCAAGGCTTCTTGGAGATTCTTGCACTCTTCCATCAACGTCTTTTGTGCTTGAGCCATCTCAGCCATAGGGTCTTCTGTGGTTGGCGATGGTCCTTGATTTATTCCAGCCATATATTGTAACGACCCGTAAATTTCCGTACATTGGGTCGAGTACCACCTCGACCAGAAATCACGTGGGATTAAATTCTTTAGAAATTTAACAAAGTTAACTAAGTACTAAACTCGATTAGCCATGAAATCCGTTAGGATCGCTTTAAATACGATCTGCAAGACACAAAAGTTGCAGAATCATTGACGCTAGGTTACCCTAAAGTTTAGAACCAAACTCATTTTTCGTCTGCTCTCGGGAATGAAACCAAACTTCGTATTAGGTCTAGATCGCGCATCGGAGTCCGATTAACCCGAAGCTAAGGAATTAGGACCGCCCACCGGGCTTAACAATCATCTCAAAAATCAGCTCCATCCGATGTTCCATGGCCATTCGCTTCGATCCTGAGCGAGGGTGTGTGAAAAACACTATTCCCATTCCAAAATAAATATCCGGAATAGTGATCGCGCATCATTCGTTGACGCCACGTCGATTAAGCAACCCGACCGTCGAATCGACATCAAATTACACCCTCGGATTAAGAAAAATTTCAGGAACATTTACATGTACTTGGAATTTCTGATCGTGGCCCACTGACCGTCGAACTGAAAGTGGTCCGCCACGTGCGATCTGGGAATCCGATCGAGTCAAAAACGTAATCCCACGTAGATCCATAGATGGTGAGCTTAAGTCTGACGTTTGGTTCAAGGAGGGCCACCAGAACCTCCCTTTTGAGCTGGAAAAGTGGCGAAATGCCTATATAAGTAGTCACCCTTGAAACTGAGTCTGTTTTGGGAATGTTCTTGGCTATAAAATGGGCTTAGAACAGCCCCTCTCACAGCCATACGAATTTGGGAGAAAAACCCTAGAGGGAGAGAGAGAAAAGAGAGAGAAGAGCTTGGGTTTTGTGGGAGATCTTCCTCCTACTGCTTTGGATTGTTACACGGCCTACACCGCCCTGTTCTAGGCGCTTTCCCGGCGGTATCCAGCCCATTTGAAGGTAAGAAACCCTAACCCTAGGTCTGATTTAAGGTAGGATCGTTGTGGGTTATGAAAAAGCTAACCGATTCCGCTCTTTAGGCTAGAAATCTCCCGTATACGGAAGATCTACTACCCTTGCTGATTCGTTGCGTTTCAAAAGGCAAAGGTGAGGACTTTAAGTGTATAAGTTACGGTTTTCAACGCTTTCAATGTCAGATAATGATAGATTCATGATCTACGTGTAAATGCACATGTACAAAGTGCTTTCCGTTTCCTGTTTCGATTAACGTTGTAAAATATGGATTTTCACATACTCTAGGTATACGTAGAAATATCGTATACGTATTTTTTTGGGAAAATGTTTGACATGTTTATTTAATGTATGAATATATAATATATGAATAAAATACTAGTTTGGCGAAAGGAATCGCCAAAATACATGTTCACTTGTAAATGTTACGTATGTTGAAATCGTGTATTCTATAAATACTGTATACGTAATTTTTTTGGAATAATGGTTGACATGTTTATTTAATATATGATTATACAATGCATGAATAAAATACCAGATTGGCGAAAGGAATCGCCGTAATCTATGTCCGCTTGTAAACACTATGTATGTTGAAGTTGTGTATTCAAAAAAAATACCGCATATGTATAAATTTTGGAAGTGTAATTGTCATGATTATTTGTCGTATGAATATGGTATGCGGATAAAATAACCGCTTGGTAAAAGAATAGCCCTAATACGCAATTGCTAACATACGTTATGTATGTTGGAATCGCGCACTCTAAGTGTTTGGTGTACATGCTTGTGTGCGTAAAAGCTTGGGTGTTAGTGCCTTAGATAGGCGCTGATATGGAATTCCCGACTCCCTTAGAGACATGTAGGGTCCCCTCCATGCGGTGGTTCGCTATAACCACTCACTTGTGATGCGTATGTAATTGTATCCCTATGTGTATAGTGCTTTATAACATGCTTTACAACATGCTTTACAACATGCTTTATAACATGCTTTACTTCATGCTTTACTTCATGCTTTATAATATGCCTGCTAACATGCTTTACTTCATGCTTTACTTCATGCTTTACAACTGTTTGAGTTTGGGACTATGCCTATAGTCCAAACATTCGGTACCAGACTTGCGGTTGTGGCCGAGATTCATATCGCCACAACGGACGTGTCTGGCGAACCCGAGTCGTACTTCGGTTGGCGATAGTGGTTGGCCACACGGAGTGCTTTTGCGCTCCATATCGCTCAGCTTGTGGTGCGCTCGAGCTAGTCAGGCTCGTCAAGTAAACCGGAGTGTATATGTATGTTCACCATGTTTGGTCGCTACTGCTTGAACCTAGGGTACCAAACTTACCAGTGGCGATCCCGTTAACCATGGTACCTCGATCCGCTAAGACGCATGAGCCGGCATGGTGGTATGGGACACCGTGGTCGAGCTGTCGGCCTACGCTGGGGTCATGTGCCTCCCCGTAGTGACCATTGCGCAACCAAACTCGTGAGCCGATTATGGTGGTATGGGACACTATATTCGAGCTGTCGATACTTACGGCGAGAGCCGAGTATGGTGAGACCATGTGCTCGTGCTTGACGGCGACGAGTCCTCCGTAGTATCTTCGAGTATACTCCAAGTGTCCGTGATTGGCGACGAGTCTTTCACAAGAACTAGAGTATGAGTTGAGCCGAGTACGGTGAGACTGTACTTGAGCCGACGGCTAGTGATTGAGCCAAGTACGGTGAGATATGTACTCGAGCCGACGGCCGGCACCATTGAGCCGCATACGGTGAGATCAGATCCGCGCCGACGGTGACGAGCCCTTTGCGATGCCTTCACTACGCTTCTCAAACCATAATATCGTATGAGATTAGCTAGGATTGACGACCCTAGAATGGATCATGTTTGGGAATGATACAAGGGAGGTACCTTAGTTTCCCAATACCGTGGTTGAAATGGATTAATAAAAAACTTGGTAATCATGAGCATCATCGCACCGCATGTGCTTTGTAGATGTGGCGCACTGAGGGAGTTAGCATTCGCGAACGTAAGATGATGCCGCTTGAGGGTGGTTTGGCAAGGGCATACAGCATCATGTCATATCATTTTACATTTAACAAGAGTAGTTAGAAATGTTTGAATTATACTGTGTTATCATTACTGCTTGATTGATTTGATAACATGTTAACCTATGCTTTATTGTGCCACTGAGTTAGCTACTCACTCCCACGTTACGGGACGGTGTTTGCAACCCCCACCAGACTCTGTTGCAGGTGTAGATGGCACCTCTGTTCAGGAGCCGGAGCTCGACTTCGAGGAGGATCAGGAGTTCTCCTTTATGCAGTACTCTGACGGCTATGCTTAGGCCGGCTGCATCGCGGGATTTACAGGGCCTCTTTTGAGGATTGTATTTTGATTTTTGACTTAGAAACAATACATGTATATTGGTACTCAGTTAGTACTCATACTCTGGAGTTCACAAAATTTTGATACTTTACATATTTTGAATATAAAATTTCAGTCTTCCGCTTGCCTTTATACAATTGAACTGGAGTATGATTTACTGTTTTGGTATAATCTCATTCATGTTTATTGCGCTAACTCAGACAACATTTAACCATCATTGTGTATGTTGCATAAGTGATACGTTGGAACTTGGGAGTTGAGTTCACACTCGACCCCCGATTTTCAGGGCGTTACATATATACAGTGACCTCTCCATTTCCTGACGAAGCTGTGGTTGAGCCTTCCTGAGAATTCATCAACGCAATGGGGGGGGGGGATGAATAGGACTATGCCAAATTAAAAATAATTACAGCAGAATTTAAATAACAAGATAGCCAAATAAAGTATATCAATTCACAATACTGAATTGAACAACAACCTTAATAAATAAGTATTGAGAGATTGATACAAAAGTTATTCTAAGAACAACCTTACACCAAAAACCAAAGTTTATGGTAGGACAACCTGATTTCTAGAAAAGTCTTTGTATCAAGAACTCAAATCGTAGAGAAATAAATAAATTCAAACTATACGGAGGAATAAAAAGTAATTTTAAATATTGATTGTTCTCAGGACAAGCATGCACCATAAAAATGGCAGGGCAACCTTACAAGAACAATTAAAGAAACTGAAGCTCAAACTTAATAAAGGAATAGCTAGAAATAAATTGCTGAAATTTAAATCTAAACTATTACACCATTCCCACTGAGCTTAAAATAAAATGATTACAACATTCACAACCACATATATATTCCTCAACTGAATAATTAATGATATGAAAATAAAGCACACATCCACACAACATAAAGAGTTATAGTGGTTCGCCTGTGTGTATACCAACTGTTCGATAACAGCCACACAGAATGCTACTCCACTTCTAATATCGTCACATAGGGATATTAGTGTTCACTATCAAATAGGTTTTCCTAGGTTCACCCAAAACCTTCACAATTGTGTCTTTTTCAAAGGGCTTACACAATTAAAAAACCCTCTTTTTTGAGTTTTCCTGGCTCTCCTCAGATAACCAATACAATGAGATTTTTCTAGCTTAACCTCAAATAAAACTAAATAAAGTAAATTATACAAATTGTAAAATACCTGTTTTTCTTATTTGTTGTAGTAGCCCAGAAGAACCAAGTAGGAGTAGAGATTTAAATGTCAAAGTTCAATGTCCAATACTCACTATATAAAGGTTCTAATTTCTAATAGATTTTAAATTAAAACAAATGGGCTAGCTTTAATTGATTTTGATTCTAGAAAAAGAAAAGACAACACTTCCTCTTTTCAAATCTAATTGGAATACAAGAAACAAAATCAATTAACAAAGCTAGAGAAGGAAGATATTAAATATGCACACTTAGCTTAAACAGAGCACAAATTTATCTCTCAGAAGGCTGGATTTTAATTGCTTGAATGATCTATTTCACTCTGAGATTCGTGCTCTATTTATAGGTGAATAAATCACGTCTTTGATTGGTCTAAAGACCACTACGACTGGTCGTAGGTCCAACAGGAGTTTGAAAATTAGGGCACGATAAGATAGACGGTTTCACGACTAGTCGTAGGGCATCTTTGACTGGTCATAAGGCACCTTCGACTAGTCGAAGGTCACACACGACTGGTCGAAGCTAAGGGCAAATCATTGCTGTAGTTTGAGTCATAGGTCTATGACTGATCAAAGAACCAGTCAACACTGTTCCTATGACTAGTCGCACTTACAATATTAACAATAGTGAGACCAAACGCGATCCCTGTCTCCATGGAATTCAAGCACATCTTCACCTGCTCTTTCTCTTCCGGTAATTACTTGCAATAAGCTCCCAACATCTTCCATCTGTCTATAAAATTTTCTACTGGATCTCCTTCCCTTTGGCGTACTGATGTTAATTCTGTGATACTGACATCGTGTTCTGGCAAGACGAAATTTGACATGAACGCATCTTGCATCTGCTCCCAAGTTCTCATTAACCCCAGTGCTAAACTTGAGTACCATCTGAATGCTTTGCCTGTCAGAGAAGATTCGAATAGCCGAAGACAATATTGGGGCACTGTAGAGAAGTTCCCCATTCTGGTGATAAAGTGCATCAGTCGTTGTTCTGATAATTTGTCACCATTGAATTTTTAGAAATCTGAGTGTTTGAAATTGTTTGGAAAGGTGATATCTTCTACCTCCCTTGAATATAGCATCCGATATCTAAACCTTCCAGTATTCTTGCACTCCCTTTATATCCTGACAGCTTCTTCGACGACTTGAGACACTCTTCTTGAGTCATTGTTCTGACTATAGGGGCAGAGCCGAGTGATCCTGCCCTTGGTGGTTGCAATCTCTTTGGATGCTGTTTTCTTTCATTACCGGTTATCGGAGGGGCTATCATTCAAGCGACATTATGTGCGAGAGTTGCTAGGGCTTCTTGGAGATTCTTGCACTCTTCCATCAGCGTCTTTTGTGCTTGAGCCATCTCAGCCATAGGGTCTTCTGTGGTTGGAGATGGTCCTTGATTTATTCCAGCCATATATACAGTGACCTCTCCATTTCCTGACGAAGTTGTTGTTGAGCTTGCCTGAGAATGCATCAAC
Organism: Magnolia changhungtana; assembly: GCA_030180095.1. Lineage (NCBI taxonomy): Eukaryota > Viridiplantae > Streptophyta > Magnoliopsida > Magnoliales > Magnoliaceae > Magnolia > Magnolia changhungtana. The sequence continues at coordinate 4,222,196 of JASAUF010000653.1, read as the reverse complement.
GCAATGGGGGTCACTGAAAGAGGAGTCTCGTCTGATTTCCTTATGTTTTTAGAGTAGCCAGTTGACTGAGGCAATGTGGAGATTGACGAGCCTATCATCAGTGACTTGCCTTTTTGTTCCTTTGTCCAATGAGTGCCTCTATTAGGCAGAGCATGAAAATCACATATTGCTAAAGGGACAGCGGCTTTCTCAGGGTAAATTGCCAATGGGACGAGTTCGGGGTATTTCCTGGCTGCGTTTCTTATTATCGGTCCTTTAATTCTTCCCGGTGGTGAGCATGCCCCAACAACAGTGACATTTCGAGTTCTTGTTCTCCTACGTGTAACAACGATCCAGTCATCTCTTTCTTCTCATGTCACCGGCGAGGCGATTACGACCACAATAGTAGTTCGTGATTCCCTTTGCTTGAGTGATACAAGTTCTTCTTTGCGACACTTATTTTGTTGGTCGGCATATTCGACGACAAATCCCGATGCCGTGAAGAAGAAAATGGTCTTTTTCTGAGTAATTGCCATCAATTGATTATAGTTTTTTTATTCGAATCTGAGTTCAATTATGGAAAGAAGATATGAATTAGTACTTGAATAAGGTTATGCTCTACTTTGGAGATGAAAGGAAGGATGTTCCCGTTGAGAGTTGCCATTTTAGCGTCTTACGACGCCAAATAGTGGTGAAAATTCTCAATATAATCCTTAAGTTAGTATTGAGTAAAACAAAAATCCCCAGCAGAGTCACCATTTTGTTTCGACAAGGAACAAATACATTCAATTTGGGGGAAATTCATTCACTCAATAGTTAATAAAAGGAGAATAAAGAGAACAATCACAATATTTATTTATTTTGAATTCATTTACATCCTTTATCTCCTTTGATTCCAAAGTAGAACATTTACATAAACATAGTACAAATGTTAAATGCTCAATATTGATTGTATCATGATCTTTAATATGGCAGTATTGATGTGCTGGGATAGCATATATTTTGATTGATTTCATGCTCTTGAAACTGAATTAGGGTTTTTCTTTATCTCTGATTGATCATCGATGAGTCCCTGACATAAATGAAGTCATTATACGCCCATAAGAGATAATGGTATGTCAATAGGAGAGTTGTACACCCACAACTACTATGCGTCAGTAGGGTTGTGTGTATACACAGGTGTTGTGCGCCCCTGTACATTGTGCGCCCAGCCCTATTGTGCGCCAGCATGGTTGTGCGCCTCATAAGTTGTGTTTCGCACAACAGGTGCGGAAGATGCCTGAGTTCTTCTGATGTTTGGGTTTTCTCTCCTCCACTTGAATCTTCCTCTAATGAATAATTATAGAGGGATGATGCAGTATTTATAGCCTTTCACACATGCGAGCACCCTCAATATGACCATTGTGTGCCTAACCTTGTTGTGCAGTCGCCCCCTTGTGCGCAGGCCTCACTTGTGCAATCATGCCTTTGTGCGCAGACCACCTTTGTGCGGACGCCTTTGTATGGAAACCTTTGTGTGGACGTCCCTATATGGACACCTTTGTGTGGACGCCTTTGTGCCGACACCTTTATGCAATGCACAACCCTTTTTCAAGAGAGATTTCTTGGCTAACTTAATAAAGAGGAGACTAGCAATGGGTAACTAAACAAAAAGGAGAGTGGCAATGGCCAACCCTGTTGAGGCATAAAAAGTGATAAAAGAATTGAAGTAAAAGAAGACTGGGAAGTGAGGAAAATAAAAAGGAGAAAGAGAAATGTCTTCAAAGTTGTTTACGCTGGATCACGCAGACGATATCCGTTGCGCAGGTCCGCACAACCAAAGATCAGTTGCGCAGGTCTGCGCAGTTGGTTTCAGGAGAAGATTTTCTTGAACAATTAAGATTGATGCAAAGTGGGTCCCATGACACCTAAATTGAGGTACCACATGTGTGAAGGCATATAAATACCCCCTCCCCTCCTTCATTTGGACGGATTGAAGATTTTCGAGAGGAAGCGGAGCAAAGAGAAAGATCAAAGGTGATAGAGAAGACAACGATGGTTTACGCGAGTCCGCGCAACCAATATCCATTGCGCGGGTCTGCGCAACTAGACTGCTCTGCAGTCTGTGAAGACAAAGTGCCGTTATGCTGTTTAAAATGTTTAAAGTCTTCAAGTTCCTTCTGTTCAAGTCTAAAGTAGAATAATCAGCAGAAGAGCATATTCCTCCTGAGTCCTAAGAGATGACTGAAATCACTGATGAAATGCTGCCAAATTTTATATTTGACTATGACAAGTGCACCTATAATATTCCCTTTATTCTAAATAATCTATCTTAGAATCAAGGGATGCTAGAAGGATGTAAATGAACTCAATATTAATAAAGTATGATGATTGTTTTAAATACCCTTTCTCTGTTATGTTTGAATAAGATAATCTCCCAAATCAAACACATTTGTTTCTTGTTCAAAACCAAAATGACAACTGCACTGGGGAATAATTTATCTTCTTTAACATTAGTAGTGAAATTGTTATGAAACTTTCATCATAGTTTGCCATCTTTCAGGACTCTCAATGGGAACATCCTCTCCTTCATCTCTAAGATAGATTATTTGATTCTTCAACCACTAACTACAATCATGTTTTATGTTCGAAGGTTTCTACATCTGATTCCAACCTACTACTCATGGCAACTTCTGTAAAAAAGGTGAACTTCCGATTCACTCTGATTGGGTTCATAATAGAATACACACCGAATCGAATTTCGAAGCACATGACTCAAATCCCTATGAGTGGAAACAACATGAATCGGGTAATAGCTGGGGTTGTATCTGCATCACCTCAACCATCAGGGGGTGATGAAGGCTGGACTGTCGTAACGTCTCGTAGGACGAGAGCACAGAATGCAAGAAGTTCTAGAATGAATCAGCATTCGCTAAGGTTAGAGAGCCGATAACACGCGATGCAGTCAGAAGGAATCCCAAACTCGCTCCTCCAATAATATAGCCCGAACGAATAACCTCGTTATTGACAGCGCGTGATTTTCCAGTTCTGAGTGCCTCGAGAGTTAAATGGTCAAGAGAGCAAAAAGGAAAAGCACTGGTAATTAGAATGCCAATGTCCACGCCTCCCCAGGCAAGTTCACCAGTATCGTGTCACCCCAATCGATTAATGATGTTGGGAGCATAGAAAAGCCTAATGAAATCTCGTCCTTCCGCCTCTTCGTAAGTCCCATTACATCAGCATATTCTTGTTCTACTCCAACTACCGCTTCATCAAAGAGTGGAGAAGTTGTAGTATATATGGCGGGGATGAATCTAGAATGTAGAGCGACTACGGAGGATCGTATTAATGAAATGGCAGAGGCCCAAAATGCATTGATGGAGGAATGCAGAAACCTCAAAGAGATCCTGGTAACCCTTGCACATAATATGGCTTGGATGGTGGTACCCTAGAGTACGATGAATGAACAGGAAAACCAGCCTGACGGCCTCCAACCACAGGGGCAGGGTCACTAGGGTCCATTCCAACAGTAAGAACTGTGACACGGGATGAGGTGAGATAAGTGGTTGAAAAAGCTATCAGAGTAGAAAGAGAACACGAAAATACTGATCATTTCAGGTATCGAACGCCGTATCCAAGGGAGATAGAAGATATCCCCTTTGCAGCGAATTTTAAGCATCCGGATTTCCAAAAGTTTAATGGGGAAGGATCTCAAGAGGAACATTTAATGCACTTTATCACTAACATGGGATATTTTTCTACGATACCACAGTACTGCTTATGATTGTTCGGATCGTCACTAACACACAAACCATTTCGATGGTATTCCAATTTAGCACCAGGGTCGATACGTACTTGGGAACAAATGTAAGAGAATTTCATGTTAAATTTTTTCTCTTCAGAGCGTGATGTTAATATTATGGAATTGGCTTCCGTACGATAGAGAGATGGGGAAACGGTAGAAAAGTTTATAGACAGATGGAAAATATTGGGAGCCTCATGCAGACAGCTACTGGAAAAAAATAGAGCAGGTCAAAATTTGTTAAACTCTATGGGGACAGGAATCGCGTTTGGACTCACCAGAGCTGATATAAGAACTTTTTGTGACCTGGCTACTAAAGCTCACGCTTTAGAATTGATGACTCGTAAGATGCCAGCATTCCACCATGAGACTGCTAGGAGGATATCTAGCAGGATGGCCGTGAATGCTATCGATCGTGACAAAAGGGACAAAATACAAGGGACTTGAAGGAAAAGAAGCCAGACCGAAAGGAGGAGTGAAGCCAGTCAAGGAATAGATACAGCGAGAAAAGGCCTAAGATGCTCAATTCTCATGAGGGATTTGCGTTTGACAAAGAAGATGTCGTCCCTATGATGAACCAACTGTTAAAGGCCAGCATGATAGAATTACCAGAGCCCAAATGCCATGAAGATGTGACAACAACCAAGGATTTTGCCGCTATCACTACTTGGTGGGGCATCCAACAGAGAATTGCTATACACTGAAATGTATAATACAACGAATGATAGATAGGGGTGAAATAGTACTCTGTAAAGAAAAGGAAAGGGGTACCATGGCGACAGTAATTGTACTTACAATCTGAGGGAAAGCTTGAGATACAAATAAGAAGGAAGAGTGTAAAACACCAAAGAAGGTAACAGTAATTACATTACGATCGGGTAAGAAGATAACAAGTCCTGTAAAACAAAAACCAGAAAATACTAGGAAAGAAGTCATTGAAAGGCAAAACAATAATGGTGAGAAAGAAAAGAAGGGCGAAGTGGCGAAAGTGACTTATGATGTGGTAGGTCATTTGAAGGGCATACCTGCTTGATTAAGTGTTTATGATGCACTTAAGCTATCAGAAGAATTTCGACAGAGCTTGGTTTAAGCGTTGTCCGATCACGACATTAGAGAAACTTTACTGGCAGAATTAGAGCATAAAGAACATGATGAACAAGAAAATTATCAACCAGTCATTTCCTTCTCTGATGACTATTTGATTTGTGAAGCAAAGCATAACAGACCGCTGATGATAGAAGGTCATGTCCGTGGGAAGAAAGTCAAGCAGATCATGATAGACAATGGGTCTGCGGTGAACCTCTTACCACTCTCGATGTTGAGTAAATTGAATTACCATCGTTCAGATCTACCCCCTAGTGGAATGATGATACAGGGGTTTGATCAGGATGGACAACGCGCGCTTGGTAAGATTACAATAATGTTGGATATAGAAGAACTGACTACTGATGTCGTGTGTCATGTTATAAATGCAGTAACAACATACAATCTTCTCCTAGGGAGGCCATGGATACATCAGTATAGCATTCTACCCTCGACTCTGCATCAGTGCTTCAAATACTGTAAAGATGGAATACAATATAAAGTAATGGCTGATGCAAAGCTGTATATAGAGGCCAAGTCCTTCTTTGCAGATGCCAATTACTATAAAGGGTTTGCTATAGAGGAGAGAAAGAATGATGAAAGTAGGGTCCTAAAGGACGTTCAAATGAATGTGATAGAAGAAAAAATAGAAAGTGCAGAATCATTCAAACCTGCAGAAATGAAGAAATTTTTTTACTTTGTACCGAAACATCTGAGGTAGCTAGGGCAACCGCCATTAACCTTGTTATCAGTTGGACAGTTGAAAATTTTACAGTCTAATTACACAATGCCACTACCATATGTTGAAAGGAATAAACCATTTTCGGCCGCCCTAGGGAGGTTTTGGGTTGAAGCAAGCATAAAATACCCTAAACCAATAGAATTTTATGTTTCAGAAGAAGCGAAGACAGGAGAAGAGATTGAGAATAATGTGTACCATGGTAGGATGACGCCGCAAAATCTTAAAAATATAGTCTGGTAAGTAAGAAGATTATGAAAAACATGGGTTTCGATTATGAAGAACCCACCGGTTTGAACTATGGGAAGGGAATTTAAATCCCTATGAGAATCAGTCAGGATAAGCGAAGAAAATTCCAAGGACTGGGGGTAAACTCATCAGTGAATATGTAACGCCCTGAAAATCAGGGGTCGAGCAAAGCTCAGCTCTCGAGTTCCAACGCATCACTTATGCACATAGATAATGATAACTATGATGAGAGCATTGAAACATGAATGAGATTACACCAAAAGAGCATATCATACTCCAGAGACAGTTAAATTTGCAAGCGGAAGACTATGATAGATAGAAAAATATATAAACTATAGTAAGTCTCCAGAGTGTGATAAGGTTAACAGGTTAAAGAATTACAAGTACAATTTTAAATTATACCAAATGTGTAGTGTCATCTAGTCAACATCCCTGTAATCCCGTCGATCAAGACACGGCTCACATGAAGCCACCAGAAAATGGCATACTCGAGAAACCATCCTCGTCGTCACAAAAGTTCGGCTCCACCTCAGAAGTAGCGTCGCCATCTGCAATCAGACAATGTCTGGTGGGTGTTCGGAACACCGTCCCGTAACGTGGGAGTGAGTAGCTAACTCAGTGGAACAATAAAGCATAGGTTAACATGTTATCAATTCAATCAAGTAGTAATGATAAAGCAGTACAATCAAACAATCCTAACTACTCTTATTTAATGTAAGTATGAAATGACATGATGAATGCCCTTGCCAAACTACCCTCATGCGACACCATCTTATGTTCACGACATGCATTCATCCCTCATTACTCCACATCTACCAGGCACATGCAGTGTGATGATGAGCATGATTACCGAGTTGTTATTAGTCCATTTCAAATAGCAGTATTGGGAAACTAAGGTACCTCCCTTCTATCATTCCCAAACATGATCCATTCTAGGGTCGTCAAACCTAGATAATCTCATACAATATTATGGTTCGAGAGGCATCGCGAAGGCATCGCAAAGGGCTCATCACCCGTCAGCATGGATACAGATCTCACCGTATGCGGCTTAATCGCTGGCCGTCAGCTCGAACACAGGTCTCATTGTACTCGGCTCAATCGCTAGCTGTCAGCTCGAATACAGGTCTCACCGTACTCGGCTCAACTCATGCTCTAGTGCTGCGAAGGGCTCATCACCAATCACAAATTGTAGAGTATACTCAAAGACACTATGAAGGGCTTGTCGCCCGTCAGCACGAATACAGGTCTCACCGTATTCGGCTCTCGTCATATGTGTTGACAGCTCGAATATAGTGTCTCATACCACCGTATTCGGCTCACGAGTCTAGTTGGTCAATGGTCACTACGGGGAGGCCCATGGCCCCATCGTAGGCCGACAGCTCGACCACGGTATCTCATACCACCATATCCAGCTCATAAGTCTTAGCGGATCGATGTACCATAGTTAACGTGGTTTTCACTGGTAAGTTTGGTACTTAGGTTCAAGCAGTAGTGTCGAAACATGGTGAACATACATAAGACAGATCGGGTTACTTGACGAGCTCGACTAGCACGAGCTCCTATTGAGTTGTACGACATAAAGTGTATAAGCACTTTGTGTGGCCTAACCACTGCCGACAAGCAACACACGACTCGGGTTCGTCAAACCGCGGTGACCGCGGTTCCGCCGCGGTCCAACGGACCAACCACGGTGCCACCGTGGTAGGGTGGTGTTCACCACCCTCCCAAGGTGCCAAATCCACCCTGGTTCTATCCTGGTTCCCCCCGAATTTTATAGTGTGGCCCCCGACTCCATTTGAGGCATTTTCAGGGCCAATTTGCAAACCGGAAAGAGTTTATGTGACGTATGTCATATGATTTTGGGGTAGGAGGAGCTAATCTATCCAACTAACCCATTTATTTGGTTATATTCTAAAGTTTAAATGGTCAAAAGTTTAATTTATACATATATTTACTATTTATAGTAACTTTTTATTTAAGTATTATTCTTCATCATTTATACATTAGAATTTATATCTGGTATGAAAGGATTTAGAAAAAAATTAAAGAATGAAGTGGTGCAAGGAGAGATTTTGAAGGAATTGGGTTAGACTTTAGGATTGAGTTCTATGCAGTTGTTTTCAATATCTTAGTTGATAATTCATGAGAGTGGTAAGATTGATGAGGGATGTTGCTTGTAGAGTAAAAGCTGGATGGATGAAGTGGAGATGTGCCTTTGGAGTTTTATGTGATAGCCGAATACCAAATCAACTAATGGGGGGAATCTCCTAGGATAGCTATAAGACCATTGATGCTTTATGGACCAGGATCTTAGGCTGTCAACCGACAACATGTTCATAGGATGTGTAGTTGAAATGGGGGTGTTGAGATGGATAGGTGTCAAGATGAGGAATGACAGATATAGAAATGAATGCATTCGAGGGAACTTTGGGGTATCATAAGATAAGAGAAAGTAGGCATTGATGCTTTGGCCATGTGAGATGGAGACCAAGAACAACATCGGTTGGGGGTGAGTTGTGATCTAAACCCATCCTTTGACGGTTGAGAAGTGATTCGGGATCGTTTCGCGTGATCATGGGTGCGTACGGGCCCAATCTCAGGGGTCGATTTCGGTGGGTTTTGTCGTTCGACGAATTTAGAAAATCCTAAGTTGGTTCCTACATTTCTTCACCCCCTCCTAAGTCAGAGTGCATCGTGTGACCATAACCCAGGTCCGGTTTAATCTAAATCATGCTCTGATACCATCTTGTAACTCCCTGAAAATCGGGGGTCGAGCAAAGCTCAGCTCCCGAGTTCCAATGCATCACTTATGCACATAGATAATGATGATTATGATGAGAGCATTGAAACATGAATGAGATTATACCAAAACAGCATATCATACTCCAGAGACAGTTAAATTTGCAAGCGGAAGACTGTGATAGATAGAAAAATATATAAACTATAGTAAGTCTCCAGAGTGTGATAAGGTTAACAGGTTAAAGAATTACAAGAACAATTTTAAATTATACCAAATGTGTAGTGTCATCTAGTCAACATCCCTGTAATTTCGTCGATCAAGACATGGCTCACATGAAGCCGTCAAAAAATGGCATACACGAGAAAGCATCCTCGTCGTCACCCACCTCAGAAGTAGCATCGCCATCTGCAATCAGACAATGTCTGGTGGGTGTTCGGAACACTGTCCCGTAACGTGGGAGTGAGTAGCTAACTCAGTGGAACAATAAAGCATAGGCTAACATGTTATCAATTCAGTCAAGCAGTAATGATAAAGTAGTACAATCAAATAATCCTAACTACTCTTATTTAATGCAAGTATGAAATGACATGATGAATGCTCTTGCCAAACCACCCCCATGCGACACCATCTTACGTTCGCGACGTGTATTCATCCCTCAGTGCTCCACATCTACCAGGCACATGCAGTGCGATGATGAGCATGATTACCGAGTTGTCATTAGTCCATTTCAAATAGCAGTATTGGGAAACTAAGGTACCTCCCTTGTATCATTCCCAAACCTGATCGATTCTAGGGTCATCAAACCTAAATAATCTCATACGATATTATGGTTCGAGAGGCATCGCGAAGGCATCGCAAAGGGCTTGTCACCCTTTAACACGGATACAGATCTCACCGTATGCGGCTCAATTGCTGGCCGTTAGCTCGAATACAGGTCTCACCGTACTCAGCTCAATCGCTGGCCGTCAGCTCGAAAACAGGTCTCACCGTACTCGGCTCAACTCATGCTCTAGTTGCTACGAAGGGCTCATCGCCAATCACAGACTATAGAGTATACTCGAAGACACTATCAAGGGCTCGTCGCCCATCAGCACGAATACAGGTCTCATAGTATTCGGCGCTCGCCGTATGTGTCGACATTTCGAATACAGTATCTCATACCACCGTATTCGGCTCACGAGTCTGGTTGCTCAATGGTTACTACGGGGAGGCAAATGGCCCCAGCGTAGGCCGACAGCTCGACCCGGTGTCCCATACAACCATGTTTGGCTCACGAGTCTTAGCGAATCGATGTACCATAGTTAACAGGATTTCCACTGGTAAGTTTGGTACCTTAGGTTCAAGTAGTACCATCCAAATATGGTGAACATACATAAGATAAATCGGGTTACTTGACGAGCTTGACTAGCACGACCGCCCGTTGAGTTGTACGACATGAAGTGTATAAGCACTTCATGTGGCCTAACCACTGCTGACAAGCAATGCACGAATCGGGTTCGTCAAACACGTCCTACGTGGCAAGCGAATCTCAGCCACGAATTCGATCCCATTACCGACTGCCTGGACTATACAATAGCCCCAATCACATTCAATTGCAGATAGGTAAAGCAGTAATGGATCAAGATTCAAATCATACAATCAAAGTCTGATAACATCCGCTTAGGGCGCTGTGGTACATTGCACGCACTCGTTACACCACTCCCCCATCACCCTTCACGACACTTATAGCATACAACATAAACATGAATTTAAACATATGCATTACACAGATAAAATCATACAATCAGTTGAGCATGTTATGAAGCACAACATAAGCATGAGTTTGTATATATTCAATTCCTAATCACATAGATATCTAAAGAAATCATACACATAGTTAAAGAAGTTGAGAATCATATCTCAACACCCTTATACATTACAATTTACTAACTATTACTCATTCAGACATTTCAACAAACACTTTAAACTACATACATCAACATACATGACATATGTTGATCACATAGGCATTAGGCCAAATCCTTTCACTAGGGAGTTGCCCTAATTATAACACGCGTGCACCCACAACGGATAATCATGGCAAGCATGAATCCAAGTTCCATATTCATTCAGTCATTTCCACGAATACTTGGGCCACACATTGTAACATATATAGTGTATATTGGTCGTGGCGTGATTTAAGGCAAATCCTTTCGTCAAAGGGGTATCGCCAATACAGCAATCATACATCCATGACAATTAGTCATGGCGAGCACGAATGAGAATTCTATACTCATTCTGTCATTTTCACAAACACTTAGAATACACTATTTTCACATACATAGTGTATATTAGCAAAACATATATTAGGGCGAGTCCTTTCGCCAAACAAGTATTTTATCCATATATAATATATTCATACAACAAATAATCATGGAAAACACATTTCTAAAATTTATACGTATACGGTACTTTCTACAAATACCTAGAATATGTAAAATTCCATAATCTTCGTCTTTAATCGAAACGGAAAACAGACAGCACTTTGTACATGTGCAATTGCATGCAGATCATGAATCTATCATTATCTGACATTGAAAGTATTAAAAACCATAACCTATACACCTAAAGTCCGCACCTTTTGTCATAGAATCGTAACGAATCTGATAGGTTTGCTAAGCTTTTGTATTCGGCAGTTTGGTAGCCTAAAGAATGAAATAGGTTAGCTATTTCATAACCTACAACTATCAAAACCCCGAATCAGTTTAGGGTTAGGATTTCTTACCTAGAAATGACGCCAGAATTGCCAGGAAAACGATGAGAATGGGGTGGTGCAACTTGTGTAGCGGTAGGGGATAGTAGTAGGGCGCGTCTCCCACTTCTCTCACTCTTTCTCTCTCTTTTCTCACTTCTCTCCTAGGGTTTTCTTTCAAATTCATATGGTTGTGAGAGAGAGGGTTCTAAGGTTCTTATATAACCTAAAAACACTCTTAAGTAGACTTATGGTCAAGGTATACTTAGGTTATAACCAAAGTGAGCCTTTTCCAGCTCAACGGAGCACTTCTGGCGGCCCCTTTTCTGTGTGCTGTCGGACTTAAGCTCACTAATAGTAGATCTAGGTCGAGTTAAGTTTTCATTCCAGTCGGGATTCCAGATCGCAAATGGCGGACCAATTTCAGTTCAACGGTTAGTGGCTCTCGATCGGAGATTCCGAGTACATGGATATGTGTTTCGACAAGGAAACAAAAGTATTTGATTTGGGGAAACTATCTTATTCAGACATAACAATGGAAAAATATAAAGACAATCATCACACTTTATTGATTATTGATTCTGAATTCATTTACATCCTCTGATATCCCTTGATTCTAAGATAGATTACAAAGAATTCATTGCAAGTTCAACTATCATAATTAAATGTAAATTTTGGGAGCATAATGGCAATGATTCCAAACATCCCTTAAGACTTAGGAGGAATTGGCAAATCGACCAATAGTCTTCAAGAAAATAGAGATTTTGGCAGCATTCTGACGCTATTTCAGTGATCTCCTGAGACTTAGGAGGAATACGCCTTTTTGTCGGTCACTCTTGAATAGGAAGAACTTGAAGATTTGAAGACTCTGGCCATTTCAGCAGCATGATAGCCCATTGCTGTTATAAACTGCAGGGCAGTCGGTTTGCGTTGTCTCGCGCAAACCATATCGTTTGCACAGGTCCGTGCAAACTGTAGGAGCCCAGTGCTCGTTTGCGCGGGTTCGCACAATCTGCTGGAGCCCAATGCTCCGCACCTTCGGTCTTCTCCTTCGTTCTTCTTTTACTCCAAAATCTTCGAACCCCTTTTTAAAGAGAGAGCGGGGTATTTATAGGCATTTCACAGGCATAAAACTTTGATTTGGGCGATGTGGGACAAAATAACTCGTAACCATTTTTATACCATTTTTATATGCTTTGCGCGGATACGCACAAACGATATGCTTTGCGCAATCCTGCGCAATCGGTATACTTTGTGTGGTCCCGCGAAGTCTGTATACTTTGTACGGTCCAGCGCAAAGTGTTATCAGAACTAATTCTTTGTTCCTTTCTTCCAACATTTTCCTAAATGCCTTGATCTTTCCCTACTTTAATTCTTCTCTTATTTTATGCCTCAACAGATGCCCCCTTGATCCATTCTTTGCTTTTTTCCAGAAAATCAAAGAAAAGGATCAAATCACCCTTTTCTGCAGGGTTTGCGCGATCCCGCGCAAAGCTAGGTCGAGTACCGTACTCGGCCATGAATCCTATAAATAGCCCAACAACTTTGTCATTTGTACAAATCCTTTGTGCTCTGGCGAAACTTTGCTTCTGCGATTCTCCTCTGTGCAAACCATATCGTTTGCACGGTCCCGCGCAAACCCTTGCTGTTTGCGTGAGTTCCTTCAAAGTCCAAAACATTCCACGCAACCCATATACTTTACGCGGACTTACGCAAAGTGTCCCGTACTTAGCCGATTTTCTCTCTTTTGAACCTTCCAACACTTAGCCATTTTTCTCTCTTTGAACTTTTCCAACACTTAGCCATTTTTCACCTTTCTTCTATTCTCAGTCCGATATTTATCTTCTTTTCTTAACTCCTTACATCATTATGGCCCATATAAAACAAACAGCCTGTCCTGTGACTCCTTCTAATCAACCTTCTTCCGATCAACCACCTGCTAAGCAAACAAAGACTACCTCCAGAACTCCTGCTTATTTTAAAGAGTCTGTTCTTCCCACCTTTGACTTCTCTGACCGCATTAAATCTCTGCCATCCCCCATTCATAGATCCATATCATTAGGAGATATCATCTCTGCCATCCCCCATTCATAGATCCATATCATTAGGAGATATCAAATGTCCTCCGAAGCACGACAGAGAGTATGATTGGGACGAATGGTTAAAGACTACGGCTCACATTCGTACTGATAGTGAAAGACCACCTCTTCGTGACGACACTCCCCCGGCCTCTCGTTCGAAGAAAACTCGCCAGAATAAGGCGAAAGAGTTTGCAGAGAAAATTAAGGAACATAAGAAGAAGAGACTTCAAAATTCATGGGATTCGGTACGAGTTGTTGAAGGCGTTATGAAGTTCGACAACCCTCATGCAGAAGGCATGAAGATAATTTCTATCAATGTCTACCGCCATCAGTCCATGCTTGACTGTGAATTCAAGGATTACGTTCATGGCGAAAGACTGATGTATACTGAATCATGGGCCACAAGAGAACCCCGGATCCTTGAGGGAGTTATTCAAATGCAGAAGCCGCGACAAAAGATAGGAGAAATTCATTCCATGATCTTCTTAATTCCTTTCCATAGCCCTCACAACCTCTTTCCTTCACAGTTTTATGAGACAGTCCGTCACAGTTTCCGAGATCAGGAACAACTTTAGGGACAAGCAGAATTTCGCATCAGAGGCCTGTTAACTATTCGACGTTATTATTTTGATTGGGCGAAAGCTATTTTACTGAAGCACATGAGCACACTTGTGAAAATCGGCCTTTATGATGTTATAGAAGTGACTTCCAAATACTTCTATAAGGAACCTACTGTACTAAAATGCTTTCTTGAGTACTGGTCGCCCACAACCAACTCCTTCCACTTACCCTACGGTGAGATGAGTATAACACTTTGGGATCTTCACCGCATAGTTGGTCTCCCGATAACAGGTAAATTTTATGATGAATTCATTCTAACCAATAGGGAATTGGCCTTTGTATCCTCTCCAGATCGTAGACCTTCTGTCTCTAAAACCACTATCGAACTATTTAAGGAGATGAGTAAATTTCCCAGTTTCCACAAGATCCCCCATTTGCAATGGCTGGCACATTTCTCCAGAGGCCTCAGGTATTTATTAGTCTGATAATCGACTTTTCTCCTCATATTCTTGCTATCTAGTAATTTCTGCATATTTACCCTCTCTCTTTATTTTTTCTTTGAAGATTTCATGATTGTCACCCCAAGAAGCTAACAAAGCTCCGAGACGCAATGAAGGGGAGACCGGAGTATAGCTCCTTCGTAGAACTTGCAGCTTTCTTGGCCTATTGGCTGAGTTTGGTTGTATTGCCTAGCTCTAAATGGGCAGATGTTGTTCGTCCCACTGTCTTTGCTGTAGCTGGTGCTTTGGTGGAAGGCCACAGATACTCCCTTGCTCCCCTAGTATTATGCCCTATTTATAGAGCCCTCGGAGATGTAGCTACCCACGTGAAAGATCCTATTCTTGGAGCCTCGTCTGCACATACCGCTTGGCATGATATCATAGGGTGGCTAGGGGTCTATTTTCCTTGGACTTTCGAAGCTCCAAAGCAAGCATATGTTCATCCTTCTCATCTTCCACTCTGGTTCTTCCAACAAAGAGCGATGGCAAAAAGAGCATACGAATGGGTTGCAAATAAAATTCGAGATGATGACCAAATAAACTTCTTTCAATTCTGCCTTTATCGTTATACCGAGGATACAGACATGGTGGACCAAGAAGCACTTACTGTAGCAGAAAGAGCTTTCTTCTTTTCCATTTGTTCTTGTAGTCTACCCTTTCGAGAAGGGACAGAGTGCTGGAGAGAACCTTACTACCCCAGTCGTTTCGCTCGTCAATTCAGTTATGACCAAACTGTACCAAAAGACTGCGGGCTAGTTACTCGAAAAATGCGTTGTTATGGAATGGGTCCTCTTAACAGGGCCATGATATGGAAGCAATTACTGAATAACTATGTTGGATCTTCCTTTGTAATCCCAGGCTGTAATCGTGTAGTTCGTACATCATATGGCTAGATGCGATGATGGGATCATCATTCATACTTGGTCACTAAGTGCTTGCCAGTGGATTCCTCCATCTTTCTCCATCTGCCTAAGCTGAAAGGCATAAATCTAGAGAGTGGAATTGGCTATATCCCGGAAAAGAGTCATGCGTCTCATCATGGAGAAATTTGTAGGAAGATATCGTTAGAAGACCCTATCCGTGAAATAAAGCCTATTAACACTTTGGATGGCTGGTTTGCTCATGGAGTTTTAAGAGAATTTGAGCAATCTCGTCGGGACTTTACAGATCATGCTGCAGACGACACTAAAGGTGCATCTTCACCAGTTGCTACAGAGACTGCAGCGGTTCAAGAAGAACCAGCTATTGATGCTCCTATACCTCCTCCACAACCCCTTTGTCCTAGCTCATCTTCCCCGATGACTAGATCGAGAACGCATTTACAAGCATCATCTCCTATTCTTCCAGAGGGGACTATCAAAGAGTCCGCACCAGAGAGCAGCCGAGTTGCTTCTTGTAAAGGAAAGCAAGTTGTCGTTGAAGAAGAAATTTTGGGAGATGAGAGTTCAGCTTCATTATCAGAGATTACTGCCTCTTCGCAGTATGAAGACGACGAGGATAGTGAAAGCTGCGAGGATAAAGATGACGATTTTGAAGAAGGCAAAGTTGATATTGGCGGAGACGAGGAAGCAATTACAGAAGGGGTTGAAATGGAATCTCTTCCTACAACCTCTAAAGCTCTTCCTGGCATTAATTTTCCTGCTAAATCTCCTGCAGCTGAGG
Organism: Magnolia changhungtana; assembly: GCA_030180095.1. NCBI lineage: Eukaryota > Viridiplantae > Streptophyta > Magnoliopsida > Magnoliales > Magnoliaceae > Magnolia > Magnolia changhungtana. Next base: position 4,206,090 of record JASAUF010000653.1, on the reverse strand, counting down.
AAGATGAGGAAGAACATTTAGATTATGGCAAATATGGATATTCACTAGGTAAAGGAGATTTAACTTTCATATGCATATATTTATCTACATATTTAACGGCAATTATTTATTTAGAATTATTGTGTCTCCCTTTTTAGGTGCTCAGGTTGCTGAGATAGGCGCGATCTCTTCGGTGAATCCTCCTGCAGGAACTTCACCAAGAGCTCCTGTAGTTTCGTTGGTGGTACAGAAAGTGGTAGCTTGTGAAATTATATTTCCAACTGAGACCACTGACTTGCCAACTCCAGCTACCAGAGATTCTAGTACGGAAGCTAGAGTACCATCTTTTGCTGATATGGTGGGACTCAGCCCTTCCACAACTCAAGGAGCTTCTCCTTCTGTTAATCGCATTCCAGCAATAGGTATATATATGCACTAGCTATTTTACTTAGAACCGCATATTTCATAATAATCTGAATGTCTTTCTTCTTTTGCTATAGGAACTCCTTCTTGCAGTGGTGCGGCCAGTTTCGACTCTGTGGTTACTACATCTGAATTATCGTCTTTTGCAAAAGTCCCTGTCCACAAGATGCTTATGGTGAAACACTCCTTGTTGACGATAGCCCATATCTTCAGAAACCCTGACCAATGGTTGGACTTGGACGTTGCCATGGAAATTTTTGAGAGCTCTGCCAAGATGGCTAAAATTAACATATCTCCTTTACGCGATTCGCTCCTTAATTTCTGCAATTCAGTAATCTCATTGGCATCAGTAGAAAATGCTACAATTGCCCCTGAGATCTTAGAATACAGGAAGCAACTGGCTGCATCTCAAGAACAAGCCTCTTTGACGGCTTCATCTATCTCCAAACTTGAGCAAGAATATCTGATTCTTTAATATCAATTAAAGATTCATATTGATGAGAGAGTGACTATCCAAGATCGCATTGTAGCCCTGAAAGAAGAAATCTCTCAACTGGAGAGGAGGAATCATGAGCAAGACTTAGTCATTCAGGATGTTGAAGAAAGGATGCGGGCGAATGTTCAATCCATTGATATAGAAAAATCTGCACAACTCCAAGGTAGGGAAATGATCGCTTCTTTGGAGAGCAAGCTAGCTGGTGTTCCTGATCAGGCGAGACTTATTCTTGAAGAAAAATCCAAGCATGATGCAGCTCAGGCACAATTAAAAGAGGATTTGCGCAAATATATAAAGGCAGTAGGGGTTACGGAAGATCTTTAAACATGTGATTTTTGAACATGTAATCTTTGTTTACATGCTTTTGGACGGGTAATTTATTTGACTTATCATGTGCTTTTATAATAGCATTTTGAGACATTTATGATGGCATTTACCAAATCGCATATTGATGACATTATGCTAACATTTATCACATCATATTATGGCAACTCTATTTTCATACAGTAATTTCATCGTATTATTACTTATAATTTTCAAACCTTTTATGCTTTGTTAGTGCGGGATTCTCTACGTGAGTATTAAATTGGCGGTGTTAAATTTCAATTTAATTAGCCACACACAGTTTAAGCTCATGAGTAGTGGAGCGCGTGCACACACACAGTTTAAGCTCTTAAGTAGTGGAGCACTTGTTGGTCTTATGTGATGGTCTCTGTAACTCTCTAGAGTTCTCTTGGACTTTTCACTGCCTTGAGTTCACAGGCCGGTCCATCAGAGGGGCCCAATGACGCTACTAGGCGGTGAACTGTTGGTTTTACGCATAGGGTTGGCCACGGTAACTCTCTAGAGTTCGCAGGGCCTGCAAGGCTACCTTTGGGCACCAAATCTAGGGTTGCCAGTTCATCAATGAGTAGGTTTAAGCCCTTCCTCACGAGTTACTACTGAAATCAAACCATAGATCTAGAGGGTCTTACGCATGGTTGGACTAAAAGCTCATACTACGGCCCCTATTTTCTTCGTCTGCAAGGTCGAGCCCATTCACGGGAGGGCACTTTCATCCGTTCCTCGTGGCGCAGTCAGAAAGCTATACAGATGGCATGGGAGTTATGGTGACTAGTCTTCGCGGATTTATGGCCTTTTAGGCTTTGAATCCTTAACTTCATCAGCTGCCCGCATGGGTGCGTACGATGGTCTTCGCAAAATTTTTAGGGCTACTGACTCCTCGCCGCTGCCCGAATGGCGATCTTGATAGGTCTTATGTGTAGTTGGCCGGCCCTTTTAGAGCTTAATCCTTTGAGAGCTTGATCCTTTGAGGATTTGATCCTTTGAGAGCTTGATCCTTTTTTTTAGAGCTTTTAGCTCTTTCTTAGAGCTTAATCTTTTTGATTTGGCTCTTTTAGGATTTGGCTCTCTTTAGGATTTGGCTCTTTTAGGATTTGGCTTGGCTAGACTGCCTCTTTGACTGAAATTGATATATCCTTGCTTTTGATAGTATCTTTAAGAAGATCCGTGCCTTGTAAGGCAATAATAATTGTGATCATCGTCATTGCCAGCATAATAAACATTTTCGACTGAGATTGATACGTCTTTGTTTTTTATAATATCTTCAAGAGGATCCGTGCCTTGTAAGGCAATATATCAATCTTGTCAATATCTTCAAGAGAATCAATATCTTCAAGAGAAACTTATTTGGTGATGACGATGATCAATATTTTTAAGAATTAATGCTTGCTAACATAGTTGACATGCTTATGAATTTCTTCTTCATAGCTTCTTTTGTTGACATATAGACATGATCTTATTCCTCCCTGCCCCTTTTGATACAGAATCATTATGCCGATAATATTTTAGGTCAAAATCAGTATGTCTCTCTTCAGGGGTAGTATCTTTTGATGAAGTGGGCGTTGACAGGTATACTGATACCTTGCCCCTCTTGATTTGGGATTCTATATGCCCCATTGGAGTATATCTCTTTTACCACATATGGACCGTCCCATTTGGGCTCGAACTTGCCCCCTGTCCGGCGAGTGACCACTATAGGTCTTTTCAGCATTAGCACCATATCCCCTTTTTTGAAAGAATGGTATTTAACTTGTTTATCAAATGCAGCCGATATCCTGGCTTGATATGAGTGCAACCGCTGCTGAGTTGCTAGATGTTTCTCATCGAGCAGATCTAATTCTTTCAACCTTATTTTTGCATTTTCATCATCTGTTATAGACTGATGTACCGCTATTTTGAGCGACGCCACCTGTATTTCGATTGGGATGACTGCCTCCATGCCATAGATTAATGAATATGGTGTCGCCCCTGTTGTCGTACGATGGGTAGTTCTGTAGGCCCATAATGCTTCCTATAACTTTTCATCCCAATCGTGCTTATTGCCTGTCACCGTTTTCTTTATTATTTTAACAATCATTTTGTTAAATGCCTCTGCTAATCCATTGGCCGAGGGATAGTAAGGTGTTGAAAACGAATGTTGGATGCCGAACTTCTGGCATAACTTTTCCATGCCTCTATTTTTAAAAGGGGTGCCATTATCAGAGATGATCTTTTTCGGAATACCATGACGGTATATTATGGCATGCCTGATGAAATTGACCACGTCCTTTTCTTTAACATTACGCAAAGCGACTGCTTCAGTTTACTTGGAGAAATAGTCTGTCGCTGCCAAAATATATTGTTTTCCTTTAGACGAAGGTGGATTTATAGGGCCAATCACATCGAGTCCCCGGGCTGAGAAAGGCCAAGAAGTAACGGACTGATGTAAGTCTTTTGGGGGAATATGTATTATATCCCTATGTATTTGACATTCATGACACCGCTTCGCATATTCTATCGCATCTTTGAACATGGTAGGCCAGTAATAACCTATTCGATGCACTCTAAGGCATAAATTTTGGCCGACTTGATGCGTTCCACATTCACCTGAATGTGCTTCCCGCAACATTTGATTTGCTTCTTGCTTGTCTAAGCATCATAACAGCATTTCATTATAAGATTTTCTATACAACACTTCGCTGCATATGACAAATTTGCCCGATCGCTTCTTAATCTGTTGTCTTTGCGCATTATCTTCTAGCAGGATGTTATATTTGAGATAATCGACGAAAGGCTGACGTCAATCATCTGTCGTTACTTCCAGACGGGATATAGGAAACATTTCAATGATTTCTTCGATAACCTCTGCGGATGGCAGGAATCTTCTTTCTTCTATAGTTACCTAGAGAGGACTTCGATTTGTGCAGGACAGAGCCGCTGCCAAACTGGCTAAAGCATCCGCTTTTGCATTCTCAGATCATGGTATATGTTTGATTTCCACATGACAAAACTGTTTAAGCAACTGTTGTGCCTTCTAACAATAGGGCAAGAGCTCTTGTTTCCTTACTTCGAATTATATTGTCAATTGATTTATAATCAATTTAGAATCTCCGAAGATGTACAATAATTTTATTTCCATTTGCTAAGCAATTTCCATTCCGATAATGAGGGCTCTATATTCAGACTGAAAACATGTTTATTGTCGCCCTCATACTCTTTTCTTTACTTTCACCGGTTATTATTTTACCCCTATTTATCATTCGCTGTATGATGCACTTCAACGTATAGCAATTCTCCGTCGGATGTCCCACTAGGCGATGATAATGGCAAAAGTTTCTTTCCCGGGTCTTCGTCACATCTTCAGGGCACTTGGGCTCTGGTAATTCTAGGGTGCCAGCTTTTAACAACTGCTGCATCATAGGAACTATGTCTTCTTTATCGAATTCAAATCCTTCATGAGAATCGAGCATTCTGAGCCTGTTTCCGCCGTATCTATCCCTTGATTGATTCCAGCCTTCTTTTCCTTCCGATCTCCTGTCTCTCGAGCTCCTCGCATCTTGATTTTTCTTATCATGATCGATGGTATTGACGGTCGTTCTGCCAGATATCCTCCTGACGGTTTCATGATGAAATGCCGGCATCTTATGAGTCATTAACTCCAACGTATGGGCTTTAGTAGCAAAATCGTGAAAGGTTCTGACATCGGCGCTGGTGAGTCTGAACGCGATTCCTGTCTCCATAGAGTTTAAACACATCTTGACCTGTTCCTTTTTCATTCGGCAATTGTCTACACGATGCCCCCATTGTCTTCCATCTGTCTATGAACTTTTCGACTGGTTCTCCTTCCCGCTGTCGTACTGAAGCTAATTCCGTGATGTTAACATCCCGCTCTGACGAGAAGAAGTTTGACAAAAAGGCATCTTGCATTTCTTCCCATGTGCGTATAGATCCTGGAGTTAAATTTGAATACCATCAGAAAGCTTTACTTGTCAACGATGACCTGAATAATCGTAGGCAGTACTGAGGTATCATGGAGAAATTTCTCATGCTGGTAATGAAGTGCATCAAGTGCTCTTCAGGTGACCCTTCTCCTTTAAACTTCTGAAAGTCTGGATGCTTGAAATTAGCCGAAAAGGGGACGTCTTCTACTTCTCTTGAGTACGGCGTTCAGTATCCGAAACAGCCGGTATTCGCACGCTCTCTCTCTATTCTGACTGCTTCTTTGACGACTTGCCTTACGTCATCCTATATTATAGCTCTTGTTGCTGGAACGGACCCTCGCGATCCTATCCCCTGTGGACAGGAACCTTCAGGTTGGCTCTCCTGTCCGTTTGTCGCTCCCATCATAGGTGAAGCAGCTATCTGGGCTACGTTATGCACTAGAGTTGCCAAAGCTTCTCTAAGGTTCCGGTATTCGTCCATTGGTGCTCTTTGCGTCTCTGCCATTTGGTTAACATGTTCTTCAGTAGTCAGCCTGTTTTCTTGACCTGTCCCTGCCATGTACACTGTGGCTCCTTTACTATTTGTCAAGGCCGTTGTTGGAGTAAGACGAGGGTACGTTGACATAACAGGGCTTATAAAGAGAGGAAAGATCGAAGTCTCATTCGACTTTTGTGCGCTTCCCGTGCTGTTGATCGATCGGGACGATACAGTTATGGGTGAACTTGTCGGAGGTGACACAGGCATCGGTGATCCTATCATCAGTGTTTTATCTTTCTGTGCTTCTGTCCATTTGGTCCTTGGGGCGATCAGAGCCGGAAAATCGCGCGATGCGAACTGTAGAGTTGTTCGTTCGGGGTATATCGCAGGAGGAGCGAGCTCAAGTTTTTTTCTTGCTATACTGCGCGTGATTGGTCCCTCAGCTCTTAGTAAAGATAAGTTTGCCTTGCGGCTCTTTAAGTTCTTTGCTTTTGTCTTTCTAGACAAGACTACGGTCTAGTTCCCGTCACTTTCTTGTGGTTGAGGTGAGACGGAAATGACTCCCGCTATTACTTGAGTCACGCTGCGCCTGTTTGTGGTGCATGCATTCGTATGCTCAGGAGTTCGGCTTGGCGTGTATTCGACTACAAACCCAGTGGGGATGAAGCAGAAGTTCACTTTTCTCGCAACGTTAGCCATCAATAGTATTATGTAATTGAATTCAGGTACCTTCGATAATGAAACATACGTGAAGTTAGTATGCGAGAGATTAAGTAAACTATCTTATAGATGAAGGGGAGGATGTTTCCACTGAGAGTCAACATTTTGGCGTCTAAAAGACGTCAAAAAGTGATAAGGGTCTTACAACTTTCTGCAATGTTAATGTTAAATAAGATAAAGTTATCCCCAGCTGCGTCGCCATTTTGTTTCGACAAGGAAACAAAGGTATTTGATTTGGGGAAACTATCTTATTCAGACATAATAATGGAAAAATATAAAGAAAATCATCACACTTTATTGATTATTAATTCTGAATTCATTGACATCCTCTGATATCCCTTGATTCTACGATAGATTACAAAGAATTCATTGCAAGTTCAACTATCATAATTAAATGTAAATTTTGGCAGCATAACGGCAATGATTCCAACCATCCCTTAAGACTTAGGAGGAATTGGCGAATCTACCAACAGTCTTCAAGAAAATAGAGATTTCGGCAGCATTCCGACGCTATTTCAATCATCTCCTGAGACTTAGGAGGAATACGCCTTTCTGTCGGTCACTCTTGAATAGGAAGAACTTGAAGATTTGAAGACTCTAGCCATTTCAGCAGCATGACAACCCATTGCTGTTATAGACTGCAGGGCAGTCGGTTTGCGCGGTCCCGTGCAAACCATATCGTTTGTGTGGGTCCGCGCAAACTGTAGGAGCCCAGTGCTCGTTTGTGCGGGTCCGCACAATCTGCTGGAGCCCAATGCTCCGCACCTTCGGTCTTCTCCTTCATTCTTCTTTCACTCCAAAATCTTCGAACTCCTTTTTAGGGAGAGAGAGCGGGGTATTTATAGGCATTTTACAGGCATAAAACTTCAATTTGGGCGATGTGGGACAAAATAACTCGCAACCATTTTTACACCATTGTTATATGGTTTGCGCGGATACGCGCAAACGATATGCTTTGCGCGATCCCGCGCAATCGGTATACTTTGTGCGGTCCCGCGCAATCTGTATACTTTGTGCGGTCCAGCGCAAAGTGTTCTCAGAAATAATTCTTTGTTCCTTTCTTCCAACCTTTTCCTAAATGCCTTGATCTTTCCCCGCTTCAATTCTTCTCTTATTTTATGCCTCAATAATATGTTTTGGGAAATATCCCTGATCCGAGGGTGTAATTTGGCCTGATTCTGACGGTCTGGTTGCTTAATACTGACCCGCAAACATCAAGTCTCAGATTTCATAAATTTGTATTTTATTTTTAATTAATTTCACATTTCTCACTCTCTTCACTCTGAGCTCAAGCGAATAGCGGCGGGACACTATCTGGATTTGATTTCCGAGATGGTTGTCAAGCCCAGCAAGGCGGTCCTAATTCCTTAACTTCGCATTAATTGGACTTTCGATGTGTGGTCCAGATCTGATACGGAGTTTCAAGATGCTCCCCAGAGCAGCTAGGTAATGAGATTGATCCTAGATTTTAAGGTAACCTAACGTCGATGATTCTACCAGTTTTGGGTCTTGCAGGTCGTATTTAAAGTGATTGGTGCTAATTTTACTTACTCTAGTTTAGCACTAGCTAATTCTTGCCTAATTTCTAAAGGATTTAGTCCTGAGTAATTTCTATCTGAGGTGGTACCTGGGCCTTTATAGTTATGTTTAGTTTAAGTATTGTTCTTCATCACCTAAACTTTAAGATAGTGTTTAATGTGAAAGTACTTAGAGACGTTTAAAGAACAAGGTAGTGAAGGGTGGGATTTGTGAAGGAAATGGGTTCAAAAGTGGTTTTAGACTTTGGGATTGAGTTCTGACAAGTTAATAAGGTGTTAGGATCGACCCATTACCTAAAAACGTCTAATTCCAGATTGGCAAAAATCCGGGATGTTACAGAATATGATTACAGCTGTGCAGTCTTCTGCGGCAATGCACTACTTCAATGACTCTGAGGAGAAAGAGTTGATTAAACAAACGCAGAGGCGATTCCGTCCGGACTTGGTTCCCTGATAGAAGAAGCAATGAATAAGTTAATATAGGTCGAATTAATCAGGGGGATCAAATATACCGAGAATGCTACATTAATCTTATGGTGCATAAGCATGGATCCTGATTGAAATAAAAGTAACGTCAATACATCAGTTCGTAACAGATGATGAAAATGTGAAAATAAGCCTGGAAGAGTTGGATTTTCTTGATGAGAAATACTTGACCGCCCAAAAGTAATCGCAATCATATCAGGGGGCAAATTCAAGTCCAAATAAGATAGGTTGTACATCATAAAAGAGAAATACTCCAATAGGACAAACATAATCGTATATCGATCAATGCTCGCTTTGTCAAAAGGATCGTTCCTGGAGACATACTGATTTTGATCTAGAATATCATCAGAATAATGATTCTAAATCAAAAGGGGACAAGAATATATCATGGCCATGTATTATCTGATGAATGAATAAAGAAGAAGTTCGCAAGCATACCAAGATTATGTAATAGCAAACATTGCAAAAGGAAAGTGAACATCGCCATCATCAAGCGAGCCTCTACAAAATTCTGTCTGAAATTGATACCGTCACCAAGCTGGTATATTATGAATAACACAGACGGGTATAATTGAAGATATTAGTAGAAATGGTAATGTGTCAATTTCAATCAGAGATGTCTATCATCCTCACAATAACTGACCATACCTATTATTGTTTTCTAAGACATTTTAAGGCAGCCTAATAAAGTCAATGGCCAATCGTGCATAAGTCCTATCAAGATCGTCATTCGAGCAGCGGTGAGAAGCCAGTGGCCCTAAAAAGACCATGAAGGCCATCATACGCATACCCATGCGAGCAGCTGACGGAACCAGTGACCAAAAGTCTAAAAAGGCCAAAAGTCCTCGATGACCAGTCATGTGTAACCCCCATGCTGTCTGTATAGTTTCCTGGCAGCATCACGAGGAATGGAGGACAATGCCGTCCCATGAATGGACTCGACCTTACAGACAAAGAAAATGGGGCTATAGTATGAGCTTTAGATAGGCCAATCATGCATAAGACCCCCTAGGTTTACGATTTGATTTAAGTACTAACTCATGAGGAAGGGCTTAAACCTATCCATTGACGGACTGGCGGTCCTAGACTTGGTACCCCAAAGGTCACCTTGTGAGCTCTGCGAACAGCCAACCCTGTATGTAATTCTAACCGAGTTCACGGCCCCGGTAGCTTCACTGGATCCCTCTGATGGATCGCGGTTTGTGAACTCCCTAGGCAGTGAGAAGTCCAGTGAACTCTTAAGAGTTATGGAGGCCATCACGTGAGACCTGACTCCACTACTCAAGCGCATAAACTGTGTGTAACTAACTGAATTAAAATCTAGCACCGCTAATGAAAATATATAAGTAAATAATGTCACATAGGGAATCTCGCACTAACAAGCATAAAATACTAGTGTTTATATTAATCCATCAGTCAATGATTATATTAAGATTAATGCATAGACAACATGTTCGGAATAATGCGTGATGTAGAAATGCATGAAAGAGATTACTGAAAATCATCACTGAAAATCAAAAGAGATCCTTTGTTCAAAAAGCATATACATAAGAGAAATTACATGCTTAAAGTTCTTCCACAATTCCCACTATCCTACTTTTACAAGTCTTCTTTTAATTGCATCTGAGCTGCAACGTGCTTTGACTTTTCCTCAAGTATGATCTTTGCTTGGTCAAGAAGATCAGCCAGTTTATCTTCCAAGGATGCAATCATCTCTTCCCTCTTAAGCAGCTCAGACTTATCAGTATTGACAGAATGAATATTGATTTAGATCTTTTCCTCAATCTCCTTCATTGATAATTCCTTCTCGTGACCTTTCGATTCAAGCTGCGAAATCTCTTCCTTCAGAACAACGATATGGTCTTGAGTAATCGCTCAGTCATCAATATAGATTTTTAGTTGTTTCTAAAGAGTTAGTTGTTCCTGGTCAAATTCAGAGATAGTGGAAGCAATAAGAGAAGCCTTTTCCTTAGACAGAGTTAACTGCTTCTCATACCCCAAAATCTTGGGAGCAATCGTGACATTTTCTATCGATGCCAAAGAGATTATTGAATCGTGAAATTTGAGAAGGGAATCGTGTAGGGCAGAGATGTTAATTTTTACCATTCTCGCAGAACTTTCCAGAATTTCAATAGCAATGTCCAGGTCTGACCACTGTTTAGGATCTTTAAAGATGTGAACTGTCGCTGACAAAGAATTCTTCATTAAAAGCATCTCGTGGACGGGGATCTTCGCAAAAGATGACAGCTCGAAAGCAGTGGTTACGGACTCAGAACTTACTGCTCCACTGCGAGGAGTCCCTGTAATACGAAGAAGGAAGAGAGCTAAGATAAGCACTACAAGTTAAAAGATGTATGGTTCCTATAAAAAATCAATATATAAATATACCTACCACGGAAGCGTGACCAGCGAGAGGAGGGATTTCTTGGACTGTAGAGGGGCCAACTCCTAACATGTCAGCGAAAGAAGGCGCTCTGGCCTCTGTGCTTGAATCTCCGGTAGTAGGAGTAGGCAAATCAGCAGCCTCTACAGGAAAGATAATTTCACAGGCTATCCTTTTTGGTACTATCAATGGAATTGGAGGGACCCTTAGCGAAGTCACTAGTGCAGTTAGAGGAGTGTTTAAGGAAAGAGTATCGCCCGTTTCAATATTAGCTACATAAGCGCCTGAAATGAAGATACGACAATGATGATGAGATAATTATCGCTAAATAAGCATATAAATATTTAGAGAACTTAGAATCCATTACCAGGTGAATATTCATATTCCCCTTAATCTAAGGGTTCTTCTTCTTCCTCAATTGTTAAAGGAGACTTTGCAGGGATATTGACATTAGGAAGAGTTTCAGAAGTCACAGGAGGGTATTCTTTTTTGACATTTTCCACAACTACATACGCCTCTCCATCTATATCAACTTCTCCTTCCTCAAAATCATCATCTTTATCATCGCCTCTTTCATCGTCCTCATCATTGTCATATTCCATAGAAGCGGTACCCTCTGATGAAGAAGCCGAACTTTCATCTCCTAAGCTTTCTTTGTCTACTTCTTCAATCACGACTTTCTTTCCTTTAGAAGAAGTTGCTCAGCTACTTTCTCATTGGGGCTCTCTGTCAGCCCGGACTAAAGGGGATGTAGATGCCTGTCTACCTCCTTCTTGAGGGGCAAGCGGCGACACTTGCATGCGCGCTCAAGATTTGGTCATAGGAGATGATGAACTAGGAGTTGGTAGTGAAGGGAGAGTTGGTTCATCCGGAGCTGGCTCATTTTCAAATACCGCAGTTTCTACCGGAATGGGAGATGATGTTCCTTCAACATCTTCTGTGGCCCGGCCACCAAAGTCGCCAGGGACTTGTTCAAATTCCGTTAAGACCCCGTAAGCAAACCAGCCATCAAGGGTATTAATGGGCTTCTTCTCACGGATTGGCTCTTCTATTGATATTTTGCTGCAAATCTCACCGTGATGAGATGCACGGCTCTTCTCTAGAATAAAGCCAATTCCACTCTCAAATTTTCTACCCCTCAGCCTGGGCGGATGAAGAAAGATGGGGGAGTCCACTGGTAAACATTTGTTGACCAAGTACGACTGATGATCCCACCACCGCATCCAGTTATATGAAGTGCAAACTATGCGGTCGCAATTGGGAATTATGAAGGAAGAATTAACACGACCACCTAGTAATTGCATCCATATCATGGCCCAATTGATAGGACGACTTCCGTAGCAATGCATCTTTTTGGTGACCAATCCGCAGTCCTCCGGCACGGCTTGGTCATAGCCGAATTGGCGGACAAAGCAGCTAAGATAATAAGGCTCTCGCTAGAATTATGTCCCTTCATAGAGAGGTAAGCTGCAAAGCGAATAGAGAGAAATAAAGCTCTTTCTGCTACAGTAAGTGTTCCCTGATCCACCATGTCAGTATCCTTAATGTAGTGATGGAGACGGAATTGGAAGAAGTCTATTTGGTCATCATCTTGAATTTTATTGGCCACCCATTCGTATGACCTTTTGGTCATAGCTCTCTGTTGAAAGAACCAGAGTGGGAGATGCATGGGATGAATGTATGCCTTCTCTGGTGCTTCAAAGGTCCAGGGGAAGTAAACTCCCAACCAGCCAGTGAAATAATGCCATGCAGTATATGTCGAGGAAGATCCAATGGTGGGGTTCTTGATGTGTGTTGCTATTTCTCCAAAGGCCCTGTAGATAGAGCATAGCATTAGAGGTGCGAGGGAATACTTTTGCCCCTCTACCAGAGCATCGGCAACAACAAAGACTGTGGGACGAATAACATCTGCCCATTTGGAACTTGGAAGTGCTATGATGCTTAGCCAATAAGCTAGAAAAGCTACGAGTTCCCCAAAGAACTATAATATGCTCTCTCCTTCATGTCATCACGAAGTTCCAATATCTCCTTGCAACGACAGTTACAGAATCTGTAGAGAAAGATAAAAGGTTAGTGCAAAGGAATGTGTGATAAGAAAGGAAAAGTTAATTTCTGGGTTTGGACATACCTAAGCATTCTGGAGAAGTGTGCTAGCCATTGCAAAGGAGAAAGCTTATGGAAATTTTAAATTTTCCCCATCTCTTTAAAAGGTTCATTGGTAGTTTCAGAAATATAAGGTTTGCAATCGGGGGAAGATACAAATGCTAGTTCTTTGTTTGACGAAATGAATTCGTCATAGAATTTACTTGTTAAAGGAAGGCCTGTTATTCGATGCAGGTCCCAAAGTGTGATGCTCATTTCCCCAAATGGTAGATGGAAAGAGTTGGTCGTAGGTGACCAGTATTCAAGAAAGCCCTTGATCACGGTGGGCTCCTTATAGAAGTATTTAGATGTAACTTCTATAGGATCATCTAGACTAACCTTGGCAAGTGTACCTGCATGCTTCTTCAAGATGGCTTCTGCCTAATCAGAATACTAGCGTCGAGAAATCAACAGACCTCTTATTCAGAAATCTTCTGGTCCCAGAGTTGATCGCGATCTCTAAAGTGTTGTCTGATGGTCTCATAAAAATACGTTAGAAAGAGGTTATGTGGACTATGAAAAGGGGTTAGAAAGATCATTGGGTGGACTTCCTTAATACTTTGTCATGGCTTGTGTGCTTGTAATCTCCCGTGGAGGATGCACGGTTGTCTCGTCGCCCACAAAGCAATGCACATCAACTTTTCTCCATTTATATGATCCTTCGGCTCGCAGTCAAGGATGGATTGATGGCGATGCACATTGATGGGAATCACTGTCATACCTTCCGAGTGAGGGTTGTCAAACTTCATAATACCCTCAATAACTCAAACCGATTCCCATGAATTTTGGAGCTTCTTCTTATTGTGCTCCTTGATTTTCTCTTCAAATTCCTTCGCCTTGTTTCGGCGAGCCTTCTTTGAGCGTGAAGCAGGATGAGTATCTTCTTGGGGAGGGGGCCTTTGACTATATCTGTGGATGTGAGCAGTTGTTTTCAACCACTCATCCCAATCATATTCTCTACCATGCTTTGGAGGACATTTTAGGTCTCCCAGTGCAATTGCTCGATGAATGGGAGATGGTAGTGATTCAATGTGATCAGTGAAGTCAAAGGTTGGAAGTACGGGCTCTTTAAAGTATGTAGGATTACGGGCAGTGGTTTTAGTTCGTTTAGTTGGTGGTTGATCAAAAGAAGGGGAAGGGTGATAAGAAGATGGATCAGGAAAATCGGGATGAGAAGGTTGCTCAAATGGTGGGTCCAACGGACGGAAAGTACGCTTAGTACGAGTCATAAAGGACGAAGAGTAAAGAGTTTGAAAGTAATTGAAGAAAAAGTTTACATACAAGTTAAGAAAATTGGCTAAGTGCTAAAAAGGGACCAACTTTAGAAAATTGGCCAAGTACAGGTTGTGCAGGACCGCGCAACCAAAGTCTGTTGAGCGGAACGGTGCAACTCCCAGAAATCATGCGCGAACAACAAAGTCGTTGCGCGGGATCGCGCAAGCAATATTTGTTGCGTGGGGAAGAAATTGCAGGAGAGCAAGAGGTTTGCCATAACATGGGAATATGAAGAATAACTAAAGGATTGGAGTATTTATAGGGCAAGTGGTCGAGGACAGCATGTGGGTTTCTGTTGCACGGACCCACACAAACCCGGTCAGGGTGATTATTTTTTATCCTTTTCTTTGATTTTTGGAAAAATAAAGAAATGATCAAGGGGGCATCTATTGATGCATAAAAAGTAATAAAAGAATTGAAGTAAAAGAAGATCGGGAAGTAAGGAAAATGAAAAGGAGAGAGAAATATCTTTGAAGTTGTTTATGTTGGATGGCGCAGAAGACATCCGTTGCGCGGGTCTGAGTAACCAAAGATCAGTTGTGTGGGTCTGCGCAATTGGTTTCAGGAGAAGATTTTCTTGAACGGTTAAGATTGATGCAAAGTGGGTCCCACGACACTGAAATCGAGGTACCACGTGTGTGAAGGCTTATAAATACCTCCTTCCCTCCTTCATTTGGATGGATTAAAGATTTTTGAAACAAAGCGGAGCAAAGAGGAAGATCGAAGGTGAGAGAGAAGACAACGATGGTTTGCGCGGGTCCGCACAACCAATATCCGTTGAGCGGGTCCATGCAACTAGACTGTTCTGCAGTCTGTGAAGACAAAGGGCCGTTATGCTGCCGAAATGGTTGAAGTCTTCAAGTTCCTTCTATTCAAGTCTAAAGCAGAATAATCAGCAGAAGAGCATATTCCTCCTAAGTCCTATGAGATGACTGAAATCACTGACGAAATGCTGCCAAATTTTATATTTGACTATGATAATTTACCTATAATATTTCCTTTATTCTAGATAATCTATCTTAGAATCAGGGGATGCTAGAAGGATGTAAATGAACTCAATATTAATAAAGTGTGATGATTGTTTAAAGTACCCTTTCTCTATTATGTTTGAATAAGATAATCTCCCAAATCAAACACATTTGTTTCTTGTTCGAAACAAACCCAATAAATAGAAGAGTAGCAAGGGCTAATGTTCACAACCCCAAGTGTAGGGTCGTTATGTAGTAATAATCTCGGTGAGACCGAGGTCGAATCCACATGGACTAATCTTGTGTGTCTATTCTGAAAGTAATTAGAATCAAAACTAGGAAAAGATCTAACCTACATTAGGAAAGTAGACAGAGTAATTGTGAAGTGTTTATTAAGAAATTCAAGTAATCTAAAAGTAGGAACTTAGGATTCTAGGGATCCACTTATAGCTATTAGGATGGTTCCTCATTCGATTCAAGGCACTCAATTGGAATGGGAGTCCTATCCTGGCCAATTAGAAGATATTCAATAAGATCAGGTCTGAATCTCCATTGACCTAATTCTCAACAGATGAACGTTGTGAAGATTGGAAGTGATTTAATCACCTGACCATTCCCAGGAGATGATGGTAGACAACAAGATATACCGATCCAACAATTATCATGGGAGATTTCTGAAGAATAGAAAGGATTCCATCACCCATCCATGCCCAAGGGATAATGGAGAACAACAAGATCTCCTATTTTCACAAACTCCAAACAGAAAAAGAAGATGCTTCAAGCTATTGCAAATCCATTGTAATTTCAATCACAACAAACCATTAAACACTAAAAGTATTCCTTAAATATCAAACTAGAATCAAAAGAGTTCAACAATAACAAGAATCAAACAAGAAAAACATCCCAAATATGCTACAAGTTTCACCCCTTAGCCCTAGCTAAGGGATCTAGCCAACCATAGACATGATTGAATTAAAAACCCCAGAAGAAAGCATTACAAACTAAGGAGAAGAGAAGAAAAACTCCTGGGAAGTGGCTCTGCCCTTTTTCTCTGCTCTTCCAACCCTAGATATCCCAAAAAGTGCCTATGAACCCCTATTTATAGGTAAACTTCTGCAAAATCGCAAAATCAGATCAAATTTATGCATTCCATGTAACTGTTTCGATGTCATCGACAAACTATCTTTAATGTCATCAAACAGCCTTCGATGTTATCAAAAATGTTCCCAAAACAATCTAGTGAGTTGCTTCAAATTCTTCAATAAATTCGATGCCATTGAGCAGACTTCAATGTCATCGAACCCCTTCCTTCGATGTTATCGAACATATCTTCGATGGATCGAAAAGAGCACCCAATATGTCCAGTAGCCAACTCAATTTTTTTGTAATTCCTCGATGTCATTGACCAGCCTTCGATGTCATCGAACAGCTCTATTCGATGACATCTAAGCTCAAATCCTACGAATTTCTGCAGCAATTTCTGCACTTCCTTCCTTTTCTACTTGATTTTCTTGAATCTTGGGGTCTTAAAATGTTCCATCTTAGTCTCTAAAGATCTATTCTTTTCATGATGATTCTTGAGCATTCAATTCATGCTTTTAGTATTCTTTTCAATCCAAGCTCTTAAATTCACCTTGCAACGCAAACA
Organism: Magnolia changhungtana; assembly: GCA_030180095.1. NCBI lineage: Eukaryota > Viridiplantae > Streptophyta > Magnoliopsida > Magnoliales > Magnoliaceae > Magnolia > Magnolia changhungtana. The sequence goes on along the minus strand of JASAUF010000653.1, from coordinate 4,189,292 downwards.
CGTGTAAAATATACCATTAAGGCATATTATGTTTATAAAACAAAGAAATAAATGGGGGATAATATGCAATATTTGACCCTCAACACAACTCCTAACTAGCATTTTTTTAGTCCCGAGCATAATATGCGATAAATAATTTCCAAACTCAAGTTCGATATCCTTTTTCAGAAAACAATCTTTTGTGCAATCAAGTATGAATGAGTATAATTAAGTGAGATAGTAGGATCTTGAAAACTTAGAGCCAAATCAACTATACAATCAATCGAGTAGGTTCTTTATCACTTAAATCAGAATGAAAGTTCAAATATTAAGTTTTCGTATGTGCTTGGTGAAAATCAATCTAGAAGACTACTTTTGTTTCGCACTGTTAGCCATGTTCATCATAATAAGATTAGTTGAAAACTCAAGTACTGATTCTAAACCTATCCCCTTTCCATTCTTTTTCCAGTTTTTGATTTTATATTGATGGTCACAATTATTTATTCCTCTTTTTTTTTCCAGACATTACATCCTTTTCAAAGACATTTTTCATTCCCCTCAAAGATGTTATCATTCTTCATTCTTTATGACCTCTTTGTCAATCTCCTATTTTTTAACTAGTCTTCTATCTTTTAAGGTGGATAAGATTCGCTAGATTGAATTCTCAATATCTAACAATGATCCACATACCAACAATTAGAAACTCAAGCACATTCCAAGAAAATAAATTGAACGTGTCTTGTGGTTTAGATTAACATGATATTCAAACTTTTTTTTAGATGAGTAAGCTCCTACAATTTAAAATCCAATCTCTTGTCTCATCATACTCAAAACATTCTTAAATGTACAATTTCTTATTTTCGAAACAGATTTCAACTCAAAACCTTGAAAATTTTGTAAATTTTTTGCTCAAAACTGAGAAAACACTGATTAGGTCACCTAATCCCCCACACCCCCCATAAAAATTCTACATTATCCTCAATGTACAAGAAATAATCATGTGAATGCAAAAGAGGCAATGAAAATAAAGGAAATGGTGTTGGAAAGATAGTACATGGATGAAGGAAAATGGAAGCTTTTCTACGGATCTTAGCATAAAATGGGTTAGCACAAACAAAACTCAACAGTGTATAAGCAAACTACCCTAGTCTCAAGAAAGCGATAAACCTACCTATACCTCCATCAAACTAGGAGATCAATCCAGATAAACAGGATCATTCAGAGGTATGGACATGTCCTCTAGATCGAATTTTTCGACAAATGGCTTTAGTCGATGTCCATTTACTTTGAATTCATTGCGATTGTCAAGATTCTTTATCTCGACAGCCCGATGAGGTATACATTAATAATAGTGAAAGGGCCAGTCCAACGAGATCAGAGTTTTCCGGGACAGAGATGTAACCGAGAATTGTACATGCGAACTTTCTGACTTGGTGTGAAAATTTTTGAAGAATATTTAATGGCCCATTAGGCTTTATGTTCCAACTCCATAGGCAAGTGGTACGCCTTCCCATAGATAAGTCTAAAGGGAGACATTCCAATAGGGGCCTTAAATGCAGTACAGTAACCTTATCATACATCGTTGAAAAGTGGCAGGGGCATTATACAGTCTGAATGGCATCCTTTGGTAAGCAAAGGGGCCAAAAGGACATGTGAATGTGGTCTTTTCTTAATCTTCAGGGGTTATCTCTATCTAGTTGTTGCCCAATTACCCATCAAGGAAACAGTAATAGGAATGATTAGCTAGCCTTTTCAAGATTTGATCAATGAATGGCAAAGGGAAATGGTCCTTCCTTGTGATGGTATTCAATTTCCTATAGTCAATGCACATTCTCCAACCCGTAGTAACTCTGGTTGGCAGGAGTTCATTGTTGGCATTGGCTATAATGGTGATTTCAAACTTCTTAGGAATCACCTGAGTTGGACTCACCCATTAACTATCAGACATAGGGTATATGATACACACATCCAATAGCTTAAGAAGATCGACCTTAACCACTTCCTTCATATTTGGATTTAGTCCGCATTGTGATTGTCGAGAGGTCTTCACATTATCCTTTAAATAAATGCGGTGAGTACAAATCGAATGGTCTATTCCCTTGAGATCCGTAATTGACCATCCATTGGCTCCCTTATGCTTAATGAGAGTAGATATGAGTATACTCTCCTGTTCTTGCTCTTGGTGGGATGAAATCACCATCTGGTATGTCTCATTTTGACCTAAATAGACAAATTTCAAATCAGAGGGCAAAGGTTTTAGGTCAAGCTTCAGTTCCTTGAGGCTAGACAGTAGAGACACTACATCAGTTTGGGGCAATTCCTCGAATTGTGGCCTTCACCAATTAACTTCAAGTACTAACATATTATCAAGTATGACATGTGTCTCCCTAATCATATCATCATCTAAATCATGGGAGTGGGTCAAGCACATCTTTAGAGGGTCAGAGGATAAGGTCATCAAAGTTTTATCCTCAACGAAAGAATCAATCAAGTTAACACCGTGGGCATCATCATCATCCTCTACCTGTTTTCCCATATTGAAAAAAATAAATATTTAACTCCAATGTCATATTTCCAAAAGTCAAGCTCATGACTCCATTCCTACAATTAATGATTGTGTTTGGTGTGGCAAGGAATGGGTGAACAAGAATGATGGGAATTTGAGTGCCCATGTCCACAATATGTTGAGTATCCAAGACAATAAAATCTATCGGGTAGTAGAATTTATCAACCTGAACCAACACATCCTCAATTATCCTTCTCGGTACACGAACTAAGCGATCAGCAAGTTGTAATGTGGTCCAGGTAGGTTTTAATTCACCTAGATCCAATTGCTCCTAGACCGAGTATGAGATCAGATTTACACGCGCTCCTAAGTCAAGAAGTGCATGCTCAATCTCATAGTTCCCAATTACGCAAGCGATGGTCAGGCTATCAGGATCTTTGTACTTTTGTGGAATATCTTGCTTTAGGATGGCACTCACTTTTTCTGTCAGAAAAAACTTCGCCATCTTTTGGTCATACACAAGTATTTTAAAATTTTGGCATATGAAGGTATTTGTTTTACAGCATCAAGTAAAGGAATATTGACCTTCACTTATTTCAACACCTCTAGAATTTTTTGAGAGTTGGAAAGAGGTTTTGGTGCAACCAGCCGTTGGGGGAATGGTGCAATCGGCTTACCTTGAAGTTTCGGTTCTAATTCTTATAGAGCGGGACTAGGTCTATTATCATTGTCCTCTTCTGAGTCTTTAGACTTCTCAACCCTTACCGGAATGGGTTTGTCAATTATCTTCCCACTCCTAAGAGTGGTGATAGACTTAACTTGCTCATTTTGATTTGAAGAGCTTGGATCACTTATTTCGTATTGTGGTTTTGGATTGGGGAGAGGTTGAGTAGGAAGCACCCCCCTCTCTATAACTGTAACACATGAATCCATCTTTCGCATATATTTTGTAAGTTCTCGTATTGCTTGAGTAAGCTCTTGAGTTTGTGTGGAATTTTGAACCAGTTCTTCTTGAGGTTTCACTTAATTTAGAAATTGATTAAAGAAACCTCAAAGGGTAGCAGTTTGTCCATTCCTCCAACTGAAGTTTGGATGATTTCTCCAATCAAGATTGTATGTATTAGAGGTAGGTCCAATGAAAGGTCTTTGGTAATTGTTCACGGCATTAGATTGCTCATTCAACACCACTTGAAAGGCAGGTATTGTTGGACAATATTCAGTTGTGTGAATATTGCAAGCACAAATACTGCAAATAGTTTCCTTAACCTTATCCTTTTTTAGTTCCATGGCCTCAAATTTCCTTATGAGATTAGACAAGTTAGCATTAATATCATCATCCTCTTTCAGAAGGTATAACCCGCCCCTCTCCTTTGATTGAGTGGGCCAAGAAGTGGTGCTTGATTTTAGGTAGATGTCCCATAATTGTGCATTTTCAGTAAGTCTGTCCAAGTAGTCCCACACATCATTAACATTTTTATTCATGAATTCCCCATTGCACATTGTCTCGATCAATTGGCGCATGGAAGATGTCAGTCCATCATAGAAAAAGTGTGTCATATGCCATGTTTCAAAACCGTGTTGTGGGCATGAACTGACAAGATCCTTGAACCACTCTCAACATTGGAAGAATGTTTCATCCTCATTTTGAGTAAAGTTCATGATTGACTTTCTAAGGGTGTTTGTTTTATAATGTGGAAAAATTTTCTTTATGAACTCCCTTATCATGTCATTCCATGTGCCAATAGATCCGGGACGTAGTGAATGCAACCAAGTCTTAGTTTTCTCTTTAAAAGAAAAGGGGAAGAGTTTCAGTCTGACCATGTCCTCGGACATGTTTGGAAAATATAAAGTAGCTATAATCTCATCAAACTCTTTCAAGTGCAAATATGGACTTTCATATTCAAGTCCATGGAATTTTAGAAAGAGCTGAATCACTCCTGTCTTAATATCCATGTGTCCCGTATTTTCTGGAAAAACCATGCATGAGGACGTGCTTACCCTCGCCGGTTATAAATAATCTCACAAGTACGAGGCGAGGGTACTTGATGCACCTCATTCTCATCCTGGACTTCCTCAACCCTAGGTTGAGGTTGTCTTCCCAGTTGATTGACCAGTTGATTTGCAACCATCACTTCAATTAACTCTGAGGATCTAGAGCGCTGTCTAATCTAGTAATGGATAGATAACCCCTCAACCAATCCTCCTTTACTCAAAAGACATTGAATGTTGTCACGGACCCACTTAGGAATGAAACACTCTCAGCCCTCAATTTCAAATTCTAACCTAAACCTAAAAGAGAGAAGGGAAATCTATAAATAGAAAGAGAGGGAATTAGAAAAAAGTTGCCAAATTAGAAGTTCCTAATTAAGATCTTACAAAAAAAATAAAAATAAAAAATCAGTTTCTAAAATCAGAAATTCTAAAATTAGTAAGTTTTTAAAACTAAATTAGGAAAGTAAACTAGTTTCTAAAAATGAAAATGGAAAATTTCTAAAAACAGAAAATAGAAAGTTTCTAAAAAGAGAAAAAGTTAGTTTCTAAAAACAAATTAGGAAAATTTCTAAACTTAAAATTAGAAAGAAAAGTTAGTTTCTAAAATAAAACAGAAAAAACATAATCCTAAAAATAGAAAATAGAAAAACCCTAATCTTAACCTAATTTTAAAACTAGTTAATCTCAGGAAAAACACAACCGTTACTCCCCGGCAACAGTGCCAAAAACTTGTTCACGACCCCAAGTGTACGGTCGCGATGTAGTAATAATATCGGTGAGACCGAGGTCAAATTCATAGGAACTAATCTTGTATGTTTATTTTGAAAGTAATTAGAATCAAAACTAGGAAAGATCTAACCTAAATTAGGAAAGCAGAGAGAGAAATTGTGAAATGTTTTTTAAGAAACTCAAGTAATCTAAAAGTAGGAACTACGGATTCCAGGGATCCACTTGCAACTATTAAGATGCTTCCTCATTCGATTCAAGGCACTCAATTGGAATCGGAGTCCTATCCTATCCAATTGGAAGATATTCAATAAGATTAGGTCTGAATCTCCATTGACCTAATTCTCAGCGGATGAACGTTGTGAAGATTGGAAGTGATTTAATCACTTGACCATGCCCAGGAGACAATGGTAGAGAATAGGATATACCGATCTAACAACTATAATGGGAGATTTGTGAGGAATAGAAGAGATTCCATCACTCAGCCATGCCTAAGGGACAATGGAGAACAACATGATTTTCTATTTACACAAACTCCAAACAGAAAAAGAAATTACTTCACGCTATTGCAGATCTATTGTAATTTCTGTCGCAACAAACCATTAAACACTAAAAGTATTCCTTAAATATCAAACTACAATCGAAGGAGTTCAGCAATAATAAGAATCAAACAAGAAAAACATCCCAAACATGTTACAAGCTTCACCCCTTAGCCCTAGCTAAGGGATTTATCCAACCATAGACATGATTGAATTAGAAACCCTAGAAGAAAGCATTAAAAATTAAGGAGAAGAGAAGAAACACTCTTGGGAAGCAACTCCACCCTTTTGTTCTGCACCTCTAAACCCTAGATATCCTAAAAAGTGCCTAAGAACCCCTATTTATAGGCAAAGTTCCACAAAATCAAAAAACCGGATCAAATTTATGCATTCCACGTAACCGGTTTGATATCATTGAACAACCTTCGATGTCATTGATAGACTGGCTTCGATGTCATTGATCAGTCTTCGATTTCATCGAAAATGTTCCCAAAACAGTCCAGTGAGTTGCTTCAAATTCTTCAATAAATTCGATGCCATCGAGCAGATTTCGATGTCATCAAACCCCTTCCTTCAATGTCATCGAATACATCTTCGATATATCGAAAAGCGCACCTAATATATCGAGCAACCAACTCAATTTTTCTGTAATTCCTTGATGTCATCGACCAACCTTCGATGTCATCAAACAACATCCTTCGATGACATCTAAGCTCAAATCCTGTGAATTTCTGCTGTAATTCTGCACTAATTTTTGCACTTCCTTCCTTTTCCACTTGATTTTCTTGAATCTTAGGGTCTTAAAATCTTCCATCTTAGTCTCGAAAGATTCATTCTTTACTTGATGATTCTTAAGCATTAAATCCATGCTTTTAGCATTCTTTTTAATCCAAGCTCTTAAATCTACCTTGCAACACAAATACATGTAAAATATACCATTAAGCCATATTATGTTTGTAAAACCAAGAAATAAATGGGGGATAATATATAATTTTTTACACTCAACAGCTAACTCAACAAAATTTGTAAAGGCAAGGGCAAGGCTTGTATCCATCACCCCACATAAAAATAATGAAGATCACTCGTAATTAACATCATACATAATCTCAACGGGTAAATAATGGTTGGTGGTAAATTAAACAATTGCAGGGAGAGAATCATAGTAACATGAGAGTATGTAAAAAGGCAAGATCATATCAACTTAAATCAAAGTAAGCTTAAAGGATTCCCTCACCTCAGGTTGTGGTGTCGTCTCTTACTAAGTTAAATGCTCAGAGGCATATTTTAAGATCATATTCTATTATAATCCACTTGATTTGAATTGATTAAGTTAGATGTCAGATTAGGGTTGAGGAAAACTCGACTTAAACTATACCTTAGACGAGTTACGTGTTTCCTAAGTTGATAAGTTTCTAACTTATTGTGTTTAGGCCCATCCTATCATTGAATCGACATGGTTTGATGTAAACGAAATTCTACTGTTGAGAGATAGAATGAATTTGAAAAGAGGAGGGAAGAAAATAGAAAAAAGGAAAGTTAGATTTTGAACCGAGCTGGCGTGTAGCTATACACGGTCTCCTCTTCTTTGTTGGAGCTGAACTGAAGTGACAACCTTCACACATCCTTCTTCTCTCTCCCACTCGTGTCTCTCTTTTTTTCTCTCTCTTATTTCTTTCTTCTTCCCCCTTTTTTATTTGCTAGCTGACTATCCAAGATCGTCCCTAACCGAATCCAACTCTTACTGGATTATGGTGGGCCTGGACGCAGCTTTCGTTGTAGGATTTAACACTCGGTATTGTAGCAATTCCTGAGAGGTGTCTCTCTCTCTCTCACTCTTTTCTTTTTCCATTCTTCCTCTCTCTCTCTCTCTAATTCTCTTGCTACCACTAGACAATTCTCTCAATCATTCATGATGGGTTATATATATATAAGTTGTTGGATCTAATTCTAGTGAGAGAAAGAGTCTCAGTCCAATGTAATAGTGCCTTGTGCTAGTTTTCTTATGCAAACTCTATTGCTTGGCTTAGGTATTGATCCAGATCTGTGACCCTCAATGCTATCTTATTTCTTCTAATGTTTAGGAGGAGATTTTCCATTTAAGTGGGCCATTAGATAAATGGATTGGATTCTTAAAGGATCAACGTGTAACGAGGAAGATGATACATGTTTTAATGGTGGATCATTCTTCAGTCCGTGCTCCTCCATGTTGCCTCTTCCAGATGGATTGAATGAATAGAATGGAGCTTGGAAGAGGCTGTGACCAAGGACCCATATCATTTTCTTTAGTGGGTTCCACCAAACATTCGAATGTGTTTTCCGAACGGTGAATACAACCCGAATTCACAAAACCCTGCGATTCCGGTGTGATGGGCTTTCCCGACTTCCCTAGAGTTTCAAGTTGGTGTTGGAATTCTCCCTGATGGGATCTGGATGGTTTAGATCTACTAGATGAGCTAGGGAGTTTTTTCAGTGGATGATTATCTCGCGAACGTGTTTCTCAGATGTTGTTATGGCGTATGAAGTGGGAATGTCAAACTTGGTTCAGTTATTAGATTTGGTGAGGTCCACTTGTGATGGGTTTTGAAAGGTCCACTTCATCCATTTGTTTCTCTGTATCATGTTAGGACATATGGTTAAAAATGAGGCAGATCCATTAATCAGGTGGAGCACATGATCTGTATGTGAGGATAGATTGGATGCGTGCATGGGTTGTTTGTAGGTATAATGTGGGTCCATCATGAAATTTATAAGTAATCCACTCCATTCATCATTCTAAGCAAGTCGTGTTAATCTATAAGGCCAAATATGGAGTCGATATGAGGCTTTAGTAAGCTTATCTTGAAAATACTCCTAGCGGATGCCCATACGGACTTAATCTTAATTAACGATCCATGTTCAATGAACGGGGCCCAATTTTGGGGAAAATGTGTAGTCAAGATAGGTGAATGGTTCAACAAATTTTGGTGGTTGATAGATAGTGTTAGAAGCCTAAATCTAAAATTTCACCCTTTGTGCTAAAATGAAGGAGTTGGCTTCAACGTTCAACAGTGTGGGATCATAGACTGGGGTCTAAATTTTGTATGATATCGTAGTCATGTGAGGCCAAAGTGTGGTCCAAGTTCGAGTTGTGATGGACAGTATGAAGTGGTTAAATCTAAAGATCTAGGTTTATACGGAGCCGGTAAGCCCTAAATGATAACTTGGCGGCTAAGTTAAAGCCTACCAAAGTGGGGTCTTCATATTTTACACTTTGTGCATATGATATCCAATCCAAGTCATTCATATGGAGGAAAATATCCTACTACAACTACCTATGAGCTTTCCTCACTCGATGGACATCAAAATCAATGATTAAGGGCTAACTTATTAATTGAGCCACTTTTATAATGATCTAAGGGCTAAAATTCGACGTGTATTGTTAATTTATGATAATTAGGCCTGGTATAAAATTTCACATAAAACGGATCATGAGAACCATGTGATTTTGAATTCAAGAGTACAGGTTAATGGCATTTTCATAATTATGACTGATCTAAGAGTTCTGTGAAATCTAATAGTTCTACATGGTTATATGCACATCTCCAAACAATTCTTACAAAAGAACTTACATCTAAATCATTATGGATAAATAGTTATTCACTAATTCTTTTAAGGGAAGGTACATATGTCAAATCACATGATGGATGGTCTTGTCTTAAAATCAACAATCAAATGGCTTGATCTATGAATGGAGACTATATTCCAACGGTCAGATTCGCGTTGGGAAATAGATGTATGGTTAGGTTAGCTAGATTGATACTATACACATGTAAATAATAGGTTAAATTATATGGTAGCACTCGAGAAGTTTCAATACTCGAGTATTAAAAAGTTCAAGGTGTTACAACCCAAGCCTACACAAGGTAACTCAAACCTACGCAAGATAATGCTTACACAAGGCAACTCATCCTACATAAAGACCACGTATTCTCCCATCGGAGGCCTATAAAGAGGTCTTAGCGAGTTTGTCACTCAAAGTCTTAATCTCAATCTTACACAAGGAAAGGGCTTTAGACTCGATGGACTCTGTATATTTACAAATAAGTGAGTGAGCCCCTTTCTCACACGATATGAAGATCTTCAATGATGATGAAGAGTCTGTAGCACCCTTGAACTGTAACCACTTTTGATGCTTCGATGAATGCTCCGAGGTTGTGAGGTTTAGGGTTTTGTTTTCTCTATTTATATGATATGATCTTAAACAAACATAGAGAAGGTTCCCATGAGTTATGCATTCAAGAGTTTTAATACTAAGATTTACCTATAAAGAGTCAGTTGAAAACTCAATAAATGCTAGAGTTCATAATTTAATCTAAGCACATAAGATGATGAGTTAATGCTTATGCCAGGATTGAATGATGAACTCTAATGGAAAAGAGGTTATAAGGAAGATGGTATAATCTCTATGAAGCAACTCTCTCAAACTCTCCTAATTTATTGCTCAATTTGTGTTCATAACAACAAGGGTAGGGTCACGATATAGTAATAACTCGTGAGAACAAGGTCGAATTCACAAGGACTAAACTCTTACATATTCTGAAAAAGAACTAGAACTAGAACTAGAAGAAGATCTAAATCTAAATTATAAATAAAAGAGAGTAAATGTGAATAGTATTGATTGAAACTTGTGAATTTAAAGGTGGGAACTAAGGTGCCAAGGATCCACTTGTAGCTATCAAGATGCTACCTTGCTTTATTCAAATAGCATAATTAGAATTGGAGTTTTATCTTATCCAATTGGAAGATAAAGCAATTAAATTAAATCTAAACTATCATTGACCTAATTCTCAATGGAGGAGAATTATGATGATTGGAAGGGATTCCATCACCCTACCATGCCCAGGAGATGAAGGTGAACAACAAGATTTACCAATCTCACAATCTCAAAACGTGAACAGAAGATATCCAAAGCTATCACAACATCTATTGTAATTTAAGTCATGATAAATCATAGAAAACTGAAAATATTCCTTTAATATCAAACTTGAAATCAATGAGGTTCGTCAAGAACAAGAATCAAAGCAAGAAAATCATTTAAACACGCTATAAGCTTCACCTCTTAGCCCTAGCTAAGAGATTTAGCCAACCATAGACATGATTGGATCTAAAACCTTAAAAGAAAGCATTAAAAATATATAAAGAAGGAAGAAAAACTCTTGGGAGACTGCTCCACCCTTTTGGCTCTGCTCCTTGAAACCTTATATATCCTTTAAACTCCCTGGGAAACCCATATTTATAGCCTTATCTGTCTAATTTTGCAAAATCATCTCAAATTTATGCAGTCCATGTAAAATTTGCGTAATGCTTCGATGTCATCAAAAAATGTATTCAATTTATTTAGCAACTAAACTCAATTTTCATGTAATTCTTCAATGTCATCTAGTAGTGTTCGATGTCATCGAAGACTGGATTCAATGTCATCTAACAACTTTCGATGACATGGAAGCTCAGATTCTGTGAATTTCTGCATTAATTTTTGCATTTTGTACTTTTGACATTCTTCTTTCTACACCTAGTTTTCTTGAATCATGGGTTTTGAAATCTTCAATCATGGTTTTCTAAAATCCATCCCTTGCCTTAGTGATTCTTGAGCATAAAATTCATGCTTTTAACATTCTTTTCAATCCAAGCTCTTAGACTCACCTTGCAATACAAACATGTATATAATATACCCATTAAGCATTATCATGTTCATAAAAGCATGATATAAATAGGGGGGAATATGCAATATTTGACACTCAACACACCCCCCAACTAGCATTTTGCTAGTCCCAAGCAAAACATGCGTGACATAATCATCAATTCTCAATGTTCAATTCTTTTTTAGAAAACAATCATTTGTGGAAACAAGTATGAATGAGTATAATCCAAAGAGGTGAGAATGAACTTTTGAAAACATAAAGCCGAATCAATGAGCAATAATCAAGTAGGTTCTTCAGTAATGACTTAAGAGCATAAGTTCATATATCAAGTTTTTCTAATGTGCTTAGTGAATTCCAACTTACTTTTCATAAAAATACTATCATTTCATAATGTTAGACTCACTCATCACCTCAAGATTAATTGAATAATCAATTTCTGATTCTAAACTTATCCCATTTTCCTTCTTTTTTCAGTTTTTTATTTTATATCGACAATATCCTTTTATTCATTTCAGACTTTACATTCTTTTCATTCTTTTCAAATTTTTCATTCTTTTTATTCTTTTTCAATCTTTTTCATCATGCATGACCTTTTTGTCGATCTCATTATTTTTTAACTAGTTTTTTTTTTTCATCTTTTAAGGTGGATAAAATTCTCCAGACTCGATTCTCAATGTTTATCAAAGATTCACATGTTAACAATTAGAAATTCTATCATAATTCACATAAAACAACTCTAACGTGACTTGTGATTTAGATCAACATGATATTCAAACTTCCTCTTAATCAATTTAAGTGGAAGAACTTAAGTGATAGTCTACTCCATTGATCAAACACCAACAATTCAAAATTCAATCTCTATCTTATCATCATACTCAAAGCATTCTTAAGTGCACAAATTATTTCTTTCCAAACAGGTTTTTAATTTGAAGAATTGAAATTTTCTAAAATTTTTAATTTGAATAATTGAAAATTTTCAAAATTATTAAGTGCACAAACTATTGCTTTACAAATAGGGTATGTATATCGCTTATCTGACCTTATATCTCATTGAGCTCGGCTTCCTAAGGGTCACCGCTCTCGGCCATTACCTTGTTCATCGACTCAAGGGCTTTGTCGCACCTCTTTCTCTCCAACTCGTGATGCAAGTTGGAGGTAACCAATGCGGTAGTACCGAAGACATGAGAAGGTGTTGGCCATAATGTTCTGACTTGCTGTTCACTCCCCAAGTATAGGGTTGTGATATAGTAATAACTTGGTGAGACCGAGGTCGAATCCACAAGGACTGAAACCTGTACGTAATCTGAAAATAACCAGAACTAGAACTAGAATAAGATGAAACCTAAATCGAGTGAATATGAGAGAATAATGATGAAATAGTAAACTAAAATATGTAAAATTCAGAGGTAGGAAACTAGGGTGCCAAGGACTCACTTGTAGCAATTGGGAAGCTACCTTGCATTAACTCAAGGACACAACTGGAATCAAAGTCCTATCTTATCCAATTGGTAAGAAGAGATTTGTTAGATCTATAAATGTCTCATGGATCTAATCATCAACAGATATGATTGGTGTAGATTTGGAAGTGATTTTGTCACCTAACCATGCCCATGAGACTATGGTAAACAACAACAATTTACCAATGTCACACTAATTATGAGAAATTGTGAAAGTTAGGAAGGGTTCCATTACCCAATCATGACCATGAGACGATGGTGAACAACAAGGTTCCCAACTTCACAATCTCATAATGAAAAGAACATACTCAAAGCTATTGCAGATCTACTATAATTTGAGTCACAATAAACCATTAAAAACTAAAAGTATTCCTTAATAATTAAACTAGAATATACAAGAATTTAATAACCATGAATCAAAACAAAGCCACATTCCTAATCATGCTACAAGCTTCACCTCTTAGCCCTAGCTAAGAGGTTTAGCCAAGCAACATCAATAGGCTAAATCCCTTAATTAAAGATAAAATAAAATAAAATAAAAAGAAAAAAATAACTCTACTCTCCTTGTCTCTTTGCTCCATGTCTAGCCCCTTGATCAGATGATTCCCCATAAGCTCTTGCTTTTCTCCTTTTATAAGGAATGTAGGTCGGCTGTAGTGAGAGAGGTCGGCTAGACGTTTACAGCATGTTATGCGGCACGTTACGTTTTCGGCGCTTCCTTCTTGCATTGATGCTTAGTTTGGCCCGTATTTTATGATCGTTGAAGAATCAAATCTGTCCACTAGATTCATGGTGTTGATTTAGGCCACTGGTCCAAGATTGAAGTGGATTCGAGTTGTGGGTGGACCACACCACTAATTGATGTGGCAACCTGTTCCTTGCTGCTGCATTTTTGAATGTCTGCATGGGTGCATGAAAATGACTAGGTTTTGGTCGAAACCCTCCCCTGGGCATGATGGATGTCTCGGATAATCCATTTGGTGATCATGGTGGGACACCTCAACTCCCAGCGGATGGACTTCCATTGCTAACGCAGAAGGAAACTGTTCCCATTTCTTTTGCAAATTCGTTGGCTATATAAAGTGGGGCCCACCTTGCTATTGTGATAATTCTATCGCGTTCATTAGGTTGGTAGGATTGTGTTGAGATAAGGGTCAAAATATAGGGTAGATCCGAGTATTGGGTGGGCCACACCACCAACCGACGTAGAGAAATTTTCATTGTTTCTATGGTCATGGATGCATGCATGGATGTATGAAAATGACAGGGTTTGGTTGAAACCCTCGTCCAGTCAAGTTGGATGGTTCAGATCAACCATTTGGATGGCCATGGTGGGCTACAACACATTTGAAAATTCGACAGTATCAACCCTTTAACATGCCTATCGAGGCAACGTAACATTGGCAGATATTGGTGGTAGCATCAGGTGGGGTCCACTGTGATGTTTGGTAAATAATCCACTCCGATCACCACCTTTGTCCCACTATGTTATGATACGGGGTAAAAGATGAGGAAGTTTCATAAGTCAGGTGGGCTGCACCATCTAAATAAATGGAAATTGGCAATGACCCTTAAATCTATTTATCAAATAGTGGCATGCATGGTTCTAGCCTTATTTACGGATTTGTCATCAATTCCTCAATCACCATCCGAGGTTAGTTATGTTAGAGTACACCATCCAAATGCCTTGAAATTTGGCGGATATCCATCATTTTTCATATTCTTTCCATCAGTTCAGTTTAGGTCCCGATCTCCCAAGGACGTCGAAGATGCTTTCTTAATGGTTATTGTCTAATTTTGCCCATCGGGTTACTTATATACTGATCTAAGGGCAGAATTTTGACGTGTGTGGTTAATTTATGGTCCTCAGGCCAGATATAAAGTTTTAAGCCAAACGGATGGTGGGAACCATGTGATCTTGCATTCTGAACGACTTTCAAGCCCGTTTAAACCCAATCACTTGATCTTCTCGGATCTTTGGCATGTAAATTCCTCGATCTTAGTCCCATGGGGTCCGTCCCTTACCTTTGGCATGTACGGAGTGTTAAATCTATGCTTTTAGTACCATTTTCAATCTAAGCTTGTAAATTCACCTTTCGACAAAAACACAATTCAAATAGGTCGTTAAGCATTCTCTTGTACGCAAAATCATGTGATAATTGGGGTCCAATATGCAATATTTGACCCTCAACACAACTTTCAACCAGCATTTTGCTAGTCCCGAGTAAAGTATGCGAATAATATGTTGAGAATTACAGGTAAATTTTTAAGAACTCAAGTGATTTTTGAAAAATAATCCAAATGCTAGAATTCTAAGATTCAAGAGTGTTGGGCATTACTCTTTCCTAGACTTAAGCGCATGGTAAATTTCATAATCAAGCTCAAAGTATTAGTCCATCGATTAGAAAAATCCTAAACATTGAGTTCCATGGGTGTAAAGTGTAATCTTGTCTTATCAACATTAAGAGTCATGTCTCTATTTCATGATATCTTTGGTAACCATCAAGAGAATTCATGACAACCAAAACCTAAACCAAAACTTGCCTCACAGATCATCCTTTCATTCTTATCATCTTTTGATTTTTCCATTAAAAATAACGTCAAGGAGGGGAATCAAATCTTCACCTATAGGGAGAAAATCTATGGTGAAAACCAGTCGCCCATCCCTTTCTAAATGTCAACTGTGTGGAATCGAACCTTCACCTATAGGGAGCAAACCTATGGTGAAGACCATTCGCCCAACCCTTTCAATTTTTTCAGGTTGGTTCCTTTCATGCTTAGGGATTATCAGGTTATTCATTCAATATCGAACCGAGACTTCAATGTGTAAACGAGATGTGACATGTGAAATCATGACTCAATTAATGTTTACAACTTCTAATCATGGATTAATAATCCGAATGTAACTGTGAAATCTAATAGATAACTAAATCCAAGAGTAGTAAATCACCAACATTTCGTATCTTATACTTCTCAAATCACGACTATCCTTCAAAATCATTTCGAATTCACAAGAAAGTCCAGAAAATTTTGAAAATTTTTCACAAAGTTTGCTCAAGACCAAGCAAACATTGATTAGGTAACCTAATCTCCCACCCCCAACCAAAAATCTACATTGTCCTCAATGTAAAAGATATGAGCATGCAATGCACAGGAGACAGTGAAAGTAAATGAGAAGTGATGGGAAGATAGTACCTGGATGAAAGAATTGAGAAAGGCATTTCCACAATGATCACAGTATGAAAGCCACTCAGCAAGAGAGTGAAGACACGAAAACAAACTATCTTAAAATAATGAAGGAAGCAAACTAACCTAATGGCATAAAACTATCTATCCTAGAACAACATAAAACAAACTAACCTAATGGCATAAAACTGTCTATCCTAGAACAGCATAAAGCAAACTACCCTAGTCCTATGAAAGTATGGAAAAATAACTCAGTAATGTCGTAAGGTTCCTCTTCCGGCCAATATCTAGATAAATTTCTTAGTAAGTTTCTCAACAGGATCATCCAAAAGCCCTTTTTGCAATAGGCTTGGATGCCCTGGAGTATGAAATTCCAAAGAAATTTATGCACCTTAAAAAATTTTCGTTGAATCGCTTGTGGTATCCAGTGTATATACGATTCACCGGTGACAGAAGAAGTTTCAGTATTATTATCCCATGGTGAATCAGAGACTACAAGTAAATAAAGTTTAGAAAACTTCGCAAGAAGTGATGTAGTCTCAACATATTCTGAAGATCCAAACTTCGGTTCCATTGTTACCTACTCCTTTAATGGTAAACAATGAGGATCTAGGGAGGAAGAGACTTCAGAATAAGGGTTCTCTAGGTCCATGACAACTATCTAGATGTTATCTTGCGAGACATCCACTATTTCTTTTATCATAGGTTCATTTGAATCTGCAAAGTGTTTTAAGCAATCGTCCAAAGAGTCGGGATATTCAGCTAAGAGTGACTCATTTTCCACATTGAAGTATGTGATGATCTGCCCAAGGATTCCATCATCTTCAAAAGTAGATGGAGGTATGCTTTCTTACTCCAGCTCTACGCAAACAAATTGAGGGTCAGTAGACGAAGTGTTGATGTATGAACTTTGTTCATTGATACTACTCAGAAGAGGCATTGAATCATCAAAACTCGGTAGTTCAGATGGTGGCCTCAATTGGGTGGTTCCAAATTCTAGAGTCATATCAATCAACTCGTCCATCTCCTGATTCATATCAATATGCAATTTAGGAGAATCATCTAAACATGTCTCACAAGCTATAGAAGGGTTGGTTGTATGGAACTCATCCACTTTTAAATTAGATAGGTTAGATAAGTGGAGCAGCTCGTTATAACCGCTCACTTCGTGTACTTCTTCATCAATGACCTGGACCAAACTTAAGATTAATTCCAGGGGAACTAGGGCTGCACATTCATGATCATCATCCCAATACTCATCATATTCTAGTTCAGTGCAGTGCACACGTGGGATGGGATCGCTTTTCTCACAATCTATTCCCAGATTAGGTTGAGGTTCACATAAACCAATCTCTTCCTTATCATTGAAATCTAGTGTGTCCTGTGAGTGAAGTGTATCATCATCATTATATTTGAACAACACCCATGTCTCTTCACCATTCTTTTAAACAGTCATTGAGATCGACTCATCGCAAAATTGAACCGTATGCTCATTAATGGAATCCAACTCCTCATTCCAAATTCTAGAATTTTTCAAAAGAAAGTAACGATCACTTTCCTCGCATTATATTTCTGGATCAGGTAGTGGTTGGAATGAACGAGCTTCCTCTATCCTATCAAGGCGCGAATTGAGTGCTTCCATTGCTTTTCTAATTTTCGCAAGACACTCCATGTTATGCTGAAATGAATCCTCTTAGATCGTTTCTGGCTAGATCTCAAAGGTAGGGTATTTAAGAGAATAATCATTATAACATATTGTTAGTTTATCTTCCCAGTTTTGATGTTTTCACTAGGTATAGTCATACTGATCATACGTGGGAGAATATGATGGTTGATAATAATTCTCATTCCCATAATTATGATCGTATACGGACCTATTAACCGATGGAACATAATGTTCTAGTCATTCTTAATGTTAGTTCTTGATGGAGAAAAATCTTGAGGTATACGTTGAATTCCACAACCCTCGGGCATTCCGCAATATCTCTTATCCATCTTAGCATATACACGTACCCATGCTTCCATGGTAGAACCCTAACTCTAAGTCTAATCCTGGAATAAAAGAAAAATCCTATAGCAATATGGAAGGTAAGCAGAGGAGAAGTTAAAAAGATGTTACCAAATTAGAAATTCCTATGTTAAGATCCCGCAAAATGAAACAAACCAAGTTAGTATCTAAGAGATAGGACCTAATCTAAATAATAGAGAAAGTAAAGAAATTAGGACGAAGTTACCAATTTAAAAGATCTATCAACAACCCTACAAAACAAGAAAGTTCTAAAAATCAAATAGAAATGAAAATCTAAAACTAAAGTTAGTAAAATCTTAATCTTAAGCTAATTCTAAAACCAATTAATTTTAGAGAATCGTAGCCGTCAGTCCCCGGCAACGGCGCCAAAAACTTGTTCACTCCCCAAGTATAAGGTTATGATGTAGTAATACACAGGGATTAGAACTTGTACGTAATCTGAAAATAATCAGAACTACAACAGGAATAAGATGAAACCTAAATCGAGTGAATATGAGAGAATAATGATGAAATAGTAAACTAAAATATGTAGAATTAAGAGGTAGGAAACTAGGGTGTTAAGGATCCACTTGTAGTAATTGGGAAGCTACATTGCATTGATTCAAGGACACAATTGGAATCAGAGTCCTATCTTATCCAATTGGTAAGAAGAGATTTGTCAGATCTCTGAACGTCTTATGGATCTAATCATCAACAGATATGATTGGCGTAGATTTGGAAGTGATTCTGTCACCTAACCATGCTCAGGAGACTATTGTAAACAACGACAATTTACCAATCTCACGGCCAATCATGAGAGAATTGTGAAAGTTAGAAAGGGTTCCATCACCCAACCATGCCCATGAGACGATGGTGAACAACAGGCTTCCTAAGTTCACAATCTCATAATGAAAAGAACATACTCAAAGCTATTGTAAATCTACTGTAATTTGAGTCATAATAAACCATTAAAAACTAAAAGTATTCCTTAATAATTAAACTAGAATCCATAAGAATTCAATAACCATGAATCAAAACAAAGCCACCTTCCAAATCACGCTACAAGCTTCACCTCTTAGCCCTAGCTAAGAGGTTTAGCCTAGCAACATCATTAGGCTAAATACCTTAATTAAAGATAAAATAAATTAATTAATTAAAAAAAACAACTCTACTCTCCCTGTCTCTTTGCTCCATGTCCATCCCCCTGATCAAATGATTCCCCTCAAGCTCTCCCTTTTCTCCTTTTATAAGGAATGTAGGTCGACTGTAGTGAGCGAGGTCGGCTAGACGTTTACGGCACGTTACGCATCACGTTAGGTTTTTTACACTTCCTTCTTACACTGATGCTTGGTGGGGCCCATATTCTATGATTGCTGCAGAATCAGATCTGTCCACTAGATTCGTGGTGTTGATTTGGGCCACTCATCCAAGATTGAAGTGGATTCGAGCTGTGGGTGGACCACACCACTAATCGACGTGACAGACGGTTCCTTGCTGCTGCATTTTTGAATGTCTACATGGGTGCATGAAAATGATTGGGTTTTGGTCGACGCCCTCCCCTGGGCATGATGGACGTCTCGAATAATCCATTTGGTGATCATGGTGGGCCACCTCAACTCCCAGTGGATGGACTTCCGTTGCTAACGCATAAGGAAACTACTCCCGTTTCTTTTACAAATTCGTTGGCTATATGAAGTGGGGCCCGCCTTGCTATTTTGATAATTCTATCTCGTTCATTGGGTTGGTAAGATTGTGTTGAGATATGGGTCAAAATATAGGGTGGATCCGAGTATTGAGTGGGCCACATCATCATCCGACGTAGAGAAATTTTCATTATTTTTGTGGCCATGGATGCATGTATAGATGTATGAAAATGACTAGGGTTTGGTTGAAACTCTCGTCCAGTCAGGTTAAACGGTTCAGATCAACCATTTGGATGGCCATGGTGGGCCACAACACATTTAAAAATCTAACAGTATCAACCCTTTAACGTGCCTATCGAGACAACATAACATTGGTAGATATTGGTGGTAGCATCAGGTGGGGTCCACTGTGATGTTTGGTAAGCAATCCACTCTGTTCACCGTCTTTGTCCCACTATGTTATGATACGGGGTAAAAGATGAGAAAGTTTCATAAGTCAGGTGGGTTGCACCATCTAAATAAATGGAAATTGGCAATGACCCTTAAATCTATTTGTTGAATATTGGCATACATGGTTCTAGCCTTATTTACGGATTTATCATCAATTCTTCAATCACCTTCCGGCACTAATTATATTTAGAATACACCGTCCAAGTGCCTTAAAATTTTACGGATATCCATCGTTTTTCATGTTCTTTCCATCGGTTCGGATTGGGTCCCGATCTCCCAAAGATGTCTAAGATGCTTTCTTAATGGTTATTGTCTGATCTTGCCCATCCTGTCACTTGTATACTAATCTAATGATTGAATTTTGACGTGTACAGTTAATTTAAGGTCCTCGGGCCAGATATTAAGTTTTGAGCCGAACGGGTGGTGGGAACCCTTTAATCTTGCATTTTGGACGACTTTCAGGCCCGTTTAAACCCAATCACTTCATCTTCTTGGATCTTTGGCGTGTAAATTCATCGATCTTGGTCCCCTAGGGTCCGTCCCTTACCTTGGTGACTACAAAGTGCTAAATCCATGCTTCTAGTACCCTTTTTCAGTCTAAGCTTGTAAATTTAGCTTTCAACAAAAACACGATTAAAATAGGTCATTAAGCATTCTCATGTACACAAAATCATGTGAAAATTGGGGTCCAATATGCAATATTTGACCCTCAACACAATTTCCAACCAACATTTTGCTAGTCCCGAGCAAAGTTTGCGAAAAATATGTTAAGAATTACAGGTCAATTTTTATGAACTCGAGTGATTTTTGAAAAACAATCTAGATACTAGAATTCTAAGATTCAAGAGTGTTGGGCGTTACTCTCTCCTAGACTTAAGCACATGGTAAATTTCATAATCAAGTTCAAAGTATTAGTCCATCGATTAAAAAAATTCTAAACATTGAGTTCCATGGGTGTAAAGTGTAATCTCGGCTTATCAACATTAAGAGTCATGTCTCTATTTCATGATATCATTGGTAACCATCATGAGAATTCATGACAACCCAAACTTGCCTCACAGATCATCCTTTCATTCTTATCATCATTTGATTTTTCCATTAAAAATAACGCCAAGGAGTGGAATCAAATCTTCACTTATAGGGAACAAACCTATGGTGAAGACCATTCGCCCAACCCTTTCAATTTTCTCAGGTAAGTTCCTTTCATGCTTAGGGATTACCAGGTTATTAATTCAACATCGAACTGAGACTTCAATGTGTAAACATGACGTGACATGTGAAATCATGACTCAATCAATGTTTACAACTTCTAATCATAGATTAATAATTTGAATGTAACTATGAAATCTAACAGATAACTAAATCTAAGAGTAGTAAATCACCAACATTTCATATCTTATACTTCTTAAATCATGACTATCCTTCAAAGTCACTTCGAATTCACAAGAAAGTCTAGAAATATTTGAAAATTTTTCAAAAAAAATTAAAAAATTTTCACAAACTTCGCTTAAGACCAAGCAAACACTGATTAGGTAACCTAATCTCCCACCCTCAATCGAAAATCTACATTGTCCTCAATGTAAAAGATATGAGCATGCAATGCACATGAGAAAATGAAAGTAAATGAGAAGTGATGGGAAGATAGTACCTGGATGAAAGAATTGAGAAAGATATTTCTACAATGATCACAGCATGAAAGTCGGTTAGCACAAGAGTGAAGACACGAAAGCAAACTATCCTAAAACAATGTAGGAAGCAAACTAACCTAATGGCATAAAACAGTCTATCCTATAATAGCATAAAGCAAACTACCCTAGTCCTATGAAAGCATGGAAAAACTACTCAGTTATGTCGCAAGGTTCCTCTTCCAACTAATATCTAGATAAATTTCTCAGTAAGTTTCTCAACAGGATCATCCAAAAGCCCTTTTTGCAATAGGCTTGGATGCCTTGGAATATGAAATTCCAGAGAAGTTTATGTACCTCAAAAATTTATCATTGAATCGCTTGAGGTATCCAGAGTATATACGATTCACCAATGATAAAAGAAGTTTCATTGTTATTATCCCATGGTGAATCAGAGACAACAAGTAAATAAAGTTTAGAAAACTTCACAAGAAGTGTTGTAGTCTCAACATATTCCAAAGATCTAGACTTCGGTTTTATTGTTAACTCCTCCACCTTTAATGGTAGACAGTGAGGATCTGGGGAGGAAGAGGCTTCAGAATAAGGGTTCTCTCAGTCCATTACAACTACCAAGATGTTAGAATAAGGGTTCTCTCGGTCCATTACAACTACCAAGATGTTATCTTGTGAGGCATCCACTATTTCTTTTATTATAGGTTCATTTAAATCTGCAAAATATGTCAAGCAATTGTCCAAAGAGTTGGGATATTTAGCTGAGAGTGACTCATTTTCCACATTGAAGTGTGTGATGATCTGCCCAAGGATTTCATCATCTTCAAAAGTAGATAGAGGTATGCTCTCTTGCTCCAGCTCTATGTGGACAAATTGAGGGTCAGTAGATAAAATATTGATGTGCGAACTCTGTTCATTGATACTACTCAGAAGAGGCATTAAATTATCAAAACTCGACAGTTCAGATGGTGGCCTCAACTGGGTGGTTCCAAATTCCAGTCATATTAAGCAACTCATCCATCTCCTAAATCATATCAATACGCAATTTAGGGAAATCATCTAAACATGTCTCACAAGAGATAGAAGGGTCGGTTGTAAGAAACTCATCCACTTCTAAATTAGACCAGTTAGATGAGTGGAGCAGCTCGTTATAACTGCTCACTTCGTGTACTTCTTGATCATTGACTTGGACCAAACTTGAGATTAATTCCAGGGGAACTGGGGCTGCACATTCATGATCGTCATCCTAATATTTATCGTATTCTAGTTCAGTGCAGTGCACACTTGGGATGGGATCGCTTTCCTCACATTCTATTCCCAGATTGGGTTGAGGTTCACTTAAACCAACCTCTTCTTTATCATTGAAATCTAGTGTCCTGTGAGTGAAGTGTGTCATTATCATTATATTTGAACAACACCCATGTCTCTTCACCATTCTTTTAAACAGTTATTGAAATCAACTCATCAAGAAATTGAACCGTATGCTCATTAATGGAATCCAACTCCTCATTCCAAATTCCAGAATTCTTCAAAAGCGAGTAAGGATCACTTTCATCGCGTTGTATTTCTGGATTAGGTAGTGGTTGGGATGAACGAGCTTCCTTTATACTATCGAGGCAGGGATTGAGTGTTTCCATTGCTTTTCTAATTTCAACAAGACACTCCATATTATGATGAAATGAATCCTCTTGGATTGTTTCTAGTTGGATCTCAGAGGTAGGGTATCCAAGAGATAATTATTATAACTTGTTGTTGGTTTATCTTCCCAGTTTTGATGTTTCCACTGGGAATAGTCATACCGAACATATGTGGGAGAATATGATGGTTGATAATAATCCTCATTCCCATAATTATGATCGTATACGGACCTATTAACCGATGTTACATAACGTTCTAGTCGGTTCTCATTGTCGGTTCTTGATGGAGAAAAATCTTGAGGTATACGTTGAATTCCATAACCCTCAGGCATTCCCCAATATCTCTTATCCATCTCAGCATATACACGTACCCATGCTTTCACGGTAGAACCCTAACGCTGAGTTTAATCATAAAATAAAAGAAAAATCCTACAGCAATATGGAAGGTAAGCAGAGGAGAAGTTAGAAAGATGTTACCAAATTAGAAATTCCTATGTTAAGATCCTGCAAAATTGTGAGACCCGACCTGAGTTCTCATGTGTGCATGTGTGTGCATAAGTGTGCATTTCGTTCATTTTGGTCCCGCGGTCTTACCGGTCGAATCCCGGCGACTCGCGACCCTTGAATTATGTTGTGGTCATCCTTAAGTTTGGTCACATAGACCCAACTCGGATTGACCTGAGACCCATGCCATCTTGTCCGTATCGGCGCCACGATTCTAACGCCATATCCCATGCGTTAATCCGACGTGTATATCTCAAGTTATGAGCATTTCATCATGTGGCCCACTTTTGTAGAAATGCATGTGGACCCCACTCCTCTTGGCACAATTTCCCATGCACACCACACACACTACATAATTTCTATGAAATAGACACTACCCACCCCACACACACCACCCAAAAGCCTACTCTACCCTACAACCTTGTTTTCTCCTCCCATAGGTAATTATTTCTTTTCTTACAAACAAATGATTTCTCTCTCTCTCTCTCTCTCTCTCTCTCTCTCTATCTCCTTATCTCTCTCCCTCCTCATTCTCTCCATGGCCAGCAAATCCCCCATTTTCTCCAGCCCCTTCTCCCTAAAATACCTCCTCATCTACCCCTTCTCACTTGATCTTAGCCATTGATCCATGTTGCTTGGAGCCTCTAGATGATGGTGATGTAAGTTTCAAGGTTGATCTAGGTGGGTGCTCTTAGATCTTTCTGTATTTCTTTCTTAGGAGCTTGTGGGATCCATCAAGTGGTGATGGAGGTCCTTCATGTCTCCATGGTTGAGGCCAATGGCCCTTTTTCCTTGCATGCATGATCCATGGATGGGGCCATTCTCCATGGACCCCATCAAGGCATTTTCCTTTAATGCATGTCATTTTCCTCTCTTATGGCTGGATTATTTTTAATTTCTATTATTCTATTCTTGATTTCCTGATGTGTGTGGCCCACTTAGTGGCCCCGGAATATCCAGACCGTCCAAGCAAAGTGGACGCCCATGGCTATCCATTCCTTGGACATTGGCACTCTATTTGCTCCATTTTGGGCACATGCAATGGGTTTTATGGAGGGGGTATGGTCTGAATGTTTGTTGGGCCCACTTGGGTGGTCCATACCACAATTTCCATGGATTGATTTCCTCTTTTTATAGTGATTATAATTATTTTAATTCAGTATTATGTTGCTGTCCAAAAGCCATCTGGACAGATTTTTGAGCTGTCTTAAGCTTAGTTTTGGGGATGATTGGTGAGGTGTTTGGTCCCATTTGATATATACCTCTTAAAGGTGAGGATCTCACCTAGATGTCCCCCAAATTTCACCATCATCCGTCCCTGTTTGATCACCCAAAAGAGTGGGCCAAGGAGGGTGGATAGTCTAGATATTCTAGACCGTCTAGCAACTGTGCTTGTTGTACAAACATAATTATCAGTCTGTTTCTGAAATGGTGGGCCACCTTTGTGGACCCCACCTTATTATATTTTTGTGTAGGGATGTTTTTCCTACATTTTCTTAAAAATTTGGCAGACTTGGGCCCACTCTAATGGGGTGCACAAGTCAAGGGCAGCTGCATTGTTTCAGCAGCAGAATGTTTTTGAAATACCTTGCTGTCCATAAATTGTAGGAGTTAAATAAAATACTTTTACTATCCCAAAAATTCTAAAATTTTGTAGAGAGGTGTCCCACCGATGGTAGGCCCTACCTGCAAAATTTTAGGGCTAATGGACCCCATTTGGGCATCCAAACAGGTGAGCTAATATAGTGGGCTGCCAGAAATTTCTGCTATGCAGTTCAGCAGCATAGTTACATAAAAATAAATTTTAAAAAAATATTTTCTCAGAAGGTAGGCCATATTTCTTGGTCCCACCTTGTTTTGGGCTTAATGAGGGACCTTAGGTCCAAATTTCAAGATTTTTGGAGGCCCAGAACCTACCCATTTGATGGCCCAAATTCAGGACAGTTATATTCCAGCAGTATTTCACTCTGTACAGATTGTATTCTTTAAATTAATTAAAATACTTTTGAGTATCCAAAAATTATGAAAATTTACAGGAAGGTAGTAAACTCATGGTAGAACCTACTTACCAAATCTTAGATCTAATGGACCCCTGTGCATACCGTGGTAAGGCCCGGACTGGCCCACCATGTTGGGACGTCCAGGCCAGTTCGATTTTCTGGACAGCTTGTTTTATTCAAATTAATTAAATTATTTCTAGATGTCCAAAAATTCTGAAATTTTGTGGGGTTGTGGTCCACCTATGGAGAGACAATCTTGCAAATTTTTAGGGACATCAGGCCCCTAGACTGACCGTGGTATGGCCTTTAAGTTGGGTCAGTTTTGGGCCAAATACCCAAGCCCAAATGACTAACCACCATGGCATGCCCCTACCTTGGGCTACTGGGCCTGCATTTTAACGGCATGGCCCACTTGAAGTAAGTGTTGTATATCCCCCTTCTTATCTAGTGGGACCCACTGTAATATGTGTGGGTCACCATGGATCAGTAACCCATTTAAATTAAATAAATTTCTGGACTCCAGCAGGCCCAGGAAGTGGGTGGGTTGGAATTCCAATAAGGGCCCAAATTTACTGCATAGTTGAACTTTTGGAGCCGTGGCGGCCCACCATATTTAAGAGAGTGTTGCACACACTCTTTTTCCCTCCTTCCTTAGACATTTTGGGCTTAATTAGTGCCCCTTGAAGCCCACCTTTGTGGTGGTTTTTGGGCTAACCTTAACAGAATTTTTGATAGCTTTATAGGCCCAATGGCCTGGAAACCAATCCCTTGAGCCCAAGATTGTGCAAGGGCTGACCTTATTGATTCATGGGCCCAATGGGCCGTCTACAAGCTGATCATGTGCATTTATTAGCCTTGATGCCCTCATGAAGTGCTTAATTGTGGGCTGACTTGCAAGGCCCGCATAAATGTATATTGTGGGGACCTTGCTAAGTCTTTGGGCTGGTATGGCAAGGCCCACACTGTCAGTTTAGGCCTTGCCCATGTGTATTCTTGGATTTACGGGCTGCATTCAAGTCCACCATAATGTATGAATTGGATGGCTTTTGTTTGGGCCATTTCTTTTGGGCCCATTATGTGATATATTATATGCATGTTTGTGTTGGCAAGCATGCCTTGTGGACTTAGTTCTTTTGGATAGGCCTATACTCTCCTATCTATTATGATGGGCTTAGGGGCAATAATATACAAGAGGTTGGGCCCTTGGCTGCCCACTAAACTGACCCTGTACTTGGGCCAAAAGTGAGGCCCAACTCCCTTGTGTTAAATGTGAAACTTGCCCATGTAAATGAATTACTGGGCTGCCCATGAAGTCCACCACAATATATGGATTTATGACCTTTATGGTTGGGCCCAAACCTTGCTTAAGGGCCCACCATGCTACCTAAGTATTGGGCTTTGAGTATAAGCCCACTAGGCCATGGATTTGCCTTAGGCCTTGGGCCTTAGTTCATGTTCGAGTAGTGGCGGGCTACCTCTTGGAAACCAGTTGAGGTTGGATGTCCTCCTGGGTGATCCTAAGGTAGGCCCATAGGTTTCTCTATGGATGGTTAAAGGCCCACCATAGACCCTAGGCCATTTGTTTAAGGCTCAATGTGTATGTATGTGGAACCTACCTTAATGCATGTGGTCCAGGCCGTCCAAGCCTTGGATCACCCGATCATGGAGGCACTCTCTCAGGGTTGCTACTGGATTCACAATCCAATAGCAAGCCCACTTGATCTTTTCTTGATGTATACACACCCTCCATCTGGTGGGGCCCCCTATGAATACTGTTGGCCTTCATGAGATCATCCCCACTTATTTGACTAATTTCTGGGCTTTCGCAAGCCCAGGAAGCAGAGTAGGTCGAACGTTTATTAAGGGGCCTTAAATGTACATTTTTATGGTTGAAACTTTATTGGATATGGGACCCACCATATTGAGAACTTGTGTACGTGTTACATTCTTAGGTTTTCTTATAATCTTTGGGCTTAATAAATGCATTTTTGGGTCACCTTTAGTGATCACATGAGGACCCCCATCTTAGATCAGATTTTTGGGGCATCCCATGGGCCCAGAGTGGGATGGGACGTCCCAGCTTGGCCCAACCATATATTGGGCCGACTTCCACCATTTTGATGGACTTATGGGCTGAGGTAAGGATAGTATTGGGCCCTTGGTTGTTCACTTAAATTGCTAGTTATTGGGCTGATGTAGTTGGGCCCATTTCATCATCCAAGCTTAAACTTATTTTTGGGCCGTATATTGTGTACGCAGGTTGCCCACCAAGTCCAACTTAATGCATAGATTCTATGGCCTTTGGAAATTGAGCCTTGGGCCTTAATTTCTCTCTTGGGGCTCATGTTGTTAAAAGTGGTATTGTATCTTTTTATGGCCTATTATGAGGAATGTGTGTGTGTGGTTACCTGTGTTCTTATCTTGAATGTAGGTATAGTTCATGGTTGAGATGCTTCTTAGGGAATGGTGGTTAAATGTCCCCATTATGGACCCCTCTAGGCCCGATTGTATCTAAATGTGATTAGATACTCATCTTAGACTCTTGTTAGGCTCATTTTCATATTACTTAGACCCGTAGCTTGTATACTTAGTTCGTGGGCTACCCCAGGTAAATGGGCCCCCACTAGAAGTTGGATTCCTTAAGGATATTGTCAAGTACCTGGTCTTGGTTCCTTCTTGGATAGGAGGAATGTAATATACATTGTGTATCGCCCTATAGTGTGATTAAATTCATCCTCATGACCATGTGCATCATTGTATGCTTGGTTGACACTGTGTGTGTGGTCATATTGGGCATTACATGATACGTTCCCCGAGGGACGTAGTATCCCCTCTTGAGCATGTTGGATGCTTGGGATTGATGCATGGTTGATTGTGTGATTCATGCATCTGACATTGCATAGCATATGAGCATTATCGCCCTTGCTTTATCAGGGTTGTAGCCTCCACAGATACATCGTGGATGGCCATGTTTGGACACCGAAAATGTTACTTGAGCATACCGGGTGCATAGGATGCCCATGGGTGAAATTCCCAAAACTTTCATAGTACCAGGATCTGCTCCAACGGCGTGACCGGGTGGTATATATGAGCGCATGAGGGCCTTATACCATTAGGCCGCGACTCCCACTGTCGTGTAGTCGGTTGGATAGGGGTGTGGCCTTACTCGCCTGATGTAAGGGGGCATTGCTAGGCTGAGTCTGACCAGCTCGTGAATGGGTCCGCTACCTTCAGGCCTTGCTGGTGATTGGCTATTCGCAGGCAGGGTAGTGAGGTCTCTTACGCTTGTTTGACTGTGCGGGGTCTATAGAGCGGCAATCATCCAGCAGTGTAATGGACCCCGGTGATTTCCTTATGATGGAAATGTATTTGATATGTGGATTGGATATGAGCACTGACATTACTTCGCATTGCATTTGCATCGGCTGTGTAAGCCTCATATTGCATTACAGTGCTCATCACATTACAGTACTCATGGCATTAGAGTACTCATTGCATCATAGTACTCATTGCATTATATAGTCTTGGTATGGCTTCCTGCATTATCGTACTGCCTTGGTATAGTTTCTTGCATTCATGATAGCCTTGGTAAGGCTAGTGGTATTGGTATTGATTATGACTCCCTTCTGCATTCTCTATCTTCTTCTGAGCACTATTATCACCCACTTTCACCACCCTCTAAGCTTTCTATAAGCTTATGCACGATTGATGCGTGCGGGAGATCCTAGGCAGGCACCGTAGCAGCAGAGCGTGAAGTAGAGTGGAGCTTGAGGACTCCAGTGTTGCTGACTCTTTTTTCTCTTTTCCAATTATCTTAGTATGTCCTTTCGGACTTGATGTAAGCTTGTAAAGTTCAAATTCTTAGTGAATTTTGTGATATGTATCCTTTGTTACTTCCAGATGTACTTGCTGTGATCTTGGGTATGCTCGTATTGGTAATGATTATACTGTTATGAAAATCCTCCTTGTAGGATCCCAGGATCGGAACCTGCCTCAGGAGCCGAGAATGGGGTACTACGGAGGCTGTTGTGGTCAGAACCGGCCATCGGGTTCCTTGTGAGTCCGGTTACCGAGTCTGGGGCGTGACAAAAATAAAACAAACCAAGTTACTATCTAAGAGATAGGACCTAATCTAAATAATAGAGAAAGTAAAGAACTTAAGACGAAGTTACCAATTTAGAAGATTTATCAACAACCCTACAAAACAAGAAAGTTAGTTCTAAAACTTAAATAGAAAGAAAAATTTAAAACTAAAGTTACTAAAATCCTAATCTTAAGCTAATTCTAAAACCAATTAATTTCAGAGAATCGTAGCCATTAGTCCCCGGCAACGGCACCAAAAACTTGTTCACTCCCTAAGTATAGGGTTGTGATGTAGCAATAAACTCGGTTAGACCGAGGTCGAATCCACAGGGATTGAAACCTTTACGTAATCTGAAAATATTTAGAACCAGAACTATAATAAGATGAAACCTAAATCGAGTGAATATGAGAGAATACTGATGAATAGTAAACTAAAATATGTAGAATTCAGAGGTAGGAAACTGGGGTGCCAATGATCCACTTGTAGCAATTGGGAAGCTACATTGCATTGATTCAAGGACACAACTGGAATCAGAGTCCTATCTTATCCAATTCGTAAGAAGAGATTTGTCAGATCTCTGAACGTCTAATGGATCTAATCATCAACAGATATGATTGGTGCAGACTTGGAAGTGATTTCGTCACCTAACTATGCTCAGGAGACTATGGTAAACAACAACAATTTACCAATCTCACAGCTAATCATGAGAGAATTGTGAAAGTTAGGAAGGGTTCCATCACCTAACCATGCCCATGAGACGATGGTGAACAACAGGGTTCCCAAGTTCACAATCTCATAATGAAAAGAACATACTCAAAGCTATTGCAGATCTACTGTAATTTGAGTCACAATAAACCATTAAAAACTAAAAGTATTCCTTAATAATCAAACTAGAATCCATAAGAATTCAATAATCATGAATCAAAACAAAGCCACCTTCCAAATCACACTACAAGCTTCACCTCTTAGCCCTAGCTAAGAGGTTTAGCCTAGCAACATCATTAGGCTTAATCCCTTAATTAAAGATAAAAAATAAATTTAAAAAAAAAAACAACTCTACTCTCCCCGTCTCCCTGATCAGATGATTCCCCTTAAGCTCTCTCTTTTCTCCTTTTATAAGGAATGCAGGTCAGCTGTAGTGAGAGAGGGCGGCTAGACGTTCGCAGCACGTTACATTTTTGGCACTTCCTTCTTGTGCTGATGCTTGGTGGGGCCCATATTCTATGATTGCTGAAGAATCAGATCTGTCCACTAGATTCGTGGTGTTGATTTCGGCCACTCGTCCAAGATTGAAGTGGATTCGAGCTGTGGGTGGACCATAGCACTAATCGATGGGGCAGCTTGTTCCTTGCTGCTGCGTTTTTAAATGTCTGCATGGGTGCATGAAAATGATTGGGTTTTGGTCGACGCCCTCCCCTGGGCATGATGGACATCTCAGATCATCCATTTGGTGATCGTGGTGGGCCACCTCAACTCCTAACGGACGGACTTCCATTGCTAACGTAAAAGGAAACTGTTCCCATTTCTTTTGCAAATTCGTTGGCTATATGAAGTGGGGCCCACCTTGCTATTTTGATAATTCTATCATGTTCATTGGGTTGGTATGATTGTGTTGAGATATGGGTCAAAATATAGGGTGGATTCGAGTATTGGGTGGGCCACACCATCAACCGACGTGGAGAAATTTTCATTATTTCTGTGGCCATGGATGCATGCATGGATGTATGAAAATGACTAGGGTTTGGTTAAAACCTGTGTCCAATCAAGTTGGATGGTTCAGATCAACCGTTTGGATGGCCATGGTGGGCCACATGTAACGCCCTTAAAATTGGGGGTCGAGTAGCAACTCAACACCCGAGTTCCAAAACGTCACTTATGCAACACAAATGCTTATGATTGAATGTTGTCTGTGTTAGTGCAATAAACATGAGTGAGATTATACCAAAACAGTAATTCATACTCCAGATCCATGTATAAATGCAAGCGAAAGACTGAAAGATGTATATAGATGTATATAAAACAAAACAATCCCGATCCTAAGAGTATGAATACCAACTGAGTCACTATATACATGTATTTGTTCCTGAATCAAAATGTCAAAATGGTACAACTGTGATCATGAACCCTGTAATCCCGTAAATCTGGATAGCCTACACAAAGCCTCCAGTGAACTGCATGTAGGAAAACTCATCCTGATCTTTATAATAATCAGGGTCAGTCTCCTGTGGATCGTCGGTACCTGCGTCTAAGATAGAGTCTGGTGGGTGTCCAAAACATCGTCCCGTAACGTGGTAGTGAGTAGCTAACTCAGTGGAACAATAGAGCATAAGTTAACATGTTATCACATCAGTCAAGCAGTAATGATAAAGCCGTACAAACAACATTCCTAAGTACTGTAATTAATGCAAGGGTGAGATGTGATTATGATTCGTGCCCTCGCCAACATACTCCCTCGTGTGACACCATCTTACGTCTGCGGCATGCTGACACCCTCAGTGCTCCACATCTTCCAGGCATATGCAATGCGATGATGAGTATGATTACCGAGTTGTTATTAGTCCATTTCAAACAGTAGTATTGGGAAACTAAGGTACCTTCCTTATATCATTCCCAAACAATGATCCATTCTAGGGTTGTCAGTCCTAGATAATCCCATACGATGGTGTGTTTCTAGGTCGCTGCAAGGGCTGTGAAGGCCGTTATATGGAATCGTTATACCACTCCCCCATCACCTTATCAATACAGGCCTAGTTTATACTCTGTTACTACGGGAAGGCTAGTCACCTCTCTACAACTTCAGAGTATGCTCGAGGTCACTACAAAGGGATCGTCACCAATCAGTGTAGGCCGACAGCTCAAATAAAATGCCCCATACCACCGTATTCGGCTCACGAGTCTGGGTTACTCACTGGTCATTACGGGGAGGCACATGGCCCCAGCATAGGCCGACAGCTCGACCACGGTGTCCCATACCACCATGCCCGGCTCATGAGTCTTAGCAGATCGAGGTACCAAGGTTAACGGGGTTACATTGGTAAGTTTGGTATCCTAGGTTCAAACAGTGGCATCCAAACATGGTGAACATACATTAGACAGATCGGGTTACTTGACGAGCCAGACTAGCACGAGCGCACAACCAACTGAACGACATGAAGTGCATAAGCACTTCACGTGGCCTAACCACTGCCGTCAACCAAAGTACGACTCGGGTTCGTCAGACACATCCTACGTGGCGAAATGAATCTCAACCACGAACTCAAGTCTGTTACCGATTGTCTAGACTATAATCATAGTCCCAATCGCAATCAATCCTTATTCAGAGCATGTGGAGTAAAGCATAATAAACAAAATAATTCAAGCATGTTAACAAACATGTCATAAAGCATGTTACAAAGCACAATATAAACAAGAAATACAAACACATATATTTCATAGTAAGTGATTAAATTAAACAACCAACATGGAGGAAATCATATACGTTTCTAAGGTAATTGAGAATCCCATCTCAACACCCACCTAAAGCATGATTATCTAAGCACTTACTCTTACAAGCATTTTCACAAACACTTATAATACACTATTTTGACATAGTGTAAATTAGCAAAAACATGTATTAGGGTGAACCCTTTCGCCAAGTAAGTATTATACACATATATAATATGTTCATACAGTAAATAATCATAGAAAACACATTTCTAAAATTTATACGTATACGGTACTTTCTACAAATACGAAGAATACAGCATATTCAACATAGTTAACGTATAATCGAAAAACGAAACGGACAGCACTTTGTACAAGTGCAATGACATACAGATCATGAATCTATCATTATCTGACATTAAAAGCGTTGAAAACTATAACCTATACGTCTAAAGTCCGCACCTTACGCCGATAAACGCGTAGCGGAGTCAGTTCGTTCACCCTCGCTTTGTCTAAGGCACAACGGCAACCTGAGACATGAAATAGGTTCGCTATTTCATCACTTGCAATAATCACAACCCTAGAACAGATTAGGATTAGGGTTTCTTACTTAGAAACGAAGCCGGAATCGCTAGGAAAGCGATTAGATCGGAGTAGTTAAGCACGTAGGATAGTTGGGTAGGGTATCAGGAAGAATCCCTCACTTGTCTCATACTTTCTCTCTCTTTTCTCTCCTCTCTCTCCTAAGGTTTTCTCAAATTCGTATGGTGAGATGAGAGAGGGTTTAAGGTCCTTATATAGCCTAAAACATCATCGAAATAGACCTAAGGTCAAGGTATACTTAGGTTATAACCAAAGTGAGCTTGTTCCAGCTCAACAGAGCACTTCTGGCAGCCCCTTTTCCGCGTGCGGTCGAACTTAAGTTCACCAACCTTGGATTTAGGTGGAGTTAAGTTTTCATTCTAGTCGGATTCCCAGATCACACGTGGCGGACTAGTTTCAGTTCAACGGTCACTGAATCACGATCGGGGATTTCAAGTACACTGCCATGTATATGAAAATTTTCCTGATCTGAGGGTGTATTTGGGTCAGATTCTGACGGTCTGATTGCTTATAATTAGCCCGCAAAAACCAAGTCTCAGATTACTTAAATGTCATTACATTTCTAAAGAAAACTAGGTTTTATCACACTCCTCGCTCCGGACTCAAGCGATAGCCGTGGGACACTGTCTGGATTTGATCTCCTAGATGGTAGTCAAGCCCAGTGAGGCAGTCCTAAGTCTATAACTTCGTATTATTCAGACTTTCGATGCGCGATCCAGATCTGATACGGAGTTTCAATGTGCTCCCGAGAGCAATTAGGTAATGAGTTTGATCCTAGATTTTAGGGTAACTTAGCGTCAATAATTCCACAAGTTTTGGGTCTTATAGATCGTATTTAAAGTGATTCATACGGATTTTGTGGTTAATCTAGTTTAACACTTAGTTAACCTTGTCTAATTTCTAAAGGATTTGATCCTATGTGATTTCTGCCTGAGATGATACTCGGGCCATTGTACGGAATTTTCTAAGTCGTTACACCACAACACATTTGAAAATTCGACAGTATCAACCCTCTAACGTACCTGTCGAGGCAACATAACATTGACAGATATTGGTGGTATCATCAGGTGGGGTCCACTGTGATGTTTGGTAAGCAATCCACTCTGTTCACTGCCTTTGTCATTATGTTATGATACAGGGTAAAAGATGAGGAAGTTTCATAAGTCAGGTGGGACGCACCATCTAAATAAATGAAAATTAGCAATGACCCTTAAATCTATTTGTTAAATAGTAGCATGCATGGTTCTAGCCTTATTTACGGATTTGTCATCAATTCATCAATCACCTTCTGGTGTTAGTTATGTTAGAGTACACCATCCAAACGCCTTGAAATTTGGTAGATATCCATTTTTTTTCATGTTCTTTCCATCGGTTCAGTTTAGGTCTCGATCTCCCAAGGGCGTCCAACATACTTTCTTAATGGTTATTGTCTGATCTTGCCCATCGGGTCACTTATATACTGATCCAATGGCTGAATTTTGACGTGTACGGTTAATTTATGGTCCTCAAGCCAGATATAAAGTTTCGAGCCGAACGGATGGTGGGAACCCTGTGATCTTGCATTCTGGACAACTTTCAGGTCCGTTTAAACCCAATCACTTGATCTTCTCGGATCTTTGGCGTGTAAATTCCTCGATATTGGTCCCTTGGGGTCCTTCCCTTGCCTTGGTGACTACGGAGTATCAAATCCATGCTTTTAGTACCCTTTTTCAGTCTAAGCTTGTAAATTCACCTTTCAATAAAAACACGATTAAAATAGGTCGTTAAGCATTCTCATGTATGCAAAATCCTGTGATAATTGGTGTCCAATATGCAATATTTGACCCTCAACACTTGCTTGCTTTGGCAACTGGCAAGCACCTCGAATGGCTTAGGGACCTCTAGAACTGCTGGTCTTGCTACTTGCCCAGCCCCCTAGGGGAGACAAGGTTATAATTGCTCCAACATCTATTTCATCTAGTCCATGTTGTTATTCGGCATCTCAATTTACTGCTCGAGGGATATAAGTCGTCCTCCCTGATTCCAAGATCGCTACATTAGCTCCATAGGCGCAGAATCATCTTGGTGTTGGGAAGAGAAATCCGGATGACCGACAGACTGTTTTGACAGTGCGAGGTCGAGTGCAACAGTGGAGGCCAAAGCTTTCTTTTTCTCTTTCTCCATCATTGAGTTATTGTAGATAAGGGGATTGGCTTTGAAGTCGTTCCCATAGACTGCGCCAAACTGTTGATGCAGAAAACTAGTTAGCCTTCCTTAGACCTTCGAATGCCCACACAAAGAACGGACAAAAGAGACTTTAGCTAGAGCATGGGACCTTCCGATGCCGAAGTCAAGCTAAGGAATCTAAGTCTAGCCGAGAGTGGGGTCTTAGGCATAGAATTTGTAACACCCCGGTTCCTGAAACCCGGGTACACTACTCATTCTCCAAAAACCTGAGTGTTAACCTCTAAAGATAACGTAAATTTCACATACATTTATTTTTGTGTTCTCTTCTTTACCAGAGTCAGTAATTTAGTGGAATAGAAATAAATCAAGTATAAGAGGGAGTCCAAATATATATAACCAAATATTCAAGTGCCTACCTGTAGACTTATACAAACCAATGTCTTAAGTTTTTAAGATACATGATAGTATAAATTAAATACAAATGAATCAACAATAGAGAGATAAAATCAACTGGCTCTTCCTATTCCACATGAACACCAGTATGCACATCATCTACGTCTCCTGCACACTGAATATGGTTTAATAGCGTTAATGGCTATTGTAGTGAGGTATAACCCCCGAGATTTATCGAGACATAAAGATAATTAAGCATAGTTTATCAGGAATAGTCTATAATGGGCATTTCAGAATAATCATCAATATAATGAGACAAAGTTCATCACATATGCATATATTGAATAAATTTTCACTAAAGGTTTTTTATTTAAATGCATGAATGCATGCACATACTTACAGGCCTGAGGATGCACATCCAGTTGAAAAAAAAAAGGTCGCCTAAGGAGAACTAGCTACTTGAAAATGTACACAAAGGTACTTCTTAAGGAGAACTAGCTACCCGAAAAAGACCATGCAACGAGGACACCTAAGGTGAACTAGTCTCCCAAAAAAGTACTCAGAGGTACACCATAAGGAAGACTAGCCACCCGAACAAGTCCATGCAAAAAGGACAACCCATAGTGGTTTGAATGCACGTGATAATAACTTAGGATTACCCGATAAAATACTCCATAGTACAACCCATAGTGACCCAAGAAATCCCTGTGTCTTACATTAATTACCCAGTAAAGTCTGGATGCCATGAAAATACATGATTAGCTCAACCATTATTATTCCAATTTCAAACAGTCATTTTAAGAAAGCTCAAAGGTCATTAAGGGGGGCTCATCACCCAGCATAGGCCGACAGCTCGGGCATAATGTCCCATACCACCATCCCCGGCTTATGAGACTCTAACAAAAAGGATGTTTAAAGATAACCTACTTAACTAGTGGCTAATTATAGTCCTACAAGTGGAACTTACTGTAATATCCCAGATTTTTTCCAACTTGGAAATGGACGTCGTTGGACGTAGAACTGCCCTAGGACCTTATTCTATTGAAATTAGGGTGTAATTTAGTTAAGTATTAATAGCTTGGATTACTTTTGATACAAACTACAAAGGCCCAAGTACCACCACAGGCAGAAATCAAATAGGACCAAATCCTTTAGAAACTAAACGAGAATTAACTAAGTGTTAAACTAGATTAGTTGTGAAATCCACTTGAATCACTTTAAATACGATCTACAAGACCCAAAACTTGTAAAATCTGTGACGCTAGGTTACCCTAAAGTTTAGGATCAATCTCATTACCCAATTGCTCTCGGGAGCACATGGAAACTCCATATCAGATCTGGACCGCACGTCGAAAGTCGGATTACGGCGAAATTATAAAATTAAGACTGCCTTGCTGGGCTTGACAACCATCTCGAAAATTAAATCTAGATAGTGTTCCAGGGCTATTCGCTTGAGCCAGGAGTGAAGAGTGTGAGAAAACGTGGTTTTCTTTAGAAAATTAAGTCTAATTTAAATAATCTGAGACTTATCGCTTGAGCGCAAGATATAAGCAATCAGACCATCGGAATCTGACCCAAATACACCCTTAGATCAGGGAACAGTTCCCATACATGTCCGTATACTTGTAACCCTGATCGAGTTTCGGTGACCGCTGAACTGAAACTGGTCCGCCACGTGTGATCTGGAAACCTGACTGGAGTGAAAACTTCACTCGACCTAAATCTAAGGTTAGTGAGCTTAAATCCGACCTTTGGCTCAAGGGGGGCTCCAGAAGTGCTCCGTTGAGCTGAAATAGACTCCCTTTGGCTACAACCTAAGTATACCTTGGCCCTAGGGCCATTTTCATCAGTTTTAGGCCTATATAAGGACCTTAAACCCTCTCTCATTTACTCCATACGAATTTGAGAAAACCCTAGAAGAGAGAAGAGAGTAAAGGAGAGAAAGTGAGAGAGAAGTTGGAGTCACTCTTGGGAATCGATCCCTGCTATTCTATGTGCCTATCCATCACTACCCTATCGCTTTTCCGGCGATTCTAATTTCATTTTCGGGTAAGAAATCCTAATCCTAATCAGTTTTAGAGATTCAACTAGTGTAAGTGATGAAATAGCTAACCTATTTCATGCCATAGGTTACCGTTCTACCGTTGATAAATACTTATGTTTAAACTAAGTCCGTTACTTGCTTCTACGGCATAAGGTGCGGACTATAGACGTATGGGTTACGGTTTTTAAAGCTTTCAATGTCAGATAATGATAGATTCCTGATGTAGATGCTATTTCACATGCATAAAGTGATGTCTGTTTCATTTTTCGGTTATACGTTATTTAGGTTGAATATACTGTATTCCTCATATCTGTAGAAAATACTATATACATACGAAATATGAAAATGTGTTTGCCATGATTAACTACTATATGTATATGCTAGATATATGTGTATCAACTCCTCAATGAAAGGATTCACCTTAATACAATTTTTGGCTTATATACGTTATGTAGTCTAAGTGTTTGTGAAAATGCTTGTATGAGTAAGTACTTAGGAGATCGTGCTTTAGGTGGGTTTGAGATAGGATTCTCAACTACCTTAGAGATGTGTATGATTTCCTTCATGCAAGTTGTTTAATTTAATCGCTTACCTATGAAATGTATGTGTTTGGATTTCCTGTTTACATTATGTTTTATAGTATGCTTATTAACATGTTTGCACTATTTAGTTAATTTTGCTCTGACTACTCTACATGCTTTCTGGTTAAGGATTGAGTGTGATTGGGGCTATGTTATAGACCAGGTAATCGATAGCAGGCTTAAAGTCGTGGCTGAGATTCATTCGCCATGTAGGGCGTGTTTGACAAACTCGAGTCATGTGTTGGTCGTCGGCAGTGGTTAGGCCACACGAAGTGCTTATGCACTTCATGTCGATGGATACAATGTGCACTCGTGCTAGTCGAACCCGTCAAGTAACCCGATGTGTCATTGTATGTTCACTATGTATGGACGCTACTACTTGAACCTAAGGTACCAACTCACTAGTGAAACCCCGTTTAACGTTGGTACCCTGATTCACTAAGACTCATGAGCCAGACATGGTGGTATGGGACACCGTTGTCGAGCTGTCGGCCTACGTGGGGCGACGAGCCTCCCCGTAGTGACCAGTGAGCAACCGAGACTCGTGGGCCAAATACGATGGTATGGGACACTGTATTCAAGCTATCGGCCTACACTGATTTGGTGACGAGCCCTTTGTAGTGACCTCGAGTATACTTTGAGTCTGCATAGAGGTGACGAGCATTTCCGTAGCATCTAAAGTATGAACTAGGCCTGCACTGATTTAGTGACGAGCCCTTTGTAGCGACCTAGAACCATAACATCGTATGAGATTTCCTGGGACTGACGACCCTAGAATGGATCATCGTTTGGGAAATGACATAAGGGAGGTACCTTAGTTTCCCAATCCTGCTATATGAAAAGGACTAATAAGAACTTGGTAACCATATGCATGCACTGCATTACGCGTGCGTTTAGGCGTAGCAGTTCAAGCACTGAGGCAGTGTTGTTCATGCGCGAACGTGAGATGAAGTCGCTGAGGGAGCATAGGCGAGGGCATGCATCATACATTCATGCCATTTTTGCATTAACAAGAGTACTTAGGGATGTATGATTTACTGCTTTATTATTACTGCTTGATTGAATTGATAACATGCTAACCTTTGCTTTATTGTTCCACTGAGTTGATCACTCACTCCCACGTTGTGGGATGGTATTTTAAACACCAACCAGACTCTGTCTTGATTTCAAAAGATGGTGTGACCCCTGAGGCGGAGCCTGACTATTACGATGATCAGGACGAGTTCTCTTACATGCATTTCTCCGGAGGCTTCGCTTAGGCTATCCGGATTGACGGGGCTACAGGGACTATCTTCGTAGTTGTACTGTTTGACATTTTGATTTTGAGACTATTACATGTATGTGGTGACTCAGTGATGTATTCATACTCTGGAGACCGATCGTGATCTTTAACTTATATATGTGTATATATGTCTTTCAGTCTTCTGCTTACGTTTTACAACTTAATCTGGAGTATGAATTACTGTTTTAGTATAATCTCACTCGTGATTAATGCACTAACATAGACAACATCGAATCATAAGCATATTTGTTGCATAAGTGATGTTTTGGAACTCGGGAGTTGAGTTGCTACTCGACCCCCGATTTTCAGGACGTTACAAGTTGGTATCAGAGCATGATTTAGATTAAATCAGACCTGGGTTATGGTCACACAATGTACACTGATGCTTTTTGACATAGGTGGGTATGAGAGAAATGTAGAAACGAACTTAGGTGATCCCGATTTCGCCAAGTGGTGAAGTTCACCAAAATCGACCATTTTGTTTGGATCCGCACCCATCCATGATCACATGAGTCGATCCTGGATCACTCCTAGACTACCAAGCGACAGATTTAGATCGTAAATGACCCCATCCCAGCCTTTAGAAATCACTAAATGTGAATATACATCAGATAGTATCTGAAATAGCCTGAATAGACTCAAAACGGAGGTGGGGCCAAAACGAGGCACTTCCAGAGGGACCCAGGGTGGGCCCCACACATTTTTGGACCAAGGGGGGCAGGAGGACCTCGCCTAGGGGGCAAGCCCTCACCAGAACCTCCAGAGGTCGACGAGGACCTCGCTGGTTCGGCGAGGCCTCGCCGCCAAACAGGCTTGGCCGGGTGAGCCGGCGCAGGCCGATGGTTCTCACATGTTATGTGGCCGACTGATGCAGGGTTTGTCAATTAAAACCCTTCCAAACCTACCTTCCCTTCACAAATCACCACCCCAAGCTCTCCTTTCTCTCCCAAACTTCTGATTTATCGCAGAAATCGCCCCACCAAATGATCTCTCTTCCATTTCCGTGCACCCTCTCCACCACCTTGCTGTAAACTCGTCTCCATTACTGTCTACCCTCTCCATTCTCTCTCATTTGAGCTCTTAAACCCCCCATTTGAGTCTCAAATTCTTGTACACCCACTAACCCATCCTCTTTCTTCATCTTCCCTCTTTATTCCCTTTCATTTAAGCCTTTACACACCCCTTGGAGACTCAAATCCGTGGAGAACCAAAGAACTCATCCCTTTTTCTCCCTTTTTCTCCACTTTTTCATGGCCCTATTCGAGTTCATTACGGCCATTTTCTCACTTTTCACCATTCTTTCTCTCATGGGAAAGAGAAGGGGTACCGTGGATGAGTCCAGGCCTAGCCGCCCTACTCATTCAAGGAGACCGAGAGACGCCACTCAAGTACGGGCATTGAACGCGAGGTGCTGACTAAGCGGGATCTCGATCCCCAAGCTCCTCT
The DNA here is from genome assembly GCA_030180095.1 of Magnolia changhungtana. NCBI lineage: Eukaryota > Viridiplantae > Streptophyta > Magnoliopsida > Magnoliales > Magnoliaceae > Magnolia > Magnolia changhungtana. Next base: position 4,147,325 of record JASAUF010000653.1, on the reverse strand, counting down.
CCCGAGAGCTCTACTGGCAGAGTTATCGCATGGAGTTTATGAGGGCCGTAGGGTGCTTTTTGAAGCTCAGGTGGATGGACAGCTCTTTGGAGAGTACCTGTTATTGGAGCGTTTGAGTGAAGCCGGTTGGGGCCTTATGTTTGAGGAAAAATATCGTGTGAATGTGGGTACTGTCCGTGCATTCTATGCCCATATTTAAGAGCCAACGCTAGAGCCCTTGTAATTCAAGATTCCCTCGGTAAGGGGTCGGGAGGCCTCAATTGACGCTGGCCTGATAGCTCGACTTATGGGAATACCGCTTGGCCAAGTCCACATGAGCGAAACGAATCTGAAGAGTACACGTGAAAGGGATTGTCGTAGGCATTTCATTTATGATCGACTGGTTCAGTGGCAGCCGAATAATAGTCTCCTGGCGTCAAACATGAAGGATGATTTTCGCCTACTCCACCACATCTGCACATTTAACGTCTGCCCCAGGTGGAGCAATCGCAATGAGTGTACGCGTCTGATGGTCCACTTTCTATACCAAGCGGGGCAGGGTGAGAAGTTGTGCGTGCCTACATACATTTTGCGACAGATAGTTCTTACTGCACGCTCCAACAGAAGGGCCGATTCTCTTCCTTTCGGCCGACTCATATGCAAGATTGCACGTGAGTTCGGCTATGGACTTCGGGTAGACCTCCTAGTGCCACAACACTTCATCAATGAAACAACTCTCAATCAGATGGAAATCAGGCCACCAAAGCGACAAGCCCAACTTGAGGAGAGTGAGGATGAGACAGAGAGTGAAGCGGAACAGAGTGGGATGAAGGCGAAGTTGAAATAGAAGAGGAAGAGAGTGAAGAAGAAGAGGAGGCCCAGGACACGGAGGACAAGCCCGACTTGAGGAGAGTGAGGATGAGGCAGAGAGTGAAGGGGAACAGAAGGACCGGAGCAGGATGCTGATCGGGCTGCTAGGGATGCTCGTATAGATAGACTTAAGGAGGTTCAGGCTGTCCTACGCCAGGGACAGGCTATCTTACGACAGGACCTTATAGATCTTCGGGGCCTCGTGAAACATAAATTTAAGAAAGTCACTCGCACCTTGAAGTCTATCTTGTGCTGCTTGCAGGATAAGGGTGCCCCTCCTCCATCGCCAGACTCGGATGCCTAGTCATCCGTGCCATTGTCTCGTAGTTTGTTTGTTGCTATGTTAGGACCTTTGTGTTTTCATGTTGAGAGGCTTCGTAGTGTGGTAGTTTGGTAGTATGTTTTAGTGTTTGAAGCCTTAATTGTATTAGCTCACATGCATATTCTGTTATGGTCCATGTAAGGCTACATCTCATGTATTGTGACAATTTTGGGTTAAATGAAATGCATGAAGCTCCTTTTGTTATCGAATGCGTAGAATGCTTGACAAGTTGGAGTTATACCTGACAATTGTGAACTCCTTCCACCCCTCCACCATTACTCCTCTAAACCCATCTCTTACTCCTCTTGGCCTCACCAATTCACACCCATATGAGCACAAAACCCAACTTTTGTGTCTCATAACTTTCCAAACTCACAAATCTCATCTTACACTTTCCAACACAAGACTCATTTTCCAAAGCCTATGAAATTGATTTTAATCCCCTCCCACCCTCCTTCCAAGCATGTCATTCCCAATCCTGAAGTGGGATTAGCAATGCAATCCATTTAATACAACCTAATACCATTAGCCAAACAGGCCCTTAGAGTTTTGGACCTAGATTTTGTAAACAGATCTGGCAGTATAGGAAATCCAACAAATTAATAATGTGAACCCTAGGACCTTCTTAGCTAGCATGAGCATGTGTGTAGTGCTCGAATGTAGTTAAATTTAAGTTCAGGCAACTCAATTCTAATCAGATAACGTTTGACCCTAAATGATAAACAATTTCTTGTATTAGAAAGGGTATGAAAGCATGTAACGTATAAGCATAGACTTTGGATTACAACTATTGGTTGGTTATGCTAAGGAATGTAAAACACTGGTTAGGCTAAGACAATTGAAAGATAAACTTAGTTAGTTGGCTTGATTAGGTAGGAGTAAGATCTCATTCCTTCGTTAAATTCCCCCTAATACTTATAGGCTTATTTAATAACTCTTAGAAAAGTTATTTTCACTTAGAAACTATTCACGCTTAGAGAAAAGTTATATATTCCTCTAATTGAACGTTAGATCAAAACGACACACCCCCTAGGATTGTCTTCTCAGGGACTTATTACAATCGGGAACACAGAGTAGAGAACTATATATAAGCGAGGTATTCGCAGTTTGAATTGAATTCTCAATCCTAGTTGTTACCAATGAACTCAATGCTCTGATCAAACAAAAGGTCGATGTTGAGGCATAAAAAAATATATTCCATTGAAGTGGTCAGAGAATTCCATGTCTGGGGGATTTTGGTAATTTCCATGTCCGAGGTATTTCGGTAATTTCCACATCCGGGGGTATTTAGGTAATTTCCACGTCTGGGGTATTTGGGTAATTTCCATGTCTAGGGGTATTTCGGTAATTTCCATGTCCAGGGGTATTTTTGTAATTTCCATGTCCGGGGGTATTTCGGTAAAAGTCCACTTCAGGGGTATTTTGGTAAAAATCCACTTCGGAGGTATTTTCGTAAAAATTCATGTCCAGGGGTAGTTTAGGTATTTTGGTAAAAATCCATGTCCAGGGGTAGTTTAGGTATTTTAGTAAAAATCCATGTCTAGGGGTAGTTTAGGTATTTTGGTAAAAAATCCATCTCCACGGGTAGTTTAGGTATTTTTGTAAAAGTCAGTGTTCAAGGGTAGTTTATGTACTACAGTAAAAAAGATTAGAAAGGGTATTTTGGTAATAAAGCATGCACAACTGTCATTTTAGTAAAGAGAGGCTGTACACCACCAATTAAGAGGGAGTTTGGTGGACACCATAGTTTAAGAGAGGAAGATGTCCAACTGTGAAGGGATAAGTGGTGGTGATCACCACTTTCTAAGAGTGGTGGGGCCTATAAATACCCCTCCCTGATTCATTTGAAGGGTTGGATTGGATTGGATCAATTGGATAGCAAGAGAATGAGAGAGAAGCAAGACAGAAGAAGGAGAGCAGTAGGTCTTTGCACCAGCCCGCGCAACAGAAGTTGATTGCACAGATCCGCGTAACGGAAGTTGCTTGCGCGGTACCGCGCAACTAAAGTGAAAGATGGCTTTCAAGCCACTTTTCAAGGAGATTTGAAAAAGATCCTTTGCGCGGCTCCGCGCAATGAGAATGGGAGATTTCCCATAGGCCATATGCCCGGAAATGTTGTCCAAGGAAGGTGCGGACCCACGCAACCGGCCAGACTTTCAGAAGAATTTCCTTCTGTTGTACTACTGGTGATGCCCATTACAATAGTCTTTTGAGAGATCCACACCGTTCACCATCTTCCTCTCTGGATTTCGACCATCAATGATGGATTTTGGTCATCTGATGATGTGGCCCACCAAGATAATCAAGTCGCAAAAGCAGCCAAACGGTCCTCTTTCGATCACTGCAGCGATCATTTGAATAAGCATGGTTCCAAAAGCTCCACATCACTTCGATGGGTTTTGCTCCCTCTACCTGATGGACGCTTCAGATCGGTCTTCTGATGCATGATGGTGGCCCACTACAGAAACACGGAGCCTCTGTTTTGAACAGAGTCGACGTACGTCAACTCTGTGAAACGTGATGGCCCACTTATTGAGGCCAAATGGAGAATCGACTCCGTCCATTATATTCAAAGCAAAAAACCATTGAGGGAGGACCATTTTTGAAGTGAAATCAGTGCAAAACACGGGCCTTTCTACTTCACCGTCCATTTCATGTTCAACGGTTATAATGCTACAACAGTTTGCATGGTTTCAAATTGCCACTTTGGAAACGATTAAATATCCCTTCTGAACAGAATGGACGGTCCAGATCGATGATTTGAGTTATGATCAGGCCATACTAAGAAAATTGCAAACAATCAGTGAAGACGTTGTGTATTTGTGAAATGAAAAAGAAGAAGTCGGTCAATGGGCTTTGACCGACTTAGAAGATTCCATGCACGTCAAGCACACTCGTGCACTATATACATGCGATGTACACGTGATCTCAGTGTGATGTTCGTGGGAAATCTGCTCCGTCCATCCACTTTGCCATTGCATTTAACACATTGAGACTGAGTTTGAAGCATATCCAGATCTCAAGCTGGCCACAAATCATGATTTCAGGGGCTGATCTGTCAGTTTGGCCATTTCCAGAAGGATCCAAGAGCTGAATTTTGACATGTACGGCTAATTCGTGGTCCCAAAGCTGCATGTAAAGTTTTGAGCTGATCGAATGGTGGAAACCCCCATAATCTTACATTCTAGGCAAGTTCTTAGGCCCGTTTAGCAGGATCGCTCCACATTTCAAGGAAGCCTCAAGGAAGAATGACTAGGAGGATGCTCAGAGCTGATTTCAAGCTTGAGATTGGCTGATCGAATCAGCAATTCCTCCTAAGTATTGGGAGATGACCGAAATAGCGTCGGAATACTGCCGAAATTTCTATATGGAAGACTTTGATTGATTGTACTTTGTTTTCAGAATCAAGGGAATTCAAAAATCTAAATGAACTCAGAATAAACGTGATCAATGTTCTCTCATTCTTTCTTTGTTATCGTTGAATAAATCCCCCAAATCAAATAAATTTGTTTTCTTGTCGAAACAAAATGGCGACTCTGTTGGGGACTATTATTCGATGGTAACTTAAAAAATATTAAGAGAACATTTATCGACTCTCAGTGGGAACATCCTCTCCTTCATCTCTAAAAGCAAAGTACAATTTTATTTAAATAAAATAACTAACATTTTGTTATAAATGACAGATATACCGCAGCGATCTTTCTCCCTACTAATACAGTTGTTTACTTCACGTCCAATAGACTTCCACCAAAAAAGTGTCAGAGAAGATCAAATCAGTTTTGATCAAAGACAGACGATGCCAAGGAAAATGATGATTCGATCAAGCTAATGATGACATCTGAGATTTGGTGAAAGGAATATCATCCTGCCGAGTACGGATAACAGTGCATTAGAACGACTACCGTGAACAACAATGAACCCTAAGGAAAATCCTCAAACAAAAAGTTAGTTCGATTGAATCAGACGTTGCTCGCCAATAAGTAGATGAATCAGACGTTGCTCACCAATAAGTAGGGTCCTTGCTCTTACCCGGGTGGTAGACTCCCTGGAGTTTCAACACCAGGTCAAGGGTTCGAGTACCCACGGTGGTGAAATCCCATGGTGTGCATGTGTGTGGGTGTGTGTGGATGTGGCGTGAGTGTGTGGGGGAGTTTGTGCGTGTGTAAAAAAAAAGTCAGTTAGTGAATTAACGAATTCATCGGTCAATAGAGAACCCTGGAGGCATCGTTACCACTTGACAGAGTAAAGATCAAGTTAAATTTGCAATTTGCGAAGGGTTAAAGTGAAGTTGGTCGAACTGTCATATGAATTAGTTGCTTTAAGGTTTTAAAAGAGTAGCAGTAGATACTGCCAAAGAAAGAAAACAAAACGAAGGTAAAGAGTTGAAAGTCTGCTAAAGAGAGCATTGATGATTTTACAAATAAGAAAGTACAAAAAGGGTACGGACAATTTGAAGACTAAATGAAATATACGTTTGAAGAAGATGGCATACTCTTTATGATTGCTAGTTGTAGAGAAAGTCAAATTGTCACGACTAAACAAAGAAGAAAAGAAGAACGGGCAAGAAGAAAACAAGATAGCATGTTAACTTAGAAGATTCACAACATAATTATTCAGGGGGCAGACAAGGGCATATAAAATACATTATCCTTGAAGATAAACTACAATTTTAATGCTTCCAAATCAAAAGTTAAAGTTGGGGCAAAAGTAAGCCAAGATAAGCAAAGTCTCAGAATGACAAAGCCTCAGAATCATAAGCAAGGTAATCGTTGATTCCCTGAGATGATAATTATTTATAATAATTACTTATATCAATTTTGCAGATCAAAGTTGAGACAAATGAAAAGCATTGATAATTCCTATCAAGCATTGACGATTGCCACCGACAATTCGAGGAGCAAAAGGATTGTAAAAGACAAGGTCATGTACTCTCCCTTATGCGAATGAATTAAAGCACAAATTTTCAATTGACTTCGAATTTCAAGAGAAACTCGGGAGACACAATTGATGAAGAAAGAAAAATGAATGGCTTGAAGAAAAAGTTACAGAATACGGTTGATAAAAGAAAAATTGCTAAGGTGTACGACACAAAAAAAAGTACACAGGCCTGATTAGTTCGAGACTAGGGGCAAAGTTAATCTTGAGAAAAAGTATGAAATGATGCGGCGTCAGTATATTTGTTAAAGGTCGCAACATCATGATTTTGATTACGAAGATTCCCAGAGCAATGCTTCCTAATCAAAAGGGGACTAGAATGAATAAGACCATGTCCATATATCGTCAAAAGAATGTATAAAGAAGAAATTCACAAGCATATCAAGACTACATATTAACAAGTATTGTGAAAAGAAAGCGACCATCGTCATCACCAAGTGAGCTCTGCAAAATTCAGCAAAAAATTGATATTGTCATCAAGCTGCTACGAACGACACAAATGAAGCTGATATATTATGAACGACACAAATGAAGCTGGTATATTACGAACAACATAGACGGATCCTCTTGAAGATATTATCAAAAGCAACGACATATCAACCTCAGTTAGAGACGTCTATCATTCCGGCGATAACGATGATCACAATTATTATTGCCTTACAAGGCATGATAGGGCAGTCTAGTCAAGCCAAATCCTAAAAGGGCCAAAATCTTAAAAAGAGTCAATCCTAAAAAGAGCCAAATAAAAAATCAAGCTCTAAAAAAGGGCTAAGAGCTCTAAAAGGATCAAGCCCTAAAAGAGCCGGCCAGCTATGCATAAGACCTAAAATCAAGATCGTCATTTTGGCAGCGGCGAGGAGTCAGTGGCCCTAAAAAGCCCGTGAAGACCATCGTGCGTACCCGTGCGGGCAGCTGATGAAGCCGGTGACTAAAAAAAAGTCGTGAAATGGTCAGTCATGCGTAACCCCCATGCTGTCTGTATAGCTTTCCGGCAGCGTCATAGGGAACGGAAGAAAGTGCCCTCCTGTGGATGGGCTCGACCTTGCAGACGAAGAAAACAGGGGCTGCAGTGTGAGCTGTACATCGGCCAACCATGCGTAAGACCCTCCAGACCTACGGTTTGATTTCGGTACTAACTCATGAGGAAGGGCTTAAACCTACTCATTGACGGAGTAGCGGCCCTAGGTTTGGTACCTCAAAGGTAGCCTTGTGAGCTCTGTGAACTCTAGAGAGTTACCGTGGCCAACCCTGTGCGTAAAATCAAGCGAGTTCACCGCCCCGGTAGCTTCAATGGCCCCTTCTGATGGATCACGGTTTGTGAACTCACAAGGTAGTGAGAAGTTCAGTGAACTCCTAAGAGTTACAGAGACTATCACATGAGACCACGCTCCACTACTCAAGAGCTTAAACTGTGTGTGCGCTCCACTACTCATGAGCTTAAACTGTGTGTAACTGACTAAATTGAAACTTAGCACCGTCAATTGTTAAGGGTCAAATATTGCATATTAGACCCCAGTTACTACCTAGATTTATGAACATTATACTGCTTAAATCACTCGTTTAATCGTATTTGTGATGCAGGGTGTATTTACGAGCTTGGATCGAAATAAGGTGCTAAAAGCTTGGAGTTAATGCTCAGAATTCACCAAAGGCAAGGGACAGACTCCAAGGGACTAAGATCGACAAAATTACATGCCAGAGACCCGAAAAAAATCGGGAAACTGAAGCTCAAGTTGCCCGAAAATCATCCAAAATACGAGATCACAGGGTTCCTACCCTCCGTTCAGCTCGAGACTTCATACATGGGATGTGAGCCATAAATTGACTGTACATATTAAATTTCAGCCATTGAAGATCTCAGGAAGTGGGCCAATGGATAGATCAGCCCATTAATCTTCAGTTTGAGGCCTACCTGATCACTGGATATGCTCCAGTTTTGGATTTAACGTCATAAAGTAAATGAGGAAATGAATAGTCGGAGCAGATTTCTTATATACATCAAGTTGGGACCCACCTTACATGGTGCATGTGCACAGTACACGTGCACTGGATGAACACTACACCTAAGGAATCAGTCAACAACAGCTTGGACCGACCCTTCTTAAAAGGAATTTAATTTCCTGTTTTGCCGCCCGTGGAAGTGGAAACAGGGACTCACAGTCGGACTCTAGTGGGCCATGATCGCGATGCGGACAAGAGATCTGACCGGTCCACTCGATTCACTTGAGGATTATGACTAAGATCTTATTGATCTTGATCTAAAGCATATTAAACAACGACTGTAAAATACTCTGAACAGAAAAACAGTTGCTGCAAGATCAAACAAGTGGACCACAGCAAAAGAAATCCAAAACCGTCCATATGCAACCGGTTTTTTGAGGTAACTTCAATAGACGAAGTGGATTTACCTTCCGACCTCAATCAGGGACCCCACAGACGGCCAACACAAGGAGCGCCAACCCTATTCGCAGTCCGTTAAAACCGAACGATCAGGATCATTTCTAACCCACCATCAATGATCGGATAGCCGATCTAAACTGTCCATCGTGTAGCACAAATCGAAATGTCCCAGGAGACGTTGTCTCTTTGGAAAGAAGGCAAGGGAAGAGAGGAATGCGATGCTATTGAGATACGTAGCTGTGTAGCTTTCCGCGAAATCGGAAGCTCCTTCCGATTTCTGAAGCTCTTTCTGCTGCGTAAACACATACACGAAACCGCCTCTTCTTCAGCCGACAACTCTCCACCGATGCTGCTGCCTATAAGAGAGAGAGAGATGAGAGAACATGAGAGGGAAATCATCGACGGCTATAGAGTTGAACAGGGAGAGAGAGAAAGAGCTTGAGTTTGTTTATTTTATTTCTTTTCTTTTTCTCTTATTTTCCTGTGAATTCTATGGAGACTAGCTTATCCATGTTAAGTTAAATCCCTTAGCTAGGGCTAAGGGGTGAAGCTTGTAGCATGATGGGAGACCTTACTTTGTGCCGTTGAATTATTTTTAATTTATGAACTGAATTTTATATTAGTTTGATTATTAAGGGAATGTTTTTAGTTTTTAATGGTCTGTTGTGACTAAAATTACAATGGGTCTACGATAGATTTGAGCATGTTCCTTTCCTTCCGATGTTTATGACGTCAGGAAGCCCTGCTGTTCACCATCATCTCCTGGGCATGGTCGGATGACGGTACCCTTCCTAACCTTCATACATTATTGATTGGTTGGTAATTAGTTTAATTTTGTTGTTTACTTTGTCTCCAAGGCATGGTTTGGTGATGGAATCCATTCTAATTCATATACCTTTCATCTCTTTAAAACTATATCAAAAGAAGTTCAGTTTACTTTTCATAGTTACACTCTTCAATTGGATGAAGATGGACTCTAAGTCCAGTTGAATTTTTGAGACAGGCATAAGATCTCCCTGATCTCTACAATGGATCCTCTGAATCCCTAGTTTCCTATTCCTGAATTCCTTAAGCTTTAATTTAATATTTCACCATTATTCATCAAAACTTATTCGATTTAGATTACGTCTTATCCTAGTTCTAGTTCTAGTGAATTTCAGATCACGTACAGGTTTTAGTCCTTATGGATTCGACCTCGATCTTACTGAGATTATTACTACATCACAACCCTATACTTGGGGAGTGAATAAGTTTTTGGCGCCGTTGCCGTGGACTAACGGCTACGATTTTCTGAAATTAATTGGTTTTAGAATTAGTTTAAAATTAGGATTTTACTAACTTTAATTTTAGAATTTTCTTTTTGATTTTTTAGATCTAACTTTCCTGTTTTGTAGGGTTGTTGATAAATCACATAAATTGGTAATCTCTTTCTGATTTTCCAATTTTTTTTTCTAGATTTGGTTTTATTTTAGGAATTTTCCTAATTTGTTTCATCTTTTCTTTATTTTATTTTATTCTATTTTTAGAAACTTCCTATTTTTCCTTTTAGAAAATTTTCTATTAGAAACTAACTTTTTTTATTTTGTTTTACAGGTTTTTAACTTAGGAACTCCAATTTTGTAACTTCTTTCCAACCCTCTCTTTCTTTCTAGATTCTTATTTTATTTCTTAGGATTAGGTTTAAGATTTGATTGAGGGCTGTGAGTGTTTCATGCCCAAGTGGGCCCGTAACGACACTCGACGTCTCTTAACTGAAGAAGGATTGGTTGAGGGGTTGACTATCCATTGCAGGACTAGACACCGCTTGAAATCCCCTGAGTTAACTGAAGTTATGGCCAAAAACCAACCTCTTCTACCTCAACCCAGGGTAGAGGACACTCAAGATGAGAACGAGGTGCATCAAGCACCCCCGCCTCGTACTGTATGAGATTATTTACAATTGGCGGGGGTGAGTACGCCTTCATGCATGATTTTTCATGAAAATACAGGACAGATGGACATCAAGACAAGGTTTATCCAACTCCTTCCTAAATTGCATGGGCTTGAATCAGAAAGTCCATACTTACATCTGAAAGATTTCGATGATATTATAGCCACCGTATACTTTCCTAATGTATCCGAGGATATAATCAGGCTGAAACTCTTTCCTTTCTCCTTGAAAGAGAAGGCTAAGACATGGTTACATTTACTGCGTCCTAGATCCATTGGCACATGGAATGATATGCAGAGGAAATTCATAAAGAAAATTTTCCCACACCATAAAATGATTACCCTCAGAAAAGCAATCATGAACTTCGCCCAAAAGGAAGATGAAACATTCTTCCAATATTGGGAAAGGTTTAAAGATTTGGTCAGTTCATGCCCACAACACGGTTGAAACGTGGCGCATTACGAATTTTTTCTACAATGGACTGACATCTTCCATGCGCCAAATGGTCGAGACAATGTATAATGGAGAGTTCATCAATAAAGATGTTGACGAGGTATGGGATTACCTTGATAGTCTGGCTGAAAAAACACAATTGTGGGACTATTACCCAAAATCAAACACCATGTCTAGGCCGACTCAATCTAAGGAGAAAGGTGGATTGTATCTCCTGAAATAAGAGGATGATCTCAATTATAAAGTGAATAATCTCATAAGAAAATTTGAGGCCATAGAAGGAAAGAAGGATGAGGTTAATGAAATTGTCTACGGCATTTGTGATTGCAACATTCACACAACTGAAAATTGTCCTACAATACCTGCTGTTCGAGGAGTGTTGAATGAGCAAGCTAATGCCGTAAACAACTATCAAAGGCCTTTTAATGGACCTACCTCTAATACATACAATCCTGGTTGGAAAAATCATCCAAATCTTAGTTGGAGAAATGGACAAACTATGACCCCTCAAGGTTTCTTCAATCAAAATCTAAATCAGGGGAAACCTCAAGAAGAACCGGTTCAAAATTCCATACAAGAGCTGGCTCAGGCAATGTGAGGATTTATAAATTTTATGCAAAAAATGGATTCATGTATGACAGTTATAGAAAATGGGATGCTTCCTGCACAACCTCTTCCCAATCCTAAACCGCAGTATGAGATAAGTGATCCCAGCTTTTCAAATCAAATGGGGCACGCTAAATCCATCACCACTCGTAGGAGTGGGAAGATCATTGATAAAACCCTTCCGGTTAGGTCCGAAAAGCCTCAAGAACCAAAAGAGGACAACACTGATGGATCTGGTTGTGCCCCACAAAAATTAGAACCGAAACTTTTAGAAAAGCCAGTTGCTCCATTTTCCCAACGGTTAGTCACACCAAAATCTCTTTCTAACTCTCAGGATATTCTAAAGGTGTTGAAACAAGTGAAAGTCAACATTCCTCTACTTGATGTCGTAAAACAGATTCCCTCATATGCCAAATTTCTGAAAGACCTATGCACGACCAAAAGACGGCAGAGTATTCAAAAGAAGATCTTCTTGACTGAGAAAGTGAATATTATCCTGAAGCAAGACATGCAGCAGAAATTTAAGGATCCTGGTAGCCCAACCATATTATGTGTAATCGGAAACCATCGAATTTATCACGCACTTCTTGACTTGGGAGCGAGCGTCAATCTAATTCCCTACTCGGTATACGAACAGTTAGATTTAGGTGAATTAAAACCCACCCTAACCACACTACAACTTGCTAATTGCTCTGTTCGTGTACCAAGAGGGATAATTGAGGATGTGCTAGTCCAGGTCGATAGATTTTACTACCCTGTATATTTTATCATCCTGAACACTGAACCCATCAATAACATGAGCACTCAAATTCCTGTCATTCTTGGCCGCCCATTCCTTGCCACGTTAAATGCGATTATCAATTGCAGGAATGGTGTCATGAGTATGTCTTTTTGGAATTTGACATTGGAGTCAAACATCTTTTTCAATATGATAGCAACTCAGAGTATGATGATGATTTCCACGACATTAATATGATTGACTCTTTCATGGAAAATATGACACCTCTGACCTTATCCTCCAACCCTCTAAAGACGTGCCTGGCCCACTCCCATGAGTTTGATGATGATATGATTAGGGAGACGTGTGCCTTACTGGATACTGCACCGGTACTTAAAGTTAACCGGTGGAGGCTACAATTTGAAGAATTGCCACAAACCGATGCAGTGCCTCTACTGTCTAACCTCAAGCCACTGAAGCCTGACCTAAAACCCTTGCCCTTTGATTTAAAATATGCCTATTTAGGTCAAGATGAGACATACCTAGTGGTGATCTCGGCCCACTTGGAGAGAGAGCAGGAGAGTATGCTCATATCTACTCTCATTGAGCATAAAGGAGCCCTAGGATGGACGATAGCGGACCTCAAGGGAATCGACCCCTCGATTTGTACTCACCACATATATCTTGAGGATAATGCAAAGACCGCTCGGCAACAACAACGTAGACTAAATCCAAACATGAAGGAAGTGGTTAAGGCCGAGGTTCTTAAACTATTGGATGTGAGTATCATATACCCTATATTTGATAGTAAATGGGTGAGTCCAACTCAGGTGGTTCCTAAAAAGTCCGGAATCACCATCGTAACTAACGCTAATAATGAACTCGTGCCAACTAGAGTCACCACTGGTTGGAGAATGTGCATTGACTACAGGAAATTAAATACCGTTACGAGGAAAGACCACTTTCCCTTACCATTCATTGATCAGATCTTGAAAAGGTTAGTTGGTCATTCCTATTACTGTTTCCTTGACGGGTATTCAGGCTACAGCCAGATAGAGATAGCCCCTGAAGATCAGGAAAAGACTACATTTACATATCCCTACAGCACCTTCGCTTACCAAAGGATGTTATTCGGACTATGTAATGCCCCTGCCACCTTTTCGCGATGTATGCTTAGTATCTTTTCTGATATGGTGGGGCAATATCTAGAGGTCTTCATGGACGATTTCTCTATCTACTGTCCATCTTTCAACGAGTGCTTGGAAAGTCTTAAATGTGTGCTGAAGAGATGTGAAGAAAAGAACCTGGTACTTAACTGGGAGAAGTGCCATTTCATGGTTCATAAGGGAATTGTCCTTGGACATATCATCTCGTCCAAAGGAATCAAAGTCGATAAGGCAAAGATTGATCCTATCTCTAACCTACCCCCACCCGAGAACATACGGGACGTGCAATCCTTCTTAGGACATGACGGCTTTTACCGAAGATTCATAAAGGACTTTAGTCTTATCTCTTGTCCTCTATGTAATTTACTTCAAAAGGATGCACCATACGAGTGGACTGAACCATGTCAGGAAACTTTCACTAAGCTTAAGGGCATATTGACTAGTGCACCCATCATACAGCCACCCGACTGGAGCATTCCTTTTGAACTTATGTGCGACGCATCTAATTATGCTCTTGAGGCGGTTCTAGGCCAGAGAAAAGATAAGAAACCATACGTTATTCATTACGCGAGTAAGACTCTAAATCCTGCCCAAGTGAACTACTCGACTACGGAAAAGGAACTCTTGATCGTAGTATTTGCTTTGGACAAATTTACGTCTTACTTGATCTGATCCAAGATCATTATTTACACTGATCACGCGGCGCTTAAGTATCTTCTGTCTAAGAATGATGCTAAGCTCCGCCTGATACGATGGATCCTCATACTCCAGGAATTTGACCTAGAGATAAAAGATAAAAAAGGAGTAGAGAACGTAGTGGCTGACCATCTTTCTTGCCTTAATCCCTCTGATTCCTTGAGATGACGCAAATTAATGACATGTTCCCTGATGGACAGTTGTTCAGAGTCTCCCATTCACCTTGGTTCGCTGATATCGCTAATTATCTTCCCACAAGTTCCATACCGACACATTAGACTACGCAAGATAAGAAGAAAATTTTCATCAAGGTGCGCAACTTTTTCTGGGATGATCCGTATTTATTTAAATATTGCCCAGATCAAATCTTAAGGAGATGTGTGCCAGACGATGAGCATCAGAGTGTCATCTCCTTTTGTCACTCACAGGCCTGTGGTGGTCACTTGTCTACTAAAAAGACCATGACCAAGATTTTGTAGTATGGCTTTTACTGGCTCACTATGTTCAGGGACACTCATGAGTTTTGAAAAGCTTGTGAACGTTGTCAGAAATTGGGAGCATTGTATCGTCAAAATATGATGCCCTTGAATCCCATTCTTATCATAGAAGCATTTGATTGCTGGGGCATTGATTTCATGGGACCATTCTCCTAATCTTTTGGAAATATATATATTTTGCTCGTTGTGGATTATGTCACTAAATGGGTCGAAGCAATTCCATGTCGAACTAATGACCATCGCACGGTCATTAAATTCCTAAAAGAGAACATCCTTTCTCGATTTGGAATGCCTCGAGCTATCATTAGTGATGGGGGCTCACACTTTTGTAATCGACCTTTCGAGAGTTTGATGAAGAAATATGGTATCTCTCATAAGGTGAGCACCCCATACCACCCACAGACAAGTGGGCAGGCTGAGATTTTTAATAGGAAAATCAAACACATTTTGGAAAAAATGGTTAACCTAGACTATGAGGATTGGTCAATCCGATTGACCGATGCCTTATGGGCATACCGTACAGCTTTTAAGACCCCTATTGGGATGTCTCCCTTTAGACTTGTCTATGGGAAAGCTTGCCATTTGCCTGTGGAGTTGGAACATAGAGCATACTGGGCAATAAAAAATTTAAATTTTAATCTCGACAACGCTGGCTCACTACGCAAACTTCAGTTGAATGAACTTGAGGAAATTCGGAACGACGCGTACGAGAACTCGAGAATTTACAAGGACAGGATGAAGGCGTTTCACGACCAACATATTCTACGAAAATCATTCACGCCTGGTCAGAAAGTCCTTTTGTATAATTCTCGATTACATCTCTTTCCGGGTAAGATTCGATCTCATTGGACCGGCCCTTATATTCTCGTCACTGTTTATCCTCACGGGGCCGTCGAGATAATAGATCCCGACAATGGCAAGGAGTTTAAGGTGAATGGACATCGACTAAAGCCATTTGTCAAGAAGTTTGATGCAGAGGACATGTCCATGCCTCTGACTGATCCTGTTTACCAGGATTAATCTCCTAGTCTGATGGAGGTATAGGTAGGATTCTTGCTTTCATAGGACTAGGATGGTTTGCTTTATACATTGTTTTAGGATAGGTTACTTTGATTGTTTTCTCTCTTGTGCTGACCCGCTCTCTTATGAATATCTTTGGAAAGTCTTACTCAATTCGTTATCCAGGTACTATCTTCCCATCACTTCTCATTTACTTTTGTTGTCCCATGTACATTGCATGCTTATTTCTTTTACATTGAGGACAATGTGGCCTTCAGGTTGGGAGTGGGAGATTAGTTTCCTAATCAGTGTTTTCTTGGTCTTGAGCAGAAACTGTGAAAATTTTTAAATTTTTCTGGAATTTCTTGTGAATTCAAAGTGATTTTAACGACCATCTAGGGCACTTAAAATTTCAAGATACGTGGTGTTGGTAACTTATGACTCTTGGATTCAGTATCTGTCAGATTTCACAATTAAGTTTGCATTGTTAATCCAGAATTAGAAATTGTAAACATTGATTGAGTCATGATTTCTGTCACATCTCGCTTTCACGTTAAGGTTTCAGTTTGATATTGAAAGGTTAACTTGGTAATCATTAGGGCCTGTTTGGGAGCGTGGATTTGGAACCCCCTGGATTCGCAACCCCCAGGATTGGAAACCCCTTGGATTGGCAATCCTCCCGATGTGTTTGGCACCCTGGAGTGTGAATCAACTTTAATTCAAAAATACCTATACATGGTATATTTACAGGTGTATGAATTTAATTACTAAATCAACTTTGATATCTCCAATTAGTGAGATATATAATTTTTGACATTATGGTTGTGATAAGCCCACTAAAATATATGTTTTGGCTGAAAATGATGAAATTCCAAGTCTCGGATGGACCGTAAGCACAAGATCATGTCTGAGTGACTAACCAACGATTCTTAATCATTGATTAATATGAACAATGTTTGGACGGTGCTAGACAATGTTTATACGGTGCTAATCTACATGAACAATGTTTGGATGGTGCTGATCATCGTTAGTGGGCCATGTGCCCAATAGAATGATAGTGTACAGTGACATACATTTACATCCGCAACTATTGAAATGATTTTAGGTGTAATTCAAGCTCTCATCGTGGATTACAAACCCCCTCAAAGAGGGAATTGGAAACCCCCTGGATTGGCAATCCCCAGTTGCTTTTTGCTGCCAACCAACATAAGGGATTTGAAACCCCCTCTAATCCCCTCCAATCCATGGTGCCAAACGACCCCTTAAGCATGTAAGGAACCAGCCGGGAAAATTTGTCCATCATGATCAATTGAAAATAAAAATAAAAAATAGATACCTTTGGAAAGGGTGGGACGAATAATCTTTACCATAGGTTTGTTCCCTATAGGTGTAGATTTAATTCCCCATGGATGATAGGTGAAAAGGGTTGGGTGTACGATCTTCACCATAGGTTTGCTCCCTATAAGTGTGCAGATTCGATGTTCCTCCCCATCGATGAAAAAATAAATAAAATCAAGAGCTGGAAGAATGAAAAAGAAGAACCGTAAGGAAAGTTTTATTTTAGGTTTGATTGTCCTGAATGCTCTTTTGATTATCAATGTTATCATAAAAATTGTCGATTGGATTTCTTAATGATGATAAGCTGAGATTACACTAAACACTCATGGAACTCAATGTTTAGAATTTTTCTGATTGGTGGATTAATACTCTGAGCCTGACTATGGAATCTACCATGCGCGTAAGTCCAGGAGAAGGTAAGGCCCAACATTCATGAATCTTAGAACTCTAAGATCTGGATTGTTTTTCAAAAATCACTCGAGTTCATAGAAATTGTCCTGTAATACTCAACTTCTTTTTTGCATAATTTGCTTGGGACTAGCAAAATGCTGGTTGGGGATTGTGTTGAGGGTCAAATATTGCATATTAGACCCCAGTTACTACCTAGATTTACGAACATTATACTGCTTAAATGGCTCGTTTAATCGTATTTGTGAGCAGGGTGTATTTACGAGCTTGGATCGAAATAAGGTGCCAAAAGCATGGAGTTAACGCTCAGAATTCACTAAAGGCAAGAGCAGACTCCAAGGGACTAAGATCGATGAAATTACACGCCAGAGACCCGAAAAAATCGGAAAACTGGAGCTCAAGTGGCCCGAAAATCATCCAGAATGCGAGATCACAAGGTTCCCACCCTCTGTTCGACTCGAGATTTCATATATGGGATGTGAGCCATAAATTAACCGTACATATTAAATTTCAGCCATTGAAGATCTCAGAAAGTGGGCCAACAGACAGATCAGCCCATTAATCTTCAGTTTGGGGCCCACCTGATCACTGGATATGCTCCAGTTTTGGATTTAACGTCTTAAAGTAAATGAGGAAAGGAATAGTCGGAGCAGATTTCTTATATACATCAAGGTGGGACCCACCTTACACGGTGCATGTGCATAGTACACGTGCATTGGATGAACACTGCACCTAAGGAATCAGTCAACAACAGCTTGGACCGACCCTTCTTAAAAGGAATTTGATTTCCTGTTTTACTGCCCGCGGAAGTGGAAACAGGGACTCACGGTCGAACTCTAGTGGGCCACGATTGTGATGCGGACAAGAGATCTGACCCGTCCACTCGATTCACTTGAGGATTATGACTAAGATCTGATTGATCTTAATCTAAAACATACTAGACAACG
The DNA here is from genome assembly GCA_030180095.1 of Magnolia changhungtana. Taxonomy (NCBI): domain Eukaryota; kingdom Viridiplantae; phylum Streptophyta; class Magnoliopsida; order Magnoliales; family Magnoliaceae; genus Magnolia; species Magnolia changhungtana. The sequence continues at coordinate 4,129,061 of JASAUF010000653.1, read as the reverse complement.
ACCGTAAAATACTCTGAATGGCAGAACAGTTGCCGCAAGATCAAATAGGTGGGCCGCAACAAAAGAAATCCAAAACCATCCATATGCAACCGGTTTTCCGAGGTAACTTCAATGGACAAAGTGGATTTACCTTCCGACCTCAATCAGGGACCCCACCGACGGCCAACGCAAGGAGCGCCAGCCCTGTTACGTAGTCCATTAGATCCGGACAATCAGGATCGTTTTTGGCCCACCATCAACGATCGGATGGCCGATTTGAACTGTCCATTGTGTAGCCCAGATCGAAATGTCCCAGGAGACGTTGTCTCTTTTGAAAGAAGGCAAGGGAAGAGAGGAATGCGATGCTGTTGAGATACGTAGCTGCGTAGCTTTCCGCGAAATCGGAAACTCCTTCCGATTTCTGGAGCTCTTTCTGCTGCGTAAACCCATACACGAAACCGCCTCTTCTTCATCTGATAGCTCTCCACCGATATTGCTGCCTATAAGAGAGAGAGAGTACATGAGAGGGAAATCATCGACGGCTGTAGAGTTGAATAGGGAGAGAGAGAAAGAGCTTGAGTTTGTTTATTTTATTTCTTTTGTTTTTCTCTTATTTTCCTATGAATTCTATGGAGTCTAGCTTATCCATGTTAAGCTAAACCCCCTAGCTAGGGCTAAGGGATGAAGCTTGTAGCATGATGGGAGACCTTACTTTGTGCCGTTGAATTATTTTTAATTTATGAAGTGAATTTGATATTAGTTTGATTATTAAGGGAATGTTTTTAGCTTTTAATGGTCTGTTGTGACTAAAATTACAATGGGTCTATGATAGCTTTGAGCATGTTCCTTTCCTTCTGATGTTTATGATGTCAGGAAGCCCTGTTGTTCACCATCGTCTCCTGGGCATGGTCGGATGACGGTACCCTTCCTAACCTTCATACATTGTTGATTGGTTGGTAATTAGTTTAATTCTGTTGTTTACTTTGTCTCCAGGGCATGGTTTGGTGATGGAATCTATTCTAATTCATATACCTTTCATCTCTTTAAAACTATATCAAAAGAAGTTCGGTTTACTTTTCATGGTTACACTCTTCAATTGGATGAGATGGACTCTAAGTCCAGTTGAATTTTCGAAACAGGCATAAGATCTTCCTGATCTCTACAATTGGATCCTCTGAATCCCTAGTTTCCTTTCTTTGAATTCCTTAAGCTTTAATTTAATATTTCACCATTATTCATCAAAACCCATTCTTATCCTAGTTCTAGTTCTAGTGAATTTCAGATCACGTACAGGTTTCGGTCCTTGTGGATTCGACCTCAGTCTTACTAAGATTATTACTACATCACAACCCTATACTTGGGGAGTGAACACCAATTTAAATACTCACATAGGAAATCTCACACTAACAAAGCATAAAAGGTTTAGATATGTCCAGTACAGTCTATTTTAATCTAGACTAGTCCAGTCTAGTTCAATCTAGACTAGTCAAGTCAAGTCCAGTCTAGTTCAATCTAGACTAATTAAGTCTGGTCGAGTCAAGTTTAGTCAGGTCAAGGTTAGTCTTGTCCAAGTCAAAGTATGGTTAGTCAAAGTACACTAGCACCATTGCTTAAAAGCATCAAATATGCTCAAAAACATCAACTACGTGAAGCATTCAAAATGCCGCAAATACATATTTCAATTTAGATATGTTTAAATAAGTAATTGCCTGATGAAAATTTTAAATGTTGAGTAAAAATATATATATGCAAAGATGCGTTTCTCTTGAATCAGGTTCAAATGGTAGCAATAGCAAATGCCTTCAAGATATTGGCAATTCTATACTCAAAAGTTCAACAATATATTCAAAAATATATTATTTGAATTCGTTAAAAGGAACAGCAAAGATTATTCATCCTTCAAGAGTATCAACAGCCTTCACTTCGAAAATATTATCTTCTGAAGAAATCTTTATGCGATATTGATCGGGAAAGGGGGCAGGATCTCTGTCTTCAAAAGTAATCTATGTCTTGGTCTTTCTGATAATCTCTTATGCATGGTGGAGGAATTTATATATCTAGAATTATGAAGCATGATTCAATGTGAACATCTAAAATGATATCTCCAAAAGTGCGACATAATGAGCAAAGAATACAATGCGAAGCATGATAACCGAGAAAATATCACAATCAACCTAAAAGAGAAGAGAAGTTTTCAATACATATTTCAAAATTATCAATGCTTCTTAAGGCTAAATTGAAAGAGTTATAATGTCTTGAGATACTGATTCCGATTAATTTAGCAAGAAAGATCATCATTTGAAAGATTGGATTATGCAGATCATGAATAAAGGAAACAATCAAAAAGGTTGTTGTAGTAGGAGCAACGGAGTTGATTAAAGTGACTGTTGCAGAATTGAAGAAAAAAGTCGTTGGAGTTGATCAAAGAGACTGTGGCAGCAGCAGCGGTGTTGAAAGATAGTTCTCTAATCAAGTTGCTCAAAGACAAAGTCGTCACAGCTGTTGCAGAGATGTGTTTTGATGAAAAAAGAACTTCATCTTCTCTAGTGAAGCATCCGGTCGACACTACTGGCTGGGGGCATTCCAGTCTTCTGTTTAAGCGCCATCATTCAAATCTTCTATTCAAGTGTCATCATTCAAATCTTCTGTTCGAGCGCAATCAACAAAGTCTTCCATTCGAGCGTAATCAATCAAGTCTTCCGTTTGAATGCAATTAATCAAGTCTTCCGTTTGAACGTGATCATTCAAATCTTCCATTTAAATGTGATCATTTAAGTCTTCCGTTCAAGCGTGATCATTCAAATCTTTCGTTCAAACGTGATCATCTAAGTCTTCCATTCAAGCGTGATCGTTCGAGTCTTCTGTTTGAACATGATCATTCAAGCCTTTTATGCGAACGCGAGCATTCAAATCTTCTAGTCAAAGTATGAGCATTCCAGTCTTCTGGTTGAATATGGGCATTAAAGTCTTCTTGTCAAGCATGACTATCCAATCTTCCATGCAAGCATGATCATTCAGCCATCCTTCAGTTGCAGTTCATTCAAGTTCCTCGGGCGGAGGAAGATCGATCCTCCATTTGATTTCAGGAATCAATCAAAGAAGGATCGAGGGGCATCTGTTGAGGCATAAAAAAATATGTTCCATTGAAGTGGTCAGAGAATTCCATGTCCGGCGTATTTCGGTAATTTCCATGTCAGAGGGTATTTCGGTAATTTTCACGTCCGGGGCTATTTCAGTAATTTCCACGTCCGGGGGTATTTCGGTAATTTCCATGTCCGCGGGTATTTTGATAATTTCCATGTCCAGGGGTATTTACATAATTTTTATGTCCAGAGGTATTTTGGTAAAAATCCACTTCGGGGGTATTTTGGTAAAAATTCATGTCCAGGGGTAGTTTAGGTATTTAGGTAAAAATCCATGTCCAGGGGTAGTTTAGGTATTTTGGTAAAAATCCATGTCTAGGGGTAGTTTAGGTATTTTGGTAAAAATCCATCTCCAGGAGTAGTTTAGGTATTTTTGTAAAAGTCAGTGTCCAAGGGTAGTTTAGGTACTTCAGTAAAAGAGATTAGAAAGGGTATTTTGGTAATAAAGCATGCACAGGTGTCATTTTAGTAAAGAGAGGTTGTACACCACCATTTAAGAGAGAGTTTGGTGGACACCATGGTTTAAGAGAAGAAGATGTCCAAGTGTGAAGGGATAAGTGGTGGTGATCACCACTTTCTAAGAGTGGTGGGGCCTATAAATACCCCTCCCTGATTCATTTGAAGGGTTGGATTGGATTGGATCAGTTGGATAACAAGAGAATGAGAGAGAATCAAGACAGAAGAAGGAGAGCAGAAGGTCTTTGCGCCAGCCCGCGCAACAGAATTTGATTGCGTGGATCCACACAACGGAAGTTGCTTGTGCGGTACCACGCAATTAAAGTGAAAGATGGCTTTCATGCCACTTTTCAAGGAGATTTGAAGAAGATCCTTTGTGCGGCTCCGCGCAACGAGAACGGGAGAATTAGCATAGGCCATATGCCCGGAAATACTGTCCGAGGAAGGTGCAAACCTGCGCAACGGAAGATTGCTTGCGCAGACCTACGCAACCGGCCGGACTTTCAGAAGAATTTCCTTCTGCTGTGCTACTGGTGATGCCCATTACAGCAGTCTTTTAAGATATCCACACCGTTCACCATCTTCCTCTCTGGATTTCCACCATCAATGATGGATTTTGGTCATCTGATGATGTGGCCCACCAAGATAATCAAGTCGCAAAAGCAGCTGAATGGTCCTCTTTCGATCACTGCAGCGATCATTGGAATAAGCGTAGTTCCAAAAGCTCAACATCACTTCGATGGGTTTTGCTCCCTCTGCCTAATGGACGCTTCAGATCGGTCTTCTGCTGCATAATGGTAGCCCACTACAGAAACACGGAGCCTCTGTTTTGAACAGAGTCGACGTACGTCGACTCTGTGAAACGTGATGGCCCACTTATTGAGGCCAAATGGAGAATCGACTCCGTTCATTGGATTCAGAGCAAAAGACCATTGAGGAAGGACTGTTTTTGAAGTGAAATCAGTGCAGAACACGGGCCTTTCTACTTCACCATCCATTTCATGTTCAACGATTATAATGCTACAACAATCTGCATGGTTTCAAATTGCCACTTTGGAAACGGTTAAACATCCCTTCTGAATAGAATGGACGGTCCAGATCGATGATTTGAGTGATGATCAGTCCATACTAAGAAAATTACAAACAACCAGTGAAGACGCTGTGTATTTGTGAAATGAAGAAGAAGAAGTCGGTCAATGGGCTTTAACCCACTTAGGAAGATTCCATGCACGTCAAGCGCACTCGTGCACTATATACATGCGATGTACACGTGATCTCGGTGTGATGTTCATGGGAAATCTGCTCCGTCCATCCACTTTACAATTGCATTTAACGCATTGAGACCGAGTTTGAAGCATATCCAGATATCTAGCGGGCCGCAAATCATGATTTTAGGGGCTGATCTGTCAGTTTGGCCATTTCCAAGAAGAATCCAAGAGCTGAAAATTGACATGTACGGCTAATTCGTGGTCCCAAAGCTGCATGTAAAGTTTTGAGCTGATCGAATGGTGGAAACCCCGTAATCTTACATTCTGGGTGAGTTCTTAGGCCCGTTTAGCAGGATCGCTCCACATTTCAAGGAAGCCTCAAGGAAGAATGACTGGGAGGATGCTCAGAGCTGATTTCAAGCCCAAGATTGACTGATCGAATCAGCAATTCCTCCTAAGTATTGGGAGATGACTGAAATAGCGTCGGAATGCTACCGAAATTTCTATGTGGAAGACTTTGATTGATTGTACTTTGTTTTCAGAATCAAGGGAATTCGAGGATGTAAATGAACTCAGAATAAACGTGATCAATGTTCTCTCATTCTTTCTTTGTTATCATTGAATAAATCCCCCAAATCAAATACATTTGTTTTCTTGTCGAAACAGTCGGGATCAACTAGGATTAAAAACTGATACGACAATTTTCTATCCTAGCTAAGAAGAAGGTCTATGTATCTGGCTCAGACCCACTATACAACTTTTCTTCCGTGTTGGCCAAGCCACTTACAACCAAAAGTTTGTTACTTCGCCTTTGAGAAGTGTTAAGAACATATAGCCAATAGGGATACTTTGCTCGGGCCTAAGAAATTTCTCAAATGGGCAACAGAGAGTTAGGGATTAGGTCCTGAATCACAGACCATTCGGGCATACATATTGTGCATATGACCTTAGAAAGATAGTCTAACCATTCACCTATTTTGTCCAAATTCTTTATGCACTAATAATGTATAGATTATCTTACAGTATTCAACTAGACATGATTAAAGAGGTAAGTCGGGACCATGGCAAAGGTCCTTCTTTGGTATAGTTAGGCACCTTACCACAAACTCACATTCGTCCTTGAAACCAACCACAACACCCATTATTTTATCTCCTTTATATAACCATAGGTACCAATGTTATAGCACACATCACTGATAGAAGGAAGACTGATGTATTGAGAGATCGTTTCCCATTTCCTGCCAAGAATAGGTCTAAATTGCATCTCGTTCTGACGTACGGAGTGAGACATGGATTCTTGAGCCTTAAATAGGTTTTTAAGGGGGGTAGAAAGGTTATGAATGCGGTCGAGTTATGTAGGTATACTCGTCTATCCACTCATAGGCACAACGGAAGCTTGGTGGGCTGATAGCCCACTGGCCCAAGATCGAATGGAATTGATCCAGACTATATGTAAAGATAGGTCACTAAATAGGATTTGAACCTTTCTTATAATGTCGATAATAAAGTTACTAGAGGGAAAGTAATTAGGGTTTAGGTATTAAACCAATTCGTATTACATAAAGGGCCTAACAATGATTATGAGTTTAACTACTACCATGGACATGAATTAAGATGAGGACTCTCCTAGACCAAGACCCAACGGGCAACCTTATGACTAGAAAATTTGAACCTTTCATTGATGAACATTCCCTAAGTTTTTAGAGTGATCAGACTACGGAGTTATTGGAATATACCACTGCAAAGCATGCGCGGCTTAACCCAATTCTCAATCTTGTGCAACTAACAATGGACTCACTGCTTTGACTGAGCAGAAGACCAGGATCTACCAGGATTAGGAAAAGATACGGTGAACCTTCTACCCTGGTCAGGTAGGTGATCGATGTATCGGGATCAAGCCCACTATAACCGTCTCTCCGTGTTTGGTCAAACATTGAAAATAGCTGTCTTACTCTAAATAGATGGGAATCATCGTCAAGACAACAAATAGGGAAAGAAATCTATTGTAGCAAACCATCAGGATATAAGTAAGAGATAAAGAAATAAGTTTTTAAAGGGGGTAGAGACTAAAATGTACCAGATTAGCATGAATAGTATACACCCTACCACGCATATAAACTTGAAATAAATAAAACTTAGACAAATGAAATAATCAAATCGTTATTTATTCCTCTTAGAAAATTTCGGGGATGAAATTGGTTTTTAAGGGGGGTAGATTGTAACATTCCAGATTTTTCTCAACTTAGCAATGGACGTCCTTGGACATAGAACTGCCCTAGGACCTTATTTTGTTGAAATTAGGGCATAATTTAGTTAAGTATTAATAGCTTGGATTACTTTCTATACAAACTATAAAGGCCCAAGTACCACCTCAGGCAGAAATCAAATAGGACTAAATCCTTTAGAAACTAAACGAGAATTAACTAAGTGTTAAACTAGATTAGTTGTGAAATCCGCTTGAATAACTTTAAATACGATCTGCAAGACTCAAAACTTGTAGAATCAGTGACGCTAGGTTACCCTAAAGTTTAGGATCAATCTCATTACACAGTTGCTCTCGGGAGCACATGGAAAGTCTGTATCAGATCTGGACCGCATGTCGAAAGTCCGATTACGATGAAATTATATAATTAAGACTGCCTTGCTCGGCTTGACAACCATCTCAGAAATCAAATCCAGATAGTGTCCCGGGGTTATCCGCTTAAGCTCGGAGTGAAGAGTGTGAGAAAACGTGGTTTTCTGTAGAAAATTAAGTCTAATTTAAATAATCTGAGACTTGTCGCTTGCGGGCCAGATATAAGCAATCAGACTGTCAGAATATAACCCAAATACACCCTCGGATCAAGAAACATTTCCCATACATGTCCATGTACTTGTACCCCTGATCGAGTTTCGGTGACCATTGAACTGAAACTGGTCTGCCACATGTGATCTGGAAACCCGACTGGAGTGAAAACTTAACTCGACCTAGATCCAAGGTCAGTGAGCTTAAGTCCAACCTTTGGCTCAAAGGGGGACTTCGGAAGTGCTCCGTTGAGCTGAAATAGACTCTCTTTGGCTATAACCTAAGTATACCTTGGCCCTGGGGCCATTTTCATCAGTTTTAGGCCTATATAAGGACCTTAAACCCTCTCTCATTCACTCCATACGAATTTGAGAAAGTCTTAGGAGAGAGAAGAGAGTAAAGAGAGAGAAAGTGAGAGAGAAGTTGGAGTTACTCTTGGGAATCGATCCCTGCTATTCTACATGCCTATCCATCACTACCGTATCGCTTTTCTAGCGATTCTGATTTCATTTTCAGGTAAGAAATCCTGACCCTAATTAGTTTTAGAAATTCAATTAGTGTAAGTGATGAAATAGCTAACCTATTTCATGCCATAGGTTGTCGTTCTACCGTTGATAAAGACTTGTGTTTAAATTGAGTCCGTTACTCGCTTCTATGGCATAAGGTGCAGACTATAGATGTATAGGTTATGGTTTTCAAAGCTTTCAATGCCGAATAATGATAGATTCCTGATGTAGATGCTATTTCACATGCAAAAAGTGATGTCCGTTTCATTTTTCGGTTATACATTATTTAGGTTGAATATACTATATTCCTTGTATTTGTAGAAAATACCGTATACATACGAAATATGAAAATGTTTTTGCCATGATTAACTACTGTATGTATATGCTAGATATATGTGTAACTACTCCTCGGCGAAAGGATTCGCCCTAATACATGTTTTGGCTAATATACGTTATGTATGTTAAATAAGTGTAGTCTAAGTGTTTGTGAAAATGCTCTTATGAGTAAGTACTTAGGAGATTGTGCTTTAGGTGGGTGTTGAGATAGGATTCTCAACTACCTTGGAGATGTGTATGATTTCCTCCATGCAAGATGTTTAATTTAATCTCTTACTTATGAAATGTATGTGTTTGGATTTCCTGTTTATATTGTGTTTTATAATATGCTTGTTAACATGTTTGCGCTATTTGGTTAATTCTGCTCTGACTACTCTACATGCTTTCTGGTTAAGGATTGAGTGTGATTGGGGCTATGTTATAGTCCAGGCAATCGGTAACAGGCTTGAAGTCTTCGCTGAGATTCATTCGCCATGTAGGGCGTGTTTAACAAACCCGAGTCGTGTGTTGGTCGTCGGTAGTGGTTAGGCCACATGAAGTGCTTATGCACTTCATGTCGATGGATACAATGCGCGCTCGTGCTAGTCGAGACCGTCAAGTAACCCGATGTGCCATTGTATGTTCACCATGTATGGACGCTACTACTTGAACCTAAGGTACCGAACTCACCAGTGAAACCCCGTTTAACCTTGGTACCTCGATCCGCTAAGACTCATGAGCTAGACATGGTAGTATGGGACACCGTGGTTGAGTTGTTGGTCTACGCTGGGGCGATGAGCCTCCCCGTAGTGACCAATGAGCAACCTAGACTCGTGGGCCAAATACGGTGGTATGGGACACTGTATTCGAGTTGTCGGCCTACACTGATTTAGTGACGAGCCCTTTGTAGTGACCTCGAGTATACTTTGAGTCTGTGTAGAGGCGACGAGCCTTTCCGTAGCATCTAGAGTATGAATTAGGCCTGCACTGATTTGGTGATGAGCCCTTTGCAGTGACCTGGAACCATAACATCGTATGAGATTTTCTAGGATTGACGACCCTATAATGGATCATCGTTTGGGAAATGACATAAGAGAGGTACCTTAGTTTCCCAATCCTGCTGTATGAAAAGGACTAATAAGAACTTGGTAATCATATACATGCACTGCATTATACATGCGTTCAGGCGTAGTAGGTCAAGCACTGAGGCAGTGTTGTTCATGCACGAACGTGAGATGAAGTCGTTGAGGGAGCATAGGCGAGGGCATGCATCATACATTCATACCATTGTTGCATTAACAAGTGTACTTAGGGATATGTGATTTACTGCTTATCATTACTACTTGATTGAATTGATAACATGTTAACCTTTGCTTTATTGTTCCACTGAGTTGATCACTCACTCCCACGTTACGGGATGGTGTTTCAAACACCAACCAGACTCTGTCTTGATTTCAGAAGACGGTATGACCCCTGAGGCAGAGCCTGACTACTACGATGATCAGGACGAGTTCTCTTACATGCAGTTCTCCGGTGGCTTCGCTTAGGTTATCCGGATTGACGGGGCTATAGGGACTATCTTCGTAGTTGTACTGTTTGACATTTTGATTTTAAGGCTATTACATGTATGTGGTGACTCAGTGATGTATTCATACTCTGCAGACCGATCGTGATCTTTAACTTATATATATGTATATATGTCTTTCAGTCTTCCGCTTGCATTTTACAATTTGATCTGGAGTATGAATTAGTGTTTTGGTATAATTCCACTCATGATTAATGCACTAACACAAACAACATCGAATCATAAGCATATTTGTTGCATAAGTGATGTTTTGGAACTCGGGAGTTGAGTTGCTACTCGACCCCCGATTTTCCAGGCGTTACACTTACCATCACAAGATTATATGAAGATGATCCATTAAAGCAACATAGGGCAAATATTCCATCAAGCTACATAGGAGAAACAGTCCATCCCAAGAATGTGATAAAAAGAGATTATCACAAAAGCCCCTTAGGCAACAAATGATCCATAAGATGAAAAGTCAACATCAAATGTTTCATTTAATTTATTAGACAAAGTGACCACTAGTTCCAGTACCTCTAAATACACCATAAAGTAATCAGAAGTGGTAAAACAAGTCACATATGATATCAATAGTACTTACACATATTAAGTGTTCAATTTAAACCAGAATAGAAATATTTGAGATCATACTTGAATTCTAAATCTAGCCATTAATCATTTATAGAGAATTACACGAATGGAACTAACATTTTTCATCATCTTTAATAAATATTAAATTAAGTAATTAGTGAAATAAATGAACTAAGATAACTATCATGATGTAGAAAAAGTTTGAAGGGTGATTATTACCTCTCAAGTTGGGTCCACTTTTCAATGCTTATTGGAATTCATGTGCACACATTAGGATCGAATCCTATCATGAATTGCCAAATTGTACAGTTAAATCCAAGTTTACACACTATCAATGGTTAAGATTTTGAATTTCTTAGGTTTAGGGTTTCGTTCTAAGCATTTGGTCTAGGCTTATATTTTAAGATTTAAACTATAATTGATATATAATTAAGCACAATGTAAACAATATGAGTTACTACAAAATAATTATTATCATAATGATATAATTAATATTAACTAACATGGTAATAATAATATTACGATGGTAGTAAATAATAATATTTTAGAATGATAAATAAAATACTAATATTTAATCATTGAAATTTTATTCATAATAACTAATATTAGCATAAATAGTCCACTAATGGCTAATCGTTTAATGATCATAATAATTATAGTAATGACAATTAACGGTAAATCAAAAATCTAATTTGGGAAATACAAGTTGACTCACATTAGCTGACATAGTAGCTCAACTCGGCAATGGCATCACTCCCCTTCCTTTCTCTTCTCTTTGTTTTCCTTTCTCTTCTTTCTTCTTCTTCCTTTCTCCTAGTTGATCCTTCAATGGATGCCACAGTAGGCCTAACTCGACTCAGTGATGGACACCCTAGTCGAGTCGGTAGTGGTGGTACGGCTGATGGGCGACTCGCCTGCCTCCTTTCTCTCATCCCCTTCTTCCTCTTCTTCTCTTTTCCTTCCTTTGTCTTCCTTCTGTTTCTTTCCCTCTCACTCACTGCTCGACTAAAGGGGATCTGGAGTTGGCCCGCACATGACTCAACCAAGTCACGACTCAACTCAATGCAGCTGTGGAGAATGGTGCATATCCCCTCTCTCTCCCTCTGTTAGATTCTCTCTCACTCTCACTTCTTTCTTTCATCTGTCGAAGTTCCATTTGCAGCGCTAGAAAACAGGCTTCAACCTGACCCAATTCAACTCAGCTGGTCGAGTTGACGTGACTCGGCAATGATCCAAGGAATGGACCAGCATCATTCCTCCTCTCTTCTCTATCTTGTCATCCTTTCTCTCCTTTACTTCTTCTCTTGCTTCTTCTCTTCTTCCTTTCTTTCTGCTAGGAGGACCTGAGGCATGAGACTTTGATCAGACTCGGACCGAGTCAACCCAACTCAATGCGGCAACGAAAATGGCGCTCTCTTTCTCTCTTATTTCCTTTCCGTTTTTGAAAATGGTTGCCCTAAAAGGCAGCCTTTAATAGGCTTCCTTAATCATATTCTAGAGGATTCTACGCCAACTAATCCATGGATTAGTTATGATTTCAACTAAGAAGACTTGAGAATTCCACTCGAAGGAGTCCAAAATGTAGGTTAGGGACTCCATGGCTAAGATCCAATTATCTAGATGAACATCTGAGGCTATGAGCCACCAGATGGATGACTCAGATAAGGGAATGGGACCTATATCCTACTGATGGGTATCTATGGTTAAACGGAGAAGATGATCTCCTTTGTAATGGTGGATTCTCTACGGTCAGTTGATCTGCTGATCTGATATGTATAGATGGTGTGGATTTGATCCTAGAACACTGTGGGACACACGTTTTGGATGAACAGAGGGATACCGTGATGGTATGTGAGATTTTCTCATGCCGCATGCTATTTTCTCGGGCCAATGAGCTTCCTCCTGAGATCTCCTTATGTGTACGGGTTTCCTGATGCCCTAGTTTGGACTTTTACGATGATCTGAGGGGGTTTCTATAACTTTCAACGGTCATGATTTCTCCAGTTGTCAAACAGGAAAGATTCCTTTAGTGCTTCACTTGCGGTGAAGTGAAACAACACCGATTGCCCTAAGAAGAATGGTTGAAATGATATTCATCCCATGATCGAGATTTGTAGGAGGCTGGGATTGCCAACTTAGCAGAAGTTTCCGCTCTCAGAACTATCGCACATGCAACTCCTCCTGCATCAAGTGTGGTGGATACGTACATGTGTAATGTGCAGAAGAACAACTTAAGGTTTACTTTGATTCCCCGTCCAAATATGATGAATGGTTCAGATCATTGATCCGATCTCAAATGGTGGGCCCACATTCAAATGGACGAACCCCATTCGTCACTGGCGGGAAGGAGAGAAAAAGAGGAAATCTCCTCTTTTGCTCGGGTCAGTGGATCAAACTCGACTTGGTGGGGACTTGTGGTCGCTGGTGCATGCCTGTTGGCATACACATGCATAATGTATGGGGCCCACAATGATGTTTAGGTAAAATCCACTTCATCTATTCTCCTTGGGGGCCTTAATCAAGTCCGTTAACCAAAAACCAGGATGATCTAAAGCTTAGGTGGGTCACACCAAGCGAAACATGGTCTTTAATGTTGGTTTTCCATTGATCTGACGGTCAGATCAATCCTTTATTATTATTATTAGTGGTCTTCTGGATTTCTAGCCCCGCTCATATGCAAAATCCTTAGTGGATTTGGTGATCTTAGGGTCCAATGAATGGTGGATCTGAAAATCACGGGTCTAATATTAACGATTGACAATCCCTCTTAGAAATCAACGAATGGATTCAGATCGTGAATAATCAAGCATTGTGTAAGTTATAGGATATTTATTCTAACACATGTTTATGATATATTTGATTCAAATGGTAACACCGAGTACTGAAAGGTACAGGGTGTTACAGAATTGTGTGTGTGTACCTTTCACTATTAGAGATGTCCCTATTTATAGTTGAGGAGAGGCCGTGACGTAGAGGGGATCTCCCTATTTAGTAGGCGCATCTTGTAGAGGAATTCGGATCCTGAACGAGTGAGAGAATTTCCCTAGATCTTTGGCGAAGATCTCAGGATCCCGAGCGTGTCGTGGATACCCTTCAAGTTCATTGGAGAAGATCTCGAGTTGATCTTTAATTATTCGGAATCACTGGAGGTAGAGCTGGGCATCGGTCCAGATTGGATCGGATCGGGTCCAACTCGATTCGATCCGAATTCTCAATGGTTTGACCCAAACTTGATCCGATCCGGGACCGAGTCCGAGTCACCTGACTTGGACCAATCCAATGCGTGGTTGCCTTAACCCGAACCGAGTCTGACTCAGTTAGGGAAACCGAGTCGGATCAGGTTCGGTACAATTTGGATCGCGTGAATTTAATCCAACTCTTTCACGTGGTGTGGTCCACTTCAACCTTTAATATACCATTTTTTTTATGCTCAGTGCCTAAAATGATATGTCAAAATGAATGAACCGCTTAGATAAAACATATACATCAAGGTGGGGCCCACGTGGCTCTGAGAGAACTTTCCGTCCACGTATTCATGTTTTCATCAGACTGTTGACGTCATGACGTGTAGTGACTTGCTTTTCACACAAAGATAGCTTGCACAGGTGACTTGCGTATTGAAGTTACCGAGTTCTGTGGGTCTGATCATGGGGTACATGTTATATACAAACCGTCCATCCATTTGGCGAGCTCGTCTTAAGGGTTGAGACGAAAAATAAGACAAATCTAACTAACAAGTGGACCACATGAATTGTTTAACGGTGAAAATCATTTTCTACTGCTTGTGGTGTGGTCCAGATGAACTTTGGATATTATTCATTTTTTGGATAATGCTCTATAATGATTTCTAAAAATATATGAATGGTGTAAATATAATAAATACATCACCATGGGGCCCATATAAGTTTTATCTCGTACGACTCAGAGCTCGAGGAGTGCCAAACGCAAGTACGGATTGGCTACTCCCCCTGCCACCCGCCAATGGCTAGTGGACAGTGCTCTGTGGACCCCACCATGATGTATGTGTTTCATCCATTCCCTCCATCTATTTTTATAGAGCAATTTATATTATGAGAAAAAAAATGAGGTATATCGAAATCTCAAGTGGACCATATTATAGGAAACAGTGTTGAATGAACGTTGACCATTAAAAACGTTTTATAGGCCAAAAAAGTTTCTGATCAAGTTATATTTATTGTTTCCCTTCATCTAGGCCCTTATGACCTAATCAACAGATTATATGTCAAATAAACAGTACAGTGGGCCTTAGGAGGATTATAATGGTGGATATCCAATCATTATTGTATTTCCTGTGGTGTGGTCCACCTGAGACTTACATCCCTATCATTTTTTTTTATATAAAGCCCTAAAATGATTTGTAAAATGGATGATCAGAATGGATAAAACACATACATCATGATGGAGCCCACAGAGCACCGACCACCAGCCACAGGGCTGATGTCAGGGGAAGTAGCCAATCCGTCTTTGCCCGTACTGTTCTTCCCACACAACGACATGTACCTACAGCAGCTATACAGCTAGTGTGTGGTAAACCAACAAATCCGTTTCTGGTATGAGTAAACTCTAGTGGGGCACACTATGAATTGCACATAGTTTCTCCGCTCCGGATCGGGTCGGATCGGGTCGAATCGAATCCAATCGGATCAGATTCTGGATCGAATCGGTCTGGGTAGGTATGGATCTGAACTCAACCCAAAAAACTTTCGGATCTGGACTGCCCTGCTCGATCTGCACCGATCCAGGCTGTCGAATCAGTTCGGATCGAGTCAGATCTGGTCGGATCGGGTCAGGATTGCCTAGCTCTAACTGGAGGTGTGCAGTAGGAGGCCGATGTGGTCTTGGCCGACCTGAGCTGGGGGGATGTCGGCCTGGGTCCGGCATGATCCTTTCGGCATGTGCTTGGGCTTGATTTGATGTTGTGCAGGTCAACCTATTTTTCGACTTGCTGACGAGAGGCCGAGCTTGAGCCCAGTTGCTACTCAGTCTGGAGTTGAGTGACAGATTTCTCATTTAGGTTCATTGTTGCCTAACCTGGTTAAGTGCACAAGGGTCTAACCTAACTTTGAATTATTGGTCAACCTATTTTCCCCCTAACAAGTCCCATGATTTGGAGGGTTTATCTTGAGTCACGGGCATGCGTCGTACACTTTATGCTCACAAGGGTAGAATAAGTTCCAATATGTGCCAGTTAAGACATCACATCGGACGTAGAGTATGTAACGCCCTGAAAATCGGGGGTCGAGCAAAGCTCAGCTCCTGAGTTCCAACGCATCACTTATGCAACATAGGCAATGATGATTATGATGAGAGCATGGAAACATGAATGGGATTATACCAAAACAGCATATCATACTCCAGAGAGAGTTAAATTTGCAAGCGGAAGACTGTGATAAATATATATAAACTGTGGCAAGTTCCAGAGTGTGATAATGTAGTTAATTCATTACAAGTACAATTCCAACATATACCAAAAGTGTAAGGTCCTCTAGTCAATATCCTTGTAACCCCATCGATCAAGACACGACTCACATGAAGCCGTCAGAAAACTGCATATACGAGAAAGCATCATCATCGTCACAAAAGTCCGGCTCCGCCTTAAGAGTAGCATCGCCATCTGCAATCAGACAAAGTCTGGTTGGTGTGTACAACACCATCCCATAATGTGGGAGTGAGTGATCAACTCAGTGGAACAATAAAGCATAGGTTAACATGTTATCAATTCAGTCAAGCAGTAATGATAAAGCAGTACAATCAAACAATCCTAAATACTCTTATTAATGCAAGTATGAAATACTGTCATGATGCATGCCCACACCAACATACTCCCTCGTGCGACACCATCTTACGTCCGGAACATGCTGTCACCCTCAGTGCTCCACATCTTCCAGGCACATACAATGCGTTGATGAGCATGATTACTGAGTTATTATTAATACCTTTCAAACAACAGTATTGGGAAACTAGGGTACCTTCCTTGTATCATTCCTAAACAAAGATCCATTATAGGGTCGTCAATCCTAAATAATCTCATACGATGTATAGTTCTAGGTTGCTGCGAGGGCTGTCAGGGCTGTTACATGGAATCATTGCACCACTCCCCCATCATCTTATCAATACAGGCCTAGTTTATACTCTGTTTAATACGGGAAGGCTCGTTGCCTCTCCACAAATTCAGAGTATGCTCGAGGTCACTACACTGGGTATGGTCAGGGTTGTCAGGGCTATTACATGGAATCGTTGCACCACTCCCCCATCACCCATCACAGATTTTATGGAATACAACTTAAACATGTGAAGTAGTCAGAGCAGAATTAAATAAATAAGTAATTCAAACATACTAATAAGCATGTTATAACACACAATGTAAACAGGAAATCCAAACACATGCGTTTCATAAACCAGTAAGTGATTAAACTAAACAACTTACATGAAAGAAATCATACACATCACTAAGGTAGTTGAGAATCTTATCTCAACACCTACTCAAGGCACTACTAGATTAAGTACATATCTATACAAGCATTTTCACAAACACTTAGACTACACATTCCAACATACCTATAATATACTAGTTATAAGACAAGTCGTAGTGAATCCTTTCACAAAGGATTACCACATGAACCACGATCATGCATTCACGACCAATGGTCATGGCAAGCATAAATCATAGTTCCATATTCATTCGAACATTTCTGCAAACACTTAGGCTACAACTAGTACGTACACGACGTATGTTAATATAACAGGTGTTAAGCTAATCCGTTCACCTAGAAGTTGATACACATGTATCTAACATACCTAGACAACAATTAATCATGACAAGCACAAATTCATATTTCATACGTATACGGTATTTTTTGCAAGTACGAGAAATACAGTATATTCAACATAGTTAATGTATAACCGAAAAATAAAACGGATAGAACTTTGTACATGTGCAATAGCATCCAGATCATGAATCTATCATTATCTAACATTGAAAGCATTGAAAACAATAACCTATACATCTAAAGTTCGCACCTTATGCCGGTATATGTGAAATGAACTCGATAGATTTGCTAAGCTTCTGTCTACGGTGATGTGGCAACCTATAACATGCTTTAAGTTAGTTATTTCATAACTTACAACTATCAAAACCCCAAAACAGATTAGGGTTAGGGTTTCTTACCTAGAAACGAAGCTGAAATCGCCGAGAAATCGATAGAACGGGATGGTTAAGCTTGTATAGCGGCAAGGTAGAATGGTAGGAGGATTCTCCCACATCTCTCACACATCCTCTCTCTTTTCTCTCTTCTCTCTCCTAGGGTTTCTCTCAAATTCATATGGGCTAAATGAGAGAGGTTTTAAGGTCCTTATATAGGCTAAAACATCACCAAAATAGACTCCAAGTCAAGGTATACTTAAATTATAACCAAAGTGAGGCTGTTCCATCTCAACGGAGTACTTCCGGAAGCCCCCCTTGAGCCAAAGGTCGGACTTAAGCTCACAGATATTGGATCTAGGTTGAGTTACGTTTTCGTTCCAGTCGGGTTCCCAGATCACACGTGGCGGACTAGTTTCAGTTCAACGGTCACCGGAACTCAATAAGGGTTATAAGTACATGGACATGTGTATAAAATTTTTCCTGATCCGAAGGTGTATTTGGGTCAAATTCTGACGGTCTGATTGCTTATATCAGGCCCGCAAGTGATAAGTCTCAAATTACTTAAATGAGATTTGATTTCTAAAGAAATCTACGTTTTTTCATATTCTTCACTCCGGACTCAAGCGAATAGCACTGGGACACAATCTGGATTTGATTTCTGAGATAGTTGTCAAGCCCAGTAAGGCGGTCCTAAACGCTTAATCTCATGGTCATCAGACTTTCGACATGCGGTTCAGATCCGATACGGAGTTTCAATGTGATCCTGAGAGCAACTGGGTAATGAGATTGATCATAGATTATAGGGTAATGTAGCGTCAATGATTCTACAACTTTTGGGTATTGCAGATCGTATTTAAAGTGATTAGTGCGGATTTCGTATGTGATCTAGTGCAGCGCTTAGTTAACTTTGTCTAATTTCTAAAGGATTTAGTCCTGTAAGCTTTCTGTCTGAGGTGGTACTTGGGCCTTTGTAGTTTGTACATACAGTGATCCAAGTTATTAATACTTACTAAAGCACGCCCTAATTACGACAGAAAAAGATCCTAGGGTAGGAGATGCTGATGTTTCTAAATAACCTATTCATCGATGATTTTATAAGGTTAATGGTTAAAAGCCCGTTTTATTTATGTACTTACTATTTTCAGTAATGTTTAGTTTAAGTATTATTCTTCATCACCTAAACTTTAAGATAGTGTCTAATGTGAAAGTACTTAGAGACATTTAAAGAACAAGGTAGTGAAATGTGAGATTTTGAAGGAAAGGGTTAAGAAACGATTTTAGACTGTGGGATTCAATTCTGACAAGTTAATAAGGCATTAGGATAGACCCATTGCCTAAGGACGTCTAATTTCAGGTTGGCAAAAATCCGGGATGTTACAAAGTAAGTCCACGATTTGAACGGTTTAGCTTGAGTTACGGGCATGGACATATAGGCACGATATGAACAGTCATGTTCAGCCAAAGTTCAAGAGTTTACTCTCCTGTGTCAAAGATAAAACAGCACTTTTACCCTACACGAATGAAACGTGTATAAGGCTCCCTACCGACGTCCACACACGGTAACGACATGATCTGAATTTGGGTTTGTATTTTGGGGGTAGGTCAGGCAACGTTAACGTGCCCATTCCTTGTGGAGTCACCGTCACTGCTACGAGAGGGACGGATAGGGACGAAGGAAAGGCGGGCCACACCCTTGAGTGGTCATGTGGTAGGTGCTTCATATTAGCCAGGGTTAGGTGGAGGTAATTTTTTATGTACATTCGACACATGTTCGATGATTGTGGATCTGCAGTACATTTAGTGGGCCATGTTCAAGAACTATGGCACGTAGGAAAATAGTACTGTAGCATAAATATTTGTGGGACATGGTCGACGATGACAGCCAAAGTACGATCCTAAGCCATTTTAACTTCTAGTAGGTAGAGGTGTATATATGTTGATGTACATTCTACAACTGGCCGGTGAATATTGTACGTCTAGTGCGCTAGGTTTAACAACTTATGGCAGGTGGGACGGTGGATCTACAGCGTACAACTATTTGGGCCATAGTTGAATATACACAGCCAAAGTATGATCCTATGTCATTTTCAATTCTAATGTCCGCTTGAAGGCAAGGATAGGTTTGATGCGATTTTGAAACCATTGACCATCGATATATATCATGGAACAACTAGATATATGGTTGGGATCGTGTTGATTGAACAATATCAATTATCTGATTTAACTCATCGAATTTTCACTGCGGGGACATTTTCTGTCTAATCATCCATTTGATGGTCACGGAATGGCCGGGAGAATTGTCCAATCAGTGTGCTTTGATTGATATGCTTCTTGGATACTGATTTGGTGGACGTGCTCCTCGGAAATTGACATCCTGGTATACTTAATAAAGATTGCATGACCTGCTTTGCTAGAGAATGGATGTCAGGAGACTGTTGATCGCAATGGACCACTTAGATCTTCCTAAATCCTGATTTTTCTCCTGTTATTGAACGAATATCCATAATTTCTACTAATGAAAGGCTTTCTACTTATCTCATAATCGATTTTAAAGATTATTGTGTTAAATACTATATTAATTTTACAATTTTTACTTAAAAAATTCTCTTAAATATTAATTTTACTATAAAATGACTTTAAATTATGTAGAGTCATTACATCCGGCCGCCTATTTTTTGGGTAATATCCAAGAACAAGGTATCAAATGCTGTATTTTGTAAATGACAAATGTATTATTACACCTTTTAAACCCTATTTTACATTTCATCTCAGCCTCTTTCTTGCACTCGAAGGTCAGGTCCGGTATGGGTTTGGAGATAGTAGGGATTGAGAGCCTATTCCTGAGAAGGAAGCGACTTGGAGACGGGCGGCAATGGCAAAGCCCATGATACGGATGCCAATCCAACCCACTCGGGTCTGGCTCAGGTTTATGGTTTTGGGTATTGAGTATCCATCAAAACATACAAGAAAGAAGAAATCTGATCTTGCAGTTATTTTCTGATCCGTTTTTGCAGTGGTGGATTGGATGGGTATAAAACAAATGCTTCGAGGGTAGAAAAAGGAAATAATCTAGAGAAATAAAAATTTATTAAGGAAAAGAGGGTATATTAGTAATTAGACAGCCACCAAACTGAAGGAAAATGATGCAGAGAGTGAGAACGACGATGATGGCTTCCATGATGGAGAGGATTCTCAACATACGTTGGGCATATAGTCGACTATGCTGTGGTCCCCCCTCAATGATGTGCATATTTGATTCACGTGTCCATGCTTGATGCATGCCCAAAAATGAGAAAAGATCCGAATCTAAGGTGAACCCCACCTAAGGAAAATAATGCCAATTGAATGCCTATTTTTTATTTTTATGCTACCTATCGTGATAATCATACAAAATCTAACCCAATCATAAGATGGCCCACTAAAATTTATTCCTAGAGTCACTACAAAAAAAAAAAAAAACCTATTTTACGGGCGTTTTTATCACAGGTGGCCACGCAAACCGCCACTGTAGACGGAAATCAGGGGCATTTTTAAGTGGCCGCCAGTGTCCAATAAAGCCACCGCCGCTGGTTTTAAATGGGAAAAAACCTAAAATAGTTTTTACCCCCCAAATCGTGCGTGCTCCCCAAATTGACTGTGCTTTTCTCTCCCGCGCGCCTCCTCTCCTAAAACCTCTCTCCTCTTCTCTCCTCCCTTCAATAACTGACCGGCTTCCATTTCCATTACTGGTTGAAGACGCTCACTACACCAAAAACCTCGTTTGGGAATGTCCCATCTCTACCCCTGCCATTTTAAGAAAATGTCGATCATCCCCAACATCTTTGGTCGCCGGACCAACGTTTTCGATGGCTTCCCCTTCTCCTCCAACGTCCCATCTTTGCCATCCTCCTCTCGCCTGCGCTCGGAGATGTCGTCCTTCGTAGGGGCATAAATTGATTGGAAAGAAACCCTGTCGTACACGTGTTCAAGGCCGATCTACTGGGCCTGAAGAAGGAAGAGGTGAAGGTCGAGGTCGAGGACGGACGAGTTCTGCAGATTAGCGGCGAGAGGAGTCGCGAGAAGGAGGAGAAGACGGACACGTGGCACCGCTTCGAGTGGTCAAGTGGCAAGTTCTTGAGGCAATTCAGGTTGCTGGAGAATGCGAAGGTGGAGGGAGTGAAGGCAGCAATGGAGAACAGAGTGCTGACTGTATCGGTTCCAAAAGGAAAGGTAAAGAAGCCTGATATGAAATCCATTGAAATTTCTGGTTGAGGGTTATTTTGGGGATTTTAGGGGTTTTTGTGATGAAGGGCGTGTTTTCGATGGAGCGGATGTGGATACTTTTGTGTTTCATTATGGGTGACTGTAGTGGGAATGGTTGGTTGTGGGTATTGTAAATGGATGTCGTTAGGTTTTGATTTCTACTTCATTGAGTTTTCGTTGTAACTGGTTTAACCTTCCTCCAAAAAAAAAAAAAAAAAAAAAAAAAAAAAAGAAAAAGAAAAAACAATGCAGGGGAGTTGTTTGTTAAAATGCCAAAGAGATGTGATTTTGTGGAGAATTTAGGATCCACTTAATGTATGACATGGATCTTGTGTAAGTGTGCCACAACTCACCTCTTAAATATTCCAAGGTATAATTTTTTTGGATTCTTATTCAAGAATAAGACTGATAAGAGTGGTTGAAATTCTTATTTTGGTATAATCTTTTTGTGTTAGTAGTTATCATATGGTTGAAGGCATGATTGGAGCTTGGCTGGTGGCTGTGTTAGTAATTGTATGTAGTCGGTGCTTGGCTGGTGGATTATTTGAAGGGTGCTCTTTTGTAACGTCTCAGAAAATCCCGTACAAAGATCCGAGAACCACCTCAGGCAGAAATAACTCAGGATCAAATCCTTTAGAAATTAGACAAAGTTAACTAAGTATTAAACTAGATTAGCCATGAAATTCATTTGAATCGCTTTAAATACGATCTGCAAGACCCAAAACTTGTAGAATCATTGCCGCTAGGTTACCCTAAAATCTAGGATCAATCTCATTACCCGACTACTCTCGTGAGCATTACGAAACTCCGTATTAGATCTGGACCCCACATCGAAAGTCCAAATGATATGAAGTTATAGACTTAGGACAGCCTTACAGGGCTTGATAACCATCTCGGAGATCAAATTCAGACAGTGTCCTACGGCCATTCGCTTGAGCCCGGAGCGAGGAGTGTAAGAAAACTTGGTTTTCTTTAGAAAATTAATTAAATTTAAGAAATCTGAGACTTAATATTTGTGGGCTAACTATAAGCAATCAGACCGTCAGAATCTGACCTAAATACACCCTCGGATCAGGAGAAATTTTATTTACATGGTAGTGTACTTGAAATCCCCGATCGAGTTTCTGTGACCGTTGAACTGAAACTGGTCCGCCACGTATGATCTGGAAACCTGATTGGAACGAAAACTTAACTATACCTAGATCCAATGTTAGTGAGCTTAAGTCCGACCTTTGGCTCAATTGGGGCTCCAGAAGTGCTCCGTTGGATCGAAACAGACCCACTTTGGATATAACCTAAGTATACCTTGACCCTAGGTCTATTTTGGTTATATTTTAGCCTATGTAAGGACCTTAAACCTTCTCTTATTCAGCCCATACGAATTTGATGAAACCCTAACTGAGAAAAGAGAGAGAAAGTGTGAGAGAAGTGGGAGGATCTCCCTGATACTCCACCCTGCCACTATACAAGCTTAACCACCTCTTTCTAATCGCTTTCCCAGCGATTTTAGCTTCTTTTCTAGGTAAGAAACCCTAACCCTACTCTGATCTAGGGTTATGATCATTGCAAATGATGAAATAGCTAATCTATTTCATTCTATAGGTTGCCAAATTGTCGTACACGAAGACTTAGCAAATATATCGAGTTCATTACGTTTCTACGGCGTAAGGTGCGGACTTTAGATGTATAGGTTATGGTTTTCAACGCTTTCAATGTTAGATAATGATAGATCCATGATCTAGGTGTTATTCTACATGCACAATGTGATGTTCATTTTGCATTTCGATTGCGTATGCAAATTATGGCGTATTGTGTATTCTGTATATTTATACAAAATACCGTATACGTATAAATTTTGAAAGTGTGTTTGCCATGATAAATTACTGTATGTACATGTTATATATAAGTGCAATACTTGTTCGGCGAAAGAACTCGCCCTAATACATGTTTTTGCTAATATACAAGTGTTTGTGAAAATGCTAGTAAGAGTAAGTGCTTAGATGATTGTACTTTAAGTAGGTGTTGAGAGAGGATTCTCAACTACCTTAGAGATGTATATGATTTCCTCCATGTTAGTTGTTTAATTCAACCGCTTATGAAATATGTGTTGTATTTCCTGTTTATATTATGCTCTATAACATGCTTCATGACATGCTTGTTAACATGCTTGAATTACTTTGTTTATTCTGCTTTACTCTACATACTTCTGGTTAAGGATTGATTGTGATTGGGACTATGATTATAGTCCAGACAATCGGTAACAGACTTGAGTTCGTGGTTGAGATTCGTTCGCCACGTGGAATGTGTTTGACGAACCCGAGTCGTACTTCGGTTGGCGACAATAGTTAGGCCACACGAAGTGTTTATGCACTTCATGTCGTTCAGCTGGTTGTGTGCTCGTACTAGTCGAGCTCGTCAAGTAACCCAATTTGTCTAATCTATGTTCACCATGTTTGAACGCTACTGCTTGAACCTAGGGTACCAAACTTACTAGTGGAATCCCGTTAACCGTGGTACCTCGATCCGCTAAGAGTCATAGCCGGCATGGTGGTATAGGACACCGTGGTCGAGCTGTCGGCCTACGCTGGGGCCAGGAGCCTCCCCGTAGTGACCATTAAGCAACCAGACTCGTGAGCTGAATACAGTGGTATGGGACACTGTATTCGAGCTGTCGACCTACACTGATAAGGTGATGGGGGACTGGTGTAACGATTTCGTGTAACAGCCCTGGCAGCCCTTTATAGTGACCTCGAGAGTACTCTGAGTCTACGTGGAGGCGACGACCCTTCCGTAGCAATAAGAGTACAAACTAGGCCTGTATTGATAAGGTCATGGGGGAGTGGTGCAATGATTCCGTGTAACAGCCCTAGCAGCCCTTGCAGTGACCTAGAACCACACTATCATATGAGATTATCTAGGATTGACGACCCTAGAATGGATCATTGTTTGGGAATGATATAAGGGAGGTACCTTAGTTTCCCAATACTGCTGTTTGAAATGGACTAATAATAACTCGGTAATCATGCTCATCATCACATTGTATGTGCCTGGAAGATGTGGAGCACTAAGGGATGAAAGCGTGCCGTGGACGTAAGATAGTGTCACACGAGGGAGTATGTTGGCGAGGGCATGCATCATTATCGCATCTCATCCTTGCATTAATTACAGGACTTAGGAATGTTGATTGTACTGCTTTATAATTACTGCTTGACTGATTTGATAACATGTTAACCTGTACTTTATTGTTCCACTGAGTTAGCTACTCACTCCCATGTTACGGGACGGTGTTCTAGACACCCACCAGACCCTGTCTTAGATGTAGGTATTGACGAGACGCTGGAGGCTGACCCTGATTACTATGATGATCAGGATAAGTTCTCCTACATGCAGTTCTCTGGCGGCTTTGCTTAGGCTATCGGATTGACGAGGCTACTGGGCTATCATGACAGTTGGACTATCCTTTTTGACATTTTGTTTTGATTCAGTACATGAATATGATGACTCAGTGAAGTAATCATACTCTGGTGACAGATCGAAATCATTTATTTTTATACACATCTATATACATCTTTCAGTCTTCCGCTTGTGTTTTATACATTGATCTAGCGT
Organism: Magnolia changhungtana; assembly: GCA_030180095.1. Classification (NCBI taxonomy): domain Eukaryota; kingdom Viridiplantae; phylum Streptophyta; class Magnoliopsida; order Magnoliales; family Magnoliaceae; genus Magnolia; species Magnolia changhungtana. Next base: position 4,103,495 of record JASAUF010000653.1, on the reverse strand, counting down.
ATGGATTACTGTTTTGGTATAATCTCACTCATGTTTATTGCACTAACACAGACAACATTCAATCATCATTCTCTATGTTGCATAAGTGATGTTTTGAAACTCGAGAGTTGAGTTGCTACTCGACCCTCGAATTTCAGGGCGTTACAAGTTGGTATCAGATCGTGATTTGGATTAAACCGGGCCTGAGTTATGGTCTCACGATGTATGCTGACGCATTTCGACTTAGGAGGGTACGAGAACAATGTAGAAATAGTTTTAGGCATCTTAGTTTCGTCCAACGGCAAAGTTCATTGAAAACGATTGTTGTAATCGAGTCTATACTCAACCCTGGTCATACGAATTGACCTTAAAACACTTCTAGACCGTCAAACGACGGGTCTAGATCACAATCCACCTAATCCTAGCTGTTGAAAATCAGTAAAATACTATTATGTATCAGAACATACTAAGAATGACCCGAAACGACTCGAAATGGAGACGGGGCTGAATCGAGGCAATCCGGGGGGGACCCACGGTGGACCCGATGTACATTGGCACCCTGGGAGGGGGGTGGCCACCGCCCTACTGCGGCGGCACCGCACGTAGTCCAGAGGACCGCGGTGGCGCCGTGCTCACCGTGGTCGACCGCTGCCCCCTTGTCAGGGCTTGTCGGGCCGATGTGGGCCGGCGTTGGCCAGTCTCCTAGTCACATGTGGAGCCCACCGAAACACGTGTGGACCCCTATTTCTTTCATTTTTGCCCCCCTCTTTCATTTCCTACCCTTCCAAGCCCTCTTTTCTCTTTCAACTTGTTGTTTTCTCTCTCAAATTTCCCTCCCAATTCCCCAATCCATCATTTTCGGTCATAACCCATCCATTTCCATCGTCTACAGCACTCCCTACCTCCTTACCCTCTCCATTCTCTCTCATTTGGGCTCTTACATGCCCCATTTATAGCTAAAAATTGTGCACACTCCCTACCCCACTCCATCTCCCCATTTCCTTCTCAAATCCCCGTTCTTTGTGCCTTTACAACCTCTCTTGAGGCTCAAACCCATGGTGGATCAGCAACTCTAGCCCTTTCTCTCTCTTTCCATCACTTTTCGTCTCTTTCCATGGCCCTATTTGAGTTTGTTGCGGCCATTTTCTCCATCTCCACCATCTTTTCTCTCATGGGAAAGAGGAAGAGCGCCGTGGATGAAGCCGGGCCTAGTCGCCCAACCCGTCCAAGGAGAAGGACTGACGCTGGGTCTAGTACAAGTGCTGTCCGTGAGCATAGGTCGAAGCGGGACCTAGATCCTCAAGTTCCCATTGAAAGAGCGCTACTGATAGGCTTTTAGCACGGTCGGTTTGGTGGCCGCAGGGTTGTACTTGAAGCTCATGTAGATGAGAGACTGTTTGGACTACACCCGATTATGGACCGCTTGGTGGACTATGAGTGGGGTCCTTTGTTCGAAGGTAAGACTCATACATGTGAAAAAATGGTTTGGGCTTTCTACGCTCACATCCGAGACCCATCGCTTGATCCTCTCCAGTTCAGCGTGTCTATTAGGGGGTGGAATTATACGATCACTATGGATGTGGTGTCCCGGGTTATGGGAATCCCACGCGGCGAGGTTCTTCCCAATGAGAATTATTTTAAAACTGTGCGAGAAAGAGATCGTCGTACGCGATACCTTTTTGGCCGACTGGTTCCCTAGACGCGAGGTAATTGACTTCCATCATCGAAGTTAACTGATGATTTTCGCTTGCATCATTACATTTTCACGTATAACGTGTATCCACGGTGGGGCAACCGTACGGAGTGTACTCGGTTGATGGTAGACTTCCTGTACAAAGTTGGACATGGGGACAAGCTGTGCCTGCCCACCTTCGCAGTCCAGACCGTACGCTCCGTTAGGAATGATATTTCACTCTCGTTCGGCCGATTGATATGTAAGATGGCTCGAGAGGTCGGCTATAGACTTAATATGGATGAAATTGCGCCGGTTCGGGTCATAAGCGATGCTACGCTTAACAACATAAGGATCGGCCCTCGATAACGCCAAGCCCGACTCGACGAGTATGGGGATGAGTCTGATAGTGAGGGGGAGAAAAGTATTGATCTAGATGAAGAGAGCGAGGAAAGAAGTGGTGATGGGATAGAGGAAGAACAGGAAGAAGAAGAGGAGGCTTATGACACTGATGAGAGCCCTCCTTCTGCCACCCAAGAGCGTAACGGTGAACGGGTTACTATGGAAGCCCGTTTGGCTCAACTTGAGGAGGGCCAAGCTACCTTGAAGCAGGAGATTCAGGAGGCTCGAGTCGAAGCAAGGCAAAAGCTTGAGGAGAATAAGGCCTTCATGAAGCGGAAATTCAGTAAAGTGTCCCGCACCTTGAGGGCCATCCTATGTTGTCTACAGGATAAGGGTGCTCCTCCTCCATCGCCTGACTCGGATGTCTAGTCATCCATACTGTTGTCTTGTATTTTGCTTTAGTTACTGCCTTAGGATGCTTATGTTTTCATGTTGTTGGGTGTAGTAGTTGGTAGAATGTTTTGGATGTTTGAGGCTTTGGTTGTATTAGCTCCCATGCATCTCCTGTCATGATTCATGTAACTCAACTCTATATTTCATGTATTGTGACAATTTTGGTAATGAAATGCATGCAACCTCTTTTACTATGAAGTGTGTGGAATGCTTAAGTGATTGTGTATTGTGTTGCTATGCTTCATCCTACATGCATTGCACCCTATGTTGTATAGGGCATGCCGCGGAAATATACGTGAAGCATGGTACACCTCCTACTGATTGATACGATGGACCAGGCTCCTTCCTACGGAGATGGTCGTACGGACCCTGGCTTGGGCCCGGATCGTGAGACTAGACCTACGTCTCAGCCTTCCACTGGTCCTACAGCTAGACTGACACCTTTTACACCACCGGTTCACGACCAGAACCAGGCATCCTCTTCGACACAGTATGAGCCACAAGCTGCTCCACCTACTGATAGGTTTGAGCAGTTGATGTTGATGATGCATCAGCAGCAGATACAGCAGCAGCAACAACACCAGCAGCTCATGGCCACTATTGCAGGGGCCTTATCTCAGGGTGGCAGTACAACTCCACCTTCACCATCTACATGCCCTATCGAGACTATAGAGCCTTCTATTCAGGCTGAGGATATGCCTCCACCCACACCTGCTGCGTACCCTACGGGAGACGTGGGTACTCGCGATCTTCTCGAGTGATTCCAGCGCTTGAGGCTTCCTACTTTCACGAGTTCTCACAGACCCAAGGAGGCTGAATACTGGTTAGACCGCATCTCCAAGATGATACGGATGCTCCATTGTACGGAGTACGAGCAGGTTGAGCTGGCCACCTTCATGTTTGAGAAGGAGGCTAGCTTATTGTGGGATAGTGCTCTACGAACAATGACAGTTGGATATGCATGGACATGGACGGCCTTCGAGTTCCGTTTCCATGAGAAATACTACCCTCAGACTTACCAACACGAGAAGGAGAACGAGTTTTTGTGCATCAGGCAGGTAGGCATGACAGTTACGGTGTACGAGCATCGATTCACTGAGTTGGACAGATATGTCCCGACCATTCTTGCTAATGAGCAGATGCGGATATGACATTTTTCAGAGGGCTTGTGACCGGACATTCGGTCGAAGATGTGCTGCGTCAGTATACCCTCCTATGCCGAGCTGATACACATGTCTATAAGGGCAGAGCAGAATGTTGATTGGCTGACACGTTCTCGCGGTGCTATGGTTACGAGACCACGACCAGATATTTAGAGCAGGCCTTTCCTCGGCAAGAGGCCTCGCGTCGACTCTCCCCCCAGGATCACGATGCCAGTAGTTCCAATGAGGCGTCTAGGTGTGACCTGTACATACTGCAGGAGACTGGGTCACCCTGTAGAGAGCTGCTTTGCTCGGATGAGAGACAGCGGGTTTGCACCGCCGTAGAAGATTGATCGTCCTCACCCTCAGGCCTTATTGGCTCCACCACTACGGTCTGCACCTGCACACCCATCCTTCAGACCACCTGCACCTCGCTTTAGGCCGCCACAGCGACCTATGATGCCTTAGCCCAACCGACCACAACGGGCACGTGTTCATGCACTCACAGTAGAAGAGCCGGAGACAGCACCTATGGCCTTCGAGGTCACTGCGCATGTTCAAGGTACTCCTATCTTTTTATTGGTGGACACTGGGTCCACTGCTTCCATCATATCATGTGCGGCAGTTAAGCGTCTAGCTTTACATACTACTCCCATGAGGGGAGTGAGACTCACTACTGCTACGGGGACGTTTTCTGATGTCACACGGATGTGTGAGGATTACTCAGTAGACTTGGGTAGCAGGACAATATCCATTGACCTCGTTGTTGCTCCCCTATGGCACTAAGACATTATCCTCGGTATAGACTGGCTCACCGAGATGAGGGCAGAGATTGATTGTGATACTCGGGTTGTGACAGCCAGCGGACCTGACGGCATAGTCTTTACTTTTCCAGTACAGGTTAGTTGGACATGCCGCGTTGGATGTTATGCCACTTTAATTAAGCCTGTTGATGGGCCGACATTAGAAAGTATGCCAGTAGTTCGGGACTTTTCAGATGTGTTCAGGATGATTCCTGGATTGCCTCCTCGGCGCGAGATCGATTTCACTATTAACCTTGTGCCTGGTGCGACCCCCATTTCATTACCTATATATCGGATGCCTCCGTGTGAGATGGAAGAGCTTAGGAAACAGATTGACGAGCTCGTAGAGAAGGGATTTATACGACTCAGTGTCTCCTTGGGGAGCACCTGTGTTGTTTGTCAAGAAGAAAGATGGGTCGCTACAGTTATGTATTGATTACCGTAGGTTGAACTAGATGACCGTGAAGAACAAATATCCTTTGCCCAGGATAGACGACCTGTTTGATCAGTTGATGAGGGCAAAGTATTTTTCAAAGATTGATTTACAATCAGGGTATCATCAGTTGCGAGTCAGGGATGAAGACGTGCATAAGACAGCTTTCAGGACTTGCACTACGAGTTCCTTGTGATGTCGTTCGGTCTTACGAACGCACCGGCCGTGTTTATTGACTTGATGAACCGGGTATTTCGGTCATTCCTATACCGATTCGTCATCGTGTTTATTGATGACATCCTGGTGTACTCTACGAGTCGGGAAGAGCACGAGGAACACTTACAAGCAGTCCTTGATACTCTGAGGAAGAACCAGTTATTCACGCAGTATAAGAAGTGCGACTTCTAGCAGGAGGAAGTTAAGTTCCTAAGACATGTAGTGTCCAAGGAAGGAATAACAGTGGACCTAGCTAAGGTAGCCGTAGTGCAGGACTGCAAACAGCCTGGTTTAGTTACTGAGGTGAGGAGTTTCCAAGGCCTGACAGGTTATTACCGACGATTCATCCGGGACTTCTCCAAGATAGCCAGACCATTATCTCAGTTGACACGAAAGGATCTGAAGTTCGCCTGAAATGAGAAGGCGGAAGCAGCTTTTTAGGAGCTGAAGGACAGACTAACGTCCACCCCTGTGCTAGTATTGCCAGAGCAAGGGGTTAAGTGCATTATATAAACTGACGTGTCTTACGTTGGTTTGGGTTGTGTCCTTATGCAGAAGGACAGGGTGATTGCATATGCCTCGAGACAATTAAGGAAGCACAAGGAGAATTACCTTACGCACGACCTTGAGTTGGCAGCGGTCATATTCGCATTGAAGCTCTGGAGACATTACCTCTACGGAGAGGAGTTCGAGCTTTTCTGCGACCACAAGAGCCTTAAGTATATATTCACTCAGCGGAACTTGAATATGAGGCAGCGCCGATGGATGGAGACCTTGAAGGACTTCAAGTTCGAGGTTTCCTACCATCCTAGTAAGGCCAACCTTGTGGCAGACGCGTTGAGCCGTAAGAAGGAGATCATATTTGTGGCTCCGTTGATGATTGAAGAGTGGGACATGTTGGAGTTGGTGCGGGACTTCGAGCAGAAACTCACAGTGGAGGAGCCATTCGAGTGTGTCGCACACGTTCGAATGCGGCCACTTATTGATGACCGGATTATCGAGGCTCAGAAGGGCAACGAGCGGTTGTCTGAGCTTCGAGAGCAAGCTGGTGATGATGTGGACTCCGAGTGGAGAGTTGGCACAGATGGGGGCCTACAATACCTTGGCCGCCTATGCGTCCCAGACATTCTAGACTTGAGGCAGGAGCTTCTCGAGACCGCTCACAGTTCGAAACTTGTGATGCATCCTGGTGGCACGAAGATGTATTAAGATTTGAAGAGGTCGCATTGGTGAGATAATATGAAGGTCCATATCGCAGAGTATGTGTCCCGTTGTCTCACGTGTCAGCAGGTCAAGGCCGAGCATCACCGACCTCCTAGACTCCTTCAGCCCATCCCCATAGCTGAATGGAAGTGAGACTTTATCTCTATGGACTTCATCTCGAGGCTGCCGAAGACGAGAAAGGGTTATGACTCTATTTGGGTGATCATGGATCGATTAACCAAATCGGCTCATTTTCTCCCTATCAGAGTGACGAACTCTGCAGACGACTTGGCTAGGTTGTACATCAAAGAAATAGTGCGTCTGCATGGAGTTCCTTTAGAGATCGTGTCGGACCGAGACAGGCAATTCACATTATCTTCTAGACTCGTATCCTGGAAGCAATGGGTGTGAAGCTGAAGTTCAGTACTGCGTTTCACCCTCAGACCGATGGGTAGACAGAGCGGGTGAATCAGATTTTAGAAGATATGCTGCGGGCTTGTGTTTTGGACATCAAGGACAGTTGGGATGATTGCCTCCCGTACACAGAGTTCGCCTACAACAATAGTTTTCACGCGAGTATTAGCATGGCTCCTTACGAGGCTTTGTATGGTCGTCCTTGCAGAGCACAACATTGCTGGGCAGAGGTTGGCGAGTGTAGCTTGATTGGCCCGGAGTAAGTACAGGCGACCTCGGAGAAGATCGACATTATCAGGCGTCGACTCTCGACGGCATAGAGCAGACATAAGAGTTATGCCGATACGAGGCGGCGACCACTTGAGTTTGAGGTTAGAGACTATGTATTCCTTCGAGTTTCCCCTGTGAAGGGAGTCCTTCGGTTTGGGAAGAAGGGGAAGCTCACACTGAGATTCATCAATCCGTTTCAGATACTTGATTGAGTGGGTGCGGTAGCATATTGTCTCACTTTTTCTACACCACTCGCGAGCGTGCACAATGTATTTTATATATCTATGCTGAAGAAATATGTCCCTGACCCTTCACATATCATCCATTGGGAGCAGGTGCAGTTGAGTGATGATGCTACATATGTATTGCGTCCGACGCGTATCCTTGACAGGAATGAGCAGGTGTTGTGCAGTAAGGTGATTCCACTCGTGAAGGTACTGTGGACGCATCGTACAAAGGATGAAGCTACCTGGGAGACTGAAGCCGAGGTCCGAAAGAACTACCCTCAGCTTCTCGAGGAGTACGAAAAGGTACTAATTTTGAAGATGAAATTTTTCATTAAGGGGGGTAGATTGTAACGTGTTGGAAAATTTCGTACAAAGATCCGAGTACCACCTCAAGCAGAAATCACTCAGGATCAAATCCTTTAGAAATTAGATAAAGTAACTAAGTGTTAAACTAGATTAGCCATGAAATCCATTTGAATCGCTTTAAATACGATCTGTAAGACCCAAAACTTGTAGAATCATTGCCGCTAGGTTACCCTAAAATCTATGATCAATCTCATTACCCGACTGCTCTTGGGAGCATTACGAAACTCCGTATTAGATCTGGACCCCACATCGAAAGTCCGAATGATATGAAGTTATAGACTTAGGACCGCCTTGTAGGACTTGATAACCATATCGGAGATCAAATCCAGACAGTGTCCCACGGCTATTCGCTTGAGCCCGGAGCGAGGAGTGTAAGAAAACTTGGTTTTCTTTAAAAATTTAATTAAATTCAAGAAATCTGAGACTTGATGTTTGTGGGCTAACTATAAGCAATCAGACCGTTGGAATCTGACCCAAATACACCCTCGGATCAGGAGAAATTTCATATACATAGCAGTGTACTTGAAATCCCCAATCGAGTTTCTGTGACCGTTTAACTGAAACTGGTCCGCCACGTATGATCTGAAAACTCGATTGGAACGAAAACTTAACTATACCTAGATCCAATGTTAGTGAGCTTAAGACCGACCTTTGGCTCAAGGGAGGCTCCAGAAATGCTCCGTTAGATCCAAACGGACCCACTTTGGATATAACCTAAAGTATACCTTAACCCTGGGTCTATTTTGGTTATGTTTTAGCCTATATAAGGACCTTAAACCCTCTCTCATTCAGCCTATATGAATTTGATGAAACCTTAGGTGAGGAAAGAGAGAGAAAGTGTGAGAGAAGTGAAAGGATCTCCCTAATACTCTACCCTGCCATTATACAAGCTTAACCACCTCTTTCTAATCGCTTTCATGGCGATTTCAACTTCGTTTCTTGGTAAGAAACCCTAACCCTACTCTGATCTAGGGTTATGATAATTGCAAATGATGAAATAGCTAATCTATTTCATTCAATAGGTTGCCAAATTGCCGTATACGAAGACTTAGCAAATATATCGAGTTCATTACGCTTCTACGGCGTAAGGTGCTGACTTTAGACATATAGGTTATGGTTTTCAATGCTTTCAATGTCAGATAATGATAGACCCATGATCTAGGTGTTATTGTACATGCACAATGTGATGTTCGTTTTGTGTTTTGATTACGTATGCAAATTATGGCGTATTGTGTATTTTGTATATTTCTACAAAATACCGTATACGTATAAATTTTGAAAGTGCATTTGCCATGATAAATTACTGTATGTACATGTTATATATAAGTGTAATACTTGTTCGATGAAAGAACTCGCCCTAATACATGTTTTTGCTAATATACGTTATGTATGTTAATAAGTATATCCTAAGTGTTCATGAAAATGTTAGTAAAAGTAAGTGCTTAGATGATTGTACTTTAGGTAGGTGTTGAGATAGGATTCTCGAGTACCTTAGAGATGTATATGATTTCCTCTATGTTGGTTGTTTAATTCAATCGCTTACTTATGAAATATATGTGTTGTATTTCTTATTTATATTGTGCTTTATAACATGCTTCATGACATGCAGGTTAACATGCTTGAATTACTTTGTTTATTCTGCTTTACCCTACATACTTTTGGTTAAGGATTGATTGTGATTGGGACTATTATTATACTCCAAATAATCGGTAATAGACTTGAGTTCGTGGTTGACATTCGTTCGCCACGTAAGATGTGTTTGACGAACCCGAGTCGTACTTCGGTTGGTTAGGCCACGCGAATTGTTTATGCACTTCATGTCGTTCAGCTGGTTGTGCGCTCATGCTAGTCGAGCTCGTCAAGTAACTCGATCTGTCTAATGTATGTTCACCATGTTTGGACGCTACTGCTTGAACCTAGGGTACCAAACTCACAGTGGAGTCCCGTTAACCATGGTACCTCAATCTTCTACGACTCATGAGTCGGGCATGGTAGTATGGGACACCGTGGTCGAGCTGTCGGCCTACACTGGGGCCACGAGCCTCCTCGTAGTGACCATTGAGTAAACAGACTCGTGAGCCGAATACGGTGGTATGGGACACTGTATTCGAACTGTCGGCCTACATTGATAAGGTGATGGCGGAGTGGTGTAACGATTCCGTGTAACAACCCTGGCAGCCCTTTGTAGTGATCTCGAGAGTACTCTTAGTCTATGTGGAGGCGACGACCCTTCCATAGCAACAAGAGTACAAACTAGGCCTGTATTGATAAGGTGATGGGGGAGTGGTGCAACGATTCCATGTAACAGTCCTGACAGCCCTTGCAGTGACCTAGAACCACACTATCGTATAAGATTATCTAGGACTGATGACCCTAAAATGGATCATTGTTTAAGAATGATATAAGGGAGGTACCTTAGTTTCCCAATACTGTTGTTTGAAATGAACTAATAACGACTCGGTAATCATGCTCATCATCACATTGCATGTGCCTGGAAGATGTGGAGCACTGAGGGATGAAAGCATGAAGTGGACGTAAGATTGTGTCGCACAAGGGAGTATGTTGGCGAGGGCATGCATCATTATCACATCTCATCCTTGCATTAATTACAGGACTTAGGAATGTTGATTGTACTGTTTTATCATTACTGCTTGACTGATTTGATAACATGTTAACATGTGCTTTAGTGTTCCACTGAGTTAGCTACTCACTCCCACGTTATGGGATGATGTTCTGTACACCCACCAGACCCTGTCTTAGATGCAGGTATTAACGAGACGCAGAAGGTTGACCCTGATTAGTATGATGATCAGGATGAGTTCTCCTACATGCAGCTCTCCGGCGGCTTTTCTTTGGCTATTGGATTGACGGGGCTACTGGGCTATCACGACAGTTGGACTATTCTTTTTGACATTTTGTTTTGATTCAGTACATGTCTATGATGACTCAATGAAGTAATCATACTCTGGTGACAGATCGAAATCGTTTGTTTTTATACACATCTTTATACATCTTTCAGTCTTCCGCTTGCGTTTTATACATTGATCTGGAGTATGGATTACTGTTTTGGTATAATCTCACTCATGTTTATTGCACTAACACAGACAACATTCAATCATCATTTTCTATGTTGCATAAATGATGTTTTGGAACTCGAGAGTTGAGTTGCTACTCGACCGTTGAATTTCAGGGCATTACATCTTTGGAGGCCAAGCTATTTGATATAGCTCCTGCTAGTGGCTAAAGTTGTTGCGGCTTCAGCATTAGCTTCTACTGGGAGTAGTCCATCAGAGTTTTAACATATTGAAGCAAGACATGGAACTTTGAAGGACTTTGTTAGCCCTCTTGAGAGGCTATGCATGCTGGCCTTCTTAAATGGTAACCCTCTTGAGAGGCTATGCATGCCAATCGTTGATCATACCCAATCATTAAGTGCTGAAGACCGAAATTCACAAATAAAAAAATTGAGCTGAACTATGATGGAACTGTGAAGCATTTTAGACTTAATATCAAGAGTCTAATCGAAGGAGTTGCAATGTAATTGTTATCCCAGGTATGGTTTTGGATTCTTCTGATGTAGAGCGGGTCGTGGATAGTTTTAACATAAAGTTAGCTACAGATTCTTTCATGTTTATCTCGATGTTTTCACTTCTTGTTGTACATTCATTATCTCCTAGTTTTACTTCCCATCGATATTCAATCATCTTATTATGGCTTAATTGATTGAAACTCAACAGCAGCTGCTTTCTTTTTCTTCCTAATTTCTCTAATAATCAATGTGTTAAATTAGTATTATAATGCAATTTACTTCAAGTTATCATGTGCTTGAATATTTTATAGGTTTGAGAGGAAGTTGATAAATACATATGATCATATACATTTCAGCAGGTTTGCATACTTACCGCCATCAATACATTGTTGGCACGCCGCATGTGTATTGACCTATATATGGGCTATTTTTTTTTCTCCCCCAATATGAAGACTTGGTAAATTTTAATATTGTAGATGTTTTAAAACCAGATTGGACTGTTGTCAGAGTCCGTCAGACCATTTGGACGAAAACCTGAAACTAAAATGGTCTGGGTCACCTTAAAACCTTGTATGTTATTTGATAATGTTTTAAATAAATAAATATAACTACATCTGTCGAAGCTCAAAACCACAACTTTCTTGAAAATCAATTACTCTTAACCATTATGCTAACAATAGATTGGCTATTAGTTCTCTCTGCCTTAAATGATTTTGAGTGAAGTAGATTAGACATATTAGTCATCATGTACTGCTGGAGTATCAAATAACTTCCTTGTGCACTGTTTGGTATGATTTGCTTCACCAGCATTTCTAATTGGTGCCGTGATGTGTATGATGTGTGAATAAAATGCATGTGTCTGATTTTTGTTTTTGGATAGCTATAGGCCCAGAAGAATGTCAGCTGAAATCGGGGTGGTCCACGAGGCACAAGATATGTGTTGGGAAAGCTAGAGGTTTGGGATATCTCCATGAAGAATCAAGATTGAAAATTGTTCACAGAGACATCGAAGTTACCAATGTACTGTTGGATAAGGATCTCAATCCTAAGATACCTGACTTTGGTTTGGCAAAGCTTGTAGGATGGCCTTTGATGGTTGCTGTCCCGATTACAAATTCCCAGGATGACTGCCCACTAAGTGAGTTCATGTAACTCGTGTCCCTTCCTAGCATGAGCTTCATGTTTTGTTTTCCCCATCATTCATCAAAATCATGAGCTTCCTTTAAAATGTTATAAACAGTTCTCTGTTCATGCATCAAGTGATATCAACGAATACTCATGTAGATATGTTTTGTTTTAGTTTTTAAAATATATCATCAAGTGGGTACTTTTGTAATCCAGTTATCTTGGCCATATTACATTCTAAATCTAATAATGGCTTTTAATGTTTACATAATTAATATTTTGCATTTCTCAATCCCTCAAATGTTTCTCTTAATTAAAACAACAGTGGAATGTGCACATTCTACGTATAATAGATTTTGCACCTGTTGCCCATAGGGAATTTTTTAATGGAATGTGCACCTTCTACATATAGAAGTTACTACTAAATGCTTCAGCAGCCAGCCAGGTGCCAAATCCTAATGATGATTGTCCAATTGATACATAGTCCAACAAAAAAGAATGTAAGGAAAAAAAATGTCTTGATGGATATTTGTTTTATATTCGCTTTGGTTTTAAATAGAACTATGTTGTTGATAAAAAGAACACAAGCAATCAGTCACTGAGTGCTTCATCCATGGCCCTAAAAACCATTGCCAAAGATTTCATTTAGCTATAGATATAACCCACTACATGAGTTTAAGTGGCAATAAAGAATCATGCACCAGTTGTTAGATGTTATGAGTATTCCAAGTTCCTTAGGTGGATCAAATGCACTGCCATTAAATCATGTTTGAGATAACAATGGGGCTTCCCCATTCCTTACGGTGATTTGGACCAGAAAAATGAGAAAACATCCCAGTTAATGGGGGCTCCATTTCAGCTTTCAAAAGCCAAATGTAATGAGCACACGTCTGAATCCCTGCCTAGTGTCAATTATAGTTTTGGTGGTACAATGAGACTGCCAGAAGAGGATTTCCACGTAGCAGATTTCTTATCATTTAAAAGTATAATAATACTTGTATGGTGAACTGTATACTATATAGCTTAAGGTGGTGTTGTACAATTCTCAGATCAAGTATCTGTATGGTACACTTGGGCCTTCAGGTCATACAAATGTGTGCCCATGGTTCAGTGATCCAAAAAGCTAATGATGGGTAACACAGAGGATGGTCTATGCATCAAAAGTTTCACGAAGTGCGAGATCCTAGCTATTAAGTCCATGGTCCTGTTTTGGCTTAATGTAGACAGTTGTTGTATTTCTTTTCTGATTATTTGCTGGAGACATATAGAATGGTTAGAATCTTTAGATTCTGTGAAATTTTTATGCAAACATCAAATGGATATAGAGCTATGCCTTCACAGGCTCGGTTGGATAGGAAATGTATCTTTGATCTTTAAAACTCACACCAATTTTCATTTGTGTAAATGTATCAAATAGAGAGACTTGTTTTGTGCTAGTGATGAATGTCTCTATACAAGACCCATGTCAGCAGGTGAATTGTGTAAATGTATCTTTGATCTTTGAAGCTCACACTAATTTTCATTTGTGTAAATGTATCAAACTGAGAGACTTGTTTTGTGCTAGTGATGAATGTCTCTGTACAAGACCCATGTCAGCAGGTGAATTATAGCATCTAAGAAGGCTTCATTCTTCCTTAAAAAAAAATAAAAAAATTTGTAAATACATGGTTTGCTTCTCTATATTTAGAGTGTCATTTTATAGTTAACCTCAACTATTTATACCAGGTAATTATTGTAGGAGAAAATATTGTGTGTTCTATCTGAAGACTTGAGTATGACTACTTCATTGCAGAGAGGAGAGCCATTGTCCGCAGATAACGTTGTCAAAAATCGTGGTTTTGAATTTAATTAGGGTGTCAGAAGGAAAAGACAATCAACAATAAAACTGCATCTAAAGAAGTCTATCTCCCATGAAGAAAGAGAACAACATCGTTCATTTCTTGTTCTTTAGACCATGATTCATTTTTGCATCATTTTGCAAATGCTAGGATTTCAAATCCCATTTTTGCATAAAAAATCAGGAAAAAAATCATCTTAATTAGTTGAAAATTTGCCCATGTATGAAAGCATTCACAGTTAGATAGCAATTCCTTAAAGTGTATAGAGTAGACCTTTCATTGTTTCAAGTTGACTGGAAAAACACTGCTTTATATCAACCTTGTAGTCATACCAAGTGCCATGAGGATCAACAACAGCAGGTGCCAAAATGTTCTTTATCTAGAAATTCTGCGTTATATCAAGTTTGCAGTCATGCCAAGTGCCATGAGGATCAGCAACACCAGGACAATTTTTATCATATGATTGTCTTGTTCATACACTAACATGTCTGCATCATATAAAGAAGCCCGCAACAGTGGAAGAGAAAAGGCTTGCTACATGGGGAACTGATGTTCCTGAGGATTTGGTTCATGACCAAAAGCTACTTGTTGAAGCCCTCAAGAAGGTAATTTTTGCTATTTGCTTGACTGGTGATGATGTAATGTACAAAATGTGGATTTGCAGTCAAGAACATATCTTGGGTTGTAGTGTGCTTTATTTTTTTTTCCCATGATAGAACTGTTATTTCTTTCCTAACAGATGGAGATGCTCTTTTGCTCCACTGTGGTTGGGCTTCCTTTCTTGATTCCACCCATGCTTTTAACGGGAGAGCTGTTCACGGCCTGGAATTCCTGCTCTCATGTGAGATCCCCCGCCTATTATTTCATGAGTAAATACACGGTGTCCCACTTGAAGCATTGGCTCAACCAATGAACTAGACCTGTGGAACTCCACAGGTTTGTGATTAAGATCATCTCGCTTGGTATTTCTATTCATCATTTTTGTTGTTGTCATTGTCATTGTTCTTGTCACCATCATCTTAGCCTTCTCCAACAATTTATGATCAGCTTTTAAAAAGTAAAGTGGCAAAAGTTTGTGATTGACTTCCCACCACTCATCAACATTGGGGTTTTGGAAACCAGTCATGACAGAGGCTCACATTGGCATATGCCAACATTGTCCCACCCAGTACTAACCTCAACACTGCTGTGCTCATGGAGGGGCAGTTGTTAGGCAATACCACTGAGCACAAGTCACTCAAGCACGTGAAGGGTCATGCTAGTGTACATGCTCAGGTGGATGGTTGTTTAGGATAGCAACGAGCCTATCAATCCATTTTCGTTGATGCATTGTTAGTCTGGCCTGTAGCTAGATCCCTATGCAATGGAAAGGAAATTCCAAATTGCACTGAGGACCTAAGGTGTATCATAGTAACAGGGTTCCTTGACTAGAACGGCAGCTGTTGAGTAACCATGGCGATGAAGGGAATTATCTATGCATGCGCTGCTGGTAAAAGTAGTTTTTCAATTTCAGCGACTTTCCGTTGGAATTACAAAAAGGTTTTAGTCAGCGGTACTGGTGCCATTCCAAGCAGTGGTGCTTGGTCATGTTTGATTGCTACTCATGAATGAGCTTATCTACTGTAGCCTTTTGGAGGTGCTTGGTCATATTTGATTTTTAAATTGTACTTCTACAAAACTCTTAAGACTCTATTGCCCTTGATCATTTAGTCATGAAGTTCTGTGCATGCTTTAACCAGGATTATATTTTACCTTTCTTAGTAAGATTTGAGTACGATGGACCACACCCTATGGTTATTTCTATTTATTCACCATGGCACCTTTTTGGCATTTCTTTCCTAGTTAAAAGAAAGACATCTGTTTAACATTGCTATATGTTTCCGTGGTTGTACTGAGTAGATCACAAGTACATGCACCAATCTACTGAGCAGATTCTAACTACTTGTATGAATTGTAAAACCAGTACTCAACCCATTCTTGTGGTTGGCTTGGTTTGACTACCGGTCCTAGGTCGGGCCCTCTTGGACTGTTTTGGCCCAAAATTTGCCTCTTTCTAATAAAATTTTTTATTTTAAAGGAGGCAATTTAACAACTAATCTGTTGTTAGCCTAGTGGTTAGGGTGTTTGGTTTCCAAGTAGAAGTTGTAAGTTCAAGGTCAGTCAGATTCGGTACTTTTTTTTTTCACTAAGGAGTTATCTCTGTAACTAACCTAGTTTTAAGGTTTTAGTGTTTATGTTCTAAAATGTTGACATGCAGCTACTTGACTTCATTTCCCCTTTTCATAGGTAAGTTGCTTGTGGTTTTGAAAATTGGTTTCGGCCATATCATAAGCCACCCTGTTAAGTGATAGAGGATTGTGCCAGAGAAAAAGGGCCGAATCAGCCCATATCAGTTGATACAGGCTGATACACCCCACATTGACACTAATACATATACGTCTGACCATAAAGGAGCCATTTCAAAAATTTCCAACTTTAGTTTTTGTAGTTGTTTCTTCAATCAACCGTGGAGGAAGCTTAAAAACCAAATTTATACTGGATCTGGACTTATTTTGGATCAAAACACAGGATTTGAGTGATATTTGATAGATTGAAGTAAAATCAACCATTTTGAGAGAAAAATAGAAAAAGGTGAAAAGTATATACATATACATATATATTTCTTTCATCTTCTTTCTGTTGTATTTCAATGTCATGGGCCATAATATATCAAAGCATGCTTTATATGTGTTTGAGTAGGTCCTCTTTGATTGACTTTCAGTAAGTCAAACTAGCAGACAACATTCTTATAAATTTGTGTGTAGAGGAATATACCTGTACAAGTGCTAACAATTTAATACCTGGATTGTTTTCCTAAAGTTTATGTTTGCCACTTGCCTAGGGCATTGTGCACTCTTAGTGTTGATGGAAAAATATCAATGCAAGAAGTGCCCCTTAGGGCTTGTTTGGTTACCAGGGAATTCATTCCCTAGTTTTTATGTTTCCTGGGAATGGTAGAATTGGTATTTCTCTCCGTCTGATTTTATAATCCCCTTCAGTTTACAGTATCCACTCTTTAGTCAGCTAGCTGGTGTCAAAGCTCCACGAACCCTACCATAATTTATGTGTTTTTATCTAGGCAGTCCATCAATTTTGCTAGCTTATTTTAAGGCATGAGCCTAAAAATGAAGCAGATCCAAACCTGAAGTGGGCCAAACCACAGGAAACAGTGCGGATTGAATGCATCCAAAACTCTAATGGGCCAAAAAATAGTGGGGATGGAAAAACTCACCATTGACACTTCCTTGGGCCCACCATGGTATTTATATGACATCCAAACTGTTCATACAGTTTCAATTATACTCGTAAGGATGAACAAAAAACACAAATATTAGACTGATACAAAACTTCAGTGACCCTAGGGAAGGTTTCAATGATAAGCGTTCAGTCATCACTTTTTCCTGTAGCATGGCCCACTTCAGTCTAGGGTCTGTCACATTTTTGGGTGAGCTGGTCAAAGTCTTGGTCCATTAAGATGATTTCTATAAAGGAACGGATGATATAGCTTCAAGATGCACAAAAAGGAGCAAAGGTCATCAAGCTACATACACATTTCAAAATGTCCTTTTCTTATCCTAGTAAGCCCAATTGAAGGAAATAAGAAGGAACGAAAAAGAGTAAAAAACTAGACCCTAACACTATTGACCAACTTTTGCTTCAAAGTGCTTGTTAGTATTCCCTTTCTATGAAATTTTGCTTAATGTCAATCTCATCAAAGTAGCAAGATTTCTATGTAGGCACATAAAAATCTTGTTATAACATTCCTATACATGCAATAAATTCCTGTCTGACAGAGCTCACAGTCGGAAGGCAATAAATTCCAAGTTAGTTTGAACATTATTGTTGGCCATTAAAATGGGCCTGTCATTTTTTATTTTCTCATTTATCGGTTGGTAAGTTGGCACAGAAAATGCTTCATTTAATTGTTCATTTGTTGTTGGTTTGATATCAATCTGTCAAGGTCTACAAAAGATCCCTAAGAGATGAATTTCTTTTGCTTTTGTTTGGCAGTCACCACCGGTCTTCACCTTTGCCAAACAAACAGACCTGGACATGCTGGAGATAAAACTATTAGCTTTACAGGACATAGCACTGGTTAAGATAATTGATGAGTCTGGACAGAAAGCTCTATACTCCGAATTTGCCAAAATAATGCAACAGGTAATGTCAAGCTCCCCTTTTCCTCTGGAATTCCCCCTAAATCTGCATCTTCATTCCTCTGTTAGATGAGCTTAGGGCATGTTTGGATGGGCCCATCCCATGGGATTGGATTGTATTAGGGTGGATGACAAGTAATGATGGCTGTGTCAGTGGATTGCTGGCAATCCCATGGGATTGCTATATCTAGGGAATTCACCACCGAGTATGTTTGGCTCACCTGGCCAATCCTGGGATTACGTCAGCTAATCCGGGGATTGCTCCGTCTAACCAAACATGTCCCAAGAAAAATAAATGGGATTAAGAGGGATTGGGTGGATTTCAAGGTAATGATGGTGATGTCAGTGGATTGCTGGGATTGCTATATCCAATTTCTGCCTATTTGGCACGCCTGACCAAATCCCTAGATTGCTCCTTCCAATCCATCCTAATACAACCTAATCCCATCCACCTTGCCTGGCCAAACAGGCCCTTAGAGAGCTTTTCAGATGCTTAACTGAACTGAATGCTGGCCACACTTATACCATTGGTGGGCATCCTATAATGACATGATGTTTAGGTTACTAAAAGGCAGGCCACACTTATACCATTGGTGGGCAAAACAGGACATGATGTTTCTTCTATTGATCATCCTATAATGCCTATTTGTATTTGTGTGTATATAATTTTATTCTACTTTAATGGTTATTAGTTTAGTGTACATTTGGTTGCCACTAAAGAGATTTTTCTTCATATTTCATAATTTACAGAAACCTACTAAGAGCCTAAGAGTAGAAATTCCAAAGTCATAAATTTGTTTTTCTATGTCTGTGAAATGCTCATGAGCCAAATGAAGGAAAAATGACTTTCTGATGTAAGATGTTAGAAACTATTCATGAAATTTAGGTTCCAGGGTGTGTTTAGCAGTTCAAAGAGTGGTTGATGGGTGCATATATATGTTGATTTCACTGTATAGGTTCTGATTTCGATCGAAAACTAATCCCATTCTCCAACCATCCAGCTAAGATATTGTAGCATGGAAACAGTTATTGGATCATGTGTCTGCAGTTAAGCCGATGCGCTATTTCCCTCTAATTGTTGCCTTGGTCCCTTGTTGGCACCGGCGATCAGTCCCCATAAATAAATAAATGCGGGCTTGTCTCAGCGCTCTCTCAAAACATTTAATTGGCTTAAATAATGTGGCTACTGTAAATGGGACTTGAACATTCAAAGAGTGAAACAGGGCCTTGTAGCCAACAATATTGAAACCAATAAAATTTCATTGCATGTCATGCTATTTGCCACAAGCATCAGATGTTCTTTTAGCACGCCTTTTGCAACCATTTTTATAGATGTTGACAGTCGCTGAACTAACTGACCAAAAGCACATGAAATTCTGAGCAGTTTTTGAATTTGTTGAACACCATATGGTGTAGATCTCCTCGTTTCAATTAAGTGCATCATAGGTAGGCATGAATCCATGGCTACCTTCCAAGCATCACCACTTTTTTTGGCTGCATCTTTCTCAATGACCACCTCAACAGCTATCTCACCCTTCCATAACTTCCCAAGTTTGGCTGCATTTTTCTCAATGCTTCTTTCTCCCAAAACAATTTATTACCTCTTGACAAGAGTGCAGGATCTCATCCATGCTCCGGTCAAGTCCTTTCAAGCGCATCTTATCAAGGTGAATGTGGCCAACAAGGCCTGTATCCGCTTCTAAACTTTCAGGTATTTGTCGATGCCTTTGGTATTCACTGGAGAAGTCAAAAGCAACATCCTTTAAAGTGACTTTTTTCAAACGATTTTGAACTAAATATGTTGCATTCTCCTTGCAATGCATTTTCCCGCAGAAGCACTCATTCAAATATAGAATAACTCTCCGATCAATAATATCATTCTTGAAGTTAACTTTGCATAAAAGTATTTCCTTCATCGATTCCCATGACAAGTTGTTGTTCTGAGAAGAATCAAGAACTGCTTTATATGCAGGATTTGATACTGCAGTAGCAGCTAATACACCAACCGGTTCACTAGTAAGAGAACTTCTAGGATTATTTTCGTCCACCTGTCCATACTCAAATTGAATTATAGAATTGCTGGAGAGGTTTCTCACTGTCCCATCATAACAGATAACGACATCTCCAAGTGTGGCCATTAGATTTTTAAACAAAGTTCCTAGTTCAGTAAGTCCTCTAGAAGAACGGATCAACACTTCCTTGGATGATATGGAATGGACCAACTCTTCATAGGGGGTTAGACGTTGAAAAAAGGAGCTCTTAACTAACCCAAATGCCTCAGAAGGATAGTCAACACCATTAACAAATACTTATTTTGGAAGTGGAAACTCATATCCTCAACCAAATGCCTTGAATAAAACTTCCCTCGGTCATAAAGTTGAAGCCCCAAAAAGCCAAGAACTCTACAAGTTCATTGTAATTTGATCTCAAGTGAAGCAACAAAGGTGATATGTCCTGAATCTTCTTCTTTATATTGTCAGTAACAACCTTGGGAAAGTCAAAATCATTCAAGCTAACACTATCCTTCTAAAAAGAGAATCTCCATCAGCAGTGGCTGCAACATATTAAAGAACTTAACAGCCTCTTCTGTTCCCTTCTTGTCAAGAACAGAAGTAACAATCTCTATGAATGATGACTGCAGTAAATCTCTATTGAAATCAATCCTCACCATTTCACTTTTACTGATCAAATGCCTCTCCCCAAAGCAGTCAATCGCAGGCTTTCTTTTAACAGTTTGTGAATCTGCATGGACTGCATGATACTTAAGTTTCTTATTTGTCTTAGAACAAGGATTGCATTGGCGATTCTTCATTCCCGGTCATCAACGACCAATCTCAGTTTTCTGTTACACATGCATAGTCCAACAAGGTAATTTGGCCCTGATCTTTTCTAGCCATTTTGAGTTGTCAAAATATATCATCAGCCCTGGTGCATCAAATCAAATGAGTGCCAGTTAGACAATTGTTTTTGCACCATGCATCTAGGTACTAATATCTTTTGACCTTTCAAAAAACAAGCCTAGATTTTGTTCTAACTGAATATTAAGATGCATGTTTGCATATTTAGGAATAATAAATTCTCCCTTAATGGGGCCTAAAAGCACATATCGTTGACTCAAGGAAACATGGAGAAAATTGTGGATCCATCCATCCATCATGATGCGTGCATACACACATTCACAAACACATCTCATCCATCCATCCGTGCAAGCATACATACATCCAGTCTGTATCCCTGGATTGCTATATCCAGTCTGTTTGGCATGCCTGGCCAATCCTGGGATTAAACCTTCCCATCCCTTCCAATCCCATAAACCAAACATGTCCCCGGCAAATTTGAATGGATTAGGGTGGATTGGATGGGATTTAAAGGTAATGATGGTGTTGTCAGTGGATTATCTTAAGATCCATGGGATTGGGATTAGATTACGAACTCTGTTTGGCATGCCCGGCCAATCTTGGGATTTAACTTCCAATCCCTTCCAATCCGACCGGCCAAACGGGTCCTAAGGTAAATTAATGGAATCTTACGAATATGAATGAACTGAATCAATCATATTTATCATCTACATTCCGACTGTTGAGTTTTCTTGTTTCTTCAGTTTTTGGATGCTTCCTGTACATGCCTGACTAGCAATGAAATCCACTTCATGAATATCAGGTGATGATTTTTGTTTGCTTTTTCTTTCTAAACTTTTTCATACTTGGTGTGTTTTTCCTACTGGCTTTCTTTTACAAGGCCAATTTTTATTTCCTTTGTTGCTTATGATTTGCAACACCTGCCAGCAAGCAATTGAGTAGGGGTTGTATTGTGGTGCTTGTAGGCCTTGTAGCACCGTATAGTTTGATACAATGACAATTTATTAATGTGATTGAAGTTTTAATTGAAGGCAAATCACTAAGAAAAAAGGAAATGAAAAAGAAAGAAAAGAGAAAAGAAGTTCCAATTGGTACAATGGCAATTTTTTTTTTACTGTGACACTTTCCCAACTATAGAGGTGACTTGTGAAGTTGATTGACCTTTTATTTTCTTGTTTATCATGGGTCTTGATTGTTTATAAAGGTTCAAGTCTTCAACAAATAGAGGGCCTGGTTCTGCAGCACTCTATAGCTCCAAGCAGTATAATCTCAATGCTGTGCCACTTACCGAATCAGTTATGCTTCTTAGCCCATTGCAGGGAAACTTCCAAGGGAGGAATTTAGGCTCATTGCAAGAAAGGGCCTACATTACACATAGTAAACACATGATCATGGCCAGTGAGGTTGGTGTTGTAGACATGTGTCTAGGAAAGGAAGACATATGATCAGTCCAGAAGGGGACCTTATTAAAACAGTTCATGTGGAAGGCTAGGAAAGGAAGACATTTATAGTTTGTTTTGAAAACTTTAAATAGACCATTAATTGTTTTGTTGATATTGTGCTAATTGTTGTCTTGATGAATGTTAGATTTTTGGGTAATTCAAATCCTTGTCATTCAATTATAGGTTTTTGATAGTTAGATTGATGGCGATTTGATTGTAGGACAGTAATTATAAGAAAGGATTAGTCAAAATCAACAGGAATTTGTGTGAAAGGATTAGTAAAGCATTAGTAGCAATTTCTATTATCAGTACTTTTATCGGCGTTTCTCCAATCTATTAGGAGCACTTGTTACATCTTTTGGAGGCGTCCGTAGTAACTTTAGCGGCATTTCTAACAAAATTTACATGCATTTTTCATCACTTCTACCGGTGTTTTAAAAGTTGTTACCGGCGTTTTTTTATCAATTTTAACCAAATTTCGTAGGATTTTTAGCGGCAGTCAGAGAAGCGCCGCTAAAGTATAGTAAGCGCCGCTAAAGTCGGCTGTTGGCGGGGGCCATTAAAAATGCCGCAAAAAAGGGTAGACCGCCGCTAAAAGAGACAGCGACGCCCCCTTTTAGTGGCACGTGCCCGACTGCCGGTAATTCTTATACCGGTGGTTTTTTGGACTTTTAGGGGCGGTTTTAGCCACCGGTAGAGGTCATTTTTCTTGTAGTGAGTCAAAAAATCATGCCTAATTATGATTCAGGTAGGCCACACAATTAGAAACCATTTCAAGCATGTGTGTTGCCCGTACTCTTTCAATTGGGTGGTTTGCTAGAATCATAGATGGGCCAAAATCCTTAGCCTAAGATGGAGCGACACACACATTAAGGTCTTGGTGGATTTCACATGGCCATCAGGGTGGGCTACTTTATTTTTTCATGAGCCCAGACCCAATCCAATATGATGAGGATGAGGTGATGTTGCCAACACACGCCAGCAGTGACATGTGATATGTTGCATGTATTGTTGAGAATTTGATAATCTCATATATATTACAGATTTATAATTACCGTAAAATAGAAAGAAATTGAAAACCTAAAAATATTAAGGATATGTTGAAGCACGTGTGATCATTCTATCCTTAAAAGCATTATTTACCCCTTCTCAAAGTAATTGAGATTGCTGACGGGTTGCTACAGCAATTAGCTTCCACGATATGATGAGCCTATATGTGGTTCTACGTTCAAAAGCATGTACGAAGGAACTATTGGTGGAACTTTATAAACAAAGTTTTGAAGTTGCTGACTTCATCAGAAAACACTTGGAGCTTTATTGGTTCATATGAGAGAAATGAGTCGAATGGTTTTTTATGTTGAAATGAACAAGCCAAGCTCTGTTTATATAGGCAAGGGTGATTAGATGTTTTGGTCCAAGGTCATTATCGTAATGAACCATTTTTTTATTGTTGCTAAGAAACTAACCAATATTTGGTAGTTTCTCAACATTTTGTATCACGTCCCAAACTCGGAAACTGGGCTCACAGAATTCTTGATCGCCGAATCCGGCACTGACAGCCCCTGTAGTACCCCGTTCTCGGCTCTCGGTACCCACATGCCAGATTCCGATCCTGGGATCCTACAAGGAGGATTTTCAGTCTTTTTTTTTGTAAAGGAGCATAACCAAGTCACAAAACAACATCACCACATATCCACTATAATAAATCATTTGAGTACAATGTGGAAAGGAAAATATAAAGATAACCAAAAAGGTCCGGGATGATCTGCCACACACTTCTGCCCCAACGCTGTTGGGATCTAACGTCACCTGCATGCAACGGTCGTACATAAGCTTACTAAAAAGCTCAGAGGGTGGTGCGTGTGTGCGCAATGCATGTGCCATGTAAATAAATATCAGCATAAGCAGAAATACTGGCAAGTCCATAATCATTCGAGTACAAGGATATAATAAACCAATTGTCATATGTTAGGGATGCGATGCAAATCAGTTATGTAATGCGAAGCCATAATAAGCCAAATGTCATATGCTGAGGATGTAATGCAATATGCAAATCCTAACGAGTCCACGGATACCATCAGCCTTATCTAGGCCATGCAATGCAGAAACATAGTAAATCAAATGTCATATGCAGAGGATGCAATGCAGTATGCAATGCAAAAGAAATGACAAAATTGGAGTGTGTAGTCAGGATAATATTGGTTAGTATCGCAAGCTGTGGGGTTCATCACAAGAGACTTCTATCCAAACTAGTCACATACCTAAATTTGGATAGCTAGACTCAATCTCATAAACTCCTGATCTCAAGTTGATCGTGTACCTAACCAAAATTATGGCCATTGCAAAGGTATACATAATGATTTAGTTGAGCACCATCAGCCTAAGTGGATAGTGAATGAATGAATGAGTCAAATGTCGAGTACGCAAATCCTACTCAATAAGTCTACATATCAGTACCGTACATCTCTAGGATACCACCGATGTCTAGTTCACTCTACTCCAGATTACCGCCCAAACTGGATGTGCAACTATGCAAATGGAAGAGACCTCACTACCTACCTGGCCAGTAGTCTGCCAATATCTGCCTGGCTCGTCGATAGCAGACCCGTTTATAGTCGGTCAAACTCAACCTAACCTTGCCCCCTACCCTAGGCGGATAAGGCTACACACCCTTTCAACCGACCATAACATAGTGGGAGACGTGGCCTACTGGTATTCAGCACTCGAGCGCTCATGTATCCACTTAGTCTTAACATTGGAGCATCCCCTGGCCACAGGGGTTTAGGGACCTTCACCCAGGGACATCCAATGTGCCCATATGCTAAGTCTCAAACATTTCTGGTGTCCAATCTGGTCATCCAAGATATGCCTGTGAAGGCCACAGCCCTGGTGTCGCTAGGGCGTACAATGATCATGTAACATGAAATGCGAGATGCATGAATCATACCATCCAGTCATGCATCAACCTACGTGTATTGTGCGATCATGTGGGGTAACTTCGTCTCGCAAAGAGTCCCATAAACATCTCAGCCTAATGACATATGATATGATCAATCATTCCTCATAACAGGCATACAAATGATGCGTATGGGCATATGCCATGACATTATACTAAACATACTCCCAGTGTGACCTGTCAAACTAAGTATGCTAGCATGTTATCAGATATAAATAGTGGACAACAATGGACCACAATCGGCCTAAACCGGTATATCACATATCCAAAGTAGGAGCTAAACAACATACTCCTTCTACAACTATAGGAGTCCGTGTGGTATGTCTCATGTTAGGCTAACGTTAGCCTCTCAAGACACTAATATAACAAATATCCCAAGTCGGGGTCCACTGGGGGAAAAATGGTAAGTTTAATCCATACATCGAGATAAGCTCTATATAGTGGATATCACATATTCTTCCATCCACGGCAAGAGGTGATGATGTACTAAACAATAGATATACCAAATCTGATACCACATATTCTTCTATATATGGCAAGGGGTGATGATGTACTCTCCTCCAGATAGCAGGTGGCCTAGATGATACCCTAATGTCAAGGATGGACCTCACACTTGTCTCAACAGGGAGATGGACGGTATGAATGATATGTACATGTCATGAGGTCCTGGTAAATGGGGTACAAGGGTAGGATACATCTCTCGTGGTGAGTCAAGTGGGTATATAACAAAGTGATTTCACAGGGTGAGTTAACAGGATGAACAATTAGGGTTTCTCAATCTCTTATCATGAATATACTGGGCTTCCTTATGGGCCCGATACATACATAAAGTGGGCTTGGTGGAGTTCATATATCTAGGACTATATGTCCTTCTCAATGGATTGGGTAGCCCACTCAACACCTAAGTGGGCCTTGGGTGTGGTCACTAAACTTGGAAAAACATGTATGTAGGTGGGCCACATTTATATGGAAGGCCTGGTATGAACATAATGTGGGCTCCAAGGTTTGGACAATCCTACATGGCATGGTGAGAAACACCACTATCAATGAGGGCCCAACGGTTTGGGTTAGCCCAATGGGTATCACTAATATAAGTGGGGGCCTAATGATCTAGGATGGTCTAACAATGTAAGGTGGAAATCACTACATCAATGTGGGCCCTAATAGTTTGGGATAGCCCAATAAGAGAAAGATGGGTATCATTATCATTAATGGGGCTCAACGGTTTGGGTTAGCCTAATAAGATGAAGGTGGAAACGTGCTTATCAATGGGCCCTAGGGAGGTTTACAACGTGGACATTTGACCACCATTGCCTCCTTATGTGCAGCCCATTTGGGATTTAAAATCTAACTCACAATGGGGCCCTCGGCCCTTACATTATCTGGGAAAAATGGATGGGCAACATGCTTGTAGCACATACATCGCGGTGGGCCTGATGAAACAGCCCAAGGCCTAGGGATAATGGGTGGATAATGTGTAACACATATATCATAGTGGGCCTCATGGGGCAGCCCATAACCTAAAAAGGGGCAAACGGTCGTGTACATAACACATACATCATGGTGGGCCTCATGGGGTAGCCCACATGCTCTCGAAATGAATGGACGCGTGGATATACAACACATACATCATGGGGGGCTTGTGGAGGGGTGGTCAGTCCAGGAGGACCACTTAGACCTGCTAGACAGTTTGGAAGACATATACATGGTGGGTCCCACTAAATGTGGGCCACCTAAGAGGGTGGGCCCTGTACAGGTGGGCCTCAAAACAAATAGATGGCAAGGATAAAACATCTACATCATGGTGGGCCAGCAGCAACTGGACGGTTAGTCCAGCAACGCTTGGCCCATCTGGGCGTCGGATCTGCTTCATAAATGGGTCCATGGCCCTGTGTTATATACAAAAAACAGATGTACGGTGTGGATATACTACACACATCAAGGTGAGGTCCATGCATGTGGCCCACCAGTGTTGAAAATCAGGCTGATATTTGTGTTTTTCCTACGCCCAGGCTTGCTACTGGGTAGTAGTTGGTCCAGTAGCCTTGGCCCATCTGATTAGGCCCTAAATGATCTGGAAATTAGATGGACGGTGTGGACGTATCGTGCATCAAGGTGGGGTCCACGTTAGCGTGGCCCACCCGTTTAAGGAACTGGCTGCTATTTGTGTTCTCCTTACATCCAACAGTGGCCTGGAGGTGCAGAGGCCCTGCATGTTCCTTCTGCTGCTATGGTGTAGCCCACGAATGTTGGATCTGGGCCATGTAGATGGACGGCTTAGGATATAGAACACATACATCAAGGTGGGGTCCACGTCAGTGTGGTCCACCCGTTTTGAATTAAAGCTGATATTTGCTTTTGCCTCAACGTCCAGGCCTGCTAGACAGCAGCTTGGTCACTGGGCCTGTCCTATCTGTGGGCCCACGGCTAGGGTGGTCCCACCATATGGACAGTGTGGAAGGAATACATTAAGGTTGGGCCCACTGATGGGGGTCCACACGGCTGGAAATCCAGCCTATATTTGTGTTTTCCCCACCATCCAAGCCTGCTAAAAAAATGGGCAACAAGGTGGCCCTGGACGGTGGCAGCAAGGTTGTCCCACTTGTGGACAGCATGAATATTACATACATCAGTGGTGGGCCATCAAACTAGGGAGGGAGGGAGGGAGGGAGAGAGAGAGAGAGAGAGAGAGAGAGAGAGAGAGAGAGGAACGAGAGGTGGAGAGGAGCTCCGACACTGCATACATTAAATGGGTCCCACCATATGTGGGCCCTCAAATCATAAAATCAATGGTGGAAATCTCTTTCCCACAAACAAATGCAAGGTCTAGATGACCTTCGTACAATAGGAATCAAACAAACATCATGATGGGGTCCATGGAGAATGGCCCCATTATGGAATTCATATATGCATCATGGTGGGCCCTTGGCCACACTTAGGGCCCAAAGTGGGATCCCTATCATTATCCAGTAGGCCCCACTTGTCCTATGAACAAAAGTCCTAAGATTACCCACTGATTTCTCTTCTTCTTAGCTCCTAGGCTTCCTTTTTAAGGGTGGGAGATGAAGATTGAAGGGTTGGATTGAGGGTTTTGGGGTAGGAAGTGGGCCACACACTTGGCTATTTTTCTCTTCTTGGAGATTGGACGTTCTGTCTCTTTGGGTTCCTTGGGGAATGGGTAGAGAATGAGAGAGAGAGAGGGTCGTTGTTATGTAAGGGAGATGGGATGGAACGATGGGTGGAGTGATGGGTGTGAGTGACATGAGAGGGGTAGGTTGCTTGTCTTAGGGAGAAAGAAAGCATGACTAGTGATGGGATGTGTACTTGACTAGTTAATGTGAAAGGTAAAATTGTGGTGAAGACCGCTTTAGTTGAAGTAGGAATATGCCAATATGTCCTAAAGGGGGGTGAATAGGACTTTTAAATAATTTTATACCAATTTAAAATCCTATCACACTAATCCTAACAACAAGCATATATTACGATTACTCAAGAGTAACTTTACTGGCTTCCAAGCTCGACAGAGTATTCAATCACAAATTATTTGAGAGATGAACAATATGCAAACTAGTTTATGATGGATCTGACTGTGAGTGTATGTGAGGTGTGATCTCAGATAATCGAATATGAAAGTATTTAAGGAAATCACATGAGCAAATAAAAGATAATAACAATCTCAAACATAGTCATTTTTATAGTGGTTCAACTACTTGTCTACTCCACTCTCGGTAACCGCACTCGACCCTTGAGTGTACCGGATTTCACTAAGGAGGTTTCACATGATTCACCCCAAACACAAGATTTTAAATCAGGTTCACCTTTAACCTTTACAACCTACACCTAGGCTCACTGTTTATGCTCTCACGAGCAAGGGTCAACATAAAGCACCTACTTTTAGGCACACTGGCCGAGGATCTTCCACAAGACCCTAACTGTTTTATACTCTCATGAGCAAGGGTCAACACAACGAATCCACTTTTAGGTACACTGGCTAAGGATCTTCTACAAGATCATAATTGTTTATGCTCTCCACAGAGCAAGGGTCAACACAATGCACCCACTACTTACACTCCCGCCAGAGGCCTCCTAGAGGACTTGCAAGGGGTGAGAAACATCTTAGACTCAATCCTATAAAGGAATGATCACAAGGGTCCTCTGGACTTTAATAACTTATAGATAAGAAGATGAGTCCCTTTTAGCACATTGTCGAAGATCTCCTCCTTTGTTGATGAAGAATTTTCTGCTTCCTTGATCCACAACTCAGATGATATACCAATACATGGCGGCGGGTTAGGTCAAGGTTATGATGAAATCCTACTCTCTTAAATATTTTTCTGTAAGGAAGATAGAGTGATTTCAATCATCTATGCATTCAAGGCATCACAACTTAATGATTTGCCATTAAGGTAGTAGCTGGAGGATCCTTGAATGCGGAAGTTCATTCCCCAATCCACTCTATTGAATATTAATGGTGAGGGTGGATTGGAGGATGAACTTCCATGAAAGAAAGGGCTTTGGGTATATGATCTAAGGTTAAACACTCAAAAGCACTCTCTTCCTTCTCTACCAGTAACAATAGACTAGTCCTCTTTATATATGCAAAAGGTTCCAATGAAAATAAAATGGTCACATTTATGACAGAGTTCGATATCATCGAGCGTATACTCTCGATTGTATCAACGGGCCGCTCGATGACACAAACTCAATGTCATACACTTTTAAAACCCTTTACTAGCTGGTCGATGGAATCGAAACAAGTGTCGATGTCATCGAATTTCGAACTCTATTTTCATTGAGACAAGGATCGATTTCTCGATATTTGAAAATTAGAAAGATTAGCCTTGAAATATTTTAGGTTCAAAGGAATGATCGAGGGACCTTCGAAATCATCAGAATTTGAATGTCAATGATATCGATAGTTGTGTCAATGCATTGATAAATTTAACAGATTTTCCATTAAGCTTGCTGGACAGTTTATGTCCATGTTCGATGTAATCGATACCGTATCGATATCATCAATATTTGAATATCGATTCTATCGAGTGACCCTTGATCAAAGATAAAATAGCCTGAACGATTTACTGGATATTTGTGAGTCTAAGACCGATATCATCGAAGGCCTTCAGATATCATCGCGATTTGAATTCTAATGATATCGAGGATGACCTTGATATATCTACTATCTTATGATTTTTCTTAGTAAAAACAGGGACTCATTTTCTCTGTTGTCGATTGTATTGAGTCAATTTTGATACACTTGAGATTTGGATATCGATGATATCGATAGATATATCGATACATCGATAATTCCGTCCAGATGAGTATGTGGTTGCTGGACATATTTTGTCCTCATTTCAATGATATCATTTAGTCATCGAGGACATCATCAGCGCATGTCGATAATATCGATCAGTATATCGATAAAATCAACAGAGTTTAAAAACTTAGAGATTTTCTAAATTTTGAAAAAGTTTTTTAACTCAAAAACCCTATGATATTCTAACCAATTTTAAGGGTTTTATTCACCTGGTGTTTTGGGACATGAGATGTGAGGCTTAGATTTACCTGTGGCGAGTTTAGGCGCACATCCGGTTGAGGCAGACAGTTGATTGATCTTCCTATGGAGCTTCTCTGTCTCGCCGACTCAACACTCACACTAATTGACAAACCAGGGCACTTTCAATCTCCCCCTTTGTCAATTACATGACAAAATACCAAAACACCCTAGAATAGCTTCTATACTGACATCCTAAATTGTGTACATATACATTTTATACAATTTTATAATTAAATCTAGTGGGGACACACATAATCATTCAGAAGGATTCAGAAGCTGCTCCCCCTATCTACAAACTCCCCCTATCTTGGTGCAGCTGCTCTCCCTAACACCTGCAACATCATACATAAGCAAGGACACATTTCCTATCGGGGTGTTTGATTTGTTCTCCCCCTTTTTGGTAGTCATGGAAAAAGATAAATATACCAGTTGATATTGACTGAAGTTTGAAGCTTTAGGGAGAACCACCATTCAGAAAGCATACATATAGAAAAGATAGATGAATAATGACTAAAGCAGTGAATTTAGACATCTCATATTTAGATCCAATGTATGCAGAGCAGACCAAGTAAGGTAGTGAGATAAACACAACATCAAATGCATCACATACCATTTGCAAAGATCATGAGATGAAACAGGGCAATCAAGATGTGAGAATTATAATTAGTCATGGCCCACAATATCCAAAAAAAAAAAAAAAACACATACTGCCCAAGGTTGGCAGTAGTATAATGTTAAAATCAAAAGAGAACAAGTCCCCATCATGGGCAACAACACAAAAAAAACTATAGGATTTGTCAGTTGAATAGCCATCTCATACACACGTAAAAACATAGGGCAATCAGAAAGATATCCATGCCCAACGTTGCGCTGAGAATTAGAGTGTTGAGATAGCATGAAGACCATTGATACTACAGGGTTGATGATGATGGTGTTGCATCATCTCTGTGACAGGTAAACAAGTCGATCAATTGCTGGACTGACTATTGCATGCTGGACATCATCTTTTCAAGTGCAGAAAATCTCGCATCATGTCCTCCTAACTTGTCTTCTATCCGAGCTAAACTACGCTGCATCGCACCAACTTTGTCTTGGTGGAACATGACATGCTGAGTTGGATCCGAACCACTTGGTTCAGGAGCATATTGTGGCTTTACTGGATCTATACCAGTTAGAGCAATGCCTTCCCCCATTTCTTCATCTTCATGAATAGCCTCCTCAGAATCCTCATGCTTATACTCATGCAACTTAAGGTCCAATTTTCATATAATGACCTTATTAAAATGTTGAAGAGGATGTACAGGATTACTTGTTTGAGGGATACCAATTTTATCACAGATTTTATGGATGATGCGAGAAAAGGGTAAGTATACTGCTCTAGACTGATGAATGACGCTTGATATTTGGTGGAGTATCAAGGTAGACAGACAAAGTTTGACTCTAGTGGCGACATAATATATGATCATGGTCATGAATCTGGTAAGATCGGAGTGATTTGGTCCATGAGGATAAGCATTTGAAAAACATATCTTATGCAAGACGAGGTATCGAGGGTGCAAATATTTTACTTTTAAGGCATTTCCCTAATACCATGGGATATCTCGACCTTGACACATGAATTTAGTAATTGAAGACCGAGTGATAGGATTTTCGAGATCAAGATTAGACAATCCAACTAGGGACAAGGTTAAGTTGATAATGTAAGCAATGGATTCTATAGTAATCTCAATACTATCATCTCCAACTATGCTAGTAAACGATGGTGTTTCTAGGGTTGGAGAGTGACAATATCCAAAGAACTAATAAGTCCGCTCATTGTGGCATGCTCCCCAAAATCAAGAAGAGGAAGCTAGTCGATTGCCTCTAACAGAGCTTCTATATTGTAGGGTTTTATACAGTTCTTGTCAACCCTACGCTCACACACTAGACGCCTCCCATAATATTTTTCAAGAATGTGTGGAGGAGGATTTACAACAGTATCTGGCAATGCTGGCGCTGCAGACAGAGTTTCTCTATGTGACGACTGTGTCCTGCCCTTTCCTCTTGAAGATGTTTCTTTCTACTAGGCCAAGATGATTCACCAATGATTGGGGCCTTTCCTTTTTCCATACTCATTAGGACAGCTCGGAAGAAGGTGTTGAAGGAGAGAGATTTCTGAGAATCTTATCAACTGACCAAAAAATTTCCCATCAAGGGAGGATCTTAACACAACAAGGTATACTTTGAGGAATTAAGAATATGTGTTAGAGATTTTCAGAGTTTAAACACTTTAGATAGCATGTGGTTGACATACGATAAGAGCCATGAAAGAGAACCCCTTAGAAAATATAAGACCCATATCCTAGTCCTTACTGTTTCGTCGATCCCCGCGATCCTTCCTGGCGAATTCCGGTAGCCTGCCACCGATAATCAACGTTTGCGCATGACCCTAAGTCGTATCCTGTAGAATTGAGTCAGCTTAATCCAAGACTTGTACCATTGCGACCACACCATCGCCGCGATTTCGACGTCGCGTCTTGCGCATCGATCCAATACCCTGGCCGAGAGTTGTATGCCGGCGTTTATTTCAAAGAAAATGCTGCTCGTTTATAATCCTAAGAGAATCTCTACAACATGTCACATCAATCAATCACTCAAATCAATCATCAATCAATCAATGCTTTCTTTCTCCCTAAGTCAAGCAACCACCAAGTCAACTCTTTCTCACCCTCTCTCTTACACACCCATACATGTCAAGTACACCATAACCTCACCCACCATCACTCACATCCATCACTCTCTCTCCTTACAACCCTCTCTCTCTCTCTCATTCTCTTCACACTTTCCAAGCAACAAATCCCAAGCTAAAAATGTAGACGTCCATGCATTCCTAAGTGAAAGAAAAGAGTGTGTTGAGAGTGGCCTATTCCCATCACAAGATCTACCATCCTAGCCATTCAAATCTCATCACCCTCCATCATAGTGAAGCACAAAGAGATTGACTTTCCAACGGACCAAGAAGATCGAACGCTGGGTGCTTCTATAGGCCTAGATTTCTTATTTTTATGATGGACCAAGTGAGGCCACCTTGATTCTCAATATAATTCCATGATGGGGCCATTCTCCATGGACCCCATCATTATGTTTACTTTCTAGTTTGAAAAGGGGTCATCTAAACTGTCCATTTTTGGTGGAGAATGGATCTCCACTATTAATTTTGATCGGTAGGCCCACATGTATTGGGACCCACTTAATATATGATTGTATGCATGGAACGGAGGGCTCGTAGTGCCAGGGTCCCTCCATCACACGTGTACCTCTTTTTTTCTCTTTCTCCCTCTCTTTTTCATTTTCTTATGTGATGATGTGACCGTGCGGCCCACCCGAATGTACCTCACTTGATGTATGTCTTATCCAAACCATCCAAAACCATGTGGGCCCTACCTTAGAGAGATAGGAAAATCAGGGGGGCCAAGTCCACGTGGCCCACCCTGAAATTTATAAGTATGCCATCCGTCCAACGTCCAAGGACGTTGGAGGTGGGTCTCATGAAGCGTGAGGACAGTGGGGTGTACTAACGTCATAAAAACAAAGAGTGGTTTAAGGGTGGGCCACTCCTACAAGCCCCACCTTGGTATATGTTTTTTATCCAAGCCGTCCATCCCTTTCCCTAGCTCATTTTAGGCGTTGAGCTGAAAAATGAAGCTGATCCAAAATTTTGGTGTGCCATAGCATGGTAAAACATGTTTTCTACCATTAAAATGCACTTGATATTCATATACGCCAAAACACCCTGAATATTGGGTCATTTAGACTATTTTGAACCATAGAATCTAATGGTTAAGCTGGATTCACCGGATGTGGGCCCCATGTACGGAAAACCATAAAAAACTAGTTTTTCACAAAAAAAAGGAAAGAAGCAGCAGTTGCTGCCGACGCTGCAGCACATTGTTGCGCTGACGTGCAAACGGGTAGGGACCACGGGTCCCAACTGTGGGCCCCATCATGATGTGTGGAAACATCAACACCATGCATTTTGACGAGGCCTCTTAGGGCAGTGGGGCCCCTAAAAATCAGTGGCATATGGAGCTCTGGTGGCCCACACAATAAGGAAACATTGGGGTTGAACCGTCTGCCATTAAAACCCATTTTTGGGCTCACAGAAGTTTTAAATCAATATAAAATTTGTTTTTCCTATTCAGCCATTTTGATGAGGCCCCTTAGGGCAGTGGGGCCCCTAAAAATCAGTGGCATATGGAGCTCTGGTGGCCCACACGATAAGGAAACAGTGGGGTTGAACCGTCTGCCATTAAAACCCATTTTTGGGCTCACAGAAGTTTTAAATCAATATAAAATTTGTTTTTCCTATTCAGCCAGGTCCACGTGACCTTATCAACAGATTGAATGGCATATAAACCTTATGGTGGGCCCCATAGTGAGGTATGAGGAACCCACTATGATGTATGTCTTTTACTCCACCATCCACAGTGTGGGACGGTGGAACCCACCATGATTTATGTGTTCTATCCGCAGTGTCCACCTTGGACGGTGGGACCCACCTCACGCATGTGTGTGTGTATATATATATTATATTATGTTGTATATATTATGTATAGATTATATATTATATTATATATAATATATACATGATGGTGGGCCTTCATGTGGACCCCCACTATGATGCATGTGTTGCATCCCAACCACCCACCATTTGGCAAGTTTTTCTTACGGGCTTGAGACTAATAATGAGTCAGATCTAAGGTTCAAGTGGACCCCACCATTGAAAATAGTGGAGACAGTGACATCCACCGTTCAGACTTCTTAGAAGCCACATTAGCTTCCAATTAAGCTTATATTTTGCTTTCACTTCATCTAGCTATATGTTAACTTATGAATAGGTTGGACCTCAAACACATTACGGTGGGCCACTCCGTGATATAATAATCCATTGAGGCCCACTTTGATGTGTTTTGTGGCCATCTTTGGGGCCCAACTTCACGTACCTTGCGGCCCATCCGTCGGGCCCACTTTGATATATTTTGTGGCCCAATCGAGAGGCCGAAGTGCATGTGACTCAGCATGATATATCTTTGACCCATGAACGGGGCCCACCTGTTGCATGTTTTGAGGCCTAGTTGTAGGGCCCACCTGTTATGTATTTAAGGTCCATGTGATTAGGCCCATCTTGATGTATTTGAGGCCCATGTTAAGAGGCCCATTGTAATGTATTTGGGGCCCATGGGTTGAGACCCATTGTGATATATTCTCAGCTCATGTGGTGAGGCCCACATTGATGTATTGTGATCGTCCATTGGGGCCCACCTTGATATATATAAGGCCCATTTGAGGAGGCCCATCTTGATGTAGGTAGGGCCCATCTATTTAGGCCCACATTGATATACATGAGGCCCATGATGTGAGGCCCACTATGATGTATTGGAGCCCATGGGTTGAGGCCCATAATGATGTATTTGGGGCCCATGGGTTCAGGCCCATTATGACGTGCTTCTGGCTCATATGTTGTGGCCCATTGTGATATTTTCTCAGCCCATGTGATGAAGCCCATCTTGATGTATTTGTGGCCCACATGGTTAGGCCTGATGTGGTGTATATGTGGCTCAATGAGAGGAATGTGCACCCGATGTAATGTGTGATTTCACTATAATGCAGGTAATTATGTTATAGTGGGCCATGCCTTAGGAGCAATGTTGGTTTAACGTCCACATTGTAAGAATAATGTTGGTTAAATGTCCACATTATAACTCTCCCTAGGGCCCATTGATTGGCCCATACTTGTTGTGAGTAGGCCATCAAGGCCATCTTTGTTGTGAGGATAGTTCATCACCATATAACATGCCTAGTATAACTCCATGAATCATGCTCATATGCATCATATGTATGCCTGATATGAAGAATGTTTGATCATAGCATACGCCATTGGGTAGACCATTTGCAGGACTCCTTATGAGATGGAGTGCCCCAGGTTATCGTGCAGTACGCGTATGATTACTGCATGACTGGATAGTGTGACTCATGCATCTCACATATGTGTGACTTGATCATTGTATTCCCTAGCGACATCAAGGCCGTGACCTCCACAGGCACATCGTGGATGGCTAGATGGGGCACCGAAAATATTTGGTTCTAGCACTATGGAGACTTAGGATATCCTTGGGTGAAAATCACAGAACCTTCGAGGCCAGGAGTAGCCCCAACGTATAGACTAAGTGGAACATGAGCGCTCGAGTGCTGAATACCAGTAGGTCGCATCTCCCACCGTGTCATGGTTGGTTGGGAGGGGGTGTGGCCTTATCTGCCCGAGTGAGGGGGCTATAAGCTAGGCTGAGTATGACCAGCTCATAAATGGGTCTGCTATCGACGAGCCAGGTAAGTATTGGTAGACTACTAGTCAGGCAGATAGTGAGGTCTATTCCGCTTGCTGGGCTGTGCAGCCAGTGAGGAAGCAGTCGGTGTCGAGTGTAATAGACCCCAGTGATTCCCCCAGAGAGAAACCGTATTGATATGTGGACTTATTGAGCAGGAATTACATATCCATTCATTGATTCATTCACTATCCACTCGGGCTGGTGGTGCGTAACTATTTGTTACGTGTACCTTCGTATGTCCAAGATTTCGGTTGGGCACGCGACTAACCTGAGATCAAGAGTTTACCACATTGAGTCAGACTATCCAAATTTAGGTATGGGACTGGTTTGGATAGAAGTCCCTTGTGGTGGACCCCGTAGCCCGCGATACTACTTACTATCTCCCCGACTTCACGTTCCTGCTTGGTCATTTTATTCGCACCGCATATTACATTGCATCCACAGTACTTAGTATTTTGGGTAACTATATTTTTTCACTTATATGGCCTAAATGAGGTTGATGGTATTCGTGGCTCGTCATGATTTGAATATTGCATTGCATTCGCAGCATCTGTTATTGTCTTATTATGTTTTGCATTGCATAGCCTTGGTACGACTGATAGTACTCATGAACTTACCAGTATATTTCTGCTTACTCTGATATCATATAATTCATGATCTTGTCAGTATTTCAGCTTATTCTGATGATGTATGATTTATGGACTTTATGGTACACTTGGTGCTTGCCTTGCACAAACACTTACACCACCCTCTAAGCTTTCTATAAGCTTATGCACGATAGATGTGTGCAGGTGATATTAGGTTACAACAGCGTGGAGCTTGGAGTATGTAGCTGACTTATGGAGCTTAGATTTGACATATGTATTTTCCTTTCAGCATTGTATTCAAATGATTATATTAGTGGATATATGATGATGATGTTGCCTTTGTGATTTGGGTAAACTTTTGGTTATGCTCCATTACAGTATGAAAAAAAAATCATACTAAAAATCCTCCTTATAGGATCCCAAGATCGGAATCTGTCGTATGGGCACTTGGAGCTGAGAATGGGGTACTACGGAGGATGTCGGCACCGGATTTGGTGAATGAGAATTTTGTGAGCCCGTTTTTTTCGAGTTTGGGG
Organism: Magnolia changhungtana; assembly: GCA_030180095.1. Taxonomy (NCBI): domain Eukaryota; kingdom Viridiplantae; phylum Streptophyta; class Magnoliopsida; order Magnoliales; family Magnoliaceae; genus Magnolia; species Magnolia changhungtana. Next base: position 4,064,986 of record JASAUF010000653.1, on the reverse strand, counting down.
TGTGACAGAAGTTAGTATCAGAGCATAACTTGGGAATACCTGAGATCACATCACATATCTGCTATGAACTTAGAATGATTAGATCCCAGAGTTTGAATGACTTAGAAACTTTTTGATATAGCTCCCTACTATTGAGATTGTGAGGCTGCTTAGCATTCCAGTTTCGATCGTTTCTAATCCAGGATCCGAGGTTCAGTGGAATTATCATAGTGCTGAAGAGGCATCTTTGGAGTAAGAGGCTAATATTCGTGGGCGTTGTCCCCATCTCTTAGGTGTTTGATAATTACATCTATAGTGATAGGACTTCCTTCTTTTGTGAACTTCGTATTGGTTGTGTCACGTTTTAAATTTTGAGGACAAAATTTTTATTAGGTAAGGAGAGCTGTAAGACCCGTATATCCAAGCCCTTACTGTTCCATCGACTTCGACGATCCTTCCCGGTGAATTCCGGCAACCTGCGACAGATAATCAACGTTTGCGCACGACCTTAAGTTATTTCCTGTAGAATTAAGTCGGGTTAATCCAAGACTTATATCATTGTGACCGCACCGTCACCGCGGTTCCGACGCTGCGTCTTGTGCACCGATATGATACCCTGGCCGAGAGTTGTAGGTCGGCATTTATTTTGAAGAAAACACCACTCATTTATAATCCCAAGAAAATCTCTACAACATGTCACATCAATCAATCATTCAAATTAATCAATCAATCAATCAATGCTTTCTTTCTCCCCAAGTCAAGCAACTATTAAGTCAACTCTTTCTCACCCTCTCTCTTACACACCCATAAATGTCAAGTACACCATCACCTCACCCATCACTCTCTCTCCTTACAACCCTCTCTCTCTCTCTCATTCTCTTCACACTTTCCAAGCAACAAATCCCAAGCTAAAAAATGTGGATGTCCATGCATTCCTAAGTGAAAGAAAACAGTGTGTTGAGAGTGGCCCATTCCCATCACAAGATTTACCATCCTAGCCATTCAAACCTCATCACCCTCCATCATAGTGAAGCACAAAGAGATTGACTTTCCAACAGACCAAGAAGATCAAACGGTGGGTGCTTCTATAGGCCTAGATTTCATATTTTTATGATGGACCAAGTGAGGCCTACCGATTGATGGTATGGAGCTCACTTTGGACCCTAAGATGTGGTCGATGGCCCACCTTGATTCTCAATATCATTCCATGATGGGGCCATTCTCCATGGACCCCATCATGATGTTTACTTTCTAGTTTGAGAAGGGGTCATCTAGAACATCCATTTTCGGTGGAGAATGGATCTTCAACGTTGATTTTGATCGGTGGGCCTACATGTATTGGAACCCACTTGATGTATGATTGTATGCATGGAACGGAGGGCTTGTAGTGACGAGGTCCCTCCATCACACGTGTCCCTCTTTTTTTCTCTTTCTCCCTCTCTTTTTCATTCTCTTATGTGATGATGTGTCCGTGTGGCCCACCCGAATGTTCTTCACTTGATGTATGTCTTATCCAAACCATCCAAAACCATATGGGCTCTGCCTTAGAGAGATAGGAAAATCAGGTGGGCCAAGTACACGTGGCCCACCCTGAAATTTATATACATGTCGTCCGTCCAGCGTCCAGGGACGCTGGACGTGGGTCTCATAAAGCATGAGGACAGTGGGGTGTACTAACATCATAAAAAAAAAAGAAAAAAGAGTGGTTTTTAGGTGGGCCACTCCTACAAGCCCCACCTTGGTATATGTTTCAAATCCAAGCCGTCCATCCCTTTCCCTAGCTCATTTTAGGCATTGAGCCAATAAATGAAGCTGATCTAAATTTCTGGTGGGCCATAGCATGGCAAACTGTGTTTTCTACCGTTAAAATGCACCTGATATTCCTATACGCCAAAACACCCTAAATATTGGGCTCATTTAGACTGTCGTGAGCCATAGAATCCAGTGGTTGAGCTGGATTCACCGGATGTGGGGCCCATGTATGGAAAACGATAAAAAAACTAGTTTTTCAATAGAAAAAAGAAAGAAAGAAAGAAGCGACAGCTGCTGTTGATGCTGCAGCACGCTACTGCGCTGGCATGGAAACGGGCAGGGACCACGGGTCCCAACCGTGGGCCCCACCATGATGTGTGGAAACATCAACACTATACATTTTGACAGGGCCCCTTAGGGCAGTGGGCCCCCCAAAAATCAGTGGCCCACACGGCAAGGAAACAGTGGGGTTGAACCGTCTGCCATTAAAACCCATTTTTGGGCTCACAGAAGTTTTAAATCAATATAAAATTTATTTTTCCTATTCAACCAAGTCCACGTGACCTTATCAACGGATTAGATGGCATATAAACCTTACGGTGGGCCCCATGTGGGACCCACAGTGAGGTATGAGTTTTATTCAAACTGTCTATGTGGACGGTGGAACCCATTATGATGTATGTCTTTTATTCCACCGTCCACAGCGTGGGACAGTGGAACCCAACATGATTTATGTGTTCTATCCGCAATGTCCACGCGCATGTGTGTGTGTATATATATATATATATTATGTATAGTTTATATATTATATTATATATAATATATACATGATGGGGCCCATGGGTTCAAGCCCATTGTGACATATTCCCGGCTCATATGTTGTGGCCCATTGTGATATATTCTCAGCCCATGTGATGAGGCCTATCTTGATGTATTTGTGGCCCGCATGTTTAGGCCCGATATGGTGTATATGTGGCTCAATGTGAGGAATGTGTACCTGATGTAATGTGTGATTTCACTATAATGCAGGTAATATTGTTATGGCAAGCCATGCCTTGGGAGTAATGTTGGTTTGACGTCCACATTGTAAGAATAATGTTGGTTAAATGCCTGCATTATAACTCTCCCTAGGGCCCATTGATAGGTCCATACTTGTTGTGTGCAGGCCATCAAGGCCATCTTCGTTGTAAGGATAGTTCATCACCATATAACATGTTTAGTATAACTCCATGAATCATGCTTATACGCATCATATGTATGTCTGATATGAAGAATGTTTAATCATAGCATACGCCATTGGACAGACCATTTACGGGACTCCTTATGAGATGGAGTGCCCCACGTTATCGTGCAATACGTGTAGGATTGCTGTATGACTGGGTAGTGTGAATCATACATCTCGCATATGTGTGACTTGATCATTATATGCCCTAGCGACATCAAGCCGTGACCTCCACAGGCACATCGTGGATGGCTAGATGGGGCACCAGAAATATTTAGTTCTAGTACTACGGGCTAATGATGTCCTTGGGTGAAAATCCCAGAACTCCGAGGCCAGGAGTAGCCCCAACGTCTAGACCGAGTGGAACATGAGCGCCCGAGTGCCGTATACCAGTAGGCTACGTCCTCTACTGTGTCATGGGCGGTTAGGAGGGGGTGTGGCCTTATCAGCCCGAGTGGGGGCTATAAGCTAGGCTGAGTATGACCAGCTCGTAAATGGGTTCGCTATCGACGAGTCGGGTAGGTATTGGCAGACTACTGGTCAGGCGAATAGTGACGCTCGCTGGGTTGTGCAGCTAGGGAGGACACAGTCGGTGTCGAGTGTAATAGACCCCAGTGATTTCCCACAAAGAGCAACCGTACTGATATGTGGACTTATTGAGCAGGAATTGCATATCCATTCATTGATTCATTCACTATCCACTCGGGCTGGTGGTGCGTAACTATTTGTTACGTGTACCTTCACATGGCCAGAATTTCAGTTGGGCGCACGACTAACTTAAGATCAGGAGTTTATCACATTGAGTCGGACTATCCAAATTTTGGTATGGGACTGGTTTGGATAGAAGGCCCTTTTGGTGGACCCCGTAGCCTGCGATACTATATACTATCATCCCGACTTCACGTTCCTGCATAGTCATTTCATTCGCATCGCATATTACATTGCATCCGCAGTACTTAGCATTCTGGGTTACAATATTTTTGCACTTATATGGCCTGGATGAGGTTGATGGTATTCGTGGCTCATTAGGATTTGCATATTGCATTGCATCCTCAGTATCTGTTATTGTCTTATTATGTTTTGCATCGCATAGCCTTGGTACGGCTGATAGTACTCATGGACTTATCAGAATATTTCCGCTTACTCTGATATCGTATGATTCATGATCTTGTCAGTATTTTCACTTATTCTGATGATGTATGATTTATAGACTTTATGGTACACTTGGCGCTTGCCTTGCACACACACTTACACCACCCTCTAAGCTTTCTATAAGCTTATGCATGATAGATGCGTGCAGGTGATGTTAGGTTGCAACAGCGTGGAGCTTAGAGCATGTAGCTGACTTATGGAGCTTGGATTTGACATATGTATTTCCCTTTCAGCATTGTATTCAAATGATTATATTAGTAGACATGTGATGATGATGTTGCCTTTGTGATTTGGGTAAACTTGTGGTTATGCTCTATTACATTGCAAAAAAAAAAATCATACTGAAAATCCTCCTTGTAGGATCCCAGGATCGGAATCTGGCGTATGAGCACTGGGAGCTAAGAATGGGCTACTACGGAGGCTGTCGGCACCGGATTCAGTGATCGAAAATTTTATGAGCCCATTTTTTCGAGTTTGGGGCGTGACAAAAAATCGAGCAGGAAGGCCAAGAAATGATCTTTCCTACTCGTTGGCCTTTTATTGGGAGGTGAGGTTCGATATCATCGATCATTGTTTCGATGACATCGATATGCCCTATTCGATTTTATCGAAGATGTCTTCGATAACATTTTCGATTACGTGACTTTTCAAATTCTGAAGAGATGTCGATGATATCGTCCTTGATCGACTTAATCGTGACCTATCGACGGACATATCGAAGGTATATATTTTTCAATTTTTCAACATTTTGACAAACTTTCCTATATAATGAAATATATCTTTAAATTGATTAATATACATAGCAAAATTTTGTACAAGTTTTGTACAACCCAAAATTATAAACATCACAATGTTTATGTACAAAAGGATTGAGGTGAGGGACCTCAGATATAACTTTTTGGAGCTTAGCAAAATTGTATCATTTCGGTGAATATCCAGATCTTGATGCATGATCTAGACTAGTTCTTCCCTTTTACTACCCATTTCATGACAGAGTTTTTAACTGTGATGGCTTTAGCTTTCTTGTTTAATTTATCCATTTGATTAAATAGCTCCTTCATTCTATTAGTCATTTTGGGTGGTGATGAATGTGCATTACAGGTATCCATATTCCTAGGTGGACTCCTGACATTCTGCATTTCTCTGGTTGGTTTGAAATTACCAATATGATTCTGACCAGAGGTTTGTTGAGTCCTCCTAGGTGTCATGCATTCGAACTTGTAATGACCAAAATCACCACACAAATGACACACTGGAGTAGTTCTTGTGTTGCTTCACGAAGCAGCAAAATTTTTATTTATTGGTGCTGCATTTTTAGATTTTGATTTAAATTTATCATATCCTAAGCCGCTCTTGTCTTCTCTAGGTCTTCCCATACCTAAAAGTTTTTCTAGCTTTTCACCACTTTGGGAAAACTTATAGTTTAGCTTAGAAATTTTTCTGGATTCTTCTAAATCAAACAGAAGTGTATGATTTTCATTTTGAAGGAGCATGTTTTTGTCTTTTAATAGCTCAACTCGTTTGTATAGTTTTTCAGACTCGATTTTAAGGAAGGTGTTGATTCTTTCTAGTCTATCATTATCTGAGTGATATTGCTGTCGATCATTGATTAAATGTGTATTAATTTATAAGGTTTTGTCTAGATCTTTCTGCAGCAAGTTACTTTTGTTCTCCATTACTCCGAGTCTTTTAAGGATATTTATGCTATGAATGTAGAATTGATTATAGGCATCTTGTACTCTTCCTTTTCTTCCTCTTCTTCTTCTCCAGTTTCCTCATTATCAGATGGAAATGATTCTATGGCTTGCGGTTCTGGCTCATTCTTAGTTTCGATGGGAATGATTGAGGTAGTGGAGACCATAAGGATTTTCAAAGATTTCTGGTCTCCATCGCTCTCTAAGTTGTTAGATTCTGAGTTTGACTCCTCAGTATCATCCCACGTGGTAGCCATTTCTTTACCCTTTGTTTTTCTGTTGGGCATTCAGTAGATAGGTGTCCGTACTTCTAACAGGCATAGCATTGTAGTTCTTTGGCCTTTTTACCAAATTTACCTGCAGAAGGTTTGTTGTCCACCTTTCTTCCTCTGGAAGGATGGCCACAGTTTCTTTGGAAGAATTTTCTAAACCATTGAGCCAACAAAGCCACTCCTCATCTTCATCTTCTCTTTCACTTCCACTGTCCTCATTTGTTGTTTTCTTTGACGTTTTTAGGATAGTTGTTTTGAATTTAGGGGTTTGTTTGAAGTGTAGTTCAAAAGTTTGTAGGGAACCTACCAGTTCTTCTATTTTCATTTTATTAATATTCCTACACTCTTTAATGGTTATTACCTTAGGGTTGAACCATTCTGGCAGTGATCTTAGTATTTTTCTACAAATTTTTGAGACTGGAACTTTCTCACCTAATCCACCTATGGAGTTGCAAATGTTATTCAACTTTGTGAAAAACTCCATAAAGGTCTCATGCTCTTCCATTCAGAGACTTTCGAACTGTGATGTCAGGAGTTGCAGTTTAGATCTCTTCATAGTGCTTGTTCCTTCATGGGTTGTTTCCAGCAAATCCCATGCATCTTTTCCTGTCCCAACATACTGATTTTATTGAAAATATCTTGGGACACAGCACGATAGATATCATTCATAACTTTAGCCTCGACAGTCTAGTTTTTTATCGAATGCTGTCCACTTTTCTTTGGATTTTGGTTTTGTGATAGTTGTGCCATTGTCAAGTACTATTTGTTCAGATGGTGGCACATATCCTCTTTTAACTATATCCCAAACATCTTGATCCAAAGATCTTAGAAAGTAGTGCATTCTAGCCTTCTAATATGCATAATTTAATCCATCAAATACTGGAGGTCTAGTGACCAATGAACCCTCTACTTTGGCCATATTCCCAACTTCAGTCAAGATCACTCTCTAGGCAGTGACGCCCTTAAAGAGAGACCTGCTCTAATACCAATTGAAATTGTGGTGAAGACCGCTTTAGTTGAAGTGAGAATATTCCAATATGTCCTAGAGGGGGGGTGAATAGGACTTTTTAATAATTTTATACCGATTTAAAATCCTATCACACTAATCCTAACAACAAGCATATATTACGATTACTCAAGAGTAACTCTACTGGCTTCCAAGCCCGATAGAGGATCAAATCACAAACTATTTGAGAGATGAACAATATGCAAACTAGTTTATGATGGATATGACTGTGAGTGTGTGTGAGGTGTGATCTCAGATAATCAGATATGAAAGTATTTAAGGAAATCACATGAGCAAATGGAAGACAATAACAATTTCAAACATAATTATTTTTATATTGGTTCGACTACTTATCTACTCCAGTCCCGGTAACCGCACTTAATCCTTGAGTGTACCAGATTTTACTAAGGAGGTTTCACACGGTTCACCCCAAACCAAGGTTTTAAATCAGGTTCACCTTTAATCTTTACAACCTACACCTAGGCTAACTGTTTATGCTCTCATAAGCAAGGGCCAACACAAAGCACCCACTTTTAGGCACACTGGCCAAGGATCTTCCACAAGACCCTAACTGTTTATGCTCTCATGAGCAAGGGTCAACACAACACACCCACTTTTAGGCATACTGACTAAGGATCTTCCACAAGACCCTAACTGTTTATACTCTCCACAGAGCAAGGGTCAACACAATGCACCCACTACGTACACTCACTACAAGAAAAGCCACTTTTACCGACGAAAATTTTCGTTGCTAAAAGTCTTTTTTTCGTAGGAAAAAAGTTTTATCGACGAAAATTTTCGTCAGTAAATTCGTCACTAAATGACCGAGGGGAAAAACTTTTACCAATGAAAAAAAAAATTTCGTCGGCAAAGTAAGACTTTTGCCAATGAATTTTTTCGTCGGTAAAAACTTTTACCAACGCCTTTTTTCGTAGGTAAAAATATTGACAAAACTTTTTACCTACGAATATTTTCATAGTAAAAAAGTTATACCTACGAATATTTTCGTAGGTAAAAATATTTACAAAACTTTTACCTACGAATAATTTTGTAGGTAAAAATATGTACAAAACTTTTACCTGCGAATATTTTCGTAGGTAAAAATATTTACAAAACTTATACCTACGAATATTTTCATAGCTAAAAATATTCACAAAACTTTTACCTACAAATTTTTTGGTATGTAAAAAATATTACAAAACTTTAACTACGAATATTTTCGTAACTAGAAATATTTACAAAACTTTTACCTACGAATTTTTTTGTAGGTAAAACTATTTACAAAATGTTTACCTACAGATATTTTTGTAGTTATAAATATTCACAAAACTTTTACCTACGAATTTTGTCATTGGTAAAACTTTACACTACGAATAATTTCATAGCGCAAAATATTTACAAAAATTTCACCTACGAATTGTTTCGTTGGTAAAACTATTTACAAAACATTTACCTACGAATATTTATGTAGCAAAAAATATTTACAAAACCTTTACCTGCGAATATTTTCGTAGCTAAAAATATTTATAAATATACCTATGAATATTTCCATAGCTAAAAATATTTACAAAACTTTTACCTATAAATATTTTCGTAGGTAAAAGTCTCTTTTTTTTCACAATTTTCTAGCACAAAATTCCTAATATACACGTGTTACAATATATTTCATCATGATATACACCTGTTATATAATATATTTCATCATATTCACATTCACATCCATCTAAACCCAAACTACGTAAATCCATCCAAACATAAACTACATTCATCCAAACATAAACTACATCAATCCAAACACAAACTACATCCATCCAAACCTATAATGTAACCTTAACCTTAACCTAAACGTATATCCGGTGATCGTGACCGCATATAAGTGTAGCCTACACTAGATTCTTGAACACAATTTTCTTTGTTGTCAAAGAAATCTACAAGTGCCACAAAAATCCAAAAAATGGCCTGACGTCCATAATGGAATCACCGAATCAGCCTAACACAAGAGAAAACTTTTTTTTTTAAGGTGCCAGAGCAATTCAAAATTTTATAATTAACTTTGGGATTTGGGTGCATACCATAACAACAACAAATCTATCAATCGTAGGTTTCGGTCCGATGTGCGCTCCTGTTCAAAACAATGAAAATGGTAAGCATATGCATATAAATGAACATATATCGCGAAATAGAAGTAAACAATTTAATCTACTTGGATAACTGCAGTTTAGCAACTGTTTAATGAATGTTGTTTTACCAGTGGAGTACTGGCCCAAGAGCATATCCATTGGCCTAACATTGAAATCACTGCTTGTCTGCAAAAAGGAACCAACCCCAAAAGCAATTGATTATAGTTGTCAGAAACTTTTGCATGTACTATCTAGCAAGAACAACATCTGCAACTTCTCCCACATAATCTCGAGTGCAGTTTCTAGGGAAAGAAGATGATTTAACTACATTAAAACATAAACTGATCAAATTGATATAAGGTCCACATGTTTGCTATTGCTCACCAATAAAGGAGAAACAAAATCATTAAATCGATAAGTAACTTCCAGGGGCTTTAGCTTTTCAATGTATAGCTTCTTCAAGCCATCAATTATTGATGTGACAAAGCCAAGGGGTACTTGAACATGCAAAGAAATGTTAAAAGTAATATTACCTTAGAAATAGGTGCTCTTTATGATAAACTCAATAACTATAGCAGAATAAAGGGTGCTGCATATCATGCATCAAACAATAAAAGAGTCAAGGTAGTGGCTAGAAAATATAGATATCATTCTAATCCATCTCCACTCTTAAGATTACAGTAAAAATAGAAACATTTAGATATCCAAATATCAGAATTGCACCAAAATTGCATGTATACGATAACTCCAATACAAACCCGCCAACAATAAAAGGCCAAAAAATGTAGAGCTGAGTCCATTTGGGGTTATGTAAAAACTCCTTCCTAATAAAATGAAAATATGCAAATAGGATAACGGTGAACCACAAAGATCACCTTTTTTGAAGACTTTGATGTGAACCATTGGAATGATGGTGATTGGTACTGAGTTACTACATCATCACCAACAAGCTAATTAAAAAACCATAAAACCCACAAATTTCAACAACTGTCTTTCTATAATCGTTAAAATGAGAGAAATTTCTTTACGATCTAGATCAGGATCGCTTTTCTTAGGTGAAGGCTTACTTTTTTGGAAAATAATCAATCTATAAACAAGTTAGAATATTTATACAAAACTTACAAAGAACCTTGCATATAACTTAGTAAAAAAAAATCACATACGTACAGCTATTAATATATCCAAACCTTCTAATAATGGAGGTCCCAAATTCTCCAGTTCTGCAGAGATAGGAAAGTTAGGTATCAAACCAGGTTTATGCTTATCAATGAATAAAGAACCATATGCAATAGTCCATTCTACTTTACCATAATTGACTTGAACAAACTTTCTCAGTAGGTGCTACGAAACAATGAAGTTTAACATATGCTTTACCATTTACTTGCAGTAGCAAGAACATCCGGAGTAATTTCTTTTCCTGCTTGAAAGGTTTAGGTTAAGGTTAAGGTTAGGTTATAGGTTATATGTTTAGGTTATAGGTTAAGGTTAAGGTCATAGGTTTTGGTTTAGGTTTAGGTTAAGGTTATAGGTTTAGATTTAGGTTTAGGTTATAGGTTTAGGTTAAGGTTTAGGTTAAGGTTATAAGTTATAGCTTCAGGGAATTGAGAATAGGTTAAGGTTTAGGTTTAAGAAATCGGGTTTGGGTTTGGGATTGGGTTTAGGTTTGGGTTTTCAAGTTTAGGAGTTGAGATGAGAATTAGGTTTAGGTTTTTGAGAATACATTTAGGTTATAAGTTTAGGTTTAGGTTTTAGGTTTAGGTTTAGGTTTTAGGTTTTAGGTTTAGGTTATAAGTGCAGGTTATAGGATTAGGTTATAGGTTAAGGTTTAGGGAATTGAGTTTAGGTTATAGTTTATAGGTTTAGGTTATATGTTATACATTATAGGTTAAGGTTTAGGTTATAGGTTAAGGTTTATGTTTAGGTTATAGGTTTTGGGATTTCAGAATAGGCTTAGGTTATAAGTATAGGTTTAGGTTAATGTTATAGGTTATAAGTTTATGTTAATGTTGTAAGCTATGGGTTTAGGTTTAGGGATTTAAGAATACATTTAGGTTTTAGGTTTAAGGTTAGGTTTTACGTTTAGGTTAAGGTTACAGGTTTAGTTTTAAGTTTAGGTTTAGGTTATAAGTGTAGGCTATAGGTTTAGGTTTAGGTTATGTTATAGGTTAAGGTTTAGGGAATTGAGTTTAGGTTATACGTTAAGGTTATAAGTGTAGGTTTAGGGTTAGGTTTTAGGTTTAGGTTATAAGTTATAGCATTTGGTTAGAGGTTTAGGTTATAGGTTTTAGGATTTGAGAATAGGTTTAGGTTATAAGTATAGGTTTAGGTTTAGGTTTTATGTTTAGGTTAAGGTTATAGGTTTAAGTTATATGTTTAGGTTTAGGTTATAAGTGTAGGTTATAGGTGTAGGTTTAGGTTAGGTTATAGGTTAAGGTTTAGGGAATTGAGTTTAGGTTTTCGGTTTAAGTTATAAGTTAAGGTTATCGGTTAAGGTTTAGGTTTAGGTTAAGGTTTAGGTTTAAGTTTAGGTTATAGGTTTTGGGATTTGAGAATAGGTTTAGGTGAAGATTACAAGTTTAGGTTTAGGAAACCAGGTTCAGGTTCGGGATCGGGTTTAGGTTTGGGTTTTCAAGTTTAGGTTTAGGTCTAGGTTAGGGAGTTGAGATTAAGATTAGGTGTAGGTTAAGGTTTAGGGAATTGAGAATATGTTTAGGTTAAGGTTATAAGTTTAGGTTTAGGAAATCGGGTTTGGGTTCGGGTTCGGGTTTCGGTTTGGGTTTTCTAGTTTAGGTTTAGGTTAAGGAGTTAAGATTAGGATTAGGTGTAAGTTTAGGTTAGGGAGTTGAGGTTAGGAATAAGTGCAGGTTAAGGTTTAGGGAATTGAGAATAGGTTTAGGTTAAGGTTATAAGTTTAAGTTTAGGAAATCAGGTTTGGGTTCAAGTTTAGGTTTGGGTTTTCAAGTTTAGGTTTAGGTTTAGGTTAGCGAGTTGAGATTAGGATTAGGTGTAGGTTTAGGTTTTAGGATTTGAGAATATGTTAAGGTTTAGATTTAGGAAATCGGGTTCGAGTTCAAGATCGGGTTTACGTTTGGGTTTTAGGTTTAGGTTTAGGTTATAGGTTATAAGTGTAGGTTTATGTTTAGGTTTTAGGTTTAGGTTATAGGTTATAACATTCGGTTAGAGGTTTAGGTTTAGGTTTAGGTTATAGGTTTTGGGATTTGAAAATAGGTTTATGTTATAAGTATAAGTTTAGGTTATAAGTATAGGTTTAGGTTTTATGTTTAGGTTAAGGTTATAGGTTTAAGTTATATGTTTAGGTTTAGGTTATAACTGTAGATTATAGGTTTAGGTTTAGTTTAGGTTATAGGTTAAGGTTTAGGGAATTGAGTTTAGGTTTTACGTTTAGGTTATAGGTTAAGGTTTAGGTTTAAGTTTAGGTTATAGGTTTTGGGATTTGAGAATAAGTTTAGGTGAAGGTTATAAGTTTAGGTTTAGGAAATCGGGTTTAGGTTTGGGTTTTCAAGTTTAGGTTTAGGTTTAGGTTAGGGAGTTGAGATTAGGATTAGGTGTAGGTTAAGGTTTAGGGAATTGAGAATATGTTTAGGTTAAGGTTATAAGTTTCGGTTTAGGAAATCGGGTTCGGGTTTGGGTTTGGGTTTTCAAGGTTTAAGATAAGGAGTTGAGATTAGGATTAGGTGTAGGTTTAGGTTTAGGGATTTGAGAATACATTTAGCTTTAAGGTTTAGGTTTAGGTTTAGGGATTTGAGAATACATTTAGGTTTAAGGTTTAGGTTTAGGTTATAGGTTATAGGTTATATGTTATAGGTTTAGGTTTTAAGTTGAGGTTAAGGTTAGGTTATAGGTTATAAGTTTAGGTTATAGGTTATAAGTTATAGGTTTTGGTTTAGGTTAAGGTTATAGGTTTAGGTTTAGGTTAATGTTGTAGGTTATAAGTTTTATAAGTTTATGTTAATGTTGTAGGTTATAGGTTTAGGTTTAGGTTTAGGTTTAGGGATTTGAGAATACATTTACGTTTTAGGATTAGGTTTAGGTTTTATGTTTAGGTTAAGGTTATAGGTTTAGGTTTAGGTTTAGGTTTATGTTACAAGTGTAGGTAATAGGTTTAGGTTTAGGTTAGGTTATAGGTTAAGCCTTAGGGAATTGAGTTTAGGTTATAGGTTAAGGTTTAGGCTATAGGTTAAGGTTTAGGTTTAAGTTATAGGTTTAGGTTTAGTTTATAGGCTTAGGTTTAGGTCATAGGTTTAGGTTTAGGTTATAGGTTTAGGTCTAGGTTATAGGTTTAGGTTTAGGTTTAGGGAATCAGGTTCGGTTTCAGGTTCAGATCGGGTTTAGGTATTCTCTAGTATTATCTACTATTGAACCTAGTATTATCTACTACATACTACTAACATACAACCAATATTCGGTAAGCTACAAGAATTTCATGTCCCCCTAAATTCGGTATCCTCCATTGATAACATATATATATATATATTATGTTCTTTATTTTCATTTACATTTGCAAATACATTCATCATCCATCTAAGAAAATTGAAAGAAGTATTGTCACTCTATGACTAACAGTTGAAAAGGAAAATCATGCATCTTATCTTACCGCTGCAATTGACGACATGTTGGATTGGCCTGGGCAACCATGTGATACATCCATCCCAAGGATGATTATGGGAACTCCAGAAATCGGAGGAATGGAAAGTGAGCGTTCAACTGCAAGTAAGGAACCAAGCTGTTGAAAAGAAAGCAAAGGATGTTGTCAGCTAGACAAAGAGATCACACCTGAAAGTCCATAGGGAAGGGACATAATGTTTCAGTGACAGTTCACCTTGGCCTTTATCTTCAAAAGAACATTTGTCAGGCATTGGTCATTGACTCTTTGAGGAGCAATGCATTGAGTGACAATACCAAATTCTAGCAGGTTCTTTTTCTTCCATGAACCTTCAAAAATGGCATAAACTCATACATTAAATGTAAAGTTTAGGTTATAGGTTTAGGTTTAGGTTAGGTTATAGGTTAAGGTTTAGGGAATTGAGTTTAGGTTATATGTTATAGATTTAGGTTTAGGTTATCGGTTTTGGGATTTGAGAATAGGTTTAGGTCATAAGTATAGGTTTAGGTTAATGTTGTAGGTTATAGGTTTAGGTTTAGGTTTCAGTTCACTACCAGAAAACAGGGCAAAGGCTACGGATAAAAACCATAGCTAAAAGTCTATCACTACGGTTAATATCCGTAGCACGACCGTAGCCATAGGTCCAAAAGCTATAGCTACGGATAAAATCCGTAGCCATAGAGATAATGGATATGGATTAAATTCATAGTCATTGCTTCTGTAGCACTAAAGTATTTACAGCTACAGATTATATCTGTAGCTAAAAGTTGAGCAAGAACCGTAGCAATAGGCTTAAATTAGCAACAGCTACAATTTTCAAATAGAAGGCTACGGTTAATAATTGTAGCTAATTAAGCTATATGTACGAGTTAAATCCGTAGTAATATTATCCGTAGTTTAAAATTATATACAGCTACGAAGTTTATCTGTAGCTACAAGTAGAATGAGAACCATAGCAAATTGCTATATTTAGCAAGAGCTACAGGTTTCAACAAAGGGCTATGGTTAATAGCCGTAGCTAATGCCTATTGTTAATAAAAAAATTTAATTAGTAATGGCAGCTCTTACCATTGTGTGCACCCTAATAACTCTTACAAGCTAATATAGATAAATACTTCATGGCTAAATCATTCATTCCTTCAATCAAACAAAATCATTCATTCATTCAATCAAACACAATCATTCATTTCCATTCACAAAAGTACAATGCAACATAATAGTTCTATGTCTATTTAAAGTTCTCATTAACAGCAAGATCCAATGCCTTCTCGCAGCCAAATAGCTTCTCAACAATCGCAAGCGAAAACTCCATGGATGTGCATCTACTGGTTATCAATTTGCAATCAACTAACACCCTATTCTCAACTTAGCTTTGATTCGAAAGCTTATTGCACATGGATGATCATATACCTGTTTAATCTGAAGGAGAATCAATGTTATACGGTGTCAATCATTCTTTTAGCTCAAACACCTCATCATCTTCCTCTTCACTATCAACGGCAGTTGGCATTTTCTGTTGAAAGACCTAAACCAAAAAGGCAATGAGAAGTCCACAAAAATAGCGAAATACTTGGGAAATAAGAAGTTTCAGGATTTGCAAGCACACCTTTTTAGCAGAAGCCTTCTTCAGTGCTCCCCTGCCTTTGGGTTTTGTCTCCTCGGAAACATGTCCCACGGAGAGATGAATGAAATCTTCAAGATGGGAAAAGAAATGGTAACTGACAATCCACCCATTTCGGGTTTCAATTTCTGTGCTGCCGATTGGCATGTACGTTCAAACACGCCAATTGGGTTTCAATTTCTGTGCTGTCGAATGGTGTGTACTTCCAAACACTGGCTTACTAATAAAGATGATTTTTTATTCATCAAAAAAGAATGATGCCTACCAGTTTCAGCTGTAGTACTAACTGATGCTACATATTCAACAACAGTATTTGCTTCATTGGCTTTCTTGGTGTTGTTCTTTCTTGGGTTCTTTCCAACTTGTCTAGAAGCCTTAGTGAGAGGCTTGCCTGCCCTGCCCTCCATCTGTCCTGTCACCTCCTCCACCTCAGCTTCTTCCTTCTCATGCTCCTGCATCGATTGAAAATCAGACAAGAAAGACCAAAAAAAAAAAGGGAAAAAATGGAAAGTCATGTGCTCAAAATTGGGATGAGACGACATCCATAAAAATCAGCCACATCTATTTTATTACTAACGTAAACAGACATTTAGCATACAATTGTTAATTGAATGAAGCAAATGGGATCCCTGAAGCCAACAAAATATTAATCAGCCCAGTCTTAAGGCACTCAGTTAATAAGATGGATTTTAATAAAAACAAATACTGTTGCTGTTGAAAGGCAACACATAATTTCAGATGATCCCAATGAATTTAATTTTCATTTCAAGAAACAAGGATTGAATTGTAATGAAGTAGGATACACTGTTCATATCCACTAGACAAGGGAACAAATTCCTGACCTTGAGAAGTTGAGGCAAGAGAAGCAGGCACTCTTTCAGACATTTTTTAAGGAAAAAATTGTGGTGTTGGATAACCTGCCATGCATCACCCATGAGTAAAGTCTGTTCTTTTAGGGTGTGTTTGGATGTTCCACTTCCAGCAGCAGATGGGATGTACTCTACGCAAATATGTATTGAGATATTCCTGTCTCACTCTATCGGTTCAGCCCAGAAATTTAGGAAGAAGGAATCCAGCTTATAGTTTCTGTTTTCTACATCAATGCCAACTCAAAGTGGGGAGCTTCAGCCGAAAGCTCCATACCAACCATTACTGGGAGTCACATCCAAAAAAGCCCCTACATATAGTAAATAAAGTACATTTAAGAAGAGGAAAGTAGGAGAATGATGAGAAGACCTCATCTATGCTCTTTGCAGAAGTCTATTGTGCATCACATGCCAATTGGGTTCAAGAACCTACGAATGGCGTACAAGGAATTATTGCAATGAACAAAAGAACTTTAGTTCTAAAAAATGATAATAAAATGATATGCCATTGAAAATAAGACAGAGCTTACCTCGAATGTCAAATAATGTAAAAGGCTATTAATAAATTTAAGCATGCTGCGGCAAAGCACTGAAGAGCGGGAGATGGCTATTCCCAATTTATTAAAAGCACGAACCCCTTGTAAATATATTAGTAATTTAGAAAGCAATCAAAACCCACCCAAGAGAAATTAGTACTTGCAGAGTGCAAATGACCCTCTGTGAGTGACAAACAGAAGTGCCAGCACATGCAAGAGTAGCATATGCACAAGATCCGACAATTCATCAAGGGGGGCCTTTTATTTTTTCTTTTCTTTTCTTTCTTTCTTTCTTTTTCTTTTTTTTTCTTTTGTTTTGTTTTTTCAGAAGCAAAAAAAACTTATTAAAAGAACCAACAGACAAAAGAATACAATAGCTAGCGATAGCCAGTAAAAAACACTAGCCAAAACTCAGAACATCCACTCCCTGATACATATAAAAACCTTCCTAAGGACTTTCAAGAGGGGGCTGTTGCAATTACGAAAGCAATGGTTATTTCTCTCTTCCCAAAGAGACCAAAGACCAGCTAGTAAAGCCATTTGCCACCTAGAATTTCCTTCCTTCCTAGGACCACCTTTGTGCCAAGTGGATACAAGAACATCCCAGGAAACTTTGAAAGAGTCAAGACTAACGGCCCACACTCTCCAAGTGAAAGGGCAATGGATGAATTGGTGGTCTACCAATTCCGCATCTTCCATATACATCAAGTAGATATTTAGGATAATCATAGCCCTCTTGCACAAATTGTTGGTAGTGAGCACCCTTTTCCTACCAACAAGCCAGGTGAAGCCGCAACCTATGGGGGGAAGGGGGAACCAGAATGCTTGATGATGATTATCACCTAGTCTAAAAACTAAGCAGGCTAAATTATAGGTTAAAAATATACAAATTGTCCACATTCAGCATAAATGTGTGGCCCACCTGATACGTGGACCACAAACAATTTTGGGCTAAAGCACATTCACCATGGGGGGCAACTGGAACGCTTGATGGTGATTTTACCCTAGTCCAAAAGCTAAGCAGGCTAACTTGCAGGATAAACACATGCAAATTATCGACATTCAGCATAAATGTGTGGCCCACTTGATAAGTGGAGCAAAAAGATTTTTGGGCTAAGCACATTCGCCATAGGGCCTACCTAATGATACTTTGTCAAGGCTTTTGTGGAGATCACAAGGGACAATGGCCATTGCACCTGTTCTTATACCAAAATTTAATTACTAGAGAATATCCCCAGAGGATACTATGATTCAAAATGATAAAGGAATGCAAGAACATGACATACCTTGTAACTTAGAGAGAACGTTTCTAGGCCAGTGACACTTACTGGCTCTGTCTGATCATTACCATTAGAAATAGGCTTCTGAACTTCAGGAGTAGAAAGTAAATTTTTCATCCCATATTCCAGATCACTGAGAGTCCCCAATCTATTAAGTAAAGAAGATCTTTCCTGTGTGTGTAATGGGAGGAAAGAAATATTAGGTTTGAGAAATCATATTAGGTTTGAGAAATCATACTTACAAATCATCTGCGAGCACCAATCACTAGTGCTCCACAAGTAACAATCTGGTATCCATTTGTGCTAACCAGGCCCATTCATCTTAGTATTGTCCACATGATGAACATGTCCTAGCCCAGAAGACATGCCAAACCATTCATAAGGTGGAAAAACATGTATAGTGAATGTGAATATTTGGTTATACCATTTTAACTTTCTGTCTCTTTGTACAAGGGTGGCCTACATGATGAGTGGGCCACCCAAACTTTTCAGCTATGACTCATACAAAGTGGGGTTACTTAATTGATGAACCAAATGTCAAACACAAGCCACAATGGCTTGCATCGATCTTTCAATCAACATTTGCAGCATGTGTCTGCAGGTAACACTCATTCAATTCCCACCAACTCTATATTAATGCACGCTGATAAAAGGAGTCACTTACCACATAACATGTCAGTTCCTCGTTACAAGGATTCTGTCAGCACATGGGTCCGCAAAGCAAGGTCCGTGCGATCAGACGCTTACATAACATTATACATTAAAATGGATCTAAAGTTGCTCCCCAGCTCTTAAAGAATCTTTAAAAAGAGAGAATAGAATAGGAAGACATCAAGCCACTATTAGCAAAGGTGAAATTGAACCTAAGCTGCAGTTTCTCTATAGATATATCATTAGGCTTTTTAACAAGCTCATCTCGAGCTATATCCATAAAAAAATTAGATAGAATTTTCAAAAAACAAAGTGCCAATAGGGGTAGGATCTTAAATCGCTGAACTGAAATCACTCTTCTAAAGCTCAATCGCTGAGCTGAAATCTAAAACTTTTAGTGATCTTAACACATCTCTAAAATGCAGTTACAGTTCAACAGAGAGATAAATTCCAGACAAAGGGGTTACAATCAGCAGATGATGATAATTACAAGGAAATCTTACCGTTATTGTCCTAGTGCAGGTTTTGTCCACTTTCGGGTCCTGTATAAATGCAAGCTTATTACCTCTTGAGCTCTCTGGAATGCACTCTGTCTCATACTGGTCAATGATTTCAACAACCTGAGAGTTACGCTTCCACCCAGCCCTTGCTTGATCTCAAGGAAAAGTGGTTATCACCAATTAAAAATTATCTAGTTGTAGTAAACTCAAAAGCTATAACAGATTCAGAAAATGGAAGAAAAGTCCACCTAGAGCATAAATTCCAAAGTGTCAAGTGTGTACAACATCCCACTCGTCCAAAAGGTTTAGCCCCCACCACGAAGAATGCTTAACATAAAAATCAGACTCGTCTACATGTGGCCTACACCAAATAAAACAATTGGCAGATAACAACCAATTTGATAATCCTAACAAGATTCATGTGTTGAAGTTTTACAATCACCAAAACGTCATTTTTGAATTCTTCATTCCCTTGCCCAAAATTCTTGGAAAGTCTTTTCCCTGCTATTTCCTAACCATTCATCAGCGTACCCTGAAAGTAACCATCCAACAATTTTGGGTTTTAATTACAATCAAGAAGCACATAAATCCATCCATTCTTAAAATGATCATGTAATAGCAAATTTGGCAGTGAAAGTGGCAAAATAAAAAATAAAAATATCTAATTTAAAATGCTTGCTAGTGTACAAAAAAATCTAACATCATAGAAGGGCAATGTGTACAAAATTAGACTAAATAACAAGTATTATGTTGAAGTTTGAAAATGACCTTTGCTCACCAGATGTTTGATCAACTCTGTTAGAAGCTTCTGACATTTCGGATGATAAACAAACCGTACTTTAATGGTTTTGCTAGCCATGTTTCTTAAAACACACTCCAAGTATGAAGCTCCTCCGGAGTGAAGTCATCCAAGTGCATTTAAAAATGGGGGCAGAATTATCAATTTTGTAATCCAAACCCAATGCCATAAAGTTCTTATGGAGCCTTACATTTTCATCAAAATAAGACCAAGTTAATAAAACAAAAGGGAGAAACTAGAATGAAATAAGAGCTTCTTAAAGGGTTTCATCTTAAGAATTTTGAAACAGGCCTATTATGAAAAGAGAGATTACATTTCTCCATTTCAAATGGATGGAATTCCTAAAAGGCCCATTTACGAAAAGAACAGTTATCTATGGATGTTACCATATTTTCTTGGCATAGCTTTTGCAAGTTTCTTTGTTTTGTTCAAGTTTCCTGGACTAGGCTTTGGAGATATCCATGTTGTCATCCATGTTGTCACTGCAACTTACATCAAGGAATTGGAGAATATTGTTGGAAATTCTAAATATGTTAGTTTCTTTCTGACCAAAGGGTGGCGATCATTGGCAGATGAGATAACAAACAATGATTTTGATGGGGACATGTACTAGGTGTCGAGAAATCCAGAGCTGTTGGGTCATTTCAAAGCAAGCAAAACATGGGAACCAGTTTCTTCCAAGAGTAAAGTGCAGTAGCGCAAGCCATCAGAATTTTCTGCTGAGGAATTGGAACATGAGCTTTTTCAACAATTCCTAGTGAATAGGTTTGAGTCAACTTATGCTATGGCCATAGCTGCAGATAGCTGGCAGTCTTTTATGGATCGACTGTTAACGTTAGGAGACGAATATGCTCAGGAAAGGATTGCTTGAAAGAAAAGATGATTAAGCTTATTAATATGTATTATGATGCATTAGACACTTTGAAAACTGGATTGAAGGTAAAAGTTCCCAAGGATTTGATAGCAGAAAAGTTCCCCCCTTACATGGGGAGTAATTCTTACCATTCAAATTCCATCTTAGGAATGATTTATGATAAGGTGGATGCACCTAAAGAAGAATGTCAGCCTTCGGAAGAAATATGGAAACTTCCTTGCTTCAGTGGAAAAATTCTTGATTCTTGCTGGACGCAATGGGAGAAACATTATAGAGAGTACTAAACTGGGATGACCTGTGCATTGTTTATGGTTGGTGAATCAAAAGACTCTACTACAAAAGAAATTATACAGAAATATAAGCAGATATTATATGGAGCTACAGAGTTCAAAGAGAGCAGAAAGAACAGAGGAGAGATCTTTAATGAGGATCTTGCTATATATCAACTCAGTTATGATTGTGCGAAGGAAACCTCAAAGGTTAGAAGATGCAGATTTGCATGGAAGGTTGCAGGCCATGCTCTGTGTCAGCTGCACGCCATAAAACAGAATGAAAGTTCAATTCTCTGTCTTTCGTCTGTACTACCTGAGGTCGTGGGCTAACCAAACACAAATTGTTTGTCAACTAGTAAAATGGTGAGATTACTAGATGGAAATTATGTAAATAGGTCAATATAAGGTAGTGTTTTTATTATTATACCTTGAATAATTTGTAGAAGCATTACTTTGTAGCTGCCCTAATTTGTGAATGAGATGTAAACAGGCCTGACATGAAATGGTCTCATTTGAGAATTCAGGAGGAAAAAAAAAAGTTTCCTTATTTTGTTGTTTTAAGGAATATATATTCTCCTTTAAGCCCTAACAATAACAACACAAGCCCCATGAAAATTCTAGAAAGAAAATAGAAATCAAAGAAATGATGCTCATAATAGAGCTCCAAACTTTTCACCCACATCTATCAATGCATATATAGGATAAAGGTCTACAACTTTATTGCTATCAACACTGCTATGCATCTAGGCGGCATTATTTTTCTACAAAAAAGGAAATCAATGAAAAACATACATACCCAAGAGCATGGCATCCACCATTAAAAATAGTATGAGAAAGTAGACCCATTAGCTTAATTTTTCTCTCAACCAGGAAAAATTGGCATATACATAAGAGGATGAAGCCAAACAATAAAAAATACCAATTTAAAATGCTACTAGCAAAGCAGAATGTAAAATGTACCAATCGCTTTCATAGAGAATGACAGCATCTGCAGTGGCAAGGTTGATATCCAGAGCCTACGAATCAGCCTGATCAAAATCTTAAATGGGCCGTAAGACAGTGCGTTGAGATGAACGTCCACCGATGATTAGGTGGGGGGACCCACTGTGTTGTTTATATAAAAATCCACCAAACTTGTGAAATTCAAAGTGTTGAAGATTCAAGTATATAATTTTGCATGTTTAGTTATGCAAAGTAGCTTGAACCATTCACTTTGCTGTGATCGTGAGGTCGAGTGCATAATACCTTTTCCCTATATAATATATATATATATATATATGTTTTCACAAACAGATACGTACATAAATATATCATATTTTTATAGTAGAACTATGATTTAGATCAAACAAATTGCGATCCATAGAAATTGTTAACTTTAAACCAAAACTAACAACCATTCAACTACTTGAAAACAAATCACTTGACACGTGAAGATTTTTCTTGGATACATGACTTATCAATTGACTCGGAACCTGCAAGATCTACCAAAACTAGCTTGCTTTTCCTAACAATGGGTGGCCTGAGAGGTGTGATCAAGTGTGAGCCATTTCCATTCTCAGTTGAAAGAGATACTTCTAGTTCCCCTCCCTTGACAGACCTCCTAACATGTACCTACATTAATATCCAGATTGACTAGATAGTTCAAACATCTGATTAGTGGACTTTGTCCATGAATGTGAACCGCACTCTATTTTCTTTTTAGCCATCCATTTTTAGGCAATTGAAACGTACAATGAGAACATTCATTCAGTGTTATTTTTGGTTACTTCCCATCCATACGGACCAGCAGTCTGCCCAGCTTGGATCAAGGCACATGCATGCTTGCCATGTGTATGGTTGGCATATGCCTAAGTGCAGCGTATGCTATGCTCTGTCAGAGTATGTCAAAAAACTAGTTGGCTGAATCTAAACTCACCCAAACCGACACACTTTCTTCCACCTCTGAATGGCCGATCATGTGTGCAATCCAAACCTTCTAAATCATGTCCACCCTAAAATCCCCAAACCTAAACCCGAACTTGAACTCGAACCCAATTTCCTTAACCTAAAACTCAACCTATTCTCAATTCTCTAAACCTTAACCTATAACCTAACCTAAACCTAAACCTATAACCTACACTTATAACCTAAACCTAAACCTATAAACTTAACCTAAACGTAAAACCACTACAAAAAAAATGATCAAAGGCTACGGACTATATAGGTTTTTAGCTATGGATATAGACCATAGCTATATTGCTATGGTTTAAAACCGTAGCTAAAAATGCCCAAACCGTAGCTAAAAACTAATCCCTCTACACATTCGGATAACCTGGGATAGCCCCATAAGGGACTCTATGAGGCCCATTAAAATGTGTGTGCTCCATCTAATACATTTATCTATTTTGAAAGAGAATGTTAGGGCAAGAGCCCAAAAAAAGAAGTAGATCGAATGCTCAAGTGGACCACACGACAGGAAATAGCGGAGATTAATACCCACCATTGATTTATGGTGTGGTTCAATTAGACCATCGATTTGCCTAGCTTTTGGCGTCATTCCCTATAAAAAAAATTACAAAATTAATGGATGGAGTGGATATATCAAATGCATCACGATGGACCCCACAAACCCCTTGATAAGACCGTTTGTCCAGAACCCGTCAAACATGCGTACGTGGAGGGGCTACAAAGGATAGTGTAATAGCTATGGTCTAGAGGGGTTTTAGCTACGGTTTAAAACCGTAGCAAGACCGTAGCAGGTAAAAATGTAAAAAATGCGCTGCCTTTTTCTTTTTCCCCTCTCACAAAACGATTCATTTCCCTCCACTCCTTGGAAAACCCCATTCCCAGGCTCGAAAGTTTCTCTATCCTCGCTTTTGTTTGGTTTTGTGGCTACCATCGTCCATCCATTTTCCTCTCAAATGCTGGATCTAGTGCGGTGTCTGCACTGAGAAGTTAAGCGTCTCTCTCTCTCTCTATCTATCTATCTATCTATCTATCTATTTGTATCCCTGTAGCAGATCTCAAAAAGTAATTTTCACTCTCGTTTGTTATTTTAACTTTTTTGGCCCTAATTTCTTCGATCTCTGTTTGTGATGATTTGTGGAGAGGATTTCATTTTGTTTTGGGAAATCTAACATGAGTTTATTTTCTAACGATTTTGGTTCTTGCTTGGGAGTTCTAAGGCTATTTATTGGACGTTCTTTTCAAATCAGTAGATTTGGGTATGTTGTTTATATTTTTTTCTTAGGTTTCACATTTTCTACTTTTAGAGGAGGTTTCTATGGATATTTCACATTTCTAGTGGTGGTTTCTATGGAGTATTAGGCTTCTCCCTTCTTTTTTTTTTTCTTTTTCTTTTTTTTGCTAAGAAACTAGATCAGGCAAATAACATGAGTCTTCAAAAAACTCAAAGAAGGCTTGCAAATCCATTCGTAGGTTTTCCTCAGTAGGCTCGACTCAATTCCATTCGTGCAGACCAGGCTGTTGAATTTCTATGCGAAATCTGAAGAGATTGGGTATGAACATGGGGTGTTTGATGAAAATCCTGAGGTCGAGCTGTGTGGGCCCCACCGTGATACATGTCGACCATCAACACCGTGCATTTGATGGGTCCCCTTTAAATTATGGGATATCCCAAAAATCAGCCGTATACAGAACTCAGGTGGGCCATACCATCTAAAATCATGTGAAGACATGCCAAAAACATATAAAAGCACTTGGTGGGGCCCACCTGAAATTTGCATGCATCTGAAACTTGGTCTGAACCTCATCCAAGTGGGACACACATAATGGATGGGCTAGATTTACAAACCACATCTCGGTGGGCCCAAAAAATGATTATGAATGTTTTAATGGTGCACGGCCCCTCTCAACTTCTGTATGTGGTGTGGCCCACACAAGCCATGAATTGACTTGATTTTTGAGACCTAGGCCCATGATGGAATGGTGCATCTGACTGATGGGGTAGATGTTCGAAATGCATCACGGTGGGGCCCACACAACTCGATCTCATGGGACATTCCTATCAGCTCGAGCGCATAGTACCTTTTCCCATATATATATATATATATATATATATATCTTTGATAGAAAGAAATACATTAATAATATGCTGAGGGTTTCTCATAGATCTGTATCCTAGCTATGACACATTAATGGGGTGGTGATTTTTATGAACTGGCACAATTATTTATTTATTTTGAAAGATGATGAGATTTATTTTAAAAATAAGGCCAAGGAGGTCAGCAATACACAATAATGTATGGCAACTATACACAATGAAGTAAAAGAAGAAAAACACAATGTAGGACCTATAAACGAGGCCTCAAACCTTTACAAGAAGAAACAGAAATTATAGATCATTCCGAGATGAACAAGTAAGAAGAAACGTTTACACTCTAATATACTAGTTCTCCTTTTCGGCTTCTTAAATCTCCATTTGCAAAATACTTTTATAGGCTTATAGGCTCAGCTCAACTGATTCAAAAAATGACCAACAGTCCATGTCCATTCCACTAAATGCGTGAACAGGTTAGATTTGCTTCACCATGCAAGAAATTGCCAATTCAAATAGGCAGCATTTTCCCATTTTCAATGTTAAATATCATGCTTTTAGAGATGGATGGTTCAATGTCGACAAATTCTCTTGCGAAAAGTTCAATTGGTTACTCCATTGTTCTTGTCAGTGAAGGGGGAACATTCTTACAATAATGATTCAGGCAAAAAAGAAGGTTGAGATTGTGGTTTTTCTTATATTTGATAAATTCGGTATATATGCTTTTCATAATCTTGGTTCTTGTATTATAACTATTTATCATACTTCTTTTATGGTTTACATGACAACTGTATTTAAATGTGAAGTGTTTGGCTTCAATCCACAATCTTTTCTCCCAATACATATCATATCTAACAGAGAACTTATATATATATATATATATATATATATATATATATATATATATATATATATATATATATATATATATGGACATTATTACATTCTAATTCCATCCCGATACCTCCCAAGGAAAATAAAATCCCCAATTGGATCCCACTTATCAGCAACTAGTCCCTGGAATACAGTGAAGCCTAAAACTTTCTTGTTGATCACAAAGACTTGGTATGAAGAAGGATATTTCACAATAAGGAATGGAAAACAACAAAGGTAATCTCTATCAATCTTATTTACTGAGAAGGCTCATGGACATCTCTCTTTTGCATTTTCATCCCTTGATCAATTCCAAGAATAATAGTCTGAAAGAAGAAATTGATGGGAATTCAAATGCTGTAACAAAAGCACGAGTATAAAATCACTATTACTAGATTTATGGCTCTAACTTTCAGCTGGATGGACATGTTCCAACTATGGAAGCATACCCATTCCGAAAGAACCCCAAATACATGCAAGGTTCATGTTAGATCATAATTGAGAATGTTGGAAGTTATCAACATGAATGATTTTATAGACTAAGAATGTTGGAAGTTATCAACATGAATGATTTTATAGACTAAGAATGTTGGAAGTTATCAACATGAATGATTTTATAGACTAAGAATGTTGGAAGTTATCAACATGAATGATTTTGCATGTAATCTGATTACTTATAAGCACACAATAGAACTCCTATGCATCTGATTGTTTGCACTTCCAAATAAGTTGATTATAATCTTCTGTTCCTTATCTATATGTGATGTAATCTGTATTTTAGGTTTTTTGGCAACTAGGAATTTGCAAGTTGCTAAAGAATTTATTTTCTAGAAAATTTCTATATGAGAAACTGATTCTGTCAATGATATTTGGCAATTGGGGATGAAATTCTGTGGAATCTAGGTTCGAGAAACTGTGTTTTTGGCACTTTGAATTCATTCCCCTTTCTTGCATTGTACTTTTCCTGGTTGCCAAATGACCCTCAGTGATAATTTCAGATCATCTGATGTCTTTTTTCTTATCTTTGCTGGAGATAACAACTATAAAGTTCCTTGTGGCAAGTGTTTCAATTAGCGCTTGCTACTTTTCCTTTTTTCACCTTTTTTTTTCCCTTGTCCGCTTGTATTATCTAGTTGAAAGTTGGATGGATACGCGTTGACTTAGGAACCATCTGCAATGCTGGTAAGCTTAAATCAAATATTGTTTAGTTGTCTTTTGTTTTTTTGAAATATTTACTTATCAATTTAGAAGATCTCACTTCCCAATCTCGGAAAGCATTAATTAGTGATTTCTATTCATGTACAGGTTTGAGGAGCAGGAGGCTCCTAGTTCAAAGCCACTCTTTACGGAGATTATTGCCTTAATATCAGATATTAAGTTTTCGAAGGATGGACGACACATTCTTAGTCATGATTACATGACTAAGGCTTTTTTTTTTTCACTTCCCAATCCAAACCTTCCAAATCATGTCCACCCTGAAATCCCCAAATTCCTATATCGGCATCGAGATTGAGAGAGATTGAGAGAGAGAAAAAATAACCTTTAGAAAGTGGCTCATATGACAACATGGCTCACCTGTGCAAGATCCAATCCATTCATCAGGCAGGACCCACCCCAAGAACCATTCACACCCATAAGTTGGAAGTGGGTCATCAGCAATCATTTCTAACCATCCATTGCCATCACACGCGCATGGATACCCAATGATGGAAGAATGGCCCATGCTATTTTTGGACTAAAGCATCTGCACGTCGTGGCCCACCGATGAACAGTTCAGATTCTGTACACACGTGACACATTGGCAGGTGCCCCGTGAGTGCAGCTGTGAGTAGGACGTGCCAGTTAAAAGTCTCAATCCATCTAGCACAAAATTACCAATTTCTAGTCTAAAACCGATAATCGTATTTCACAAAATAGCACAACAAACAAACAACTACAAATCACAATCCAACATACATAGAAAACGACATTTTGCATTTCTACCCATTAGAACCACTGCCATAGCAGAAGATGCTCGGAAAGATTATCCTGCATTAGTCAAACACCCATCGAAACCCAATAGCATCATCTTGTATAATCTCAAAAATCCCAAAAATAAAGAGAACTAAGAGGAAGGAGAAAATAGAAATAGAAAGAAAGCAAACAGAACAAACCCAACAAGAAAAATAGTTCTTCATCTTCAACATACGAAAGCAGGACTGAGAGGGAAAAGAGAAGCTTACATTGCTCGATGGAAGGCTGAAGACGCTGCCAATGGAAGATGACTCACTCAATGGAAGGTTGAAGACCCTGCTCGATAGAAGGGGCCGCTGCCAATTGAAGGTTGAAGACGTGCTCGATGTAAGGTTGAACTCCCGCTCGATGAAAATGGGAAAATAGGAAACGACGCTCAACATTTTGGCATTCCTCTTCTAAATCACGTAAACATTTCAAATCTGAACAAGTGTTAGTTTACCATTGTTTATAACAAACAACTTGATAACAACCGTACATGCAAGAGGGACCATTTTCTATATAGTTAAGATGTATTAATAATAAAATTATAACAAGTAAATATTTAAAACTAGGCAAATTATTTGAATGGTCTGGATAACTCTATATGATTTCCACTAATTTTATAAACGAGTCACCACCATTTTACATTTTATACAAAACTCGCAGTTTTTTTAAAGGAGAAAAAAATGGTAAAAATAGCTTTGGAAATGGGAGGGCTTTAAGTGCCCCACCATGATGGATATGTTTCATCCATGCCGTCCATCCATTTCTCTACATAATTTTAGGATAGATCCCCAAAATTAAGCCCTAATGAAGTCTCAGGTGGACCATAAAAGGAGAATATGCTAGACGGTTGGACGTCCACCATTCAAATATCATCTTGATATAAAACTTTTGTTGCATTTAGAAGTTTTTATTGGTGTGCGTCACTGTCCCACTGTTTTTTGTGTTGGGGTCCACTGGAGCTTTGGATTTAACTCATTCTTTGGATATTGCCCTAAAATGATCTCTCCAAATGGATGGAATGTGTGGATATAAAACATACATCATGGTGGGGCCCAAAAATGAGAGGTATATAAATATCAAGTGGACCACACCACATGAACACAATAGTGATTGGATATCCATTATTTAAATCCTCATAAGGCCCACTGTTCCATTTATTTGGCATCCAATCTGTTTGTTAGGTCATACAGGCCTAGCTGAAGGGGAAAAACAAGAATCATCTCTATCCAAAACTTTTACTTGTAATGTGGTCCATTTCAGATTGGAAGATGCCTCATTTTTGTTCTTTAAAAATAGATGGACGGCATGGACTAAATACATACATCATGGTGTAGCCCACAGAGCACCAACCACTAGCCATTGGATGGTGTCAGGGAGAGTAGCCAATCTACTCCCCTTATTTGTGGTGTGGTCCATTTAATCTTTGGATATGATTCATTTTTTGGATAATTCTCTAAAATAATCTCGAAGAATGGATGTCGCCTCAGTCTCATCCAACATGGTGTCATCCTGACTGTGGGGCCCATATTGATAAATGTATTTTGTATCCACGCCGTCCATCAGTGTTTTCAGCTCATTAATTATAGAGCTAGATCCCAAAACTAGAGCATATCCAAATCTCAAGTAGACCACACCACAGGAAAAGTGGGAATTTGAATCAAGTTGATATCTTCATTTTTCCTTCATCGACATCTTTCTGACCTTACTAACAGGTTGGATGAAAAAAAACATCACTGCAGGCCCTTGTAAGGTTTCAACTATGAACATTGTTACTCCCACAGTTTTCTGTTGCATTGTCTATTACAAGCTTGGATATACTTCATTGAGCTGAAAAAAAATAGATGAACGACATCGATTAAACACATAAATAAAGTTGGGCCACAAATTATCCATATGCGTGGTGAGAAAAGAAACATTAACCAATGAAAATTTTATTCATTAAAAATATAACACTTTTACCAACAAAACTCAAGTGGGCCATACCATCTAAAACTCAAGTGGACTATGTGAAGACATCCTAAAAAATATAAAAGCACTTGGTTGGACCCACATGAGTTTTATATGTGGTTGAAACTTGGTCTGACCCCTCATCCAAGTGGGACACACATAATGAGTGGGTTGGATATGTGAATCACATTTAGGCAGGCCCAATATATGATTATGAATGTTTTAAGGAAACCCTTCACCACTACATTTGGGTGAGTTACTCGTTACCCTTACCAGAGTAAACTCTGTGGGGTCCACTGTTATTTATTTATTTTATCCACTCCATTCATCCATGTTAACAGATAATTTGAGGTCTAAACAACAGAAAGGAAGCGTATCCAAAGCTTAAGTGGACCACATCATAGGAAATAACGTGATTGAACCTCTACCATTTAAAATTTCTTAAAGCCTACATGAGTTTTGGATGCGGCTGAAACTTGGTCTGACCACTCATCCAAGTGGGACACACATAATGAGTGGGTTGGATATGTGAATCACATTTAGGTGGGCCCAATATATGATTATGAATGTTTTAAGGAAACCCCTCTCTACTACATTTAGGTGTGTTACTCAGTACCATCAGCATACTGAGTAAATTCTATGGGGTCCACCGTTATTTAATTTATCCACTCCATTCATCTATGTTAACAGATAATTTTAGGTCTAGAGAACAAATAGGAAGCATATCGAAAGCTCAAGTGGACCACACCACAAGAAATAATGTGATTGAACCTCTACCATTGAAAATTTCTTGGAGGCCACAGAAATTTTGGATCAGGCTGATGTTTGTGTTTTATTTTCATCCATATCTTTTTGATATTATGAACAGGTTAGATGACAAATAAACATTACTATGGGCCCAAGGAAGGTATCAACAGTGGAAATCATTATTCCACACTATTTTGTTAGGCATCATCCACTTGAGTTTTGGATATACCGAAAATTTGGGATCAACCCACATCGTTCATCCATTTTTCGAGATCATTTTAGAGAATTATCTAAAAAATGAATCATATTCAAAGAATAAATGGACCACACCACAAATACCAGCAGGGGTGATGATTTTCACCGTTAAAAAATTTGTAGGGCCCACCATAATGTTTATTTTCCATCCAATCTGTTCATAAGGTCATAAAGACCTGGATGAATAGGAAAAACAGATTTCATATTGGCCACGAATGTGGGGAGAGTGACACCCACCATTAAAAAGTTCTAAGGGCCACGAAAGTTTTTGATCAAGCTGATATTTGTGTTTTCCCTTCTTTCATGTCTTCTTTAACACATGAATAGGTTGGATCTCAAATAAACATCATGGTGGACCTTCGGAAGGTTTAAATGATGGGCATCACTACTCTATTGTTTTCTGTAGTGGGGTCCACTCTAGCCTTGGATCTGCCTCATTCTTTGTATCATGTGCTAAAATGATCTATCAAAATGTATGGATGGTGTGGATACAGAACATACATTATAGTGGGGCCCACATAACTTGTTGACATCACTTTAGTAGCGAGCTTGACTACTTAACCTGTCCGTAGCTAATCCGCATCCCTCTCTCAAGCGTTTTGAGGACTGCTTAGGGCGTCGACCCTAACCAGTCCCTGTTTCAACCCTTCTCTCCCTCAATCTCTCTCTCTCTCTCTCTCTCTCTCTCTCTCTCTCTCTCTCTCTCTCTCTCTCTCTCTCTCGATCTCTCTCCCCCTCTCTCCCTCTCCCTCTCCAACTCGGAGCTCGACGAAGAGAGCCTCCATGTGCACAACCAGGTAATTCATGGTTTATGTCTTCTAGGGTTTTTTTTCACCTATTTGTCTCTTAGCAAAACCCACTACAGCGAAAATGGTGAAAGGGCACAAGGGCGAGCGTGTTAGGCTGTCCGTGCGAGGAACCAGTACCCATTGACATCTCTGGTTCAGATCGAGGGTGTGAATATGATGGAGGAGGTGGCTTGGTATTGCGGCATGAGGATTTCATACATCTAAAGGCCAAGGTCAAGAAGGATGAAAAGCCTCTCAATCCTCTCGATCCCTCTACCCATCTGTCTCCCATTCCCTCACTATCGATCGCCCGATCTCTCTTTCTCTCTCACTCTCTCTATTCCCTCTCTCTCTCTCTCTCTCTCTCTCTCTTCACCAGAAACAGTGAGCCATTGATCTGATCGAGCTTCTGATGACCAAATTTCGCAAGTGTGGATCGGCTGGAGTTTGGATCTAGTCCGTTCACTTAGGGATTGCATTCAGTCCATCCATAAGGTTCGAATCCGCATTTCCCTAATTTTTCTTGCTCAGTTTCTGTTTCCCCCCAAATTTTTATAGATTTTGTCCAATGAAATCTCTAGTACTATTTTGATTTGTAATGGCCTCATTCACTGAACCATCGACCAAACTTGCCACATCTGAAAACCTTCTATGTTATAAAGTGTACCTGGAACATGGCATTTGTTGTATAATGGTTGTAGTGTGCATTACCATATGTCAATCTTGATTTTCTTTTGGTTTTGTAATTAGTCTAAGGAATTCTGGAAAAAATTATGATCTACTGCCCAATTTGCTGTTCGATTCACTTTGACATCAACTGTGATTTAAAATCTGATTGAGTTTTTCTGAGCATTTCAATGTATTTATTTACCTGTTGCCTCTTTTGCAACCGAGAAAAGCAGAAGGGAAAAAGCAGCAGTGTGCATTACAATATGTCAAGATGTTGGATCCATCTTCAGTAGAAACTGAATCAGGTATGCATGTGCCTAAGCGAGGAAACCACCATTTGGATATTCCCAATTTATTAAGTAATAATCACAATCTAGTTCAGTAGTGCATCCAAACATGGCCTACAACAGTCTATGAAGAAGTCATAGAGGTGATGATGTTCAAACATGTTGGAGCAGTAATGAAATTATACGGGTTTGTCAATTATTTAACATGCATTGCCTGTTACCTTTATCATAAGCCTGAAATCCCAGATCCCACTGTTATACTCTGCTAAAATCCCATGCTTGTTGATAGGTAGAAAGCCCAAATGGAATGTTTCAAACTTCTTAGGTGTTGAATGACTCGAGTCCTTCGCTTCCTTTTTTTTTCCCAATCAACATCAACAATCAATCTGCAAACCATACCTTGAAGCATATATATTAATGAAACATAATGTTCTAAAGGTTTAAACAGCTGCATTAGAATAGTTAAGATGTTATCCAGCTTCACCTTAGTCATAATCTCATGAATCTTTCTGATGCTTACTCAACTGGTCCCTTCTTCTAACATACAACCTCAATATTCCAGGAAAATGGTAGCTACTTGATAATATCAGCTCCTTAATTTACTTAATGCCTGGAATGTTTAGCACTTATGACAGCACCTCACATTTACATATGCCCAAATAATCAACTATTTAAGTCAATTAACAAAAATAACTTTTTTTTTTCTTTGACAAGCAATCAACAAGACACAATCTCGTGTTCAATGGTCCAAAATCCAAGGAGCCAATGAATTAAGTAAAGGCATTAAACTACCAAATAATAAATTTTATCCAGCCAACGAAAGTTAAACCTTGAAGGGCTAACTGAAGGTCTAGCCTTTGATAGAGTGGAATGGAGGAACATGGCTCATGTAGCTGACCCCAATTAACTATGATAAGGCTTAGATGATGATGATGAAAGAAAGCTAAACCTAGTAATATCCATAAATATATTGCTGGAAATTCTGGAATTACTGTTTCAACTGATTCTCTTAAATTCTAAGAAATATTCATCTGTTGTTGGGTTTGTTTCATTGCAATTCAAATCCTTGAAATCTTCAACCAACAACAATTTCCATGGCAGGATGGTTTTTCTGTAGAATCAAATAAAATCCAAGAGAGAATCTCCAAGCTTTTCATATACAGGTCTGTAGCTAAAAATTAGATATTCTAATTCATGGGTTTTTTTTTTTTTTTTTTAGGGGGGGGCATTTGTATATAATTCTACTTTATGATGGTTGTGGTTTAGAAGTCGTAGATGATCCATCTTGGCCCATTGCGTCATTGATTGATGAGCCCTGTCATGGAATGGGTTGGAAGATTCTAGTTGTTGAATTAGTGGCCTAAACATTTAAAAAAATGGAGAAAATACAATAATGACCTAGAAGAAAGGGCAGTGATCGATTTAGAAGATTTTTAAATAAACCCATCAATTACATCATTGACTGATGAGCCTTGTCATGGAATGGGTTGGAAGATCGTAGTTGTTGAATAAGTGGCTTAAACAAAAAAATTTATTGGAGAAAATACGACAATGACCTAGAAGAAAGGGTAGTGATGTTGAAGATTTTTAAACAAACCCATCAATGGCAGGGGCCGTCAGTTAAATAGTCTAGATCGATGTACCATCTCCATTTTTTCCTTCTCCTTATTCTGTCTTGCAGTGTGTTGGTTTTACTGGTGCGCCTCTGTTCATGATAGCCTTAACATGAGATCAGGTTATAGATAGAGATTTGGTAGAGAAGGCTACTTTAGAGGCAAGCAAACTGATGAAGAGATCCAATGCTGAGAAGTCTATAGCTAGGGAAGATGATGGAATTGAAAGATCTGTAGAGTTGAATGATGATGCTGATTTCGGATCGAGGCAAAGCCCTGCTTCCTTTGTGAGTGAGATAGTCTTTACTTATTTATTTTCTTTCTTATTTTTGCATGATTTTCCTTTTCAACTGTTAGTCATAGAGTGACAGTACTTGTTTTAATTTTCTTGGATGGATGAAAAAAGGATTTGCGAATGTAAATGAAAATAAAGAACTTATAATGTATATATATATATGTTATCAATGGAGGATACCTTGTTTAGGGGGACATGAAATTCTTGTAGCTTATGGTATGGTGCCCCAATATTGGTTGTATGTTACTAGTATTTAGTAGATAATACTAGGTTCAATAGTAGATAATACTAGAGAATACCTAAACACGATCCGAACCCAAAACCGAACCTGATTCCCTAAACCTAAACTTAAACCTCTAACCTGAACCTAAACCTATAACCTAAATCAAACCGATGACCTAAACCTAAACCTAAACCTATTCTCAAATCCCTAAACCTATAACCAGAACCTATAACCTAAACCTATTCTCAAATCCCTAAACCTATAACCTAAACCTATTCTCAAATCCCTAAACCTATAACCTAAACCTATTCTCAAATCCCTAAACTTATAACCTAAAACTAAACCTAAACCTATAACATATAACCTAAACCCAAACCAAAACCTATAACCTTAACCTAAACCTATAACCTAAACCTAAACCTTAACCTTAACCTTGAAATGGCCAAGCTATATGTCCTAGAAGAGGGGGGGGGGGGGGGGGGTAATAGGACTATGCCAAATTAAAAATTAATAGCATAATTCAACCTAAAATATGATAGCCTTATAAACAAATAAATAAAAGACTACACTTTAAATAAATCAAATAGCAAAAATGTAAAACAATTTTAAATAAAGAGCTCGATACTAATGTTGTTCTAAGGACAACCTTTGCACCATAAAAACTAAGGGTTTATGGCAGGACAACCTTACTTAGAACAAATTGAATATCAAAACTCAAACGGAAAGGAAATAAAGTAAATAGTAAGAAATAAATTCTAAACTATTACAACATTCCCCACTTTGCTTTAAATGTAAATATTACAACATTCACATCCACATATACATTCCACACATCTGAATGATTAAAGATATAGAAATTAAGTAAACATCTAAATCACAAAATACACTGATATATAGTGGTTCGCTTGTGTGTTCACTAACTGTTAAACAACAGCCACACAGCTTGCTACTCCACTCCTAATATCCTCACACAGGGGATATTAGCGTGCACTATGAAAATAGGTTTCACAGGTTCACCTAAAACCTTTACAATTGTCTTTTTAACTTGAGTTTACACAATCCAAAAATCTATACTTTCTGAGTTTTCTGGCTCTCCTCAAATAACCAACACAACGAGAATTTTCTGACAAATCTGAAACAAAACAAAAAGATGGAAATTTACAATAAATGTAAAATACCTGGATTTCTCCTTTTGTAGCAGCCCGGTAGAACCAATCAGACTAGAAGTTTAAATCAACGTTCGATGTCCAATACTCACTTCAAGAAAAGGTTCTAGGTTCTAATTGTTTTAAAATTAAACCAGATTAGGCGTAGCTCTATTTGATTTTGATTCCAAGAAGAAGGAATACAACAATTCCTTTTTTTTCAAATAAGATTGGAATATAGGAATAAAATCAAATATAAATAAACTAACAAAAGAGAATATTAAATATGCACAGAGAAGCTTAAAATGAACACTAACTTATCTCTGAGTGGAGGGTTGAATTTTCTTAATTTTATTGATGAAAAACTCTGAAATTCATGCTTAATTTATAGTTGCATAGATCGCGTCTATGACTGGTCGTGTGGCCACCACGATTGGTCGTAGGATGAACTACATTTTGAAATTTAAAACGCGATCTAAAAAAACCGTTCCACGACTGGTCGAAGATAGTCCACGACTGGTCGTGAACCACCCACGACTGGTTGTGAGACACAAAGATTAGATGCTGGAGTTTGAGTCAAAGATTTAGGACTTGTCGAAGGACGAGTCGAGACTATTCATACGACTGGTCATAGAATAACTAAAAAATTCTGAAAATCTTCAACAACTTGGACTGGTCTTGGTATTTCTTGGACTAGTCGAACCAGTGCTAAGACTAGTCGAATAAGGTCCAGGACTAGTCATAGAACAGACTAAATTCATGTAAAAAGATTCATCTTGACTTATATATGCAAAATGACCTACCCTAAGGTCAAACTAAGGTCTATCATACCTGGGACATGAAGTATGAACATTGAACTTCATTCTTTTAGATGATGGTTAACCTTTGAATCTTATAAAGCTTGAGATCTCTACTTGATGTAGCTTGATCTTGAGATCTTCGAAAGCTTGAAATTAAACTTCATCAATATACTTTGAGTCTTGAATTGTACTCTTGAGTCTTGAAATGCACTTAAGTCTTGAAATGTACTCGAGTCTTGAAACGCACTCTTCTTATCGATGTAACTCTGAACCTTGATGCATACAGAAGACAACAAGGTACATAACCTTGCATTTCTTGAAGTAGAGCACCGAACATGTCTTGAACCATTGTGATGCAGTGTCTTGATTAAATATATATCAACATACAAATATAAGACACAGATAGAGGTTTTGGCACCACACAATTTGACAATCAAAGGAGCTTGAGACAATAGCACATACAATCTCCTCCTTTGTCAAATTTGTGACAAAAAATGCTTCAATAATTCAAAAAAATAAGAGAAACACAACATGCACAACATGCACAATAACGAATCATGCACTAGTTATATAAGAGAAACAGTTATGACTTGGTTTAAAGAATCATGAATCATGAACCAACTCATTATTTATATACTCCCCCTGAGTGGCAGCACTCATATCCATAATATAACTACTCGTATCCATAAGTAATCAAACCAAAAGTTTCCAAAAGCCTTCTCCCCCTTTTTTTCACAATATGACAAAGGAAGCAACAATTTAAATGATAATAAATGGAGTAATAGATGGAGTAACTCGACAATATATAAGAAAGTAAAAGTTCACAATCCATTTACTAGTATAACTAAAAAGTCATCAAACCGAATATAATGTACAATCCAACATAAGTATAAAAGACATTACATACTAAAGAATGAAAACACTCAATCAGATCATGAAGAAGGAGCAGGAATGGTAGGATTAAGATTATGCATTCCCTTGTTCAAGCACTAAAGATACTTGTGCATATATTTAAACTGAAGATCATGGGCAACATTCATATTCCCTACCTTCTCTTCTAAAGCACGAAGACGAGCATTAAACTCAAATGGCTCATAGTCAGGATCATTTCCAGAATCAGATTCAAGTTCATCGAAAATATCATCCATATCCACATTGTCAGGAGGAAGATTCCCAGCATCTGTCGCATTTCCTGCTTCAGCACCACTACCAACATCCACTTGGCCGTGAGCCAATTCCAATTTCATTTTGTTAATATTCGAATTGTTAAAAATAAGATGATGGATGGGAGCCTCTCCAACAGGTATAGCCACGAGCATGTGATTAGCTAAAACAATCATGAGATAGGCAAAAGGAATATCACTATGACATGGATGGAGACGAGACTAAATAATTGAATGACATATCAATGAAGGAAGGCAAATTTTAGAACCAGAAATGATAGAGTGCAAAACATAAACCATAAAGGTAATTAATTTTGTCTTATTACCAGAATGAGGATACAGGTTAGAAATAAAAATCCTGTGAAGTAGCCTGTATTTGGGTAACAAGTATCTTACGGGGAGCGCATTCCCTTTATGAGTCCATTGCAAATTCATATTACACAAATCTCTGGTTAACATCCACTTTTCAGATTCTGAGGGTTTTTCAAATAAATTATGAATAGGAATACCCTCCTTATTAACGAGTATATCCATTAACCCTGCAATCAGATGGTGGTCAACTTCAAATAGACCTTCTCTAGTATCAATTTTAAAAGTTAAATTCTTAAAAGAGAACTCTGAGATACATGCAAACATGGCCTGTGCAATAGATTAGTATGCAGGCTCACCCTAATGTAAGATGTTATCCCATCCTACAGCTTGGAGAATAGGAAGAATACCAAAAGGAGCAATGTGTTCAATACAGACAGACCGTTTAATAATGACTTTGCGCATCCGTAAATCCCGTACATCAAAGGGATCATTCTCAGTTGAACAAAGATGACACCTAGAGAGAATTGTTGATCTAGAAGATGGACCACGGGAAGCTTTCTTTTTCCCTCTAGCATCCATTATCAGAATGAAAATCAAAGGATTAAGTAGATACTAAAGATGTGAAAAAAGGGTTTTGCTAGATCATATTTTTTAAGAAAATGCCCCAAAATTGCAATGAATCTCAA
The DNA here is from genome assembly GCA_030180095.1 of Magnolia changhungtana. Taxonomy (NCBI): domain Eukaryota; kingdom Viridiplantae; phylum Streptophyta; class Magnoliopsida; order Magnoliales; family Magnoliaceae; genus Magnolia; species Magnolia changhungtana. The sequence continues at coordinate 4,025,926 of JASAUF010000653.1, read as the reverse complement.
AACAAATTACTCCAATAGTGAAAATGAGGTAATAGGAACTAGAATCTACAAACAAAACACAAATGATGCACTAACCTTGAAGATCTAGGAAGGTGGGTACGACTAGTCATGCCTCGACTCATTGGAGAGGAAAAAGGAAATCAAGAAGATGAGATTTTCTCCAAATTAAAAAGATTCCAATGCGATAAACGACTGGTCGAGGACCATTCTCGACCAGTCATACCACGACTGGTCGAGCACTTCCTCGACTGGTCGAGCACCAATAAAAACAAGCATATTTCATAAAAATTGGAATTTTAAACCAACAAATTTTCAAATATATATATATACATATATACATTATGATACAAATATGCATGAATAATCAATTTAGAAAACACATACCGAGATCAAATTTTAATTTATTAAACCTGCTTTTTATCTTCCACTAATTCATGAATATAGTGATACCTAATGTCAATGTGCTTAGTACGTGAATGCTGGATTTGGTTTTTTGATATATTTATAGTACTAGAATTATCACAATATAATATCATTGATTCCTATGTAATTCCATAATCGCTTAACATATGTTTCATCCAAATAAGCTAAGTACAAGCATTTCCTGTTGCAATGTATTCAGCCTCAGCAGTTGAGAGCGATATACAACTTTGCTTCTTGCTAAACCAATAAATCAAACAGTTTTCAATATAGAAACAACCACCACTGGTTGATTTTCTGTCATCAATATTACTAGCCCAATCAGCATTTGAGTACCCAGCCAATTGAACACTAGTATCATATGGATACCAGAGACCCATTTTAGCATAACTTACAACATATCGCATAATCCGTTTGATAGCAGATAGATGTGACTCTTTAGGATCAGACTGATATCTAACACAAATCCTAACACTTGAAGCAATATCAGGTCTACTAGCAGTTAAGTAAAGTAGACTACCAATCATACTGCGATATAATTTAAGATCTATATTTTTACCTTTAGAGTCCTTTGAGAGTCTTAGAGTTGTACTCATTGGAGTATTAAAATTCTTACGATTTTCAAAAATGATCTTTTTGATTAAGTTTAAAGCTAAACCTGATTAGGCGTAGCTCTATTTGATTTTGATTCCAAGAAGAAGGAATACATCAATTCCTCCTTTTCAAATAAGATTGGAATAGATGAATAAAATCAAATATAAATAAGCTAACAAAAGAGAATATTAAATATACATAGAGAAGCTTAAAATGAACACTAACTTATCTCAGAGTGGAGGCTTAAATTTTCTCAATTTTATCGATGAAAAACTCTAAAATTCGTGCTTAATTTATAGTTGCAGAGATCACATCTACAACTAGTCGTAGGACGAACTGCATTTTAAAATTTAAAGTACAATCTGAAAAAATCATTCCACGACTGGTCGAAGGTAGTCCACAACCGGTCGAGTGCACTCTACAACTAGTCGTGAACCACCCACGACTGGTTGTGAGACACAAAGACTAGACGCTGGAGTTTTAGTCGAAGATCTAGGACTTGTTGAAGGACGAGTCAAGACTATTCCTTCGACTGGTCGAATAGTCTCCATGACTAGTCGTAGAATAACTAAAAAATTCTGAAAATCTTCAACAACTTAGGACTAGTCTTGGAATTTCTTGGACTGGTCGAACCAGTGCTAGGACTAGTCGAACAAGGTCAAGGACTAGTCTTAGAACAGACTAAATTCATGTAAAAAGATTCATCTTGAATTATGTATGCAAAATGACTTACCCTAAGGTTAAACTAAGGTCTATCATACCTGGGACATGAAATATGAACATTGAACTTCATTCTTTCAGATGATGGTTAACCTTTGAACCTTATGAAGCTTGAGATCTCTACTTGATGTAGCTTGATCTTGAGATCTTCGAAAGCTTGAAATTAAGCTTCATCAATATACTTTGACTCTTGAAATGTACTCTTGAGTCTTGAAATGCACTTGAGTCTTGAAATGTACTTGAGTCTTGAAATGCACTCTTCTTATCAATGTAACTCCGAACCTTGATGCATATCGAAGAGGACAAGGTACATAACCTTGCATTTCTTGAACCAGGGCACCGTACATGTCTTGAACCATTGTGATGCAGTGTCTTGATCAAATATATATATCAACATACAAACACAAGACACAGATAGAGGTTTTGGCACCACATAATTTGACAATCAAAGGAGCATGAGACAATAGCACTTACAAATCTAAACCTATAAACTATAACCTATAACCTAAACCCAAACCTAAACCCGATCCCGAACCCGAACCCGATTTCCTAAACCTACCATAACCTATTCTCAATTCCCTAAATTTATAACCTATAACCTAAACGTAAACCTAAATCTATAACCTATAACCTAAACCTATTGAAAAGGCCTAGTTATATGTCCTAAAGGGGGGGGGGGGGGGGGGGGGATAGGAGTATGCCAAATTAAAACTTTACTAGCAGAATTTAATTGAATAAGATAGCCTTGAAAGATAGAACTTTAAATAAATCACAATATTGAAATGTAAAGCAATCTTCAAATAATAAAATAGAGAGGTTGATACCAATGTTGTTCTAAGGACAACCTTGCACCATAAAAACCAAGGGTTTATGGCAGGACAACCTTACTAGAATAATTTGAATATTAAAAACTCTAACTGAAATGAAATAAAGGAAATAACAAGAAATTAAATTCTAAACTATTACAACATTCCCACAATGCTTGAAATGTAAAAGATTACAACATTCACATCCACATATACATTCCACAGCTTTGAATGATAAAAGATATAGAAATTCAAATAACCATTCAAACCATAAAACACAAAGAATTATAATGGTTCGCCTGTGTGTACACCAATTGTTAAACAACAGCCACATAGATTGCTACTCCACTCCTAATATCCTCACATAGGGGATATCAGCATTCACTATGAAAATAGGTTTCACAGGTTCACCTAAAACCTTCACAATTGTATCTTTCAAATGGGCTTACACAATAAAAAACCCCACTTCTGAGTTTTCTGGCTCTCCTCAGATAACCACTAGATTGAGATTTTTCTAGCTTAATCTCAAACAAAAACCAAAAATAAGGAAATTTATAATAAAGTAAAATACCTGAATTTCTCCTTTCGTTGTAGCTCGGAAGAACTAATCGGAGTAGAAGTTTGAATATAGAAGTTCAATTGTCCAATACTCACTTTGAAATGGTTCTAGGTTCTAATTGATTTTAAATTAAACCAAATGGGCTAGCACTATTTGATTTTGATTCCAAGAAGAATGAATATAGTAATTCCTCTTTTCAATTCAGATTGGAATGTAGAAACAAAATTAAATAAATAAAGCTAATAAAAGAGAATATTAATTATGCACAGCGTAGCCTGAGAATTAACACAAACTTATCTCAGAGTGATGCCTTGATTTTTCTTGAATTGAATTCTTGAAAAACTCTGAAATTTGTGTTCTATTTATAATTGCAGAAATCACATCTTCAACTGGTCATGTGCCCACAACGACTGGTCGTAGGCCAAACTACATTTTGAAATTTTAAGCGTGATCGGATAAAACCGTTCCACGACTGGTCATAGGGTGTCCACGACTGGTCGTGAGGCCTCCACAACTGGTCGTGACCATCCCACAACTGGTCGTGAGGAACCAAGAATGGTTACTAGAGTTTAAGTCGTAGCTGCAGGACTGGTTGTAAATGAGTCGACACTGTTCCTACGACCGGTCGAGTAGACTCCAGGACTGGTCGAAGCTCGACCAAAAAATTTTAAAAATTTGCAACAACTAAGGACTGGTCTTGGAATTTCTTGAATTGGTCGAGCTAGTTCTAGGATTAGTCGAACAGAGTCCAGGACTGGTCTGAAAACAGACAAACACTTATAAAAATATTCAATTTGAATTATGTATACAAGATGACTTACCTTAAGGTCAAACTAAAGTCATTCATACCATAAATGTGAAGTATGGATATTGAGTCTTCATTTCTTAAGATGTTGGTTGACCTTGTGAAGCTTGAGATCTATGATGTAGCTTGAACTTGAGATCTTCTAAAGCTTGAACTTTATCTTTTACTACTATTCTTAAGTTGTACTTGAGACTTGAACAAGAACTTGTCTTCTGATGTAGCTCTTGAAATATTCTGATCATTGAAGCTTGTAGAAGCAGAAAAATAACTTGAACTTGAATTTCTTGAAGTAGATCACCATTCTTAGCATGTAGCATTGATGCAGTGACTTAAACATACATGACAATATGCTACACAAGACATAGATTGTGTTTTTTGCACCACAAAATTTGACAACCAAAAGGGTAAATAACTATGCACTTACAATCTCCCCCTTTGTCAAATTTATGACAAAATACACTTAAAAAATATGATCAATATGAACACAAAAGAAATCATGCACCAGTTATAGTTTGATTAACGAATCATGCACCAGTTGTCATTCACAAATTCTTCATTACTTACTCCCCCTGTGTAGCACAATAAAAACCAGCATAAAAATGATATGCTACTCTACTCTCCCACAATCTATATTTATCAAACTTAAATTATTTTCCCCTTTTTGTCACAATATGACAAAGGAAGAAAGGAAGAAATGGAAGTAGAAGACCAATAAGAGAGTAATGAAAGGAATAACTAGTTAAGATATGCAAGTAAAAAATAAGTAAATTCAAAGTTCACATAGCATTAACCAGTTGAAACAAAAGTCAGTCATACAAACTGACATAAAATCAAAGTCCACACACTAACAAAAGTAGTATAAAAGTTATTACAAGCCAAAGATTAAAATACTTAATCATATCCTGAGGAAGGAGCAGGTATGGTAGGATCAAGTTGATGAAGCCCCATGTTCATGCGCCCGGGATACTTTTGCATATACTTAAATTACAAATCATGAGCAACATTCATGTTCCCTACCTTCTCCTCAAGAGCATGAAGATGAGCATCAAAATCAGACGGCTCATAGTCAGGATCATTTGTAGAATCAGATTCAATTTCATCAAAAATATCATCCATATTTATATCATCAGGAGGAAGATCACCACCTTCTTCTTCATCCCCTGCGTCAGCCCCATTAGCATCTACATCTCTTTGGCTAGGAGCCAATTCCAACTTCATCTTGTTTATATTAGAATTGTTAAAAGAAAGATGACGAATAGGAGCCTCTTGAACATGCATAGCAACTAGCATATGAGACACTAACACAGTCATAAGATAAGCAAATAGAATATCACTGTGGCTTGGAAGGAGACGAAATTGAATGATGAAATGACATATTAAAGAAGGCAGACAAACTTTCATACCAGTGACGATAAAATGCAAAACTCGAACCATAAATGAAGTCAGTTAGGTTTTGTTACCAGAACGTGGATATAAATTTGAAGTAAAGATTCTGTGGAGAACCCTGTATTTAGGTAACAAATACTTTGTGGGGAGCACATTCCCTTTACGAGTCCATTGAATATACATATTACACAAATCTCTGGTTAACAAATGTTTTTCTGATTCTAATGGTTTTTCCATTAGAGTATGAATAGGATGCCCTCATCATTAACAGGTATTTCCATTAGATCCAAAATCAGATGACGGTCTGTTGTAAATGGACCTTCTCTAGTATCAATATTAAATGTTAAATTATTAGATGAAAATTTAGAGATATATGCAATCATGGCCTGTGCAATGGATTGGTATACCGGCCCACCCCAATGTAAGATGTTATCCCAACTTACAGATTAGAGAAGAGGAAGGATGCCAAAAGGAGCAATATGATCAAGAAATACAGGTCTTTCAACAATGACATTGCGCATACGGAAATCCTGAACATGAGCGGGATCATTTTCGGATGACCGAAGATTATGCCTAGAGATAGGAGTTGATCTGGAAGATGACGGACCATAGGCAGTTTTCTTTTTTCCTCTAGCATCCATTTTCTTAAAGAAAACCAAAGCAAGAAGAAATCACAGAGGAAGTAGAGATGGGTTTTCTAAGATCAGCAAATGGAAAAGAAAAACCCCAAAATCTCAACAAAGCTTGAAATCAAGTACTCAAATGACAAAAATGAAGAGAATAGAGCATGAATCTACAAAATTGACAAAAAAATGCACTAACCTTTACGAATTAAATGGTTGGGTACGACTGGTCATGCTTATGCTTATTGGAGAAGAAATAGGAAATATGGAAAATGAGATTTTTCTCCCAAATTAAAAAGGTCCAGCGCACTACACGACTGGTCGAGGACCGTTCTCGACCAGTCGTACCATGACTGGTTGAGCACGTTCTCGGCTGGTCATGAAATAAAAACATGCATTTATCATCAAAATTTGAAATTTAAACAAATAAATTATTAAGTATATATACACTATGATACACACATGCATGAATAATCAATTTAAATTGCACATACCAAGATCAAATTTCAATTTATTAAACTTGCTTTTGTCAAACTATTTAGTGAAAATGTCAGCAAGTTGAGTCTTGGTCGGAATATAATCTAAAGATATTAATTTTTCTTTCACTAATTCACGAATGTAATGATACCTAATGTCAATGTGCTTGGTACATGAATGCTGGATTGGATTTTTTAAAATATTTATAGCACTGGAATTATCACAATATAATATCATTGATTCCTGTGAAATTCCATAATCGCTTAACATACGTTTCATTCAAATAAGCTGAGTGCATGCATTTCCAGCTGTGATGTATTCAGCCTCAACAGTAGAGAGCGACACAGAACTTTGCTTCTTGCTAAACCAAGAAACTAAACAATTTTTGATATAAAAACAACCACCACTAGTTAACTTTTTATCATCGATTTTACCAGACCAATCAGCATCTGAATACCCAGCCAATGAACACTAGTATCATATGGATACCAGAGACCGAAATTAGCAGAACTTGCGACATATCGCATAATCCGCTTAATAGCAGTTAGATGAGATTCTTTAGGATTCGACTGATATCTAGCACAAATACCAACACTTAAAGCAATATCAGGTCTACTTGCAGTTAAATAAAGTAAACTACCAATCATGCTACGATATAGTTTAAGATCTACATTTTTACCTATAGAGTTTTTTGAGAGTCTTAAGGTTGTACTCATAGGAGTATCAAAATTTTTACCATTCTCAAATCTGAACTTTTTAATCAAGTTCAAAGCATATTTGGTTTGAGAAATAAAAATGTCATCAGGTTGTTGTTTTACTTGCAACGCTAGGAAATAATTCAATTCACCAACCATGCTCATTTCGAACTTAGATTTCATTAAATATGCAAACTCAACAGTCATGTTAGTACAGGCAGATCCATAAATAATATCATCAACATAGATTTATACCATTAAGATATGATCGTTATGTTTCTTAACAAATAGAGTTTTATCAACACTTCCCATTATAAAATTATGACTTAGTAAAAACTTAGTCAATTTTTCGTACCATGCCTTGGGAGCTTGTTTCAAACCGTAGAGAGCCTTTTTAAGGCAATAGACATGATCTGTGTTCTTAGGGTCTTCAAAACCTGTTGGTTGTTCAACATAAACTTCTTCATATAGATCACCATTTAAGAAGGCACTCTTTACATCCATTTGATAAATTTTGAATTTTCGAAAGCATGCAATGGATATGAATAGTCTGATTGATTTAAGACTAGCCACTGGGGTAAAGGTCTCATCATAGTTGATGCCTTCAATTTAAGTGTACCCTTATACAAACAGTCTAGCCTTGTTTCGAATTATATTACCAAGTTCATCAGACTTATTTTTTAAAATCCTCTTAATTCCTACAATGTGTTTATCTTTAGGTCTAGGAACTAGATATCAAACATCATTTCTCACAAATTGGTTAAGTTCTTCGTGCATAACAATTATCTAGTTTTCGTTAGAAAGCGCTTCTTTTACATTAGTCGGTTCAATCTGGGATGTAAAGCACACATAATTACATGTTTTCTATTTGTCTACGAGTGCGCACACCAGTGAGAGGGTTTCCAAGAGTTTGAGTGGTTGGATGATCTTTAATAGTCCTTAATTCAGAATTATTTTGACTTGATGAAGTATCTGGTTTGTCAATTAAAAGAACTTTATCATTATCTGAACTTAGGGCAGGGGTATTCAAGTGATCGTTAATGACCACATTGATGGACTCTTAAATAACACGGGTCCTTTTGTTTAATACTTGATATGCACGATTGTTTAAAGAATACCCTAAAAAGATACCTTCATCACTTTTAGTGTCAAACTTTCCTAAATTTTCATGGTCACGTAAAATATAGCACTTGCTACCAAAAACTCGAAAGTATTTGACAGTGGGCTTCTTATCGAACCATAGTTCATAAGCAGTTTTATTATTTGACTTGTATAAACCTGGTTAATTGTATAGCAGGCAGTATTTACAGCTTCAGCCTGAAGATTTTTAGGGAGATTCACTTTTTGTGAGAACTCCTGGTTTGTTTGCCAATCTGGCATTTGCCACAAATTTTGTCTACTTTTTGAAGTTTAGGTAGACCTCTTATTAGTTCTCCTTTGCTCGATCTGTATAAATTATGGTAGTGTAAATGTCCAAGGCATTTATGCCATAATTCTGTCTTATCGATATGGACCATGTAGCACGATTGATTAGATGAGCTACCATCGCTTACAATATAGTAGTTTTCAGAAGTCCTGCGACCAGTTAATATTACAGAACCCTTTTTGTTTAAAAATTCACAACCTTGATTAGAAAAGTTCATGCTGTGATTGTTATTGCATATTTGAGATATGCTTAACAGGTTGTGTTTTAGCCCCTCAACGTATAAAACATTCTTAAATAAGGGAAGGTTATAGAGTTGAACTGTACCTTGGCTAATAATCTTGCAATTGCTACCATCACCAAATGTGACTGACCCATCAGTCATATCTTTAAGGTCAGTGAATAAAGCCTTGTAGCTTGTCATATGCTTAGAGCACCCACTATCTAGGTACCACTTTGTATGGCTTGTTGCTTTGAATGTAGTGTGGGCAACCAAGCAGGTAACCTTAGGAACCCATTTCATAACTATTTTGGGTTTAAGAGTATAGTTGGTCTTCTTATGTTTGTAGTTGTTGTAAGACTGACCCACTGAGTTAGATTTTAAGAGCTCCTTAAGTAGATCGACTATTTTATCAGCTATAGGGTTTCGGTTTTGATTTTTGTAGTTGATATGGTTACCTTTAGTTTTGAAAGATCGAAAAGTTTTAGCATTTTTAGAAAACTTTTGATTAGAACTTTTCTCTTTTTGAGTTTGAGGACTCTCCTTTCACATACTTGAGAAGACAATTCTTCTGTTTAGGAGGAATATTTCTATCGCATCCCAGACCAGATTAGTCGCCACATTTTTTTGATCTAGTTAAAAGTTTTTCTAATTTTGGATCACCTTGGGCATACCTCCATGTATCCTTTAAACTCAAAAGGGAAGGGACTTCAAGTTTAAGTTTATCATTTTCAGATTTTAGATTTTCAATAAGGGTGGTTTTGAAATCTAGATTACATTTGCATTTTTCAAAACAATCTGAAAGATGAGATTTTTCTAAAATAATAGTTTTAAAATTATCTTTAAGCTTTGAAAACTTTTCTTTTTGAAGCTTTAATTTTACTGCAATCTTACAACTTTCCTTGTATAGGGCATTGTAAGCATCTTGAAGATCTTCTTCATTTTCATAATCACTATTCAGATTTTCTTCATTAGTAGAATCATCATGATCTGAAAATGTGAACTTGGCTAGAGTCATAAGAGCTTTGACTTCATTGCTCAACTTGATTTCAGAATCTTCTGATTCTGAAGAGGCTTCAGTGCCAGAAGACTCATCCCAAGTAGCTAGCATTGCTTTCCTTTTAGGTTTGTCCTTTTTAGGACACTTGTTTGTTAAATACTCATATTCTTGGCAGTTGTAACATTGACTATCTTTTAAAGATTTCCAAGTTTTAGATTTAGACTTATATCTTTTCTTATCATTTGATTTTTGAAATTCTAACTTCTTTTTACTTTTGAAAATCTTATAAAACTTTTTCACTAAGAGAGCCATATCATCTTCAGAATTTTCCTAAGAAATACATTTGGAAGACTTAAGGGCTATAGATTTACCTTTCAGAGCTTTAAAGTTTAACTCATAGGTTTGTAAAGAGCCAACTAATTCTTCTACCCTCATATTGTCCGTATCATGAAGTTTCTGGATCGCAGTTACCTTTGAGTTAAACCGTTCAGGCAGTGAGCGTAGTATCTTTGCACACACTTTACTTTCTGGGATTTTATCGCCAAGTCCCCACATAGAGTTTACAATGTCATTTAGTCTTATATAAAAGTCCATAAACATTTCATTTTCTCCATATGTATTTCATCAAATTTAGTTGTAAGGATTTGGACTTTAGACTTCTTGACAATTGATGTACCCTCGTGTGTCATTTATAAAATATCCCAAGCTTGCTTTGCAGTATCATAGGATATAATTCTTTTGAACTCATCTAGTGATATTGCGCAAGTGATTGCATTTAGTGCTTTTGCATTAGCACTACTTTCACTTTTCTGAAGTGTGGTCCAAGAAAAATATGGTGATATTCTCATTGATTTTGATCCATCGATACCAGTCACTTCAGTGGTAGGAGGGATCCATTCAGTCACTGTGGCTTGCCGCACATTCTCATCCTGGCTTTCTAATAGGCATAGTTGGAGCCATCAAATGGTGGAGGCCTAGTGTCTGAAAGGTTATCAAAATTTGACATCTTATAAATAGCTTAGATCGATTAGCTCAAGAAATAAATCCAAATAATAATTAAAACGAGCTATTAGGCTTTGATACTACTTGAAAAGGCCTAGATATATGTCCTACTATGCCAAATTAAAACTTTAACAGTGGAATTTAACTAAATAAGATAGCCTTGAAAGATAAAACTTTAAACAAATCATAGTACTGAATGTAAAGCAATCTTCAAATAATAAAATAGAGAGGTTGATACCAATGTTGTTCTAAGGACAACCTTGCACCATAAAAACAAAGGGTTTATGGCAGACAACCTTACTAGAACAATTTGAATATCAAAAGCTCAAACTAAAAGGAAATAGCAAGAAATTAAATTCTAAACTATTATAACATTCCCACAATGCTTGAAATGTAAAAGATTACAACATTCACATCCACATATACATTCCACAACTTTGAATGATAAAAGATATAGAAATTCAAACAATCATTCAAACCATAAAACACAAAGAATTATAGTGGTTCGCCTGTGTGTACACCAACTGTTAAACAACAGTCATACAGATTGCTACTCCACTCCTAATATCCTCACACAGGGGATATTAACGTTCACTATGAAAATAGGTTTCACGGGTTCACCTAAAACCTTCACAATTGTGTCTTTCAAATGGGCTTACACAATTCAAAAAGTCCACTTCTGAGTTTTCTGGCTCTCCTCAGATAACTAATAGATTGAGATTTTTCTAGCTTAATCTCAAACAAAAACCAAAAATAAGGAAATTTACAATAAAGTAAAATACCTAGATTTCTCCTTTCGCTGTAGCCCGGAGAACCAATCAAAGTAGAAGTTCGAATATAGAAGTTCAATTGTCCAATACTCACTTTGAAATGGTTCTAGGTTCTAATTGATTGTAAATTAAACTAAATGGGCTAGCTCTATTTGATTTTAATTCAAAGAAGAAGGAATACAACAATTCCTCTTCTTAATTCAGATTGGAATGCAGAAACAAAATCAAATAAATAAAGCTAATAAAAGATAATATTAAATATGCACAACGTAGCTTAAGAATTAACACAAACTTATCTCAGAGTGATGCCTTGATTTTTCTTAAATTGAATTCTTGAAAAACTCTGAAATTCGTGTTCTATTTATAGTTGCAGAAATCGCATCTTCGACTGGTCATGTGGCCACCACGACTAGTCGTAAGTCGAACTACATTTTGAAATTTTAAGCACGATCGGATAAAACCATTCCACGACTGGTTGTGAGGCCTCCACGATTGGTCATGACCATCGCATGACTAGTCGTGAGGAACTAAGAATGGTTGCCAGAGTTTGAGTTGTAGTTGTAGGACTGGTCATGAATGAGTCGACACTATTCCTACAACCAGTTGAGCAGACTCCAGGACTGGTCGAAGCTCAACCAAAAAATTCTAAAAATTTGCAACAACTTAGCATTGGTCTTGAAATTTCTTGGACTGGTCGAGCCAGTTCTATGACTGGTCGAACAAAGTCCAGGATAGACCAAACACTTATAAAAATATTCAATTTGAATTATGTATACAAAATGACCTACCGTAAGGTCAAACTAAGGTCATTCATACCATAAATGTGAAGTATGGACATTGAGTCTTCATTTCTTAAGATGTTGGTTGACCTTGTGAAGCTTGAGATCTCTGATATAGCTTGAACTTGAGATCTTCTAAAGCTTGAACTTCATCTGGTACTGTTATTCTTGAGTTGTACTTGAGACATGAATAAGAACTTGTCTTCTGATGTAGCTCTTAAAATTTCTGACCATTGAAGCTTGCAGAAGCAGACAAATAACTTGAACTTGAACTTCTTGAAGTAGATCACCATTTTTAGCTTGTAGCATTGATGCAATGACTTGAACATACAAGATTATATGCTACACAAGACATAAATTTTGTTTCGGCACCACAAAATTTGACAACCAAAGGGACAAATAACTATGCACTTACACCTATAACCTTAACCTAAACCTAAACTTAAAACCTAAATGTATTCTCAAATCCCTAAACCTAAACCTACACCTAATCCTAATCTCAACTCCATAACCTAAACCTAAACTTAAAAATCCAAACCTAAACCCGAACCCGAACCCGATTTCCTAAACCTAAACCTTAACCTATTCTCAATTCCCTAAACATAAACCTATAACCTAACGTAAACCTAAACCTATAACCTTAACCTAAACCTAAAACCTAAACCTAAGCCTAAAACCCAAATGTATTCCCAAATCCCTAAACCTAAACCTACACCTAATCCTAATCTCAACTCCCTAACCTAAACCTAAACCTCAACTTGAAAACCCAACCCTAAATCGATCCCAGGACCCGAACGCGATTTCCTAAACCTAAACTTTATCTTATTCTCAATTCCCTAAAGATGTAACCTATAACCTATAACCTAAACCTAAACCTAACCTTAACTTAAACCAAAACCTACACCTAAAACCTAAACCTAAACCTAAAACCTAAATGTATTCTCAAATTCTTAAACCTGAACCTACACCTAATCCTAATCTCAACTCCTTAGCCTAAACCTAAACTTGAAAACCCAAACCTAAACCCGATCCCGAACCCGAACTCAATTTTCTAAACCTAAACCTTAACCTATTCTCAATTCCCTTAAGCTATAACTTAAAACCAAGACCTAAACCTAAACCTTAACCTAAACCTAAACTAATAACCTATAACTTAAACTTATAACCTATGACCTAAACCTTAACCTATAACCTCTAACCTATAACCTAACCTTAACCTTAACCTAAACCTTAACCCATAACCAATAACCTATAACCTAAACTTAAACCTTAACTTAACCTAACCTAAACCTAAAACCTAAATGTATTCTCAAATCCATAAACCTAAACCTACACCTAATCATAATCTCAACTCCCTAACATAAACTTGAAAACCCAAACCTAAACTCAAACTTGAACTCGAACCCGATTTCCTAAACCTATACCTTAACCTATTCTCAACTCCCTAATGTTATAACCTATAATCTATAACATAAACCTAAACTTAAACCTAACCTAAACCTATAACTTCAACCTTTAACCTTAACCTAAACCTAAAACCTTAACCTAAACCAAAACCTATAACCTAAACTAATAACCTATAACCTAACCTTAGCCTAAAGCTAAAACCTAAACCTAAACCTATAACCTAAACCTAAAACCCAAATGAATTCTCAAATACCTAAACCTAAACCTACACCTAATCCCAACCTCAACTCCTTAGCCTAAACCTAAAGTTGAAAACCCAAAGCTAAACTCGATCCCAAACCCGAACCCGATTTCCTAAACCTAAACCTTAAACTATTCTCAATTCCCTAAAGCTATAACTTATAACCTAAACGTAAACCTAACCTAAACCTTAAACTATTCTCAATTCCCTAAAGCTATAACTTATAACCTAAACGTAAACCTAACCTAAACCTATAACCTAAACCCATAACCATAACCTAAACCTAAACCAAAACCTATAACTTAAACCTAAACCTTAACCAAAACCTATAACCTAAACCTAAACCTTAACCTATAACCTATAACCTATAACCTAAACTTATAACCAATAACCTAACCTAAACCTAAACCTAAAACCTAAGCCTAAACCTATAACCTAAACCTATAAACTAAAACCTAAACCTAAACCTAAAACCTAAATGTATTCTTAAATCCCTAAACCTAAACCTACACCTAATTCTAATCTCAATTCCTTAGCCTAAACCTAAACCTAAACTCGAAAACCCAAACCTAAACCCAATCCCGAACGCGAACGACTTCCTAAACCTAAACCTTAGCCTATTTTCAATTCCCTAAAGCAATAACCGATAACCTATAACCTAAACCTAAAACCTAAACCTAAGCCGAAAACCTAAATGTAGTCTCAAATCCTTAAACCTAAACCTACACCTAATCCTAATCTTAACTCCTTAACCTAAACCTAAACTCGAAAACCCAAACCAAAACCCAATCCCAAACCCGAACCCGATTTCCTAAACCTAAACCTTAACCTATTCTCAATTCCCTAAAGCTATAACCTATAACCTAAACCTAAACCTAACCTAAACCTAAAACCTTAACCTAAACCAAAACCTATAACGTAAACCTTAACCTTCAACCTAAACCTATAACCTTAACCTAAACCTAAAACCTTAACCTAAACCAAAACCTATAACGTAAACCTTAACCTTCAACCTAAAACTTATAACCTATAACCTAAACCTAAAACCTAAACCTAAACCTATAAACTAAAACCAAAACCTAAAACCTAAATGTATTCTCAAATCCCTAAACCTAAACCTACACCTAATCTTAATCTCAACTCCTTAGCCTAAACCTAAACTTGAAAACCCAGACCTTAACCCGATCCCAAACCCGAACCCGATTTCCTAAACCTAAACCTCAACCGATTCTCAATTCCCTAAAGCTATAACCTATAACCTATAACCCAAACCTAAACCTAACCTTAACCTTTAACCTTAACCTTTAACCTTAACCTAAACCTAAAACCTTAACCTAAACCAAAACCTATAACATAAACCTTAACTAATAACCTATAACCTGAACTTATAACCTATAACCTAACCTTAGCCTAAAGTGAAAACATAAACCTAAACCTATAACCTAAACCAATAAACTAAAACCTAAACCTAAACCTAAAACCTAAATGTATTTTCAAATCCCTAAAACTAAACCTACACCTAATCCTAACCTCAACTCCTTAGCCTAAACCTAAACTTGAAAACCCAAAGCTACACCCGATCCCAAACATGAACCCGATTTCCTAAACCTAAACCTTAACCTATTCTCAATTCCCTAAAGCTATAACTTATAACCTAAACCTTAACCTAACCTAAACCTATAACCTCATAACCTAAACCAAAACTAAAACCTATAACCCAAACCTAAACCTTAAACAAAACCTACAACTTAAACCTAAACCTTAACCTGTAACATATAACCTATAACCTAATCTTAACCTAAACCTATAACCTAAACCTATAAACTAATACCTAAACCTAAACCTAAAACCTAAATGTATTCTCAAATCTCTAAACCTAAACCTGCACCTAATCCTAATCTCAACTCCTTAGCCTAAACCTAAACCTAAACTTAAAAAACCAGACCTAAACCAGATCTCGAACCTGAACCTGACTTCCTAAACCAAAACCTTAACCTATTTTCAATTCCCAAAAGCTATAACCTAAACCTAATCCTAACCTAAACCGATAACCTTAACCTAAACCTATAACCTAAATCTAAACCTAAAACCCAAATGTATTTTCAAATCCTTAAACCTAAACCTACACCTAATCCTAATCTTAACTCCTTAACCTAAACCTAAACTCGAAAACCCAAACCTAAACCCGATCTTGAACCCGAACCCAATATCCTAAACCTAAACCTTAACCTATTCTCAATTCCCTAAAGCTATAACCTATGACCTTAACCTCAATGTCAAACCTTAACCTAAACCAAAACCTATAACCAAAATCATAACCTACAACCTATAACCTATAACTTACACTTATAACCTATAACCTAAACCTAAAACCTAAACCTGAACCTATAACCTAAACCTATAAACTAAAACCTAAATCTAAACCTAAAACCTAAATGTATTCTCAAATCCCTAAACCTAAACCTACACCTAATTCTAATCTCAACTCCTTAGCCTAAGCCTAAACTTGAAAACCCAAACCTAAACCCAATCCCGAACCCGAATCCGATTTCCTAAACCTAAACCTTTACCTATTCTCAATTCCCTAAAGCTATAACCTATAACCAATAACCTATAACCTAAACTTAAACCTAAACCTAACCTAAACCTATAACCTTAACTTAAACCTAAACCAAAACCTATAACCTTAACCTAAACCAAAACCTATAACCGAAACCTTAACCTATAACCTAAACTTATAACCTAACCTTAACCTAAACCTAAACCTATAACCTAAACCTATAACCTAAACCTATAAACTAAACCTAAACCTAAACCTAAACCTAAACCTAAACCTAAAACCTAAATGTATTCTCAAATTCCTAAACCTAAACCTAGACCTAATCCTAACCTTAACTCCTTAGCCTAAACCTAAACTTGAAAACCCAAAGCTAATCCCGATCCCAAAACCGAACCCGATTTCCTCAACCTAGAACTTAACCTATTCTCAATTCCCTAAAGCTATAACCTATAACCTAAACCTAAACCGAATGTAAACCTATAACCGAAACCTATAACCATAACCTAAACCTAAAACCTAAACCTAAACCTAAACCAAAACCTATAGCCTAAACCTAAACCTTAACCAAAACCTATAACCTACAACCTAAACTTATAGCCTATAATCTAACCTTAACCTAAACCTATAACCTAAACATAAACCTATAACCTAAATATATTCTCAAATCCCTAAACCTAAACCTACACCTAATCCTAATCTCAACTCATTAACCTAAACCTAAACCTAAACTTGAAAACCCAAACCTAAACCCGATTCCGACCGCGAACACGATTTCCTAAGCCTAAACCTTAACCTATTTTCAATTCCCTAAAGCTATAACCTATAACCTATAACCTACACCTAAACCTAACTTAAACCTATAACCTTAACCTAAACTTAAAACCTAAACCTAAACCTAAATCAAAACCTATTACCTTAACCTAAACCAAAACCTATAACCTATAACCTAAACTTATAACCTATAACCTAACCTTAACATAAACCTAAAACCTAAACCTAAACCTATAACCTAAACCGATAAAGTAAAATCTGAACCTAAACATAAACCTAAAACCTAAATGTATTCTCTAATCCCTAAACCTAAACCTACACGTAATCCTAATCTCAACTCCCTAACCTAAACCTAAACCTAAACCTAAACTTGAAAACCTAAACCTAAACCCGATCCCGAACCTGATTTCCTAAACCTAAACCTTAACCTATTCTCAATTCCCTAGAGATATAGCCTATAACCTATAACCTATAACCTAAACCTAAACCTTAACTAAAACCTATAACCTAAACTTTAACCTATAACCTATAACCTAAACCTAAAACCTAAACCTAAACCTATAACCTAAACCTATAGACTAAAACCTAAACCTAAACCTAAAATCTAAATGTATTCTCAAATCCCTGAACCTAAACCTACACCGAATCTTAATCTTAACTCCCTAACCTAAACCCGATCCCGAATCCGATTTCCTAAACCTAAACCTAAACCTATTCTCAATTCCGTAAAGCTATAGCCTATAACCTATAACCTAAACCTAAACCTAAACCTTAACCAAAACTATAACCTAAACCTTAACCTATAACCTATAACCTAACCTTAAACTAAACCTAAAACCTAACACTAAACCTATTACCTAAACCTATAAACTAAAACCTAAACCTAAACCTAAAACCTAAATGTATTCTCAAATCCCTAAACTTAAACCTACACCTAATCCTAATCTCAACTCCCTAACCCAAACCTAAACCTAAACTTGAAAACCCAAACCTAAACCAGGATCTTGAACCCGAACCCGATTTCCTAAACCTAAACCTTAACCTATTCTCAATTCCCTAAAGCTATAACCTATAACCTATAACCTATAACCTTAACCTAAACCTAAAACCTCAACGTAAACCTAAACCAAAACCTATAACCTTAACCTAAACCAAAACTTATAAACTAAACCTTAACCTATAACCTAACCTTAACCTAAACCTATAAACTAAAACCTGAACCTAAACCTAAAACCTAAATGTATTTTCAAATCCCAAAACCTAAACTTACACCTAATCCTAATCTCAACTCCTTAGATTAAAACCTAAACTTGAAAACCCAAACCTAAACCTGAACCCGAACTCGATTTCCTAAACCTACACCTTAACCGATTCTCAATTCCCTAAACCTTAACCTATAAGCTAACTTAAACCTAAACTTATAACCTACACTTATAACCTAAACCTAAACCTATAACCTAAACCTAAAACCTAAACCTAAACTAACTTAAATGTATTCTCAAATCCCTAAACCTAAACCTACACCTAATCCTAATCTTAACTCCCTAACCTAAACCTAAACCTAAACTTGAAAACCGAAACCTAAACCCGAACCCGAACCCGATTTCCTAAACCTAAACCTTAACCTATTCTCAAATCCCTAAAGCTATAACATATAACCTAAACCTAAACCTAAACCTATAATATAATCCTAAACCTTAACCTAAACCTAAACCTATAACCTTAACCTAAACCAAAACCTATAACCTAGACGTTAACCTATAACCTAAACTTATAACATTGAACCTAACCTTAACCTAAACCTATAACCTAAATCTAAAACCTAAATGTATTCTCAAATCTCTAAACTTAAACCTACACCTAATCCTAATCTCAACTCTTTAACCTAAACCTAAACCTAAACCCAAACCTAAACTCGATCTTGAACCCGAACCCGATTGATGTAATAATGTAGCCCAATCACATGGCAACAAACAAGAAAATCTTGCTTTGTTGGAAAGCATACTCGAACTCAAGCATCACAGTGCATCTATTTCCATCTCCACTATCTCTTATAGCATAGATTATTTGAGATTTGGATTTATCTCATTTTTAGAGTCATGTCCTAATACAATATGATAATATTAATAGACAAGGTGGATTTGTCACCAACATTATTCCAAGACCCATATAACTTCTCCTTATAGGAAGTTTGGTAGGGCACATCCATCTTGAATCCATCAAAGGAGATAAGGATCACCTCTCATATGTTCTCTCTCTTTTCATTTGTTTTTTTTTTTTTTTTTCCATAGGATTGTTTGGATGAATGTATTTTATGTTTGGATGGATTTACATAGTTTGGGTTTAGATGGATATGATGTGAATATGATGAAATATATTATATAACAGGTGTATATCAGGAAATTTGTGGTGGGAAATTGAAAAAAAAAAAAAGAAAAAAAAGAGACTTTTACTTACGAAATATTTCATAGGTAGGTAAAAGTCTTATCCACGTTTTTACCTATGAAAATTTTCGTAGGTAAAAGTATTGTGAAATATTTTTACCTACAAAATGTGTTGTAGGTAAAACTCTTAGCGACAAATTTTCTTTGGGTAAAATATAACACTTTTGCTGATGAATATTTAATCGGTAAAAGTTGTTTACTAAAGATCGCTTTTACCTACGAAATTAGATTTCATAGGTAAAAGTAAAGATGGTTTTTACCTTCAAAATTAGTTTTTATAGGTACAAGTATGTGAAAAATTCAAAACACCATTTATTGGAAAAATTCAAAACACCCTTTACCTACGAAAATTTTCGTAGATAAAGATGTCTTTTACTTAAAAGTAAACTTTTTGATTTTTTTGTTTTTTCAAAAATTCAAAACACCCTTTCCCTACGAATAGTTTCTTAGGAAAAGATGGCTACTACTTACGAAATTAGATTTTGTAGGTAAAAGTAAACTTTTCAGTTTTTTGTTTTTTGAAAAATTCAAAACACCATTTACCTACGAACATTTTCGTAGGTAAAGATGGCTTTTACCTATGAAATATAATTTCGTAGGTAAGTAAACTTTCCAGAAAACTTTTCAATTTTTTGTTCCTTGGAAAATTCAAAACACCCTTTACCTACGAAAAGTTTCATAGGTAAAGATGACTTTTACCCATCTTTACCTACGAAATTTGATTTCGTAGGTAAAAGTAAAGTTTTCAATTTTTTTATTGTGAAAAATTCAAAACACCCTTTACCTACGAAAATTTTCATAGGTAAAGATGGATTTTACCTACGAAATTAAATTTCGTCGGTAAAAGTTTACTTTTACCGATAAAAATAATTTTCGTCGGTAAAAGTCATCTTTACCTACGAAAATTATTTTCGTCGGTAAAAGTTTCATCGGTAAAAACCATATTTCTTTTAGTGACTCCCGCCGAAGGGCTCCTAAAGGACTTGTAAGGGGTGAGAAATACCTTAGACCTAATCCTACAAAGAAATGATAATAAGGTTCTTCTGGACTCTGATAACTTATAGATAAGTAGATGAGTCCCTTTTAGCACGTTGTCGAAGATCTCCTCCTTTGTTGATGAAGAATCTTCTGCTTCCTTGATCCGTAACTCAGATGATGTACCAATACATGGTGACGGGTTGGGTCAAGGTTATGATGGAATCTTACTCTCTTTAATATTTTCCTATAAGGAGATAGAGTGATTCCAATCATCTATGCATTGAAGGCATCCCAGCTTAATGATTTTCCATTAAGGTAGTAGATGGAGGATCCTTGAATGCGAAAGTTCATTACCCAATCCACTCTATTGAATATCAATGGTGAGGGTGGATTGGAGGATGAACTTCCACGAGAGAAAGGGCTTTGGGTATATGATCTAAGGTTAAACACTCAAAAGCACTCTCTTCTTTCTCTACCAGCAACAATAGACTAGTCCTCTTTATACAGGCAAAAGGTTCTAACGGATATAAAACGGTCACATTTATGACAGAGTTCGATATCATCGAGCAGGTTCAATATCATTGAGCGTATACTCTCGATTATATCAACGGGCCGCTCAATGACAAAAATTCAATGTCATATGCTTTTGAAACCTTTTTCCAGCTGGTCAATGGAATCGAAACAAGTGTCGATGTCATCGAATTTCAAACTCTGTTTTCATCGAGACGAGAATTCATTCCTCGATATTTGAAAATGAGAAAGACTTGCGTTGAAATATTTCAGGTTCAAAGGAATGATTGAGGGACCTTCGAAATCATCGAAATTTGAATGTCGATGATATCGATAGCTGTGTCGATGCATCGATAACTCGAAAGGATTTTCCATTAAGCTTATTGGACAGTTTATGTCCATGTTCGATGCAATCGATACCGTATCGATATCATCGATATT
This sequence comes from Magnolia changhungtana, assembly GCA_030180095.1. Classification (NCBI taxonomy): domain Eukaryota; kingdom Viridiplantae; phylum Streptophyta; class Magnoliopsida; order Magnoliales; family Magnoliaceae; genus Magnolia; species Magnolia changhungtana. Next base: position 4,004,295 of record JASAUF010000653.1, on the reverse strand, counting down.
TGAATATCAATTCTATCGAGTGACCCTCGATCAAAGATAAAATAGCCTGAAAGATTTGCTGGATATTTGTGAGCCTAAGACCGATATCATTGAAGGCCTTCTGCTATCATCGCGATTTGGATTCCGATGATATCGAGGATGACCTCAATATATCAACTATCTTATAATTTTTCTTAGTAAAAACAGGGACTCATTTTCTCTGTTGTCGATTGTATCAAGTCAATTTCGATAGACTTGAGATTTGAATATCGATGATATTGATAGGTATATCGATACATCGATAATTCCGTTCAGATGAGTATGTGGTTGCTGGACATATTTTGTCCTCATTTCAATGATATCGTTTAGTCATCGAGGACATCGACAGCGCATGTCGATAATATCAATCAGTATATCGATACAATTGACAGAGTTAAAAAACTTAGAGATTTTCTGAATTTTGAAAAAGTTTTTTAACTTAAAAACCCTATGATATTCTAACCAATTTTGAGGGTTTTATTTACCTGGTGCTTTAGGACATGGGATGTGAGGCTTAGATTTAGCTGTGGTGAGTTTGGGCGCACATCTGGTTGAGGTAGACAGATGATTGATCTTCCTATGGAGCTTCTTTGTCTTGCCGACTCAACACTCACGCCAATTGACAAGCCAGGGCACTTTCAAAAGGTGGGTAGAGATTCTTTGGAATCCCTCAGAATTCGCAATGCGTGGTGTTTTCTCGAGATATACACGGGCCTACAACACATAGCCTAGGCATTGCATTGGTGCACAAGACGCGACATTGGAACCGCAGCGATGACACGGTCGTTAGGGTATAGGTTTCGGGTTAAGTTGACTCAGGTCTTCGAGATGTGACTTAGTATCGCACGTAATCACTGTCTATAGATCGCGGGTCCCTAGAATTCGACGGGGAGGATCACTAGAGTTGGTGGAATGGTATGGTACCAAGATACAGGCCTTACATTTTGTATGTGGGAGACTAGCTACATGTTATCAGTTTAAACACAGTGTCTAACTATTTATGACTATTTGGCTAACCATGTGCAGTAATTTCTTCATGGTCTGAATAATTATTGCATGAATAGTTATACCATACCTCTTAAATGGCTAGTTTACCTTAAGAGGTCTCTATCATACTTCTTACCCACAACACTACTAACTCAACCACCTAACCCATCTCTCAGGCCTCTTACGCACGGCACTACGAACCTAGCCACTTAACCCATCTAATGTGAAATCCACCTGAACCACCATGTGTGTCACCACCCCCATATTAGGCCATGGTCCAAAATACTGGCTCACTTGTGATTTTAATGAACCATACAATTGAAAAGTGTATTGACCAATGCTCATCCTTGAAATCATTTTCATTCATGTGGCCCACCTAAATCATGATTGGGACTGATTTTTTTTATTTTTTATTTTTACTTTAGGTATAATTTTAGTGAGCCACCTCATAGTTGGATTAGGTTTTTTATAAAATTCAAGGGTAGGTGTTCAACTGTCGCTGTTTTTCTTACGTGTAGTTGACCTCAAATTTGGATCTTTCTCATTTTTAGGCTCATGCCTTAAAATAATGATCCATGAAAGAGGCAATCAAACAACACATCATTATGAGTCCCACAACATAGTCTACTATTACAGTGGCATATAACATTTGAATCCTTTTGAAAATAGAGGCAAAATCACCTTTTTATGAGATAACTACTATTACAGTGGCATATAACATTTGAATCCTTTTGAAAATAGAGGCAAAATCACCTTTTTATGAGATAACTACCCAAGTTGTAAACAATTTATTAGTCAAAGTCAAACATGCCAGAATTTCAATTGCTTTGAATTATATCCTGTCTTTGAATTCTTGAAAGTAATAGATGTCCTAGAGGGGGGTAAATAAGACAATACAAACTATTTCCATGTAATCTGGAATAATAAAACAAATACTCTCAATTGCTTAAAGTATTGAAATCTTGACTTGAAATAGTTCGTAGGACAACCTTCGCCTAAAAGATTTAAGTAGAACAACCTTATTTCACGATGTCTTTGAGATCAAAATATCAAACTTATCAAGAGATAATCAATCACAAGGAAAGCATATAAAGAATTAAACAATCACCACAATGTACAAGGACTTATAGTGGTTCGGTGCTTAAACTCCACACCTACTCCACTCTCAAAATTATTACCCTCGTAATTCTGGCTTTCACTATTTCAAGGTTTTCACAGGGTCACCCTATCAACCTTATACAGTTATTGTGATTTTCATGGGCTATCACAACAAAACCCTCTTTGTGATTTTCATGGGCTCACCACAAAACAACCAGCTGAGATTTTCGGACTATCTCAGAAAAAACCCAAAATAAAATGAAAGTAAATATAGTACTTATCTTCAATTGACAAGTCAAAGACGTAATTGTAGCTTGATTGTAGTGATCTTCTTTCTTAGGATATTGACGAAGTCGTATATGTGTTCAACCCAAAAAAAAAAATATATATATATATATATAGGGATCTAATATATTTTTCAATGTAATAAACAATACCCAAATGCTACAAATTTAATTCTCTAATTCTTAAGTAGAGTGTGGATTACTCAATTATAAAATATTAAACTAACTTGAGAAAGATAATATAATAAGCTAAATTAAATATAAGAATTACCATACAAATTAGTTAAGGGGGCTTAGACTTTCACTCTTTTCAAAAGAAGATGGATCTCTAATTTTCGTGTATTGAATGAGTGAGAGAAAGCCTCTATTTATATCCAAAGGATTTGAAAATTCGACTGGCCCGATTTTAGGTTCAGCTGGTGTTCATAAACCCAAGTATAAGGTCGTAATGTAGTAATAATCTCGGTAAGATAGAGGTCGAATCCACAGGGACTAATCTTGTGCGTATTCTGAAAGTAACTAGAAATAGAACTAGAAGAAGATCTAATTAGAAATACGAAATAAAAGGAATAATTTGAATAGTGTTTAAACTATCAATTAAAGGTGGAAACAAGGGTGCCAAGGATCCACTTATAGCAATTGAGATGCCACCTTGCTTGATTTAGAAATCCCAACTGGAATTAGAGTCCTACCTTATCCAGTTGGAGAAAAAGATAATCAAATCTCTAAACTTCTCATTGATATAACCTCAAAGAAGAAGAATTGTGAAGATTTGAAAGAGATTTCATCACCCAACCATGCCCAAGAGATAACGGAAAACAAAGGTATTTACCAATCCTATAATCTTAAATAAGAAAAGAAGATACTCAAAGTTTTCACAAATCTACTATAATTTGAGTCACAATAAACCATTAAAAACTGAAAGTATTCCTTAAAATCAACTAGAAATCAAAGAAGTTCAATAAGAACAAGAATGAAAATAAGAAAAATATCCCAAAAATACTACAAGCTTCACCTCTTAGCCCTAGTTAAGAGGTCTAGCTAAGCACAGACATGATTGGATCAAGAATACTTAAAGAAAGCATTAAAAACCTAGAAAGAAATGAAGAAGAACTCTTAGGAGACAGCTCTACCCTTTTGCTCTTCTTCTCAAAACCCTAGATATCCTCAGAAGTCTTTTAGGAAGCCCATATTGATAACCTTGTCCACATAGATTCACAATACCACCTCAAATTTACGCAGTCCGCATAACTCTGCGTAACGCCTTCGATGTCATTGAACAACCTTCGATGTCATCGAAGGTAACTTGAATTCAGAAGTCGCTCCTTTTCGCATCGTGTAACGCCTTTTGCACTGCGTAACTTTTCATGTCATCAAACTGCCTTCGATGTCATTGAACGTCCTTCAATGAATTGAGAATGTGTTCAGAGTGTTCTAGCGAGTTGCTCCAAAAATTTGCAAAAGTTCAATGTCATCGAGAACTGCATCAAATTTGTCCAACAATAAAACTTGATTTTTTATAATTCTTCATGTCATCGAACTGCTTTCGATGTCATCGAAGACTAGCCTTGATGTCATCGAACAGCCTTTGATGGCATGAAAGCTCAGATTATGCATGAATTTCTGCACTAATTTCTGCACTTCCTTCCTTATCCACTTGGTTTTCTTAAATCTTGGGGTCTTGATGTCACACCCCAAATCTGGGGATGGATAGCTTCTGCGATGCCCTGAATCTGGCACTTGACTTCTGTACACCAAGTCTCAAGTTCGGCGCACCACAAGAAGATTTTTTACTAAAATTTATATAATAATAATAATAATAATAATAATAATACCTAAGCATGAAGATCCATGACCAAAATACCAAGCAACACTCTCCATTATAAATCCTGATGGTCATAAGTACAATGCTTTCCAAAAGGTACACAACGTCAACATTGCCAAATTGAAAAATAGATACAATACATCGAGAAAGCTAAGTCTTCCAAGCTACTCCTGCCCTGAAAATTTTGAGAAATATGAAGCTTAGGCAAAAAGCCTAATGAGTACACACGTGTGCAGTGTGTCCTATATGCAAGCAAAATAAATATGCCACGAAGAAACCGTGTATAGTGAAAGGCGTGTAGTACATAAGGTACGATGTCAATGCCAATGCAATGCATATGCATCACAGTAATACTCCAAGTCAATGCTACTAGCAACACTAAGTCGTATTTTCATTTCTCGTATACCACATCCATAATCATATTACACGCATCCGTAATCACATCATCATCATCATATTGTCATGCCATATCATAACTGTATATCTCGAGAAACACCGTGGTCGACACCCATGCACCAGACATCAACAATCGACCTCGCTACCCACTAATGGGGTTACAACCTCCATTTTGTATACTAGTAGTGGACCTTGTTTGCGCTTCTCCTCACCGGTGGGTCAGACCGGTCCCTGTTTGCACCTCAACCCTTAAGCAGGTTGGACCTACTTCTTCTCAACCTGACCTCATCAGTGAGAGTTAAATCCATGACCCATGATCCACTCAACTTGACGGTGAGGTATCCCTAGCTAGCATTGGGTTTTAATGACTTTCAACCCAAGGGGCACATCATCCCCTACTATTTCCATACTTCTGGTGTCCCGTTCATTTTCAGGGATAACTCGAGTCATCATCATAGATGTACATTATGTCGTCAAGATCCAATTCATGTTATACGGCATGACTGTGGTATTCTGATCATCATGTATATCATGATTATGCATGTGAAACCCTAACCTTAGTGTCTATTTCACTCTTCAGGTTCTGCGGTCCTACCGGTGGAATTCTGATGACCTGCGACCTACTAATTGCATTTGCGATGACTCCTAAGTTCCATCATATAAATCCGACCCGGATTGACCCGAAACTAGTGCCAAAGAGACCGCATCATCACCGCGGTTCCAATGCCACGTCTCGTGCAGCAATTCGAGTTGTGGATCATGAGTTGTAGGCCGTGCATGATTTAGGTCGTAGATCTCGATTATGGGGCCCACCTAGGATTTGCATAAATCCCTAGACATTTATTTCATCTTCATAGGCTATCATTAGAGTAGCTAGCCTAGGCTAGGTTGGTAGACCCCCTAGCTAGTAAGTCATGACTATTTCTCTTACCAAGAGAGCTTCTTTTTCTCTATTCCATGCATTAGCCACCTTTTACTCTTCCCAAATTTGAAAATTTTTTACTTCCCTCTTCTCTAAAGAGAGAGAGAGGCCATCATGCCCTCTCTTTTCTAGCAATGCCATCATTAGTTTGAGTAAAAACCCCTAGTTGCTAGCAATCCACCTCATTTCCCTCTCTCCCTCTCTTCTCCTCATCTCTCCCTCTCCCTCTCCAAGCTCTTGGATGTCCCACCCTCCACCCATTTTCTAGCCCTTCATCCTCCCTTCTACCCCATAATCCAGCCCTTAGTCTAGCATCTTAACCATTAAACCTCTTTCCTTGGAGTTTGAAGACTATCTTGGAGGTGTTTACTTGAAGACCTTGTAGGTGAGTGTGCATGTACTTAGAATCTTAGGATTTGCATTCTTTCTTCTTATTTCTCTTCTTCACCTCATGTTTGAAGAATGTGGGGCCCACCAAATGATGGTAGAGGTCCCATGTCTTCTTAGATGCGGCCATTAGCCCATCCTTTTGTGTATGCATAACCCATGGGGGGGACCATTCTCCATGGACCCCACCATGGTTTCTTTTCTTAGTTAGAAGGATTCTTGGGTCATCTAGACCTTTGATCCTTGGTGGAGATGGCATCTCCACCATTCAATTTTGATTAGAAGTTGCATGCATGGGTAGATCTTGCCATTCCATCAATATAATAATATATGGTAGTTTGTGATGAAGGGAAGTGCCTCAATGTGGCGGAGCCCCTTCCCTTGTTGCTGATTCTCTTTCTTCTCTTAATAATCTCTTATCTTTCCGAGGTGTGTGGCCCACCATATGGCTTGGAAATATCTAGATCATTCAAGGAGAGTAGATGTGTAACGCCCCGGATTTTTGCTAACCTGGGATTAGATGTCATTAGGCAATGGGTCGATCCTAATACCTCATTAACTTGTCAGAACTGAATCCCAAAGTCTAAAGCCGCCTTTGAACTCATTTCCTTCACAAATCTCACCCTTCATCGCCTTGATCTTCCAATTTTTCTAAGAACTTTCACCCTAGACACTATCTTAAACTAGTTGAGTAGTATAACTTGGATCACTTTATATACAAACACTAATGAACTAAGTTCCACCTCAGACGAAAATCACTTAGGATTAAATCCTTTAGAAATTTGACAAAGTTAACTAGGTGCTAAACTAGATTAGCCATGAAATCCATTTAAATCGCTTTAAATACGATCTGCAAGACCCAAAACTTGTAGAATCATTGACGCTAGGTTACCCTAAAGTTTAGAACCAAACTCATTTCCCGGCTGCTCTCGGGAATGAAACGAAACTTCGTATTAGGTCTAGATCGCACATCGGAAGTCTGATTAACACGAATCTAAGGAACTAGGACCGCCTCACTGGGCTTGACACTCATCTCAAAAATCAAGTCCATCCGATGTCCCACGGCCATTCGTTTCGATTCGGAGCGAGGGTGTGTGAAAAACACTATTCCTATTCCAAAATAAATATCAGGAATAGTGATCTGGCATCATTCGTTTACGCGTCAGTATTAAGCAACCTGACCGTCAGAATCAGACCAAATTACACCCTCGGATTAAGAAAAATTTCAGGAACATTTACATGTACTTGGAATTTCGGATCGTGGCCCACTGACCGTTGAATCGAAAGTGGTCGCCACGTGCGATCTGGGAATCCGATCGAGTCGAAAACGTAATCCCACATGGATCCATGTGTGGTGAGCTTAAGTCTGACGTTTGGCTCAAGGGGGGCCACCAGAAACACTCTTTTGAGCTGGAAAAGTGACGAAATACTTATATTAGCAGTAACCCTTGAACCTGAGTCTATTTTGGGAAGGTTTTAGGCTATAAAAGGACCTTAAACCCTCTCCCATTCCAGCCATACGAATTTGGATTTGAGAGAGGGAAAAGAGAGAGAAAGTGAGGGAGATGTGGGAGGAATTCTCTGCTGCTGTTCCCTGCCGCTATTCGGGCTCCACCGCCTGATTCTCATCGCTTTCCCAGCGATTCCGGCGTCATTTCTAGGTAATAAACCCTAACCCTAACCTGTTTGGGAGATTAGACAGTTGTAGGTTAGGAAATAGCTAACCTATTTCGTTCTCTAGGTTGCCAAACTCCCGTATACGGAAGCTTAGCGAACCTATCGACTCCGTTACGATTCTACGACACAAGGTGAGGACTTTAGGTGTATAGGTTACGGTTTTCAACGCTTTCAATGTCGTATAATGGTAGATTCATGATCTCGCATGCAATTGCACATGTACAAAGTGCTTTCCGTTTCTGTTTCGATTAGAATTGTAGAATTTGAAATTTCACATACTCTAGGTATTCGTATAAAATACCGTATACGTATTTTTTATGGAAATGTGTTTGACATGTTTATTTGTCGTATGGATATATGATGTATGGATAAAATACTTATTTGGCGAAAGGATTCGCCTAAATACATGTTTACTAATAAACACTATGTATGTAGAAATACAGTATTATAAGAAGTACCGTATACATGTATATTTTAGCGATGTGTTTGTCATGATTAATTGTCGTATAAATATATTATGTGCGTAAAAATATTTTCTTGGCGAAGGAATCGCCGTAATACATGTTTGCTTGTATACACTATGTATGTTGAAAATGCGTATTCTAGAAAATACTGTATACGTATAAATTTTGGAGATGTATTTATCATGATTATTTGTTGTAGTAATATATTATACATGAATAAAATACTCACTTGGCTAAAGGATAGCCCTAATACATGTTTTGCTAACATACACCATGTATGTTGTAATAGTGTATTCTAAGTGTTGTGAAAATGACTGAATGAGTATAGAATTCTCATTCGTGCTCGCCATGACTAATTGTCATGGATAATTGATTGTTGTATTAGCAATACCCCTTTGACGAAAGGATTTGCCCTAAATCACGCCACGGCCAATACACACTATATATGCTAAAATGTGTGGCCCAAGTGTTTGTGGAAATGACTGAATGAATATGGAACTTGGTTTCCTGCTTGCCATGACTATCCGTCATGGGTGTATGCGTGTTATGATTGGGGTAACTCCCTAGTGAAAGGATTTAGCCTTATACCTCTGTGATCAACATATGTCATGTATGCTGATTCCTGTATTTTAAAGTGTTTGTTGAAATGTCTGAATGGGTAGTAGTTAGTAAATTGTAATGTTTAAGGGTGTTGAGATATGATTCTCAACTCCTTTAACTATGTGTATGATTTCCTTGAATAGCTATGTGATTAGGAATTGAATATATACAAACTCATGCTTGTGTTGTGCTTTACAACATGCTTTATATCATGCTCTATAATATGCTTATAACATGCCTACTAGCATGTTTGAATTATTTTATTTATCATGCTTGAGTTACTTTATTTATCATGCTTTACTCCACATGCTATGGATGACAATTGATTGTGCCTGGGGTTATGATTATAGTCCAGACAATCGGTACTAGATTGGAGATCGTGGTTGAGTTTCATGTCGCCACGTGAGACGTGTTCGACGAACTCGAGTCGTACTTCGGTTGGCGATAGTGGTTGGCCACGCGAAGTGCTTATGCACTTCATGTCGTTCGACTTGTTGTATGCTCGAGCTAGCCGAGCTCGTCATGTAACCCGATTTGTCTAATGTATGTTCACCATGTTTGGTCGCTACTGCTTGAACCTAGGGTACCAAACTTACCAGTGAAAACCCTTTTAACCATGGTACCTCGATCCGCTAAGACTCATGAGCCGGGCATGGTGGTATGGGACACCGTGGTCGAGCTGTCGGCCTACGCTGGGGCTACGTGCCTCCCCGTAGTGACCAGTGAGCACCTTAACTCGTGAGCCGATTATGGTGGTATGGGACACTATATTCGTGCTGTCGGCCTACATTGATAAGGTGATGGGGGAGTGGTGCAACCTTTTGTGCGTAACAGCCCTGGCAGCCCTTTGTAGTGACCGCGAGCATATTTTGAAGTCGCAGTGCGCCTTAGGGTTCGCCGCGATATATAGAGTATGAACTAGGCCTATTTCTGTATAGTGATGAATCGTTTAAGGGGTGATGGGGGAGTGGTGCAACCTTTTGTGCGTAACAGCCCTGGCAGCCTCTGCAGTGACCTAGAAAATACACCATCGTCTGATATTAACTAGGACTGACGACCCTAGAATGGATCATGTTTGGGAATGATACAAGGGAGGTACCTTAGTTTCCCAATCCTATTTTTTGAAATGGACTAATTAAAAACTCCGTAATCATGCTCATCATGCATCGCATGTGCCCGGAAGATGTGGAGCACCGTGTGGGATGTAAGCATGCGCGAACGTGAGATGGTGTCGCATGAGGGAGTATGTCGGTGAGGGCATCCATCATACCCGCATTCATACTTGCATTAATCGAGTAACTAGGAGTGCTTGATTTTGCTTTATCATTCTTTGACCGCATCGATAACATGTTAACCTATGCCTTATTGTTCCACCGAGTTAGCTACTCACTCCCACGTTACGGGACGGTGTTGTACACACCAAACGCAATTGTTGAATTTCGGATGATGGCGATGCTTATGAAGCGAGCCGGACTATTTCTATGGTGATGAGGAGGAGTTCTCCTATCTGTATCTCTCGACAGGTCTATGAAGACCTGGTATTGTATTGACGGGGCTATGGTATTTGGGATAGGAGACATTACACGCCATCACATTAGGTATATTTTAGAACTGTCCTTGTAATTATTTAACTCCGGTAATGTTATCACACTCGGAGACTCATCATAGTTTATATATTTTATCTATCTATCATAGTCTTCCGCTTGCAAATTTAACTGTCTCTGGAGTATGATATGTTGTTTTGGCTTAATCTCACTCATGTTCAATGCACGAATACAGTCAACATTCAATCATCATTAATTTTGTTACATAAGTGATGTTCTGGAACTCGGGAGTTGAGTTTATGCTCGACCCCCGATTTTCAGGGCGTTACAAGATGGTATCAGAGCATGATTTGGATTAAACCGGACCTGGGTTATGGTCACACGACGCACACTGACGCACTCTGACTTAGGAGGGAGCGACGGAATGTAGAAACAGTCTTAGACATCCCTGTTCCGTCTAGCGGCTAGTTCACTGAAAACGAACGCCGAAATCGAGTCTGTATTCAACCATGGTCGCACGAGTCGACCCTAAAATGTTCCTAGGCCGTCTATAGATAATTCTAGATTACAACCCACCTCATCCCAACAGTTGAAAATCGGTAGAATAAGGGATGAACGTGATGAGGATAACTACTCCGAATCCCCGGAGCTTCTCTGGACTCCTCACAGAGACTTCTCGAATTCATGAGGAAAGAAAAGCAGAAAGTAGAAATAAATTCTAATAAATTCGAATTGATTAATGAATGATTACAAAAAAAAATTGAGTTCACAACCCTTTAAATGGGAATACCAAGTAATAGGAAGGAAATCAGAAACAAACTACAACTAAAACTCCTAGGTTGTGATGTCTACTAGTGCTAAGAGCTTTCACCAAAAATAGTAAGTGTCCTATTTGACTTCACCAAACCATTCTCCTAATTATTCTAAGCTCTTTACGCGATGAGCGCAACTCCTAAAGCCCAACAGATGAAGAGTAATCAAACAAAAATTACTATTTTGGTAAAACAAAATTAAAACAGGAAAATGGCCGCCAATTGGAGGGTTTTCTTGCAATTTCGGGCTGCGCAACCCAGCATAGCAGGGTTGGTTGGCTTCATTAGCTCGTTCTACCCCAAATTCATATATTTTACATCAGATAACTCATTCCGGATTGCAAGTTACGTCCGATTATCCCGAAAACTACCCGAAATGGAGCGAATCGGATTCGGGGGCCTCCCCGCTTAGATCCGATGGGACCCAGGGTCGAACCAGGGTGCATTTGGCACCTTGGGACCACAGAGAACACGGCCCCACCGCGGCGGCGCGGTTCCGGCGGTGGACCGCGGTCAGGTGGGGATTCGGACGTGGGGCCGGGCCTAGAACTGGTCGGCCCGACCTCCCCTAGCGCGTGGTGGGTGCGGTTTATTCTGGGGTTTAGGATTTTAGGGGTTGGAGCTCCCCTCTCTCTCATATCACCCCTTCCAAACGCCCAAACCCACCATTTCCGATTTTTCTCTCAACCCATTCCCCTAAACCTTGCAATCTCCCATTTTCTTCCATAAATCACCCACTCCAACTGTCCACAACAGCCCTAGCCTCCTCCTTTTCCCTTTTCTCTAACGTTGGAGCTCTCACATTCCCCATTTGGAGCTCAAATTCGTGCAACCTTCTAACCTATCTCATTTCTCCCTTTTACCTTCTTCATTCCCTACCTTTTTGGCCTTTACAATCCCTGTTGAGGCTCAAGTCCATGGAGAACCAAAAAAAAAACTCCAGCCCCCCATTTCCCTTATCCTCATTTTCCATGGCTCTATCCGAGCTCATCCATATGTTGTCTTGTAGTTTGCATGGGCTACTATCTTAGGGTAGTTATGTTTTCCTGTTGATAGGTGTAGTAGTTGGTAGAATGTTTTAAGTATTTGAGGACGTTTAGGGTCCGTTCGGCCAAATTACATTAGATAAGTTTACGGTGGATAGAATTGTAAAAGTAATAATAAATGTATATGTAGGGTATGGCCCCTAGATTGGGTGTATCCTATGTCTTCCGACACCATGTTTAGAATGTACGCAATTAAGAGTAAATTCCGAGAATTCCTTTCCAATAACACTTAAAAATTTTCCCATCGTGGGATATGAAAAATCCCATCTCACGTTTTTCCAACACCAGGCTCATTTTCCAAGGCCTATAAAATTTAATCCCCTCCCACCCTCCTACCAACCATGTCACACCCAATCCCAAGGTAGGATTAGTAATGCGGTCCCATTTAATACAACTTAAGGCCACTGGCCAAATTGTGTTGAAGTGATAAAGTCCCTTGATATACATTAATCCACCGCACTCTGATAGCTTAAGCTTTTGGAGTAAATGGTTGTTTGATAGATAGGCCCATAGAGTTTGGACCTAGAGCGATACTCCTAGTTTTGACAGACCTGACCATATAGGAAATCCAACAAATTAATAATATAAACTCCAGGATCTTCTTAGCTGGTGTGAGCATGTGTGAAAAGCTCGAGCGTCAAGTACAGACAACTCAATTCCACTTAGACAACGTTTGACCCTACACGATGAATAATTTCTTGTATTAGAAATGATCTGAAATCATCTAGTGTGTAATCATAGACTAATAGATTACCACTATTCATAAATTGAGACTAGGCTACTGGTTCTACTACGGAACGTAAAAGACTGATTATGCTAAGATAATTGCAAGATAGTTAAAAGATGGACTTAATTAATGGGCTGGATTAGGTTGGAGTGAGACCTCACTCCTTCGTCGGACCCCTTAATACTCATAGGCTCCTTTAATAATTCTTAGAAAAGTTGTTTGATTAGTAACTATACATGCTCAGTATCCCTTTGATTTAATATTAGGTCAAATCAATACACCCCTTAGAATCGCCTTCTCAAGGACTTAGTACAATGGGAACGCGGAGTACAGAAACTACATTTAAGCGAGGTACTCGCGGTTTGAATCAAATTCTCAATCCTGGTAGTGACCAATGAACCCTATGCTCTGATCAAGCAGAAGGTCGGGATCAGCTAGGATTAAGGACTGATACGACGATTTTCTGTCTTCGCGAGGCAGAAGGTCCATGTATCCGATTCTGACCCACTACATAACTTTCCTTCCGTGTTGGCCTGACCACTTACAACCAAAAGTTTATAACTTTGTCTTTGAGAAGTGTAAGAATATATAGCCAATAGAAATATTTCCTTTTAGGCCTAAGAAATTTCCCAAGTGAGCAACAGACAGTTAAGAATCAGGTCCCAAATCGCATGCCATGTCGGCATTTGTATTGTGCTTATGAACGTAAAAAAGATAGCCTGCCTATTAAGCTAGACATGATTAAATAGGATAAGTCTGAACCGTGACAAAAAAATTCCTTGGTAGAATTAGGCATCCCGCCACAAACTCACACCTGACCCCGAATCAACCACAATACCCTTCATCTTTAGCTCCTTTCTATAACTATAGGTATCAATGCCATAATACACAACATTGATGAAAAGAAGACCAATGTAGTGGGAGATCGCATCCCATTTCATGTCAAGGATAAATCCTAAACTACACCTTGTTCCGACATACGGAGCAGGACATAAATCTTGAGCCTTGAGGGTGAAAATAAAATTTTAAGGGGGGTAGAACATTATGAGCCCAATCTAGTTAGGTTACCTATTGCATCTCTTGATCTGGGTGGCACAGCGAAAGCGTGCTGGACCCTACTCCACTGGCCCAGGATCGAAACGGTGCTCGTTAACATGCGCACATTATAGAAGCCCTAACAAGTTCTACTATGAAAATGTTTTAGGATGATCTAGTAAGATTTGATTCACCCTCCCCTGGGACATAGATAATATCAAGGACTCTCTTAGACTAAGACCTAAAGGGCAACCTTAGAATAAACAATTTGAACCTTTCAATGATGGACATTCCCTACGTTTCTAGAGTGATCGGACTACGGAGTTACTGAAATATACAACTGCGAAGCATTCGCGGCTTGACCTAATTCTCAATCCTGGGCGACTACCAATGGACTCACTGCTAACGAGCAGAAGACCAGGATCCACTAGGATTCGGAAGGGATACAATAAGCTTTCTACCTTAGCTCGGTAGATGATCGATGTATCGGGATCAAGCCTACCATAAACGTTTCTCCGTGTTGGTCAAACAATGAAAACAGCTATCTTACTCTAAATTGTTGGGAGTTGTCATCAAGACTCTAAATAGGTAAAGAAATAAATTATAGTAAACCATCAGGGTATAAGCAATGGATAAAGAAATAAGTTTTAAGGGGGGTAGACTAAAATGAACCAGCTAGTACATACCCTACCATGCGTAGAAACTTGAAATCAATAAGTCTTAGGCAAATGAAATAATAGAAATCTTTCCTTATTACCCTTAGGCAATTTCGGGGACGAAATTTTATTTTAAGGGGGGTAGATTGTAACGCCCCGAATTTTTGCTAACCTGGGATTAGATGTCATTAGGCAATGGGTCGATCCTAATACCTCATTAACTTGTCAGAACTGAATCCCAAAGTCTAAAGCCGCCTTTGAACTCATTTCCTTCACAAATCTCACCCTTCATCGCCTTGATCTTCCAATTTTTCTAAGAACTTTCACCCTAGACACTATCTTAAACTAGCTGAGTAGTATAACTTGGATCACTTTATATACAAACACTAATGAACTAAGTTCCACCTCAGACGAAAATCACATAGGATTAAATCCTTTAGAAATTTGACAAAGTTAACTAGGTGCTAAACTAGATTAGCCATGAAATCCATTTGAATCGCTTTAAATACGATCTGCAAGACCCAAAACTTGTAGAATCATTGACGCTAGGTTACCCTAAAGTTTAGAACCAAACTCATTTCCCGGCTGCTCTCGGGAATGAAACGAAACTTCGTATTAGGTCTAGATCGCACATCGGAAGTCCGATTAACACGAATCTAAGGAACTAGGACCGCCTCACTGGGCTTGACACTCATCTCAAAAATCAAGTCCATCCGATGTCCCACGGCCATTCGTTTCGATTCGGAGCGAGGGTGTGTGAAAAACACTATTCCTATTCCAAAATAAATATCAGGAATAGTGATCTGGCATCATTCGTTTACGCGTCAGTATTAAGCAACCTGACCGTCAGAATCAGACCAAATTACACCCTCGGATTAAGAAAAATTTTAGGAACATTTACATGTACTTGGAATTTCGGATCGTGGCCCACTGACCGTTGAACTGAAAGTGGTCCGCCACGTGCGATCTGGGAATCCGATCGAGTCGAAAACGTAATCCCACATGGATCCATGTGTGGTGAGCTTAAGTCTGACGTTTGGCTCAAGGGGGGCCACCAGAAACACTCTTTTGAGCTGGAAAAGTGACGAAATACCTATATTAGCAATAACCCTTGAACCTGAGTCTATTTTGGAAAGGTTTTAGGCTATAAAAGGACCTTAAACCCTCTCCCATTCCAGCCATACGAATTTGGATTTGAGAGAGGGAAAAGAGAGAGAAAGTGAGGGAGATGTGGGAGGAATTCCCTCTCTGCTTGTTCCCTGCCGCTATTCGGGCTCCACCGCCTGATTCTCATCGCTTTCCCAGCGATTCCGGCGTCATTTCTAGGTAATAAACCCTAACCCTAACCTCGTTTGGGGATTAGACAGTTGTAGGTTAGAAATAGCTAACCTATTTCGTTCTCTGAGGTTGCCAAACTCCCGTATACGGAAGCTTAGCGAACCTATCGACTCCGTTACGATTCTACGACACAAGGTGAGGACTTTAGGTGTATAGGTTACGGTTTTCAACGCTTTCAATGTCAGATAATGGTAGATTCATGATCTGCATGCAATTGCACATGTACAAAGTGGTTTCCGTTTTCTGTTTCGATTAGAATTGTAGAATTTGAAATTTCACATACTCTAGGTATTCGTATAAAATACCGTATACGTATTTTTTATGGAAATGTGTTTGACATGTTTATTTGTCGTATGGATATATGACGTATGGATAAAATACTTATTTGGCGAAAGGATTCGCCTAAATACATGTTTACTAATAAACACTATGTATGTAGAAATACGGTATTGTAAGAAGTACCGTATACATGTATATTTTAGCGATGTGTTTGTCATGATTAATTGTCGTATAAATATATTATGTGCGTAAAAAATATTTTCTTGGCGAAGGGAATCGCCGTAATACATGTTTGCTTGTATACACTATGTATGTTGAAAATGCGTATTCTAGAAAATACTGTATACGTATAAATTTTGTAAATGTATTTATCATGATTATTTGTTGTAGTAATATATTATACATGAATAAAATACTCACTTGGCTAAAGGATAGCCCTAATACATGTTTTGCTAACATACACCATGTATGTTGTAATAGTGTATTCTAAGTGTTGTGAAAATGACTGAATGAGTATAGAATTCTCATTCGTGCTCGCCATGACTAATTGTCATGGATAATTGATTGTTGTATTAGCAATACCCCTTTGACGAAAGGATTTGCCCTAAATCACGCCACGTCCAATACACACTATATATACTAAAATGTGTGGCCCAAGTGTTTGTGGAAATGACTGAATGAATATGGAACTTGGTTTCCTGCTTGCCATGACTATCCGTCATGGGTGTATGCGTGTTATGATTGGGGTAACTCCCTAGTGAAAGGATTTGGCCTTATACCTCTGTGATCAACATATGTCATGTATGCTGATTCCTGTATTTTAAAGTATTTGTTGAAATGTCTGAATGGGTAGTAGTTAGTAAATTGTAATGTTTAAGGGTGTTGAGATATGATTCTCAACTCCTTTAACTATGTGTATGATTTCCTTGAATAGCTATGTGATTAGGAATTGAATATATACAAACTCATGCTTGTGTTGTGCTTTACAACATGCTTTATATCATGCTCAATAATATGCTTATAACATGCCTACTAGCATGTTTGAATTATTTTATTTATCATGCTTGAGTTACTTTGTTTATCATGCTTTACTACACATGCTATGGATGACAATTGATTGTGCCTGGGGTTATGATTATAGTCCAGACAATCGGTACTAGATTGGAGATCGTGGTTGAGTTTCATGTCGCCACGTGAGATGTGTTCGACGAACTCGAGTCGTACTTCGGTTGGCGATAGTGGTTGGCCACGCGAAGTGCTTATGCACTTCATGTCGTTCGACTTGTTGTATGCTCGAGCTAGCCGAGCTCGTCATGTAACCCGATTTGTCTAATGTATGTTCACCATGTTTGGTCGCTACTGCTTGAACCTAGGGTACCAAACTTACCAGTGAAAACCCTTTTAACCATGGTACCTCGATCCGCTAAGACTCATGAGCCGGGCATGGTGGTATGGGACACCGTGGTCGAGCTGTCGGCCTCTGCCGGGGCTACATGCCTCCCGTAGTGACCGGTGAGCACCTTAACTCGTGAGCCGATTATGGTGGTATGGGACACTATATTCGTGCTTTGTCGGCCTACATTGATAAGGTGATGGGGAGTGGTGCAACCTTTGTGCGTAACGTTCCACAGCGACCCTTTGTAGTCACTTCGAGCATATTCTCGAAGTCGCGGTGCGCCTTAGGGTTCGCCGCGATATATAGAGTATGAACTAGGCTGTTTACGTATAGTGATGAATCGTTTAAGGGGTGATGGGGAGTGGTGCAACTTTTGTGCGTAATGTACCACAGCGCCTCTGCAGTGACCTAGAAAATACACCATCGTCGATATTAACTAGGACCGACGACCCTAGAATGGATCATGTTTGGGAATGATACAAGGGAGGTACCTTAGTTTCCAATCCTGCTGTTTGAAATGGACTAATTAAAAACTCGGTAATCATGCTCATCATGCATCGCATGTGCCTGGAAGATGTGGAGCACTGTGGGATGTAAGCATGCGCGAACGTGAGATGGTGTCGCATGAGGGAGTATGTCGGTGAGGGCATCCATCATACCTGCATTCATACTTGCATTAATCAGAGTAACTAGGAGTGCTTGATTTACTGCTTTATCATTGCTGCTTGACTGCATCGATAACATGTTAACCTATGCCTTATTGTTCCACTGAGTTAGCTACTCACTCCCACGTTACGGGACGGTGTTGTACACACCAAACAGAATTGTTGAATTTCAGATGATGGCGATGCTTATGAAGCAGAGCCGGACTATTTCTATGGTGATGAGGAGGAGTTCTCCTATCTGTATCTCTCTGACAGGTCTATGAAGACCTGGTATTGTACTGACGGGGCTATGGTATTTGGGATAGGAGACATTACACGCCATCACATTAGGTATATTTTAGAACTGTCCTTGTAATTATTTAACCTGGTAATGTTATCACACTCTGGAGACTCATCATAGTTTATATATTTTATCTATCTATCATAGTCTTCCGCTTGCAAATTTAACTGTCTCTGGAGTATGATATGTTGTTTTGGCTTAATCTCACTCATGTTCAATGCACGAATACAGTCAACATTCAATCATCATTCATTTTGTTGCATAAGTGATGTTCTGGAACTCGGGAGTTGAGTTTATGCTCGACCCCCGATTTTCAGGGCGTTACAAGATGCCCATGGCATTCCACTCTATGGATGGTGATGACTTGTTTGCCCTTTTAGGGGCATATGCAATGAATTTTTATATGAGGAATAGGTCTGGATATTTGTGGGGCCCACTGAGGTGGACCACAACTTAGGTTTCATGGGGTGTTTTCCCCTTAATTTGAATTATATACTCAGTTTATTTCATTTCCATGTTACTGTACAGAAATTTTCTAGACAGTTTGTAGTTGTTCTTGGGTTAAATTTTTAGGCTGTTTGGGGAACTATTTCTATCCCTTAAATATACTTTTCTTGAAGGTGTGGACCCCACCTAGATGTATCCCAAATTTTAGCTCCATCTGACCTTGATTGAGGTCCCAAAGGAGTGGCCCAATTGGGGTGGACAGCTAGATTTTCTGGACTATCCAACAACATTACAATTTGGAAATCCTTAAATTTAAAATAGTTTTTGTAATGGTGGGCCACTTTTGTGGACCCTACCTTGTACTACACATATATGGGGTGGTTAAAAATATTTTTTCCCAATTTTCAGAGAACTTGGGCCCACCCCTTTGGGTGCTCAAAATAGGGACATCGATGTTTTTAATTTTCTGCTGTAATTGTTTTACCTTTCTGTCCATGCATGTTTGCCTACGCTTTTGTGTGGTGGTGGCCCTCTCATTCACCCAATTTGTGGCCCACCTTGTAGAAGATAACCCCAAATGCTTGTCGGCCACATACCTGATCATATTTTGGGGTGTTTTTGGGGTTGGGACAACAGCACCTTGCTGGACATCCAGCTGGGCTGAATGTCCAGCAATAGGTGAACCATCCACCCCACCTTAGGCTCACCTTTGGGTTTATTTTTATTCTAACCTTTCATCCATTGTGTGGCCCACTTAGTAGGGGACCAGCCCCTAGGGGGACGTCCCAAAGTGGGGCCCACTTGGACCTCCAGATGGGCCAGCCGTCCCACCCTTGGGACACCCAAGGGTGTGGGCTGGCCTTCCACCTTGAGGCCCATTGGATGTATGTGTTGTATCTAGGCCGTCCTCCCTAGGGATGGCCCACTGATGTGTGGACCACTCCCTAGAGGGACGCCTACCTCATGGATTCTGCTTTGATGTATGTGTTATAGGTCATCCAGGCCTTAGGACGCCCAGTCCCACCTAGACGTCTAGCTTGTTGGTAGTGCTACTAGATGTATCCATACTCTCCATCTGTTGGGGCCCACTATGATTATTAAGAACCACCACTAGATTTATTTTCTTCTATAAATCCCACCCGCTGGACCTCAGCAAGCCCAGGAAGCTGGGTGGGCTGAAAGTCCAGCAATATAATAGAAGTTGTATGATTCATGTTGGGATGTTTTGAGGGATGTGTGGCCCACCAAATAGAGTGTTGAGTACAAACATAATCAGTCTATTTTTTAGGCATATTTTTGGGCTTAATTAATGCTTTGTAAGGCCCATTCTTAGTGGTATGTTGTGGACCAACTATAATCCAGATTTTTATGGTTTAATAGGCCTAGATGGGCTGTAAATCCTCCATTTGATCCCAGTATTGTGCAAGGGCTGACCTTATCATATTATGGGCCCAATAAGCTATCTATGAGCCTAACTTGAGCAAATGAACCTTGAATGCCCACTCATAAATCCCTGGTATGGGCTGACTTGCAAGGCCCACTTTATAACTTGTTGGTTAGGCCTTGCCAAGTCATGGGTTAATGTTGTGAGGCCCACATAAATAATTTAGGCCTTGGCCTTGTATCTTTGGGCTTATGGGCTGCCCATTTGATTCATTTAAT